>CM030369.1:47267878-47991627 GCA_003604175.2 Clonorchis sinensis | reverse complement strand
TGCTCGTTGCTCAAGAAGTCGAAACGGTCATTACACTGGTAGCCCTGAAGCTACCATAGTTTATGGAACTTTTTACAGTTCAATTACACTTGCTGAAACAAGTTAGGCAGATATATTACTGCTGCATCTATATTTAATCCCGTACGCCCCAGTCGAATAAATGGATGCGGAGGCATGTGTCCCCGTGCCTCTATAGTCAGTTACTTACACGCAGAACAGGTCAACATCTTCGGCGTAACTACAGATGTACCGAGAGGTAAGGACGTTGCTGAATTCACTGGCTACAGACTACCGCATTTTACATGACGGCGTTCCATATTCGGCAAAGTACTGCAGGGGCTTGACGTCTTCCGTTGGTCGTCGGCTTACAGGACGCTGGCTGTACAAATACCTGATCACCTTATGATTTTTTCGAGATGATAAGAGGTGACTGGGAGATGGTTCCCTTAGACAGAACGTACCGGACAACCGGGGTTTCGTATACTGGTAGGTATTAGCGGACGCGCTCAAATTACTTCTTCCGACTCATCAAATTCCGCTTTGTTTGGTGACCGTCTTCTGCATTTGTGGTAGACCAACTCCTAGCAGAAAACAGCCCCGGTGCTTTTCTTCTGGTTGCACACACAAATGTTCCTCACGTATTCATTTACTGCCTCACCTAATACCTTGAAAATTAAAAACCGGACAGTCGCCAATTTCTCAGCAAACATATTTGCAGCAAAATCAGTGCCTCATGAGTCACGCCGCTCACTAGAAGCACACCCGAATTAGTTTCGCCAAAACTATAGGGCTTTCAAAGGTGCGAGCTTTTAGGGAGTCAGTCTTACCCGTTTGCACTTTCCGAAGATATATTGCTCATTGCGTTTTGTTTAAGTGGGCCAAATTTCAAGTTCAAGGACCATCACCGATCTGCATCTTGTGACCGGTTAACGAGGGATGCAATCAAGTGTCTTTCGGCGTCATCCCCATTCTGACTGGCTGAAATCTATATGGCAGGAACATCCAAAATGGTAACAGGACGGATTTGAAATTTCTGATTTACCCTCTTGAGGAAAGCATAGAATTATAATGGGGTTGTATCTGTTAACAGATTTCCAAATGTGATGAAGGCAGATAATGTGCGATTCCCAGTATTTCAAAATAGCTTGCTTGTGACAAGTGTAATTGTGCATGTTGTCCCTAAATGTAATTTTATGTCAAAAGGACGATGATATCTGGGCTCAATGTCGGTAACAAAAGAGTGGGTAATTGGAATAGCCCATATTAAGCAGTTGTTGCTAGTGTGTTTACTGTTTTCACTCAGCGTCGTTCACTTGTTATGATACAGTTAATCCTTCGATAGCAGCGAATAGCATACGTGTAGTTGTATGTGGTACCCTACGTGCGCGCCTCGAAGGCCGTGTTTCATGCGAATTGTGTTCAGTAGGTGCAGAATCTGGTGTTATCACTGAGGCCCATAACTCTGGTTTATAATAATGGAACTATCACTGCATCCTTCGCAGCCAACGAATCAACGACAATGTCTGTGGTTATGTCAACGCTTTTCAACGCTTTTCTATTGCTGGTGGAGGTGTGTAGTGAACATTTCCCGCTATGCTTGTTTATTTTTTTTGACGATTGCTGTGTGGGGCCTCGCTAACTCAGTTTTGGCTGGGACGCCTTCTTTCCATTCTTCGGGACCACTCTAAGGGTATATACGAAACAGGAAAATCACGCCCCTTTTCTCATCTTCGCAAACTTGTCTTCAACACAAGGTCTAGATGCCATGGTTGCCGCGACACTTGCGTTTTCAGGAAATACGAAGCAATTTGTTTGGAAACACAATTATTTTATGACTGACTGCAAGCAAATTACAGAATCATCAAAAACGTGTTCCGCAGTTGTACCTGGAAAATAAGTGGGAAAATAATTCGTAAAGGGCAAGAAGCGACAGCAAGCATCGAAATCAGCCTCTACTGGTACACCATTCTCAGCAACGGTGGCTGATGGTTGGATGTTATTCAGTGGCAACAGCCACCTACTGGGCTCAACCAAGGGGATCAGCAACTAACCATGGTACTCAACAGCAAAGACCATATGGCAACAACAACCATGAGCTCGTAAAAGAACACCAGCACTTCGTGGGTATTCCAAATGGTAGCTGGCCGCTGTCGCGAAAAACAAGGTACGATTGTGTTCTGTGAACCAACTCCACACTTTTCCTGTGGTTGTGATTAACCAGTTCCGAAGCGTATGGCGTTAGCTGGCCCAAACACTCTGAATAAGATGTCACTATCGTACCTTCCGGTTGGCCACGCACAAGTGCGACGCTTACGAGTCTTCTGTACCTGGCTTCCAATCGCTCGTTCTTGTTGATTATGGCCTGAACGCGGGTGGGCACCGAGGAGGACTCAGTAAGTTTCCACTTAATACATCTGTTGGCAGATTCGACACGGTTACTTGTTCCGTTACCAAGGGTCACAACGACATCATAACATTCTCGTGAATCATTTCGGATAAAGGAGTAGAACACACTTCGACCAACACCATTACAATCGGTGATTACCACAAGCCACAGGTGGTTGCCGCCTCTGCTACACTGATACATCGAATCTGCCTGAATAACATCGCCCTACTTCGCAAACAAACCACACAGGCGCACAGAAGAAAACGACAGAACATTCAAACTACCATAATCACAAGCAGACACAGCCATAGGTCCAAATGGGCGCACCTCATCTCGGATACCCTGCAGCTCACAAACAGGATTATACAAACGGTGCAGTTTACAGGACCCACACATCACCATCTGTTGAGTCTATTCCATAGCTTTTTCAGATATTATCGTGGATTTCCATGGAGGACTTAAAACATCCCAACAAACCAAACACCACGCGTTCCTGCTGGGCATTTAAATGCCACTTTGCAGCATACACTTGCCATTCAGACATACGCGGGTCATGCGAATGTTGCATGTTAAAACTGACGATTACAGGGCGGCCGTCGCGGTGAACAACTCGTATGAACGACCAGCACTCGAAACCAGCGTACCTGAATATAAGTTAACTGGATGGTGATGCAGACAATTATCAAAATACCGACAACTCTTTTTATTAACGTCCCAGTGTGAATGCGCGTGCACGCATTTGTACACGACGAACGCGGAACAGACATAGTGCGAGTACTTTATCCACATTCTGTTCATATTTTGCCCCCGATAAACCGTGTTGGCGGGCAAAACTCGTGCCCGTTCCCCGTTACAATTCTCTCGGTTTGGACTCAAATTCCGCTTAGGAACCACAGTCACGACCGGGAACGTACTCCAGCGTCTGTCTAGTTAGGTTATGTTCATCCGCCGATACACTCTGTGAACCTAAAAGACGTCATGCAGATACCCAAACCGCAAGCAGAACAAGCGAGGAATGACTATCTGTAGCTCCACACCGGCCTTTATAACATCCTAACATAGGGCCCCTCTGGTTTTGAGACACTGGTAGCCCGGTCCAGACCGCCAGACGCTGACTCTGATGGGAGATAAATTACGAAATCACGCTTTAGCACAGTTCGATGTTCCTCGGTGTTCTTCAAGAAAGAGCTAACGTCTACAGAATATTCAGTGCCAATTCCACCCAGGAAAATTGGTTGGTGAAGTTTGTTCACTTTATACTCCTCAGGTTCATCAATTGAGAGGAGTTTGTTCAGCGAACTTCGACACAACACATTTTACTATGTAGCGCGCCTTCCTTTAAGTATAATGGTGCTAGAAAACCACATGAATGATGCAGTGACAATGCGAGCGCCACCTCTGAGGATGATCCCTTGCCGAGATTTTCATAACTAGCCTGTGGATAATGCACCGTCACGAGATAACTGCAAGCAAATTGCCAACACAATGGCATCATTCCTATTAGGAATATGACGCTTCATAGATTAAGTATATCGTAAAGCGCAAATACAATGCTGATAACCAAGGGCATCCATTGCCAAGCATCAAGCGCCTAATAAAGCCCGTTGTCCATAATTAACTGTCGGTGTCCACGCCGAAGCTGGAGTTTCACAGCTATAAAGGTAAACTTACTACTTGCTCAATTGTTTCCATTGGCGATGACTAAGGAGCCGTGTGTACATCGATGATCTGATAGCGGGATTCGGCAATAATATGTATTATTGGACGCAGAAAACTTAAAGCTAACTAGGGGTGTATACCAGCCAGTCGTAAGAAGAAGTGCTATAGACTTGAGTCCTAAAGTCCAGGGACCAAACAAACGTGCGACCATAGATGCAGCCCTGGCGGAGATCTATTGAGTGAGCAGGTTTTTGGTGTAAAATGTGCTCAGTTAGGGCACTAAACCCTCACTTCACCTCACTGCTGCTTCCCGATACCGATAGCATGTAGCTTGATAAAATCGAAAGCTCCCTCGTCTTCATCATAACTTGCAACAATCCCATGCTCAATCGCAGGAGCATATTCAACAAGTGGGGGCTCCATTCTGGGAAACCGATCAACTAACGCGCCTGCGTTTGTATACTAACATTTTTATGATCTTCAGCATCCGGTTATATATAAGGAGGCTTTCACGCCTCAGACGCACATAACATTTTGAAAGCTGCTCGCTATTTGAGGTTATTCTGAGGCTCCATTCCATATCTGTCATAAAGGATTGGGCCTCATCCAACATTTACTCTATGCGCTCGTTCCGGCAATCAAGATAGAAACTGATGCCAAGAACACAACTGACATCGGTTAGCAGCCATATCTTACAGAATCTCCGACCAGTAGGAATCTCGCGGTCCTCATCCTGGAATGCGAGTGGCGCCGACAGCACCCAAACGTTTCGTAATGCCTTCGATACTTACGTGCCAGGTCAAGGGCTGTCAACCTCTGCGCTTCTGCCACTGTGAATTAGGCACGGAAAACAGCAAGTTTCGGCAAACGATAATTCGGTATACCCAATACACGACCAAACCAACGCAACTTCTGATGCTGGACACACTCCTCAATATACCTCCCTTGCAAAGCCGAAAACTCACTTGCTGAGTGCCCCGTTACGGAGTTGTCGACACCGACCAACGTGAGCTATGGCTCAGAAACGAAGGTTACCGAACACCTGAAGACGTATAAGTTCCGCTGGGCGAACAGACCTGGTCTCAGCCGTGCAGCAAGATCACCTGAAACGTAGACTGATACACACTGCTTTGAATGGCACTCCCTTAAGTGTAAGTGGCGTGTTCAGTGACTGCATGACAAGTGCGGAAGTCTAAGAATGCACAGAACTTATTATGTTTACATCCGCCAAAACTTCCCGTACCAAGTTCGCCTCTTTCGAACCTCCAATTCCCTGCGATGCGAAAGACCTCACAGTTGGCACTTCTCACTTCAACCAAATAGCCTGTCCCTTACCCTATGCTGAAAGTCATACCCCGCCTTCTGCAATCAAAGAAATGGAAAACTAAAATGGGGGCAACTTTGTCGGACGCCTGTACCGCTGGTCTGAGCCTGCCCTGGTTCCAGCATTCATCCCGGGCAATCCTCTTATAAATTCGCTCGCATCGACCTTTATATCAATCACCGTTTTTGAAATCGGACAGTGTCACCTAACTGCAATGGTTAGAAATTGTGATCAGTTTTGGCTGCCTGCTATTTCTGGCTGCAGTATAACTCATATCATAGTGCTCCCTGACAGACATTTTGACACTTTTTCCTGCTTTGGGTCCCCAATGTAGACCTGGCTGTCATACTGCCTCATTTAAATAAGAGCAATGAACCACCGTGCGCCCTCGACGGACCCAAGAATATAATTCATCCATAGCTGCCGCATTTCGACTTTGCGCCGACTTTGAGGGCACAATGATTGATAATGCAGTCCTAAGATTATTTTGAAATACACTACAGAAGAAAACATGTGAAGAAACCCGCTATTCCGCAAAATTTTCACCGTGCTCCTTGAATCATCGCGCGAAGCCGGGGCTCCTTGGCCGCACAATGCTCTTAGCCGCAAAACCTTTGCGAGCGGAATAAAACCTTTTAAACCAAAGTGTTGCATTTTTTTGCGTATGTGCTCGTAGAAAAAATCACCCTGATCTACTTTCATATTTTCGCAGCTCACTAAATTTCATTTTTTACCCATGCACTCATACCTGTAGCGGAAAAGTGCTGATTGGATACTGCCCTAGTATTGCTGGTACCCCGGGATGTCTGGATCGGGCTCAAAAGTTTTGACTGAACTCAATCGCTCTGTTTTAGTCCATCTAAGACACGTCGTAGCTTTCGAAAATTTTATTCCATTGTGCAAATACCGAGCGCCTGCGAAGCCACTAGCAGCCATGAAAAGATGAATTGCGCGTCCATGTGGACCTCGAGTGCTTTCAAACGAGTTCCAACAAAAGTGCGGCCGCATGGGGATGTTCTAAGGGTTTGAGTACATGCCATCAATGGCTAAAACTTTATAGTAAGTTTGCTCTCCTCCGAAGGATGGTTTCAGAGAACTTTTGAGTGTGCCTTTAAGGCATGGCGTGAGTCATAACAGCGCAACCGTAAAGTTGGGCGCGCGCCAAAAGTTACGAGGAGAGATTGATTAAAAGAAAGAAAAACTAAATAAAACAGTCTATGGTCGTTTTTCGTTTGAACATTTACGCAGCAAGATACAACATTTTAAAATGTACTTTCCTTGTACTCACGATTTTGGAGAAAATTGCTTATGTTGGATAAATTTCGACATGAACGACTACTTCGGCTGTATTCCGTAAAGTCCAACTTCTTATGCAAAGGAGAGTATTTTACGAGGTTTACAACTTGCCAGCATTGATAATGGCCCTTCAACGGACGTTAATTTTTTCCTACTCTCACTGCCGCTACGCCTTACTTTAAGCCATTGAATTGCTATGGGCGAACGTTATTAATATTCCCATTTTTCAACCCCATTAAGCATATCTGCTCCCCAATACGCCTCCATCTATCTCCACATATTGTCCGTCTGGGCGACATGTCAATCTCTTTCCACTATCTCTCTCGCCTCCGAAATTCATCAAGAATTCTGGGCTTCTGTGCGCTTCTTTGCATTCTTCTTTCCTCCTAACGAGAAAGAATTAATGAGCCTAGATGACAGCTTGCTATACTAACTTAGTTCTATTTTTGCACCCGGGTGCCAACCAATGCAGTCGTTTCGCTGTAACAAAGTTCGTGTGACTAAAACAGCATATAAGTGTTGTGTGTTAACTCGTACGCTGGCCCCAGATGAATTTCCTGGACACGCTACCATGAAGTTAACACATACAAATAAACTCATGCAGCATTGGCAGACATATTGTGCCATTCTGCTTGCTGCATACAAAGAACAGGGTAAGGCTGACGCCATTTTTATTTTTTGAGTACGCTTCTTCTCCAACCCACCTCTTTAATAAACCTATCCTTTTATGTCATTCAGTTGGGACGGGCGACTCCGTTTCCGTGCATCGAATTTACAAAGAACGTTTGAACGTCACCCAGCGCCGCCATCAAGCATTCCGAAATCACTCCTGAGGCCTGGCCGCCCAGCCTACCTGGTTGCTTTCACTTTCCGCACTTTGATGCAAGCTGGACTGTAAGCTATTCGAGCTCTCACACTGGAGTTGCTAGTTCCCATGCAGATTGACTGAATGCGTATTTGTATGTGTAGGCATATGGGAATGACTGCGATGGGCTAGCACTAGGTAACATTTCCACCCACCTTTATTCTTTACTTCAAATAGACCATGGTTGTACGGCGGTGAAGCATCAGTGCCAAACGCTGATGTCTTACTGTCGATACTGATACCGACTACGGACAAGTCACTTCACTTTATTTTATCATCATTTGATGTTAGACGTGCGATAATCACACACTGAACTTTACTTTTAGCGGTGAGGCACTGTAAATTCGCGGATTCACGAATTCACGAAGTCGAGGATTGGCGCACAGCCTCGGGGCTTTCGCCCAATTTTTCCGTGTTACTTTCGTTCTTGTCCTTAATCGGCTGCCGTTCACAGAGCACAAGCGAAAAGAGTGTGCCATTACCCTTATTGTTTTCAGCATGGACCAGTAAGCTTGCTAGCCCGAGGACTCGTATAAAAAGCGTCTAACAGTGATTTGAACTGAGTTCTAGATGAAGTGTGGAAAACCGTCGGATGAAGGATAGTTCACGCACCAATTACCTAAGATGAGCCAAACTGTTGCCAAATAAAGTTGTGTACTCTGAGACTGGGAGACTAAGACAGTCTGTGGACAATCGTTTCGACACTGTCTGCGCTGCCTCCAGACTTGGGGAGTCGAATGGTTTGTTGTCAGAGAGGTTAAAAAATTTACCAGCTGTAAGCCGGGCTTGAGTCCATGGCTCCAAATGGGCCTCTGCGGCATGCTTATCTGCTTCCTGCCTTGGGGGCACCAAGAGCTCCCATTCATTTGCAGGGATTTTTACCATGTGAGGGTTTGGGTTGCGCAAGCCTTTTAGCTTTTGGGCACGGACTGTTTCCTTTCGTGAGCGAAACTTTCGACCGCTGCTAAGTGGAACTCGTTCAACGCTGACTTCTGGGCGACTAGATATGTAATTGTCTAACGATTTGGGATGGACATGCGTCCGTTTGGTTTCTTGCACTTTTTGGCGCGGTTTGATTAACAATGTGTTCTGATGAGGCTCTGCGTGCTTTGTGGCAGTTCCAAGAAGTATTCCTTTTGGTGGCGCTCCATGAAGCTTGTTTTTGCAGAGGACTTACTTTGAAGCCAGTAAGCAGCTTTCTGACTAAGCGAAGTTGAGGTGGTTTGTATGAGTGCGGTCCCTTTTCTTTCGTGTTTGTATGGATTCGCGAGTCGCCCACCATCAGCGTATCCAACTGTGTGTACGAAGAATTTTTTGTTTCGTTGTTGTTGGGTTTGTGGCCATGGCCATCTCGGATCTTATGTGACGACGCTATCCTCAATCGGACTGGACGCTTTTGACGAAGTGGGGCTAGAAGCTAACAGTTTAGCATTTTCAATGGTTGTGGGGCCCTTAAAGCATTTCGCGAAGTTGATATCAATGCTTGTGGTTGATTTCGCCCCTTGTCTCCGCACAGCTGACCCAATCAAGCTTAGAAAATTGTAAATTGGTTGTGGAGTTCACCGCTGCGCCTTTATCGTCTGCTACGGAAATAACCGATGATAACTCTACGTAAGTTGGAGGCTGAGTCTACGGGGGGCTTGCCTCCTCCAGAGCATCTCTGCCGTTGGCAGTAGAGGGGTCTGCGGTGGTTGAGTAGAAACTGCAGTCCGGAGTCCCGGTCAATTGCGTTGGCATGCTTTCAAGAGCGCAAAGGGCCATAAGTACCATCGGTTTTGCCATAAGTTTGTGGTCGGCTGAACTGGCGCCTAGCTCAAGCCTGTTTCCTGTCTCTTCTCTAGGACTCTTGTGGCCCAGCTTTTGCCCCTCTAGAGAGCAATCCTCGGATATACACTTGCTTGTTGGGTAAGCCTTTTGAATTCCGACAACTCACCCCAAGATCTTCTGTACGGCAGATAGAGAGGGATGCATATTTAGAAGCTCCAATGTTTGCTTGCTTTCCTTCTCACTTAACCACTCTGCGTGAAACGATACGTGTTTAAGCTTTGTGATGACACCGAAAATGAGTTTCTTATCAGTTTTGTTGGCGTGATTTTTCTGGAAAATGACCCCCGCATGATCAACCTGCTCTCCGTTACGCGCCTCTCCACTAGAGATGCAGTGGCGGACTTGATTGCCGCTTCGGAGAACTGGATGACCTTCTTTGCAGCCGACGGACCCGGAATGGCAGCGCCCGATTAAGTAAAGAAAATTCATTATCAACCTTCTTCCGGGCCGCCGTGTTCTTTGTGCTTGTGTCCTCGAGAGCTTTCTGGAGAAGTGACAGTTTTGCGTCGGGTATCTTGGTTAAAACGGAGCAGTTGCACTGATCCTTCCAATTCAGCAATGGGGATTTGGGTTCGTTTTTGATAGCTATTATTTTAGTAACGCAACGCATATCACCCTTAAGGTAGAAATAACTGGCCCAAGAAAAATGGAATGGGAGATTTAAATGTTTGGCTTACCTGGTCATCCTCTAAACCCGTACATTTAAAATGCCACCAAGCCTTGCATATGTGACATTGCATTTCACGTCTCATATTCGATGGACAACCATTTCGTCCACATCTGTTTTGGCCCATCGATAGCTGTAGAGAGCGACCTGTACTGAACTAGCTTATGATTTAGGCTGGGTACACACCAGCAACTGAGTGCAAACTGACAGAGGTTTTTACGAAAAGATTAAGTTAGAGTGAAATTTTCGACAAAAAGACACGTGTTAACTCCATAAATAGGTTAAACAGCAAGAGAATTCTCCCACTAATTTCCATGAGCGAAAAACGACACCAGTTTTGAAGGTCCCACGCAGTTGGTTCGCCCACAGACTTGAGTATGTGTGTACTCACATCAATGGAATTTAGTCGAACATGCAAGTCGCTAGAAACAAAAATCAAGCAAGTTTCCTTTTCTACACGTTCATCCTATTTTAGATCAGCAGGAGAACGGAAAGGGAATATTTTCACATGTAGTCAAATGCACTAGGATGGTAGTCTGTTAGCGTTTAAAACACAAATTTGTGCCCTATAAATAAAGCAGATTAAACTGTTTATCTATCTTGTTTCTGGTGCTTGTTTATGGTTATTTGTGACGCCAACTATTTGTCCCAATCGTTGCAGTTTGCGATGCACCAGGTTACTGACGTTATCATATTGCCCGCTGATGGTTCCGAGATAGGATAATTGATCCATCATTCTTGAGAAGAATGGGTCATAAGTGCTCTAAAATTATCTGAGTAAGCCACCGAATCGATGCAAAAGTTAGGCAAATTAATTATAAACTACCCACTATATGTCAGTAGCTGAACAAGTCAATCGATGGAAGGTTCATTCCTGGATTCGATATCGGTGTTTCGATTTCTTCCTTATTATCAGATCAAGCTTAGTGCATTGAAACGATGTAAGATGTCGCAGCCACACAATGGAAGGTTTTTCGCTTGGTAATTAAGTTCACGAAATGGAAGCGAACAAATGTCGCACCTACTCATGGCGTTGTCTAGCTGGTCAAATCGGTGGACACCTGCCTGCTCAGGTGGCACGAAATGTAGGCAGGCTTGTTTCTTGTTTAGGCACTTGCACAGAAACGACTGTGTCCAAAAATTATCAATAATGACTGCCACGTTGATGGTGATTCCAATTTATCAAAATGCATGCAATTAGAAGGGTATTACTTTACTTCAAAAATCTTTAGATGATTCGGTCGTGTAATCACTCCTGGGTCACTGATCATCGATTGACACCTCAATGTGAACGGTTTATATCGGTTTCGGCTCAGCAACAAGAAATCCCAAATGCAAATTGAGCAGCTAAGTTGCTGGAACCCAACTACCGCCGGGCTTTTCGCCTATACTTGTCATGTGCGTACAGGGAAGGCGGCCCGGTGTTGTGATTCATAGCCCGTACAGCCATGGCATACGTTGTTAGCAATAAAATAAATTTGATACCGAAGAATCTGTCATTATTAATATTAACTTCTTAACGTGCTTTTGTCGTTAGTATGATCGACTGATCATAAGCATAGTTAAACATTTTTATATTATCATTCGTGTTCGGTAAGTTCCGTATAACTTTGTGCCCCCAAAAACAGAAAGATTCCAGTTCTTCTCCTGCATTAGACACAGGCACTTCACCCTGGTTTTAGGGGAAGTTTACCAATGACTGATGAAACATCTCCCCATTCTAAATGGTTACTGAGCTTGAAAGTTTGAAATTGAAATTGAGTAAGGATTGTAGAATTCTCATTACAGGATTCGATATAGTTTCGGGAAAATTAATTTTTGTTTTCAATACGTAATCACCTAGTTGCTTAAAGGCATTGATTGAAACATTTAATTTCATTCAAACAAATGGATATAAACGGGACAATTAACGGTTCAACTAAGTGAAATGTAGAACAATGCCAAATAAAGATTGAATAGCTAGATAATGGTCTTCAAACATCACCAACTGGCAGGCAAGTCAGAGCATGCACTTAAAATTCAGACTTGGTAAATCGTGTTACATAACCAGATTTTCCATAATTACGTGCCTGAATAGCCGTAAGCTGCGCCCGCTGTTTTTTGGTCACACCAAAACTGAATCCTATCGCTTTTTTGTTTAGTAAGGTATGTAAACCCGATAGAGCTCCATCTATGTTAGTATGCAGAACATCACTTACACTGCCGATGAAACATTACCGGTAGGATCACAACTCTCAGATAGGAAAACAGCGGTGATCTGTGTAGCCTGAGGTAACCAACATCTCCTCAAATACATGGCTAAATGCATCGGTAAACTGTCTAGATGGGACAGGGGTAATACCGCCAGGCTCACCTCCAGTAGGACTGAAACCTCTGCGTCGCTCACGGATTCTGGAGCCGGCGTCTGGAACTCCAACTGCGTTGATTGCCTCTTTGTGAACATTTATTTATCATATAATCATAACCTGTAAATATGTTGCTAATATTTACTCATTAAATATCTGTAATCTGACCATGAGTTGGTGGTTGCTTCATAATCCGTTGACTCTATTCGACCTAACCTCTGCTCAAAGTGACCGAAATCCCCTTAGTAACAGCCAAATGAAATTATTTTCTGGTTACGTGACCACAATAATCTCCTACAGCGGGGGTATCACATGGTTAGCTGGCCACATGTTGTTCTTGTTACGGGGTAAAATAACCTAGGTTTAGCCAGAAAACTGGTGTGTGATTATTTACTAGTCCTTCAACAGTAGGTAAACAACTTCGCTGGCTAATTAGTCAAAATCTAATCAGTTTTGTGAATGTCGTGCGGCATTTACTCAGTTGTGCTCAGATCTTACGACTGAATGCTCGCAAGACGTTTTTTCCACGATTTGCGGGGTATTTCATGGTTCCTCAGCCATGCTGGAGGTTTTGAATTGCTAGAAGTTACAGGCAAAGTAGCTCCTAATTGCCGATTTGCTTCAGGGAGAATTAAGTGTTTGCTATAGAGGAGAATGTTGGTAGCTCAGGTAGTATAGATGGTCGTTGGTTTGTTCGCTAAGCTGGGCAATTTGATTGCAAACGTTTCATCACCAATCGAGGTGACATCATCAGTGCGTTGGTAGAGAGCGTAGTGCAGCGTAGAGATGGGTTGATGGTTGTGCGTTCAGAACGCACATCATTCTTTCCGTAATATACGTGCATTCAGTCACAGTATTCAGTCACTTGCTGATTGCTGGTCAGGTGTATGGCGATCAGTTCCTTGGGCAGACAGTCTGTAAATGTTTCGTCAACATTTGAGGAGAGGCTGTTACTAATTGGTTTCCAATGGTCTATGTTCAAAGTCTACACAGCTTTCCTAATTAACCAACCATTTATCAACCATAACTTTACAGGAATCCTGCCATGTAGTCCCATGAAACTGCCATCTTCGGGAAATTATCGAATGATCATTGTTTTTAATAATACAGTGGCCATTCCGTGATGTCTCAGGTGAATAGGATTTGGAAGCACAAAAATTCAAGAGTGGGTCCTAGAGTTTACACTTACCAGACAATTTTTTGTTTTCGAATTTTGTTCTCAGCCGCCAAAGTATGATTTCTTCGTCTGCTACTGCTATCTTGGTGATCTTCAACGAGTGCCAGAAAATGGGTAAAAAACGCCGATAACTGCTACTTTCATGAAGATGGATTAAACTTTTGTGTGGGGACTAGAGTTCATACGCAGACCTGTGCGTCAAATAGCCTCTTCACAGATGCCCTGCTTTCATCACGTCATGTGCCTTATAACATTTTCTTATATAATATGGTTTCTAAGGCATAAAATAATCTAATCCAAGGCAAGCTTTATCAGTTGTCAATCATCTAGCTTATCTGTATCTTTGCAAACAACGTTGCGTTTCTGCGAGAGGTCTCAGTTCATTTCATTTTCTAACTCACTGGTTCCAGCTGTTACATATTTGTTCGCAGAAGGTGAGGAAAATAGGAGAAGGAGAGCCACGCGTGGAACGCAATGGCTTAGTCAGTTCATTTACATCAATTGCTTCTGTTTGCTTCCTATGACAGTAGGTGAGAGCTACACAGTAACGACAAGAGCTTTTCTGCAAGACCGCCATTGGTTGTATGACGGCCATATTCCTCAGGTTCACTAACCTTTGGTTTATCTTGTCCCGCGATCCCTGTCCATAGAGACTGTGGTTACCAACGCGACTGAGTTAGCTGGTGAGGGCATCCGGGCTTCGTTGCTAAGTAGTGGACTGACTGCTTCCATCCGATGCAAGGCTGCGCAAAATAAGCCTCAATAGGCAAATGGCCTCTGGTGTTAACGGCAAAACCTGTGGGTTTTGACCCGATAATCCACTGAGCGAGTGTGAACTCTCTTGTAAACCCACTGGGGTACTTCAGCATTACTGATCTGATGCTTCAGCCAGACTTGCTCAAAGCTTTGAAGGCAACGTTGCTCAAACATACAGAGTCTCCGAGGATCTTACATGCACAATTTCCACGTATCTGCTCTATAAAGTAAGACAGATGGGAACTCGGCATTGTACATTCTACACTTGACAGTCAAACTGTTGGCATGTCGGTGCCACAAATGTCGGCATTTGGTAAGCGCTGCCTTGGCCTTTCCGATTCGTGAAGTGATTTTAACTTTCGTACAATCGTCGCAACTTATGCAGCTGCTTAGGTTGACAACCATCGGTCGTTTCACATGCAAGAATGAGTTTTGAATTTAGTCCTACCCAGTCTTGCAGTAGCACGTTCAACTTTACAGGCGCGAGGCGCACACCAAGCTGCACGGAAGAATTACTTAGATAAGTTAAAATAGCTTGCTTTTCCGAAGAGTCTGATGCAAGGATAGCAATATTGCCGGCGTACTCAATGCCTTTAAGGGAACGTCCCGGAAATATTTCGATGCTTGCGGTTTTAGAGGCAGAGAAGGGAGATATAAGGTGAATATCGATAACGAATTTAAAGAGAAGTTATGACAGAAGTCACACCAACCTGACACCACTGGATGTGGTGGACGCAGGTAAAAATTTGCTGTAGGCGTTCACGAGAGGAAAAATGTAGAAGAGACATCCTCCATCGCCAGACTGTCACAGTTTTTGACAACCAACGGAGTCGAAAAAAATATGAGATCGTGAAAGACTATCAGTGTTAGTCGTTTGAAGGAGTGGCGCAGTTCCAATGCTTGTCGCAAAATGAAATTCAGTCGATGCAATCCGGTTTAGGGCAAATCCCAGCTTGATTCAAATGAAGCTGACTCTGACAATGACAGTACAAACCACTTCAGACAATGCAAGGGAATATCTTGGATGCTACAGCCAGTGAGCCGATGCCTCGGTGGTTTTGCACCCTTCTTGAATACTGGAATTACCGTCGAGGCGCTCCATTCTGGTAGCCTTTTTTTCCTTATTGCAGACATTTTGGAGTATGGTGGTTAGGTCAACCAGAAAAGATTTGCCATCTTCTTAGAAGCGTGTAGGGTGCAAACCGTACAGTCCAGGTGATTTGTTGCGCTGAAGCAATAATATTGCACGTTGGGCTCCAATCGAGAAGGGTGGACTCATGTTAAAGTTACAGTCGGGTTTACTTAGTCATCCAAGAGCGTGAGTTGATTGGACTCATCTTAACTATTGTGCAAAGATGATGCACTGGTGAATAGATAAGGCTCCAACACTTCCGGAGATAGTTCCATTTACACAACATATCCGCGGGACAAGTTAATTGGGCTAGCTGGAACGGTGTGCGATTGAACCCTTTCGCAAAAGCCTTCTACTTTTTTCAGGCTTTTGTGACCCATCATAGCTCTCGGTTAATCCTTAGACTCTTTGTTTTTCGGCGTTTGGGGATCTGCACGCACTGGTACAGTCGTTTGCTCTGGTGTAGTTTTCCTGGCTTCGGTCATAGCTGCCGAGTGCAAAGGAATCTAGTGTTCATTGGAGTGTGTTTTCGACCTCGGATAGACGGTTTCAAATCTGTGATCGTGATTTCTTTCACCTTTCTGTAATCTTCATCTACATATCATTCCTTCCGTCGACTTCCGGGAGCTTCTTAGACAAACCAACTCGTTATTTCCAAGCTTTAGAGACGATCTGCTGGTGAAAACTTGTAAGCCTTGGTACCCACCCACGTGTCTCAGATGGAAAGCAACTAGATATGCGCGCTCGTGAAGTTATGTGAGTAAAATGAAGTGGTGCACTCCAAAATGGGGGAAACCTAAAACTCGTTGGACGCAGTTCACAATAAGTTGAAGCTATTTTAGTCTTGCGTTGAAAATGCCAAGATGTATTCAAGAATGTCGACGGCTGTGAAGAGGCTTGAACTGTGAAATAAGAGCAGAGTGAACAAGGAAATGTACTTGAAATTTGATACTAAAATTTGAGTGGAGCGTCATAAGCTACTAATCAGGAGACATACAGAAAGCGCTTGGTTGCAGTCTACAAAAACAATGACCCAGAACAATTGCAAATAAGGGGGATAACAACTCATCATTACAAATATCACTACAAGATTCCTAGTTATGGAGCTCAGTTCTGACCTCACACCAGTAGCTGCCAGCAAGTAGCACGCTATAAGAATGTCCGTGAACAAAATCTTGTAGCTAGGAGACAAAGCAACGCATGAGTTTTTTCATGGATTTGTAGCACTATGTGAGAAAAAGCACATATATCGTCTATTGACACAGTGTTAACCCGGCCAAATATTTAGATAACTGAATGCGACGCCAAAACTGCGAACAAACTCAAATAAAGCAGTTGGTTAAATATAACCAACAAATACGGGTTTTTAGGATTAACAGCAAAAAAATAAACAAAAATGACAAACTGACGTGCAAAACCTTTCACTGTTTTTTTTGGGTTATAAAATGTTGACAAAGCACTTTAAGTGACGCTTTGTGTTATGGCAGCTCTGCCTAAAACGTTATTGTTATCTATTTTCGTCACCTTAAAACACAGTTGCATTCTGAAGGCCTATATTCTCGGATCGTTTAGCATGCAAGCTCCAAGGATGATCATCGGGTTTTGTAAAAACGTGTGATACGCCTCTAAAGATTTTACTGGATTCAGCTGAAAAATCGTTTTATCACTATTTGAGGGTTGGAAAAACGTTCTTTAGTGTGCTCTGGTGTCATCCAAAAAATATTCGAAGCCTGGGTTCATGTCAATGTATTCCTATGTGCGATGCTCAATTTCGTTCGATTTGAGCCTCGCAGTTGTTAGCCAGACTGAAAAATATCCAACCCCCTCATAATTTTTAGAGTTTATGTTCATTCACGAGGTTTACTATTTAACAAACCGTCGCAGGTAAAATCCAGTACCAAGCTCCACATGGAAGATTTGAACATATGTTCACCAGTACCAAATGGGACTCAAGTTCTATGCATGACAGCAGTCACAGAAGACCTAAAGTTCCCCAGTAATTCGCGTTCTCAAAAACTTAACAAAACAAAAGTGTTTTCGGTTTGGCATGACGAAGGATGTATTAGCGTTTGTAAACAGTCCAGTCTCCTTCACTTAAAGCCACTCGTTAGACTGATCACTCTACTCTTCATGAGCGCTAGTGTGTACCGAGGTAGCAGATAGTTTGTTATTCGTGAAGCGAGCTTGTGTTAATGTTGAATTCAAAACATCCTCATTTTTGTGTGACTCGCTTGAGTTTTGCGCGTTAAAATTATCTCATTTTCATGCTATTATCCTTTCAAAGAGAACAAAGTGAGTTTTAAAAGGCCGCCACGATGAAATAGAACTTGCTTTTCTTTCGTCAGCAATTTGCAAGCAGAGAAAATCTGAAAATAAAGTATAATAAACCGACAAACAATCGGCCAAAAGATCTCTGTTCTTCTGAATAAATTATCATAAGCCCGACGTCGTGGGATGATAGCAGACCACCCTGCATAATACTTGGTTTATGATGCATGCTGAAATGTGGCGCCGTATTTTGGCCCTAACTAGCTTATACTCGTTGCTTTTGAATTCACACGCATGACACAATTTGGGACATTACAAATCATTCCGCAGAGTTAGAATTTTACGTTTTATTAGTGATCCACATAAAATCCACAGAACGGCAGGCAAATAAATAATCAAGAAGGAGCACCAGAATACTGGGATAATAAGCTGTGAATACAAGTTTAATCGGACACTACAGCGTACATTCAAAAGCGTTGGTAGAGTCCAAACAGATGGCAAAGTTCTAGTTAAATATTGCCCACTGCATATCAACAGTGTTGAACAGATTTCCCATTCATCCGAATTGCTAGTTTCTGGTATTTGTAAAGAACTTATTCCTTACCGATTGGTGTTCTTGATCGAATAATGCTTTGAAGTTGCATGCGTGTAATAATCACCATTCTTCTACCACAGTCACAAACGAGAAAAGCCCGCAACGCACAATTCAGTGGAATCGTTGGAGAATCCACTAACTTCTCGTCCCATGACTGTGCGGTTTGAGCACCACAGTGATTATTGGCTGATCCATGAAACGACCGAGAAGTTTTTAGCTATTTCGTGGATAGTATACTTCGAAGCCTATAAATTCACATTCATGGGCCAACGTTATTGGACGTCTGTTTTTTCAGACATAAGGTCTCAGTTGAAAGCATACCCAGAATCTAGCATACATTACTAAATATCTTCACTTCTCTGCTTTCTTGTTCATAGTGTTATCCACAGTATCTTGGAAAATCCCTCCAAAAATCTGTAATCAGATTTCATCACACTTATTTACAGGGGGGCAAGTCAGTGCTGCTTAACTTCACAGAACCTCGCAAACAGAAGTACTGAACAGTGGTCACCAGTACGCCAAAATTTGAAGTTGGAATAGTCGCTGGCCTTTGAGCCACCTTCAAAATCTTCAAACCCGGTGACATCACAGCACCGCGTTAGCAAGGTAATGGTTGCCATTTAGAATCGCCGTGTTCTGATGCAGTTTTTTTTGGGAATGACAATGAAGCCCGTAGAAAAGTATCCAGGAGAGGCACGTTCTCAGCTAAGAAACCATTCAGCTGATTTTGCCTGCGCCATATTCGAATGCGCATTCTACATTCCTTGGGTTGTCACGACAACCTGATGAGACAGCTAATTGTCTTTTCATTCAGGTTGAAGCTTGCGAAGACTGATTAACAAGCGATTTTGACAGTTATGGATGACACTTGTCAGCAATGGATTTCCTATTCTCCTGATAGGTTTCTAGGGTTAAAGGCATATTGAAAGTCGTCAAATGACACTGTTAGTCCTGCTAGATGGAATAATTACATTGATATCTAGTGCGATAGATTTAAAGGCGTTTTAAAAACTAATGACAGGAGTTATCGAAATACATGCATTTACTTGAAAAAAGCATAAGCTAGAGAGGCAGCTGGGTTCTAGGTGAGTCTCTCGTAAAACCAAATTAGTTTGCAAATGAGTGTATTTCGCTAATTTCGTTCAATTTGGATTCTAGTAGAACATAAGATTGACGGAAACTCGGGGACGCGCGCCTACCTGATGAGCCCCAAGAAGGGCGAAACCGGTCATGGACTGTAGAAGAGTTTTCAGTAAACTTGCGGGTAGTTTCCTTTATGAAAATATACTGCGATATCTCGTATACCGTGCCAATCGAAACATGAGGCGGCCTTTGTGCAGCACATTCATTTGAAGAATTTCATAAACGAAAGATTCATTTGAGTCTCCTGTGAAAACCAAATTGACTTGCGAATGAGTGTACTTCTCGAAATCAGTCCAATTTGGGTTCAAGTAGAACATGAGGTTGACAGAAACTCGGGAACTGCTTCGACCTGATAAGCCCCAAGAATGGCGAGACCGGTCGTGGGCTGTCGAAGAATTCTCAGAGACATTACGAGTAGTGTATTGCGTCTATAGTGACAGGAGGTTGGACCAAAAAGCTACTTTCCGTATGCAGCAAACCTAGTCTGGCAACATAGCTTACATTTCATTATGTACTAAATATGAAATCTAAGATCTGATTACTATCAGTTATTCATCATTCCAAAATAACTAAGGTCAAACGGAATTTGTATATGTGCTTAAGAAGACAAAGGAGAAAGAGCAGACAGTGGCGGAAATAAGCGAGTCTGCTGGAGTTCGTCGCTATACATGCTGTGTTTATATGAATCCCTTTTATAGGATTCCATCACCAGTCTGTACATTTGGGTTTTATGATCTAAATTGTTGCCCGTCATTACACAAATCATTCTGAGATCTGCCAGGACATTTTGCTGCCCTGAAATATGTCACAAAAAAGCTTTTCTAAGTTGCAACCAAGGTAAGCAGCCGTGCTTTGGTTAAGTGTGCCGCTATGTACCATTATTGTCTTTTGTTTTGTACACACCCTCATTCGCTTATTGGGTTGCCATACAGCGGCTGATATTTCCGCCAAGCAGAAATACTCTCAAGGTACAAGGCCTAATGTAGGCATAGTATTTGTAGCCCAAAGCGTGCTCCCAGTCTCTCTAAAGTCAAGTAGCTGACAGAATGCAGCGAGTTACACTTCCAACCAGTCAGCTTGAGCGGTTTGGATCCGTGTGCCCTGCACCGTGTGGCATTTTCTCGCAGAGGCTCATATTTTATTACGTTTTTCCCTCGGATTAATTGCCTTCTGTTTGAGACTGTTGAATGACCCTAAACATTTATAGAAGAGTAAAACCGCACCTTGTGATGGTTTGTTGGCTAAGCTAAACTGTGTGGATCAGTGGCGTGCACTTCCTCATGGACGGGATGGCAATTTCGATTCCTGGAATAGTTCATCATTAAACTTATTATAATATGAGTGAAATCTTTTCTCTATCTATGGAACCGGCATCTCCTACTGAACATTTCCTATGAGCGAATGCTGTGAAATATTGTTTCGGCAGCGTGGACAAGCACGGGTCAAACAGGAAAAGGATTCACGGTTTTATTTTCTCCTAAGGAATTTAATCTTATTCATGTTTTAAAGGCTTTTATTCTGTGAATTGCTAGAAACTACTCCACAATTGTAACTTTAGGAATGACTAAGAGTCCGTTTATGTGTCTTTCCTTTATTTAAACGCTTCTTTGCCGATGCCATTTAATTTGTGATGAAGAATGTTTGGATCGTCTGCTTCAAAAATAATCAGCGTAGTCTGTTCATAGGAAATAAAGTTCCGATTTGGTTTAAACAAACCGCTTCTGACTAATGTGAACGATTCGGTGAAGTGATATCGGTGGGCTGAATACAAATGCACGTGGGCAGAAAACGACGTACGAATATTTGACAAAAATGTTCTATCTTACGTCCGCTTTGATGGTTTGCATTATTGTGGGTCGTTTTCTACTCCTGTCTTTTTCTGCCTGTCGCTGTTTCAGTTACACATCCTATAGCTTGATATCAAGAGTTAAAGTTTTGTTGATGTTTTTGTTGTTTGTGCTCAGGGCATACAAACGGACCTGTATCACTCAGCCTGGCACATATTTGATCAGTCTCTGCCATCGTAAATTAGCATCTGTGTAAATGTATCTGTGTGCATCAATTGTGTTCATCCTTCCCGAGTGATTACAGAATTTTTAACGTGACAAAATTTAGGCTCAGCTTTGTATTTCCTACCAGAATGTCTATGTCTCCCGGGAAGTTTATTCTGCCTTACCTCAAGCAGTGTATGGTTCCTGAGTTGCATGTCTACAGTGAATTCGTTCTCGTGGCGAAATGAGAATCAAGTCTTCCTCTCTTCAATAAAAATCTTCATGAGAAGTAACGAAAACAGTCATAGTTCATGTTTGATTACCAACTGTAAATACTGACTCACTGACTTTATTCGCATATATAAGTTAGTGAACCGATGACACCTAGGGTTACGAATAAGGTTCTCTCTCATAAGAGTGAACATTGCCAACTTATTTTGAACTCTGTCCTTTGAAGTATGTTTTCTCTTCAGGGGACAAAGTCCAAATGCTGGCTGTCTAAAAATGCTAGTCGTGTCCGTCTAAAGTATGATATACAATAAGGAGTTTGTGACGGGCAAAACCTCATCAATTGTCGAATTAACATCCTACGAGCACAGCTCTTATGGTATGCATGAGTTGATATACACAGTATGACGTCGGGAAAAGCTTTAGCCCTAGAACTACACATTTTACGTCTTATACATTCTATAAACTTGAAGAAATCCGTAGCTATATCGGTAGCTATTCCGTCACTCTCTGTGGCTCAGTAGTACACTCGAGCATGTTGTGTAACTGTTTTCATGAAAGCTATCATTCGTCGAATGTACACATGATAAGGGTATCCGTGTACGTCACGCTACCGACACATCAGGCCATATATTGCGTAAACATAATGCATCCGTGCAAAACTGCTCCCTCAAAGGAATTGCACTCGAAAAGTGTTCTTACTAGAACACTTTTTACTTTTTTTTCACTTTTTACACACTTCTTACTAGAACAAGTAAAATACACTAGGCTCAGAATTATTCGTATTACAAAAGGCAGTGTGTGTGATTCTTCTAAGGTGAAAGTGGCGTTTTCGCCATATAAATAATAGACTTACCAAGTTTCTGAGGGAAAGTACGGAATTTTAATTGTTTTTGGAGCCCCCATAGTGGAATAACCAGATACATTCTTCTTGAAATTAGTGTATATGTCAAGATACACAGAAAAATGCCTCCCACCTTCAAAGTTGTTGATGCAAGTTGTTGATGGTGACTGGTTAGTAGAAAAAGATCGTAAACTTATCCACAGGACTTCAAACAAACATTTCAACTTGGTGTGCTTAAAAACGAACTATCTCATTGAGTCTCACGTCAAGAAAATTTAGTTGTGAGACAATGGGTCCGCTTAGCTGTGAAGTTTGATCAGTATATTAAAAAGGATTCACCAACAAAGAATTCACCAACAGGCTGCCTCCAAGCGACGGTTTTCTAAATGATTACAACGCCCGTAGCCAGGGTTATTTGAGACAGGATTATTTTGAGTCCGTGAATGAAATATTGTCGTTTTAGGCAGTAAAACCACGCACATGCTGAGATGTTGGCAGACTAGTCATTGCCAAATCAGCTTGCCTACCTAAAAACTTACCGATTTCCAAATCACCAAATTCAAAACAAGATAAACACTGTTCCGCTTTCCACCGTTCACGAGCTGGACGGAAACAAAAAGCATTTTGTTCTTCAGGTAAATGAAATGGGGCAGTTTTACTTCGGAATCACCTCCAGGACGCCATAACGCGCGCATTTGGGGGACGGGCCAATCTCTGTGTGCCATATCGGGTTTCAACGTGCTGTGCACATGCGCTGTGTGCAACGACCGGTGCTCCAGGAAGCGGTAAACTGAGATGGCTTGTTTTTTCAGACTCCCCCACATGTGTTGTCACCACAGAGGTCCGTGAAAACGGAAAGAAATAAGACAGAAACAACTGCATGATGAAATGAGAATCTGGGAGCTTGTCTTCATTTGAGAGTGTTAGCATAAATATTCCTTCTTTCACGTAATTATTGGTTAGGCATGTACGCTTTATGCTTTAACATTACCTGGATTGAGTAAATCCTTATCCAAAAGATATCCACTGTGCCTAGACACGAGCGGTATTTGTTGTGAACGACTCCATGTTTATCAAGTACCAAACCAAATAGAGGACGAAGCGGCAAGAACAGTAGAAGTGGAGTTTAGAGACTTCAGGAGCGTAGAAGAAGCATCCTACGCCATTAGGAAGCTAATTAATTTATCATACACCGGTATCAATGCAACAGAATGGCTTTGCAGAGAGACAATCCCATAAAATGAGGAAAAAAACGGCTTTTTACGGGATTTACGAGACTAAAATAGCACAAATTCTTAAACCGCGTCCGCTTTACAAAACAAAAGCACCGCTCTACCAAGGTACTTCTCACCTCACTGATCACATCTGATTTATTCTGAATCCAATATTGGAATGATTTCTCGGCTACAGGCCAGCATTTATTTTGTCAGGGACCTTGTCTAATGATAAGCACCTAGAAAATTATCCTTGCTTTAAACAGTCCCTGGGCCCATGGAACAAATGCATTTGCACCGCTGATACAAATGTGCTTGATGTTCCAGCCCACACCGTAAGCTTTCAACAAAAAAGTATTCGTCACTTTTATCGAAACACAGAGTAGAATTAATGGTTTTTTATGACTTAAGCTTCCTATAAATATCTTCAAAAACCTCTTCCACAGAAAAGACTTCTTCATGAGAAACGTCAGCAACGTTGACACTTAACCACCACGTGACGATGAATTTTTTCCAGGGAATCCCGCCCGATGCAATTTTAATTGTGGTATCTGCTCTTAGGAGAGCTTCTTGAAGTTGCAAACGCATCCTGTCTACAACAAGTAAGAATTCAAAAGATGATAAATTTAGCTATGACTCATTTCTGTACTTAGCATTACCGTTGTGTGGCAACCGGAAGCGGGACACAGTTTGTTTGGTGTGCATGGGAAATAGCACTTTGGGCTTTGGAGAAAAAAGTGAAAATTCGAAAATCACCTGTTTTTGCTTGTATAGGCCTTGCACTTCGGAGCACATTCGCGAGATTAGTAAGAAGTGATTCTTGCAATGAACCCACTCGTCAAAGTTTTTTTAAACGAAATACATCTAAATTTACTTTTTCCACAATTGGGCAAACTGAAGGTACAATACCTGTAAAAAGAAATTGTAGCCTAAGAAGGCTGTCGACGGATCACATTAGTTGGCAACTGCGCAGACTTCATTGTTTCTGTTTCACGACAGCAATGCCATTTGGTATTTCATTCTCAAACTTGTGTCTAATCATGGAAACACGCCTCGCTCAAATTGTTTCTGAAATGGAAACTCGTTACACAAAGTGAATACTCTGTCCAACCTGCTCGGAATACTTTGTTCTTTGGTATACTTCTTGGCAGAGTTTCCTTGTGTACGTGCAAGCAGTCAGTTTGGTCTTCATTATCCGGTGTAGGAAAAACAACAGTTTAGATTTCTACTCAGATTCGAAACGTTCTCCTGCACCTTAGCAACGAATAGTCTTGAAGTTCATACGTTTCAGAACACATACACGAATAAAAAAGGAATAAAAAGGTCGACTGAATTCTCGGAAAATAATTCAGTTTAATCATAACTGGTTCTTATGTGTTGATTAGCTAAAAGAGGCCACTTCGTATGATATCGATTATATCCTCGTTGACAGTGTTGCAACAGTAGTGTGCGCAAAGTGCGCATCATACATATGGTTGACACGAACTGGCCCCGGTTGAGTCGTGCTGACCATAAAAAGACTATCAGGTGTCCTGAAATTTGCTGCGCCACAGTTTCTCAGCTACTTGAAGAACCTTATAAGGTCTTTGATGACGACCTTCATCTTATGGCCAGGCCAAACAGGCAAGTGCACTGCTTTAATGAATGCTGGATCCACAGTTGAAGGATGAGTAGTTAATTACTTAAAACCTCAAGAACGAGTGATTGAGTATGGTACGCAAATGTGTCGCCTGCCTAAATATGTTGGAAATGCAAGCCACATACATGGACCTAATGACGTGTTAACTCATGACTGTGTCTTAACACAGGCGATGGTAAAAAATTAATCCTCCAAAAACCGGATGTCCGAATTGGACATAAAACGCGTCTTTTTAGGACGCACGTCAACTGTGTGCTGATGCAGAAAAGGTGGTGGATCTGACCCCAATTGGTGTCCTTAAGCCGGCCGACATCGGTTAATTTGAGGTGTTCAAAGCAACTAAAATCATACTTACGTATAATTTGTCGAGTCAGACTTCACACTTTCGAAACTGGGGTCCCGGATTTCTCCTGCACCACCATCGGCCTGGTCTTTTTAAGCTGCTAAGTATAAACTATACCACATATCTAATCAGCGGATATTTTGTGTGTACTAATTTCCAAATGCACACCGATATAAGAATGCATAATCTCAGTCGACTTTGTCGAACAGGATGACGATCGTTACTGTGCTGAAAAGAATGACCAAAAGTACGCCAAGCATCCCGCCTCATCCAGTGAGCTGATTGGAGGATAATTACTAGCCCATCAGGCGCAATGACCGCAGGATAACACTGCGTACGGTCATCTCAAGTTGATCAACCGTGGAACATGCTTGCACAAGAATAGTGACCATGATTACATGACTATGGAGATTGTGAAGGTGTAACTGAGAACGATCCATGTTCCGTCTACAGAATCCCAACTAAGTTTCTGAATAACAGATACTCACTTGATGATGCGCGCTATGGCACTTTAACAAGGACTCGGAAATCTGGTGGTATGTGCTGGGAAAATGTTTAACTTGGAAGTACAGCGAACGACAAACACATTCGTGCAAGCCAAAATCACCGTTAAGTTACAAGTTAAGCTGTTGGCGTGCACACAGGTGTTAATAATTGATCACTTTAGCTTTATCCAGTAATGGACGGGTCTATTTGTCAAAGAACTAGAGTTACTGTACTCCTAGCAGCGGTCCCTCTCTTCCGCGCGTGACATTTCTGCAAACAGAACGCATATAAAGTGGCGAGTTGAGAAGAAACTCTGGGCAGGTAGCCTCTTTATGAAGGTTTCAGTTAGTATTATAGCTACATAGCAGTTGGCGTCCTCAAATAATATATTACATCCTGCGCTATCTGTATCGTTTTGACTCCGGTGCCAGTGAGAATTCACCGCACCACACACATTACCCTTATCTTCACTACGAGTCGAAGGGATAACTGCCTTCACACTCTCAGGAATCATGCTTCCTAGTTACTTCAACCGGACATAACTTCTCTCCAATCTACGCATGCTTTGCTGACGAAATCAGTAAGGAGTCATCGGCAGTCGAGGCTTCTACGTTTTTAGTGAGGGTTAAACGCACTTTCCAACGAATAATGAAAAATGGAGAGGTATGAATGGTTAGCAGTACGTTTGCTAAGATGAATTCTGGAGGATATCACTTTCAACTACGTTATGGGATCTTTGGTGGTCCTTATTGATCTCAGCTGTGTCTTGTCCCAAATTAGCAGGAAATGGCACATACGTCCCCAATTGTACTCGCGAAAGACATTTACCTTTCGGACTTGGGATTCCTTACTGTGCATTCGTTCAAATTATGAAAGTTAGTCTTTAAAAACAGCATAATTCCGAAACCTAGTTTGCCTTTATTCCACATCCAGCTAGTTGTGTGATACCTTGAGGAGACCGCTGTGATAAGATGTCCGTAACGGCAATTTTGAAAATATGGAAGGTTGAAAGGATTTCCAATCAAGAAGAATGCTGTAAAAAAGAACAAAAGCTTTCATACCTATGGAGTCCGAACAATTCATAAAAGCAAAAGATTTTACAGAGTCCTAGGGTGTTTGCTTCTGAGAGGGCCCGCTGTGCTTGACACTTATTATGGTTTATTTTTCCACAAGCTGATTTGTTATTAAAAACAGAGAAATTACGGTAATTTACTAGTATTTACCAGGTTTGAAGAAATTTCTTCCAAATCGCTGTTACGAAGACGGTCTTCCTGCTGTCATCTCAACATTATTAAGATTAGTTCACACGATAAGGCAGAACAAATATTCCCACTTATTATAGTACATAATCAGATACAAGCTCTGATTATCGAGAATACGAAGCCACCACGTTACAGAGAATTAGTTAGCCCAATATGGGCGTGACATGTGAAAACTCGAGAATTCTTGTACTTGAATGTTATACCTTAAATCCCAAAACGGTAGCTTAGAAATTGTGTTGGTTGTGCCTGCTTCTTGACCCTCCGTGACGCTGCCTTCTAGCAAAGAAACATGAATGCTTGAAAACCCATCGAATTTCCAACAGTCTGGCAAATAGAGGCATTTTTCAAGCAAATTATGTCTATCTTTAGTTTACTTCGTTAGCACCATCAGTGTCCAAAGGGTAGCACCTGGCGGAAACAGCATTGCAGTTGAATACGTGTGTTACATTAGGAGAAAAATGTGACACAACAGTTTGTTTTGTTATGTTTTTTAAAGCTGTTCGTTGTTGAGTTTGATTTCATGGTTATTGTCGAATAAGTATCCAACTAAAGTGGTATACACAAACAAACCCAATACTCATAGTTTAATAATGTACAAAGTTCTTTGCAGTTAAGGTGAACATTGGTAACACATGTTGTAACGGTGGAAACTGATTTAGTCGAAAAAATTTGCAATCGAGCTGTAAACATTCATTACCAGTCGATTTGACAATATCGGGACCTTGTGGTTGGGAATGACTTACAAGTACAACCAAAGTGCCCAGCTCAATGAGCAAACAAAAGGCCATCGAAAGCCGTACTGTGCGTAATCTCGTAACATGTTGGAATGTTGGCAGCTCGAGTGCATAAACTGGATGTTGATCAGAAGGCTGTTGATCTGCGCGATTGGCTTGGCGGTTGACTTGCAAACGTTTCGCCGCCATTTGAGGAGACACCGTCACTGAACCTCATCTGATCAGCTAAGAATCAATGTAATCTACCTGAAATTTTGTTGGGCTTTAAGTGGCGAAGAGGTACTTTACCGAAATTCATTCATTCTGTTTGTTCATTTGTGGTATGCACTGACCAAGTCTACGAGGCTGTAGATGCTTTCACGAAATTCCGTAAATCTTTCTTTTTTCCGTGCTCCTGAAGAAACCGCTCACCATATATTATAAAGGATTCTCTGAATAGGGTAGTGGGTTTTGTTGCCTAACTGAAATGAGTGCGTGCTACAAACCAAACGACGGAAAACTGGCCAAACGAAAAGTTCCCGGTGCAGAACAGGTGCCCAATTTAAGAAGGCATTTACACTTAACGTCACTATGGTTTTTAGTCTTGTGCATTGAAGTAAAAATGCTTTCATTTCAGAAATGTCAATCTCGCTCGTTTATGTGAGATAGAGCCGTCTAACTGGCCGGGGTTAAGCAAATTTTTATCAGACACTGACGAAGTAGTGAGTTTATAGAGAACTTTTAGACGATTAATGGTTCCTATCCAATCTGATGTTTTGAAGAATGGCTTAGAAGAAAACGGCGCGGTTTGGACCGACGCTTTTATTCTGTTTCGCCCTACCTACTTCACTATTTAAGTTTCCGCGTTCGTATCGCATTCATATATTATGAAGGCAGTTAAGCACTAGGCATAGTTTTTTTGTGTGCTTTTGTGTAATCTTTTCGCTGTTAATTCTTTGGTTACTTCATTTAGAGGCAGGTAGGGGAGTACTCAGATGACTGACGAGCGCAATTAGGTAAGCAACGAATTCTCAGAAAAACCTCTTGAAACAGACCTATGCAGACTAATGTGCATTGGGATAATCAGTTTTATATTCTACCCAATGAACGTCCTGAGCTTTGCTTGGTACATCGGCTGGTGCACAAAAACACCAAATATGACATGTCGACTAGCACTTTATTCAGATACACGAATAGGCACACGAACACCGACTGCGCACAATTTGCAGTCTAGCGTCGCACTTTTGTACTATTCAAACACAACTAGGTTCACAGCCAATCAAATTGCCGTCGTTTGCCTCACAGGGTGGGGTTGTCGCTCGTGACTGATGAAGGAGTGGGGGTGTCGACACCAATCGCTTTTGTCACCGTAACGATTGGTGCTGCACACAACCGCACAGAATGCAAAGACGTATTAGATAATGAACAGCCTTCTGATTTTGATCCAGTGGACAGCAAGAAAAAATCAGCCAAATTTAGAATTCATGTTTGAAAACCGACCTCCGGAAACAAATTTTGATAACGTGAGTCACCTTTTTACCGAGTGCCGTAGATCAACTGTGGGTCGAAGTACAGTAGTTGTGAATGATGAGTGTAAATGTTGAAAAAATGTCCACTTACGACAAGCATTGAAACCTAGCACTCGAACCTTTTCATTCAAATCTGAGTAACCAAAAAACGGCTGTGCTTTCTCATCGCGGGTGTAAAGTACGACTTTACCTTATCGTAGGTAGACGTCCATGTTTTTCAGCTCATTCGTAGATGTTTTATCTCATTATTGTATTTGTTCGTGAGTGATACAAGCCATCATCTTGTCGGGTACCCAGAGGAATATAGTTTATCAATGGTTTTCTAATTGCATCTTGGTTCTAGTTCTTCATCTCCGAATTCCGTACATACTAGATACAATTATATTCCGGCCAAAAGTAAGGGCTTAAATAGAGTAAACTTTTATGAATATCGGATAGATTTTGCCGTGTAGGCGGCTGGTTGTTGATAGGACGTATTTCCTGGGTGAGACTAGGGTGACGCATTTTCCATAATTAATCTATCCACCTTCATTATTGGAGCTGAGTCGTGACTGGTCTTCTGTTCTCTGACCTGCCAACACTGCCCTCAATCCCTAAGCTGATTCACATGGATAGTAGCCTGTTCCTAAACTATCGTGAAGTATAGATGTTTCACTTTAAGATCCACTGCCGAATGTACGCAGAATATATACCACATTGCTATTTGTTTTCCGAGCCAAGAAGTTGGGTTGCAAAGGTTCCCGCACCAGTTTAGTGACATAGCAGTACGTTATAAGTAGATATGCAGCACTCTGATTGTGCCAGCCCGATTTGAGATGAAACCTTTGCATCCAAATTTTTAGCTTGTCGAACAAATCGGGGACCATCTCTCCAGTTGCAAAAATTGTTTATAGGCTTTCGTGTAGACGTGCACCTTGGTCACTTGTACAACCAGATGCGGGTTGCAGCTTAGCAGAATGGTTTGTGCTGACAATAAAAATGACCACTTTCAATATCATTTACTCCAGTTCCTTTCAAAGAAAACCTTTCACAGCTTAGTCTGGCTGTGTGGCCGCTTTCGTATGCATACAGAAAAGTCCTTTTTAGAATCTTCTCAAAAGATAAGGAAACACTTTTGGCAACACAAGTCTCACTATTAAGAAACCACCACATCAGAACTAAGAGGACGCAATTTGTGTTCTTTGAAGTTACTGGTTAATCTCCGTTGCTCTATCGTTACGTGTGAAATGTATTTATCGGCGGAGTTAACTAACCGAGGATACAACGTAGAGGTACGACAACTGGTTCACTGGTCCGAATTACTGGTGCTCTCCGAATAACCAAACCACTCACATCGTTCACCCGCAAAACGTTTCAGCAAACAGTCGTAGCCTATTTGAACTGCCCTCATTTATTTATCCTACTTTAACGAACCGTCAAAATGGAGCCGAAAATGATTTTCCATTTTTTATTTAAACTTTTTTGTGGTGTTGGAAACAGTTATACTCTCTTTTGAGCGGAACTGGTAGGCGTTTAAGGACTTTCAATGTGAGATGCCTGTAACAGCTCCTCACTTTTCCTGTCTAGTCTAAAATCAACTTTTGTTTTGAAGCGGCACTTGAACAACTTGATGGAATATAAAATACATCAACCAGCTCTCTTCATAATAAAATTACAGCGCTAAACTCAGCCTAATGACAGCTAGCTGGTCGTATCCCACAGAAGTTTTCCAGTAGTCCAGCATAATAAAAAGCTTCCGAGGAAAATAGCAAAAGTGAACCATAAATTGTGATAAACATCGTGATGTATATTTGCTTTTGTCGGGTAAGAATAATGACACTAGAATGCATACTCAGATGGTAAAAAAAAGCTGCGACTTCCAGAAAACCATGGTGGCTTAAGATGTGAAGAAACAGCTTTTTATAGAAGTAACGAGAGATTAAGCTGGGCTCCAGGTGTCGGGTCGGATTGAAACTCTTAGCTAACTGCAATTTCTCATGAAGCTACAATGTCCTGGCTGTGTTTTGAACTTTGCTGGCTGAACTATTCAGCACGAATGCAGCACCTCTGTTTATTGTCACCTCTTTTAGACGGGCACATGCATTCTGTTTTTTTATTGTCGATAAGAAAGGGTCAAGTAGAATCCATCAAGTCATCCCACGTTTATAATGAGAAAAACGGATTCAGTTAGCAGCAACCCCATCCTTTGTGTTACAACGCACCACACCACAGCTATGGCAGGACAGACGGCATGTGTATTCTTATCCCACTGTATCTTGCCTATTCATGGCTGCTGACTCGTAGCATTCAAAACCGAACAGAATGTTTATTGTGGAAGAAGAGATCCATCTAATGACGCAGGTTATGATTTATGACTATCCATTGGTGGAATAAAACAAGGTAACAATATGAAACAACGGAAAGTGTCCCCAGCTTGTTTTGTTAAAAGGGAGTATGAAATAGTGACAGAAGACTTCAGTTAATGTCTCCAATTTAATCCGTGGTTGTCTGACACGGCAGTCTATTCGATAACCGTATTCACTGAAACAATAGTTCCCCGCTTGCAAACTAAGTCCATGTACATATAACTGATAGACATCTTATATTAGGTTCGACTGTTGTAGGTAGTCATAACGACCTTCTAATTTTATTTGTACTTAGTAATTTTATGAATTGCCTGTTGTGTTGAACCCTAATGGTAAAATGGGGATCTTCCAACGAACTTCTCAAAGCTGCATGCTATTTTAAATTTGCCAATTAACCAAGTTCACCTTAGAAAGGAAATTAACTGGTGGAATTGGCGGATGCTTATTGCAGTCGAACTACTACTTCTTCTAAATGGGCACCATCTTGCTACAGTCCTACAAACGTCCGTTACACAAAAAATTCCTGACAATGGCATCCCGCCTTCCCGGTTTACCGACCCCTAGCAAACGATCAGGTGAAACACTAACTTCTTCCTTATCCGGCATGTAAACGGAAATCTATCTGCCGATTGCAGCCCATTTATTATTGGTGTGTTGTAGTCAGAGACAAACGATCACAGCATGGTCTGTCGTGACACACCCAATGATGCACTACAGCGCTTGGCCTCGTGAGGACTCACAGACAAAGTCGTCCCGGTTAGTGATAGTACGGTTAAGTCTCATCGTCCAGCTTGGTGCAAAAGCCAAAAATGACCTTCACAAGATGAACTGTCAACTATTTTCATAGTAGTCAACTACGTCACTCGATTAAGACATAGCTATTCTGCCTAGAACGGCATGGATGTGGAAGTACTTCAACAATGTTGCTTGTGATTACATTGCATAATTATCGTACTAAATATGAGCCCGTAGCTGAAAAATAACCAGTGGATCCGTATATGCCATATTAAGTACCCTCACTGATTACGGTTATCTCATTGCGGTTTCTTGTATGTGACAGAACTCGGTCTTTTGAATCCAAAGTCATCTGGCTGGGTTCATGTGCATCAGACTGCTGAATGAAAAATCACGTTTACATAGGAGAGCCTTGGCTCAAAACGAATTACTGTCAAACATGCTTCTGATTAGACTGGTACGGAGGAAGCTGCAAGCAAAAGCTTTACTTACCGAGTTAGCTGCACGCAGTGCAACAAATACATCGGGCAGACCAGAAGCAAGCTTTCTACACGGACAAACGAACACAACCCGGGCATCAAAAGACACGATCCACAGTCTCTTATTTCCATACTTCAAGATCAGAGAAAAAAAGAATTTTAATTTAGCAAACGTGAACATCGTAGAATACGAAAGCACAAGACAGGATGGGGATTTCCTAGGAGCATGGTATTCTACAAAGAGTTAAATCAATCGTCATATCAAAACTGACCCTGTCAACGCACCCCTACAAGCGAGGAATCGCCAACTCAGTGGTTGCGCTGGACCAGTCCCAAGCATTAGGGTGATGGACCAAGAAACACGAATCGCTATGGAGGCGAATGAACAAAGGTCACGACGGGGAGTCAAGAGAGGTCATGTTTTAAGCCTGTCCGGATGTCTCCCAACCAGAAAACAGGGCAAATTACGGGCCAAAAAACGCTCACCCAAAGGATTGGCCAAGGTCTAACTGAGTGAGTAGACCCTACATCAATTAATGCACGCATAACAACTACGCACTTCTATCCTGAACGCACTCCCAATCACAATGCACTGATGTGTCTTCGACTGGTGATGAGACGTTTGCACACAAGGTACCCAGCTCAGCGAACAAACCAGTGGTCATCACTACAACCTGCAAACATGCCCACATCAGTTGAACCGCAAGCACACCAAACTGTGAAGTTCAGTAGTTTTCATCATACAGAGGCTCACAAATGAAGGCATCCTGCTTATGACATATGAATTGTTCGCTAACTGTAATTGGAGGTCAAGGTACCAGAATACGTGGTTCAAAATTACCGCAACTAACCGGTGGCTTCCAAACTAACATAAAGATGCCAGTTTCCTGCATCCTTGTTCCTTCAGAAGATGAATAAGCTGAGCATGTAGTCTTTTGGAAATCTTACACAAAGAATAATTCAAATTTACTTTGTCATTTGTTTGAATGTAAAATTTCAACATCTGCATGCCTGAAGAAGTTTTGTAAAGCAAAAGAGTTTCACAGTCGTCGTGAGGGCATGTGTACTGAACCGACAAGCTCAAATGGAGACCATGAAAAGAGAGACCATGCTTGAGACCATGAAAAGTTAGCACAGACAGGATGACGGAACCGATCCGCTACGAGAATGGAAAGCAAGAAAAAGAGGACGAAACCAAATGAAGTCCAGCGAAATACACTCATTTGCAAACAAATGTGGTTTATCGGGAGACTTACCTGGAACCCAGCTGGATCTCTCGTTTGTGATGCTTGCAAATGAGTGTATCCCACTAATTTCGTGCAATCGGGTTTCAAGTAAAACATGAGGTTGACGGAAACTCGGAGATTGCGCCTAGCTGATGAGCCCCAAGTAGACCGAAACCGGTCGTGGGCTGTCGAAGAATTTCCAGCAACCTTATGAGTAGTGCATTACGTGTATCCACGTAAAACTTGTTTAAAAGTGGCGGCTGTGGCGAGCTTTGAGTAAGCTTCGTAGAGAATCCATTTATATTACACTTTACAATCACCCAAAATAGTCGATGTTTCAGCATATCAGGTAAACACGCCATTTGGTTTGCAGTATGTTTCTTAACATAGCGAACAGTCATGCTTATTTTGACCTCATCCTTGGTTAATGGTACACTTTAAATAGGGCCGATGCCGAAATGACAAAGTAAGAAAACTGATGTTTGCTAACAGGCCACCGCACAACTCTATCTATACTTGTACTTCATATTCCGTCTTTACTCAAACCTAGTAGAACTTAATGAACTGGAACTTTGGTTACTGCGGGATGCAAATACCCCAAATCTAAGTCTTGAGAAAAACTATTCAAGTCGCAGGTTACAGTTTGTTAGAACTTGCAATCTAATGATATCACGATCATATTCACTGCGGATCTTTGAAAGTCACGGTGATGGTCATTTCTCTGATACAACAGAACATTTGAGAAAGCGCAGCCTGAAATACACTCGTTCGATAAACGAGGATCTAGGCTTAGCGATTCTGACCACAGTTACATCTTTATCTTTGTCTTTTCACTAAGAAAATTTTTGGTTGCTGACTATTTCAGCCTACAATCCCTCACCTTCGGCTGCTGGAAGAAACCTGTGAACGACTGCTCCAAGAATGTGAAGGAAGAGTCTACTCAACCTTCGGCCCGTACGGTATTCCTGCCTATGCTGTGGACTTTAGCCTAGATGGAATAAAGAGAAAATACGGCGGCCAGTCGCACAGTACATATCTGAGTAGGACTACGTGTTCCGCTGTAGAGATGACTACTCCGTCCTCCATGTACAACCTGGTAGATCTTGACGGTATTTCAGCATTTCTGTATCATCTTAATCATACGCGACACACAGGGTCAAGTAAAAGGGATTCATTTGGCATTATGTCTTACCACCCAAGCGCACTACGTGGACACATTGAATCATTCATACGTTGGAATCTTCAAGAATCTGTTCATCAAATAACAGAGCCTTACAGTAATTACTTTCTTGCACAAAGCTCTGATAAATTTCTACAAAAGTTTCCGGTTGACATTTCTAAAATCACACATTTTATGTATATTTTCATGCTGTATAGAATTATTTCTCATTTTGTTGTGCATAACCATCCATGGTAGATTGCAATCTTTCGCCTAAAAGGAATGACTCACCACGATGGACGCACATTCCCTGCAATACAGTATTAACCGGTACAGTATCCTTGCAATACAATATTTTTTGAAACATTCTGTTTAGCTGCGTAAGCGGGTGCTCACTGAAGCCTTTCATAGCCCTTTAGGTTAATCCTTGTTGAATGATTCTTTAGTTTATCAGTTCTCAGGTTGAGTAGAGCTCTATCTTGTGGCGTTCCAACTGAACACAAACGCTAGAGTACAGACGACAGCAGCATGGTCAGCTTTCACTGCTAAACGAATAGTGCGTCATCCATCCTCGCTGTGAAAGAATATGCTTTTGCCTAATGTTCGTAGGGCTGTTGGTTCCTCAGGCTGTTACCTTTACTTTGTCAGTGAGAGGAACCTACGTTAGATTTTTGAGGAAGCTGTCCAGGAGAATGGCTTGGTCAATAAAAAAGTATGAGTATTAGTGCATGGCTGTTTTTAAACCTTTAAGTACAGGACGCGATACAACTTATGTCTATGAACAATGCTTTACCAGTTTGTTTGAGTCTACAGATACGCGCATTTTGGCAACCTTTGATGATAATAAAAGGAGCGAAAGAGCGTGGCACTGGCTGACTAAAATTTACCTGGAAAAAATTGCAGTCAGCCGATTGTAACAGAAAAGACAAGCGAATTATTTGTTAGTTTTGCTTAGTGGTCGTAACCTAAAATACTTCTATGGAATTAATCGAGCAATAGAGCACAAACGAGGAATACTGTACTACACAGACAAAGCGTAGTTAATAAAATAATTTTGGTCATCGACATGAATGCTCAAGTCAACTTCCTTCTTCCAATAAAAGCTTTGAGGTGTGGGTTAAGCATGAAATTTCATCAGCTAAGGAAGAATCGCTTAGCTTCCAAAAGTAGGCTTCCAATCAGCCTGACAATTTTTGGGCTTTGTTTGATTTGTGGACCTGTTTAAAATGAGTATATTGCATGAAAAAAAAGATCGGAATAATTGATGGGCTAGGTAAATTCTTCAGTACGTGATATATTTTCTCACAAAAGCAGAGCTGGTCATGAATGGGCCACAAGCTGACTAAGCGAGTTAAGTTTACCAACAATTTCTATTCAAGAATAAACCAAGGTGACTAGAATGGTTTCTGCCTGCAAATGAGTCAATGCTTGCAACAGTGCATGATGAAACTTAAGCTTTTCGAGGTCTGAATAAATGTTCCCATAGTAAACTCCTTCTTCTGCACAAAGTTGCTAGTATTCATCACAATGATATGAAGGTCAAGTGTGTTTAATTACTGATCGTACAACAGTGTGACAGAACATAAAGTTTGTCCAAAGTCTCTCAGTTATTCTTATGGTTGGTAGGAATTCTGCCGGGTGAAAAGAGATAATCGGTAAGCAATTCATGACACCGGTGGACCGAGGGCTTATTCCGTGGTCCAGCTAAGTTATACTTCTGGAAATAGTGCATCTTGGTAGTCGGCTTCTGCTGGGGGGTGCGAGTCAATTTTGGGCTTCTCTTTAGCGTTTGTTTACAAAAGACTGGCGAAAAATTCATGCCTTCTCGAAATAACACTCGAAGAAGTAATTGGAGACCCTCAGCAGCGTTGTAGTTTTAAATTTTTGCGCCTACTGATGTATCGTTTTCAACGGTGGTAGAAGTGGAGTTTTGATTGCATTGCTGCACTCTAGTATTGAAAAATTCCTTGCGATAGTGGAGGAATAAAACATGCCTCGTCGTCGACTTAAAGCTGCACAAATTTTAGCAAAAATAATCTCCCTTTTTCCATCATTTCCAGCTGCTTGCTCGGAAAAACCGGTTGACATTAGGAAGACCACGCCATCAGTTTTGACGGGAAGCACGCCTTTACCAAAAGAACCCTGCATAAACAATCGCAGTTTTTCACTGAAATTTTAAGACCTTCCTTTTACCCGTTCTTAGGTTACTGCTAATAAAACATGTTTGTTTCGTTGGGGCGACATGTCGCGAGAGTCTTGACATGATAAACCGAATGTAATCATCGTTTTGTGGTGTGCATTTTGCACATCCGTTTATTTAGCTATCCATAATGGGCGCACGGGATTTCCATAAGCATTTAACATAGTTCGAGCAAACTGAACGGACCACGATACAGGTTGCTTTTTTATGTTTTCAGCCGATCAATCTAACCAGCCTCACAGCAACGATACAGGTTGCTTTTTTATGTTTTCAGGCCATCAATCTAACCAGCCTAACAGCGCCTTTACTTAGACCATGGTTTTCGCAACCAGCTCGCTCCTGTTTACGCGACTTCTTATGAAAAACCCGATGGTCGAATCATTCTCGGGACACCTCTCCTTATTTAAATTCGCAATTCTTATTCAGTTAACTATCGATTTGATGAATTTGATTTTATCTGAAACGGTGTTCCATACCATCTTGATTAGACAAGGGTTGTAGATAGAAACGGCGAGAGATTTTACACACTGCGGTAACACTCGATTCCACAATATCCTATTAGTTTTCCGAGGCTAGGAGTTCACCAAATTGGCCATCTTTGATCAGAAGCCAGGCGTTGACTGAAAAATTCAGAAAACTTAGGGACAAATGCGTACTAAATAAAAAAAACATCTCAGTAGTCTGCCAATTGAACACTAGTTCCCATAGGTTTAATCTAAGAAAACTGGAGATTGGCCGGTAACTGCATAACTCGGCTGTTACTTGGCCCAGTACTATCAGTCTTCATGTCAAATCACAAGTACTGAACCAGAAAAAACAGATTTAAACGAGATTAAAACCACTCCAAAGAGGTGATTGATACCCACTTCCTTCAACTATCCAGTAGTCATTATCTTGTCTGTAGCTCACGTGATGTGTCGTATCTCTAAGCTGGAACAGGTTACTTGTTATGTTATTTTGTTTGTAAGACATGCTGAAATTATAAGATTAGGAGGAATACGTCTTATGAAAATTACGTCCCAAGGGTGTGTTTATTGTTTATTGGTTATCAGATCGGCCACTCTGATGAACTGTGAAATTCAAAGCATGACCAAGGAAAATTCACATTACGTGTCGTTGAACAGCATTGCTGTAGGTAGATTTTCTTTATGAAAAATTGAGGAATTTACCAGTTTTAGCGTCCATTATCAAAGTGCAATCTGCTTGGGGCCTTTCTGCAAATTTTCGGTTTTGCACATTACTTATGAGGTAAGTGCTCCGCATGTTTTCGAAATGAAGAGCTTTTGGTCACAGTGGAAAGTTTATGCTCACGTGCACTTCACTTATTATGTATAAATTTCGTTCGTCCGCAGCCCGCTTCTTAAAAATACTTGTGTTTCATCATAAGATTTCCAGAACAAACTCAAGCTTAGATATTTGTGACCTTCCAGAAATACATACAGGTTAATTTGGTATTAACGACGAAGTCAACTGAATTTCTCACTAATGACATTCTTCGAGTTACTTTCTTGCAGAGAGGCCGCTTAGTGTTTCAGATGGCAGAATGTTCGAGGTGGAATACGCTACTCATACGGTTGCTGAAATTCCTCGGAGAACACCATAAATGAGAGAGAAAACAACCCGCTTGGTTTAAAAATAGGTGTATTTCGCCCAGTGTATTCCATTTAGTGTTCAATTAGAACACAAATCTGATAGAAATCCAATAAATCCGGCTGCCTGAGAAGACCCAAGATTTGCTAAGTCAGTAGTGGGCTGCTGAAATGTTACCAAAAACCTTGTGCAATATGCATTCTGTCCAGGAAATTCACGGCCTCTCTACAAGTTTGTTTTGCCAGAGATCTGACTACCAGTTGGGGTGAGGACATGTGACGACATGTTCTTCAAACAAGGGGAGCGCATTGGCATTTTCCGCCAAGCACCGCTACCTTGCGGTCAGGCTTCTGAGCGAGAGCCCTAGTCGAAGACGCCAATCGCTCTTTTGTCTAGGTCTCGGTTCCCTGACAGTGTCTCAGTCCATGTACATCCATGGTTCCTACAAATAAGAATACTATCATGCAGCATCCGCTATCGTGTGGCGTTTTCAGTCGGACTGCATAGCTTGCTGCATACAGCAAACGGGTAAGCGAATACAGACTACTGCTGACGTCACCTTTCTTTATCTCTAATGAACATTTTCTCTCTTCTCTTCCCACTTCAATACTCACTATTCGTTGGCAGTGAAGTCTCGGTGTATGAATACCCATTACAAGTCAAAGATGAAAATATTGTTTAAAATTTATTTATTTTTCTTTCAAAGGGATTTTGTCTCGCCTTCATACCTTTTAGATTTATAGGTGGCCATCATGATATTCTTTTTTAATCAGTGGCCCGGTTGGGTTGTTACCTTTTTTGCAAATGTAAGTAGTTAATGTCAGGCTTAACATTCCTGTTGAGTTTTTGTGTGGCATCGAAAAGGGGAGAATTGTCTCAACTTTTTTTATTTGCGTCAGCTCAATTAATTTCGTTCTTTTGCCTCACCGGATGGTCCGGATAGAAGAGGCTGTTGAACTTAGCCTGGCAAAGGAAACAAAGATCACAAATGGGAAGTCGAAGGTGTCACATGGATTTCACATACAACCAGAACAATTGTTAGCCAACAGGTAACTAGGCTGCTCACTGGGGCGACAAATTATAATGAGTATACCTTAAGCAAACTAACGTACAACACCCAGACACACATGAAACATTCTGTTGTGATATTCCTTTGTTTGGTTTCCGAATACCTGAAACCTGAGTGCCCGTTTCGGCAAATGCAATGGCGGAAATAAGAACTGTGTCATACGAAATGCTATCGTAAAATTAAATGATAATATAGGTTGATCATTCCGTTCTTGAAGGATTGATTGACTTGCAAACAGACTGTTTTTAATAAGTGATTGTATTTGGTTACGGCTGTCGTATACGTTACTGCAAGACTGCTGCCTGCAGCCTGAAATGAAGATTTTGTTAGTCATCCCTTTTTAGCTAGAGCATTTCAGCCGCACATGATCGTATCCAAAGTATCCGAACTGGGGCTCTAAAAAGTTTTCTACTTTGTATGTACACCACATGTGAACAGTGTTTCAACTGAAATATGAGGTAGATTTTGTGAAGAAAAGCCACGTGATAAATAGTATAAACGAGGGATGTGCATAAATTTCAGTTACTCCGCGTCAACAACAAGTCTTTATTGCTACATGGGCAAAGTTTTGTGTTTGGATTAGAAAAAAGAGCTGATAAGGATCCGGGACCCAGGCCCAACTGATATGAAGGAATCTGTTGATGCCCATGGTTCACATCGAAATTACCAGGGAGGACACAATACCCGACTGGACCTAACAAAGTTCGTTTTGGCTACATGTGACCAAGTTTCATCCTGGTACTTTTAGTTGTCAAATTTTTTCTGAAATTAAAGTTGTTGACCAGCCATGCCATGCAGCAAGTAAAAATGATGATTATGTTTTTCGCTCAATTCTGAAAGGGTGTGTTAAAGTGGTTCATTTTGACCATAAACAAACCCCATCTTGACCTGCAAGTGAGAGTTTAATTCCGCATATATCGAGATGGGTTTACTACTAGGTCGGTGGATGTTTCGAGAGAAACGTCAGAGTGATAAGTTTCGAATCTGGTAAACCTGGAGATGGCTTTTGACGATTCTATGTTTACCGATCAGGTCTCATGATCGGCTAAGAAAAAGTGCTCTTATGATTTAAAAATCTGCTTAACCTAATTCTAAGAAAGTCTTCGTACTACATTTTGGCTGCGGAAATAGAAAGCGAGAGTTTCAATTAGGTCTCTAGTTAACACAACCCCGTTTTCCATCCAGTTTTTTATCACACAATTAGGCAAAAATGCAGTCCTCAAAATGCATATGCTTACGGTAGTGTTTCCCACTTTAGTCTACAAAGCTCTTAAAGTCGCTGAGGTAATTCCAAGAGCCGTTTTCGTTCTATCGCAGAGTTTGTCCTGACCCTCAAGATTCCAACGAGGATGCTTTCTTAAAATTTATTCTCACTCGAACGTTTTCCTGTTAGAAAATGATGTATTATTGAAATGATCCAGCAACCTTTAAAAGCTCTGCCTTTTGGTGCCAAAAAAATAAATACAAATTTTTCCTCAATACATCATATACATTGAGTTCAAATCAAACATTTATGTCATAATTTTCTTACTCAGCAGAAAATAACACATAGGAATAATAGTTGCTTTTTACAGACTGTTCAATATTTAGCTGGGGCCGGTGTATTCGTATAAGTGACCTGGCATTACCGTACAATCAACGATAACTGATTCTTCTTTATACTTTATGAAGCCATCAACTTGGGGGCAACATTCTTGGAGGACCAGGCCTTCATCCAGGCCTTACGGACGCCTCGATAGGGATTTCAATCGGAAGTCAGGCATCTGTGGTGTAATACGCAGGAAAAAATGCAGCAATCTGATTGTTGGTCTGTTCGCCGAGCTTGGCAGTTGGATTGCAGAATTCACCCACTCAACCCCGCACTGATGATGTCACCTCGATTGGTGATGAAACGTTTGCAATCCAACTGCCAAGCTCGGCGAACAGACCAACAATCAATCAGCGCACCCGAGCTACCTATTTTCCACAACATTGCCGATGCAGCAACCTGTTCGCAACCGGTGGCTTAATGAAAAACAATGCTACCTCATCATGTCTTTCACTGTTGTTCTGACTGGATACTGCAAAGTATGGCGCTTAGGGTAAACCTTCCCGGAACATCTTTCTTAAAGGCACCACAATTAACTTCCACGGCGCTGGCACCAAAAGGGAGGTTGTAAACAAACGAGTTATGTTATCTAGCCAGCTCAACGACCGCCGCTTACGTCATCGGCACAGGGTTGCATTAGCAGCTTTCTGCAACTGGTTCGGTCACCATTTGATAGCTCATTATTATACACGAACCACTTGAAACGACGTTCAAACAGTAGAGTCCGCGGGGTTATGGTAGGACACAAGCCCGACTATCAAGTCAAAGTTTCAGCACAGTTGGGCAAATGGCCCCAACGAGGGCCTGAGAGATTTCGCATTCACTTGTTTCAGCCAAGGTCACTATAGCCTCCTGACTCTAACTGGCTACCTGAAGACTTGTACTAGTAACACATTATATGCTCACGGCTTTGGATCTGATTGCTTCCAGAGTCCAAAGGTAAAACGCGCGCTGATTTTCAGGGCACGTTCTGTTGAGCTTTGTGCTTTGGTGCAAGTCGATGTGTGCCGATGTGTTTCGATGTGTGTCGATATGTGTCGATCAATGTGCTGCTTCGTTGCGGATCGCCATGCAGCTACACCTACGAGGTTTTAGAAGAGGTTGGTGACCGGCCAACGACAACGCTGAGTGACATGCGTATTCAACGTGAAAATATGCCCTAATATACTTGCGGAGGGAGAGGTCTATAATCAAAAGAGTTGATGAGGTAGGCTGAGCAAATTACTCTACATCACTAGCATCATTCACGCTTTTTATGACCATGGCCGATCTGACGAGCCGATCTAAACTAAAAGTGAAGACCGTTGCTGACGCTGAGTAGCTCCCGACATTTGAGTTAATAGTCAGGGTCACAAACAGCTTGAATGGGGATAGTAAGTTAGAGAAATTTGCGGTAGGAGTGAATAGCAGCCTTCATCTTAAAATTTTGGTGTATATTAAAGCCGCATAGACTCAATGGTTTCAATGTTGGAAAGGAATCAGTGGTAAAATTTCCTTTGGTACGGGAACATTACTAATACGTAGGACCGCAGGAACATCGTAGGCGCAGTCAGTGAAGTGAAACTGCTGCAGTATACCGAGATGTTTAAATCCGAGAAAGCGTTCCTGAGACCAGAAAAAAACTCACTCCACAGGCTGTTGGGTCTAGGCAAATAGTTTGCTTTTGCTTGCGGATAACGGATTGGTACAGAGAGAGAGGGAATTGTCGAAGACGTGTGGAAACTGTGGGAAATGTACCATCCGAATAGTTGTGGCAGTGTTGTGCTACCAGCGTATTGACCTACTTTGGCTTCTGGGTAGCATTGTGGCGGGTATAAATGGTGACTAAGGTAACTAAGGGCTCAACGCAGATCAAACCAGCTCGATGCAAAATCACAGGTAATTTTGGTTTGGTTGAAAATCCAAGGGGCTGGAAAGCGTAGACAAGCTGGAGTGGATTACAATCAAGTACATGAATCTGAGCGGTAGCTATCAGGGACTGAAATTATGGAGGTAGGAAGAATGGGTTGTGGTCATTAAAGCCTGATGGGTGGGTGCAGTTAGCTGGCAGGCTACAGTTCGTCTATAGAAAAACCTAGAGTATCTTACGGCTCGGAGAATGCTAGCAATTCGCCAACTCAGATTCGATGGGGGTAGAAGTGCATTGCATAACCTCGGAAGGGAAGACCGGGTTAGGTTATTAATAGGATGCGAATATAATACCAAAATTGCAGAACGAACTAGGATAGTTGGGATTGTAGTTGACGAATTACACTCACGTGCGGCAAGATGCCAGTGGCGATGGTTAAGTATGTGTCTCTTGCTTTTCGCTGAGCGTCGGTCGACCAGCAGAAGTAAAACCCAGGTAAAAGAGCGGGGGAATTAGGAGTTAAACATGTCACACCGGGTTATGAAGTGCAGACGCCGGACTTGCTGTTAGGATTAATCTCAGGGTGCTACTAAGGGAGAGCTCGCGATTTCTAGCTATAGCTTAGAGTGATTTCTCGCACTCACTGTGAGAACTGAAGCATTTTTACTTTAGGCCACACCTACCAGAAGCTGTTAGCTGAATTTTTGGAGCTAATTTAACTGAGAACAAACAATTTGAATGAGTTCGTCTTGGAGATACAAGACGCCTGCATTCACCCAAAATATAAGTATTCAGCAGTGGAGCCGAGGTACGTTGCTCGTGAACGCGGTTACCTGGTTGCCTGCGGGTATGTCTGTCGTAAGAATGATAAAGTCCTCAGTATTTCCACTAATACATTGAGGGTATAATCAATCTAAAGGAACGACCATCGAAAAAAAACCGTTCAGCTGTGACACCCTCCCGGTGTCTAGCTGCCATGCCACCCGAAGGAAGCATGAGGGCTGAGGTACTGCCAGGTTGCCCAAGCCTAGACAGGGGAAGTCGAGAGGCTGAGGTGGGGTTCGAACCACGGACCTTGCGGTCAGTAAATTCGCGCTCTAACCACTTAGGCCATCATCGAAGGCTAGGTAAGACTGGTTAATCAGTTCCAAGAAGGAAATGCACCGTTGTTAAAGTTTTGCAGCGGGTTTTAGAGTCACGGAACGCCATGAGCAAATTATATATTGGAAACACGGTATCTAATGCAGTATGGATACACACGACTTAAGTCCTCCTGAGAAACGTTTAGCCACAATGTAGTCCCCAGCCCTCAGTGAGATTTGTACTACGTGTAGTAAGTCAGGAACCACAGGTCATCTAAAATGGGGCGTCAGGTACAGAGTACGAGATCGAGAAAAGATTATCAATATTTTTGCAAAACCAAACAAGATTTGTAAGGCGCTCCTTCTTCCAGGTGGAGCTGGGTATTTTGGAGGAACAGCTTGTAGGTCTGGTTAGACAGGTGTCAAGTTTCACTGATCAGCGTTTGTTGTTTTGATTTTCCCGGATCAGATAGTGGAAGCACATTAGGAGTGAATATCGTGAAAAAGTGCTTGTACCCTGCTTTCAGAATACAGCGGGTGAACACGGCAAAACGCAACAAACTCTGGTTGGTCTTAGTGCTAATGAGCTGCGTGTGGGACTTGATTGTAACTGGAGTGTCACGCACTATATCGCGAAGTTCTGGTTGAGATTGTACGTACCTATTCAGCGGCGTTGAGGGAATCCACACGAGGTGCAGTGCAAAGTAAGCGCAGTTTCACAGTAAAACAGCAGCAAAATTAGACAACACTTTAGTGCTATTGGATCATGCGGATTAGACGGCGAGTACGCACACAGGCACAGATTCACGGAACGCGTTTTTTTGCCGCTGTTTTTTGCCAAGTTCAAAGAATCTGTATAGAGTAGCGAAGTTGATTCATGGATTCGTATGCAAATGTGATGCACCCGATAAACGGAGGACCGGTTTGGGTCGCACCAATAGCTGTGGCTTTGAATGACTATTACGAGAAGATAGAGACAACTGTTGCCGGATCAAGTTTGAGTGCAATATGGCAAAAGACTGACAACGGGATAAGACCTGGCGATGGTAGCGCGCCAAGTCAGCATCGAGACAGGGAATTTTTCGGACGCGCTGGTGTGTGAATTCTGGAGACAAAAAACAAGAAGATACATTGACACTGAACTTGAACATACCTGAGCAGTATGTTGAAAGATTATGTAAACACGAGGGACGGTCATGTGTTGGTCTTTGGGCTTAAATCGTTAAAGTGCGGGCTCGTTTTAGCTACTGAGAAGGCCAAAGGATGTGCTCCGATTGCAAAATCATTTCATGATTCGTATGCCTAAGCTGTTTGACCAATTTGAATAGGTATTTAAGAGGAAAATAACCTTTTGTTATTGCTAGTGAATGGGCGATGGTGGCCTTGAAAATTGACTTTTACAATAAGTTTAAATGTCCTACTGTGAGCATTCCAGTAAAGAGGATAGTATGGCATAAACCAGCAGGGTCGCAGAAATGTCAGCCAAATTGGAATTTTGAATCCGACCTTTTGAATTAATGGAGGTGATTAGAAGGTTGTAGAACCATACCAAGAACTTCAGGCTGTGCAGTCAAGTTAATGGTGAGAAATAGTGCAAATTGGCTTTTCGGGGATTCCTCTTAAGTCGGATGGCTCCACCAGATGGAGAGGCGTGGCTGGTAGCTTTGAAAATGTTTACTGGCACTTGTTCAGTTAGTCTGGTTTAAACGTAGGTCTCTTAGGATGATACGTTAGTGTCTAGATCCTGTTTCAGCATGCGCGGCTTCCCGGCACTCAGCAAACATGGCTACGCTTTTAGCTGATTGTGAGCCAAAGGAAGAGTAAGCTCTGATGTAAATAGGCCCTAACCGCTCCATGGAAATGGTGGCTAAATCATAAACCATATCACAAGAATAATTTGAAAAAGTTTCCTGGGTCACAAAATTATCAGTATGCAAAAAGTCAGTCAAGGAAAACCGGAAGGTAATTGCTCTGACACTGCGGCTTTCTAACGACCGAGCTTTATAAGCAACAGGTTAACTCAGACTGGAACTCTGTGTTTGGACAAAGTCCGTTTGTATGTGAGTGAATAATCAAGGTCACTTGCAGTTGGAAAATCCTTTGCTCCTGTCAGGTTTAAAGCGCCAATCTTTATCCGGCGTGTGTAATTTTCTCCAAAACCGTGTTGTCGAAGGGAAACTTTGCGTAAAACCTCAGAGAAAGCCAACCGTTAAATATCAAGGGGTTTGTTGAAAGGTCTGAGGAAGTTGCTGCTTCCTGCGTTGGTGTCTCCATGCCTGCATTTTGTTTGCGAGGGGCTTTAACCACTTGGAGTCCGAGTTCCAAAGATCCTCTGTTTTTTGGGTTTGCAGTTTTCTCCGTAGTGTCTGAAAGTTTCAAATAATGCTGTTCGCAGTTCGTCGTACTTAGAACGCCTGGGTTCTTCGTTGTTCATTGATGTGCAGTGAACTTGCTTTTATTTGGTTCCTTGAGCTTTCGGTCACGGTATGGTCCTTGAGGTGTCTCCGTCAGGTCACTTGTGTGTTGAATGGAACCATCAGAGTGTATCCGTTTTTGTGGCAGCCCCAAAAGGTTACCTTTGCAGAGGACCGCAGCTAAAATTTGGCAACTAGCTTCTGAGTGGGTAAGTGTTACTTGGCTTATGCGACACCGCTTGCTACTGTTTGGTGTTTGTACGGGCTCCTGGGTTGTCCACGACCAGAGTAATCGACCCGGCGTACGTGGCATGTTTGGGTATGGCTTTGCTAGTTTCGTGCCTGTAGTCCTCAGGGCCGCCAGTGACGACCGAATGCACTATCAGACTGTCCAATTTTGACGGAGTGGAGCTGTAGTTCGGTAGTTTCAGATTTTTTGTGAATATCCGGCGACTGTCTTCACTGCGACTGTCTCCTGTGGTGAAAACTGGTGGCTGCGGGAGTTTTGCAGTGGTCTTCGACGTCGAGGAATATTCTTTTTGTTGCTCTCTCTATGGACCCCATCATAGCGGAAGCAAACCATATTAGTGCTTGTACCTTAAGTTTGGAGTTCACCGCTGCGCTTTTATCGTTAGCTAGGGAAGGAGGCAACGATGATTCCGCATATGTTGGATGCTCTGTCCTCGTGAGGCTTGCTTTATCCCGAGCATCATTCTTGTCGATGGTCGATGCGTCCGCCACATTTGAGCGTAAGATGCAAAGTGGAGTTGTGGCCAGGTGTGTCGGCACGCGTTTATGACTGCAAGAGTCCACAAATGCCACCGGGTTGGCCATGAGTTTGGAGTCGACTGGTCCGTCGCCAAAGAGATGCTTGTTTCGCGCTTCCCCTCTAGAACCGGTTTGACCCGGTCTTTTACGTCTAAATGGAAATCCCGGGTATGCGCTTGGTCTCCAGGAAGGCTTGTTGAATACTGATAATCCGCTCTAAGTTCCTCTGTACTGTAGTTGGGAAAAAGGTACGACTAGGGGTCCAAAGCTCGCTTGCTTTTTTCTGTGTAACCGTTTTGCGTGAACAGCCTTGTATTTAACTGTGTAAGAAAAACTCCAGTGGCAATTTTGTCTGTTTTCCGGAGTGCATGTACTAGAAAAGTCTATCTCCAGATGCTCATCCTGGACTCCCTTGTGTATGTGTTAACTGATGACGACGTGGCAGTGTCGACTGCTGAGTCAGAGAGCGGGATCAACTTTTTGCGCCAAAGGATCCGGGATGCGGAACGCTTGATTCTCATTCGAAAAGCAAAGTTCGTTGTCGGATTTCATCAAGGCTGCCACGTTGTGTTTTCACCCTCCAAATCCTTCGAAAGAATTATTAGTTTAGCTCAAGTGTCCTGATTAAAGTGGAACCTTAATGCTGATCTTTCTTTATTAGAAATGAGGGTTTAATCTCACTATCGACAGATGTCTTGCTACTTTTGGAATGCATAACACTCATAAGCTAGAGTCAGCTGGGCTCTATAGAGCTGGATAATTGGTTTATATAGTCATCCTGCAAACCCGTGCACCTAAAATGCCGCAAATTCCGGCAGGCTTGACATTGCACTCGATGTCTTATATCCGACTGGTATCCGTTTTGTCCGTGTCTGTTGTGGTACACCGACAGTCGAATCGTAGTGTAGTCTGTCTTAATTTGTCTCATGGTTGTGGATACGTGTGTTCATTACAAAAATGGAGCGCAGCCTGGTAGAAATTTTTATTTACCGAATATACCTGAGTAAAAATTCAAACCCACTGACATTTGGGTAACAAATTTTGGTGGCAAATTTTCACGAGAGAAAACCGAACTGATTTCGAAGGCGCCGTGTAAAGCCGGTCGGAATGCAAAAACATCAAAGCGGTTGGTGAGCCGTAGCCCTGGACATGTGCCTGCTCTTCAAGTCTGGCACTGTCCGAGCTATCCACTGCATCGTCGGGGCTCTCTGCCCCCAGAAAATGCAGTTTAATGCTACTTTCATTGGGCCACATTATGTTAGTTTTCACCGTGCACCAAGAAGTAGCCAAGAGGTACAGAACGCAAGAATCTAATAGGTGTTTTGCACAGATCGAAGAAGGTTAGCCTCCTATCTATTGCTGATGCTTCTACAGTGTCATACGGTGGCCAGCCTGCCTGAGCTAGGCATAAGCCTTCACAACCTGCACAAGTCCTTTTGAGTGTGAGAGTGATCTCTCCAAAACGCTGTTTTGAATATAGCCCTAGGATTTATGATTCTAGGTGCGCTGCTCCTCAGCTTTCGTCGGATTTATGCAGGTATTTTGTATCAAGCAAGTTCATTACAGGATTTCAATCTTTAAAATCGCTTTAATGCCTTGGCACGGGCGTATTATCTTCGATTCCGAGCTGTAAATTCAAACTGACAGTAACCGGATTCCGTTTGGTCTCGGCTTAAGGTTATCTGATTTTGTAACACTTCCAGTGTCTTTGGCGTGCCTGAGAGCCTCCCTTCTGAGGTTTCAATTACTTATTGAATCAAAGGTGTCTGGCGGAGGTGGTGATGTTGAGAACTGTGCCCTCTTTACATCGTCAACAATCCGCTGTCGTAGGACCGTGGAAGCAGTACGGTGGTTCTGTATATCACAAACTTACGAGTTATTTCCGCAGAAATGCTCCTGCGGTTGGCAGAGTTTTCGGCCTTATTTGTCAACAACATTCTGCTTCCACAATCAGCTCTCAGATCCGTAGCAGCTGCACAGCCGATTTTGGGAGACTCACAAAGGAAGCTGTGCCACGGCGATATTTCCCACTGGTTCATTGCTGTCACAGACGGTGATGAATACCTAAATGACCTAGGAACGAATAGAAATTTTCATGGTCACAATGATGCCCAAATGACCGAATGCCTAACAAAGCGCGCAGCGATGGGTACTGGGGACTCTACAGGGACGTATCTACTTATTTAACACATTACTTTTTTCGATAATCCGGTACTCTCAGGATGCCCAACATAATCTGCTGTAACTGAGATATTGGTCATGCTATAATATATCTATAGTATACGAATTAAGCGCAAACAATATACTGTGTATAACCATGCAGTCAAAAGAGATCTATTTATTGTGCGCGTAAAATTCGTACGAGAGATAACAAGAGGAAGTTCTTTTCACTGGTGTTCTGTTCATCAGCCACTGTACATCCACGGAACATTTGGTTATATTTACAGTTCCGTTTCGTCTGCGACAGCCAGCATCCATCCTGAAATTAAATTAAACATAGTAAACATATAAGGCAATTTTTCCAGATAATTTAGGTACCAAAGCCCTGTTGGCCCAGTTAAATATTGGTTACACCACCGTACCACGTTGAGGGGTGTTGGTTTTTTGCGGTAAATCTGAAAGAAAAACGATTCATCAAAATGGGTCTTGTTCCATTTACATGAATAAGTTCCAAAGAAGCTAAATACCTTCAAAACTGGGATGTATGCAAGGCAAAAAAAACGCACAAACGATCGGGATTACGGAAACCGTTTTGTAATATTCCTGATTATGTGGACGCGACATAATAAATGGGTGGCAAAGGGAAAGACATTACTTATTGCGTTTCCGATGGCCAGCGCACCTTCAGGCATGATGGATTTGACGTGGGAATCACCGCCAACAAATTCGAGAAATGTTAGAGTGAAAGTTCGCACGTCGGTTTCAGTTGCTCGCCAAGGAAAACCAATGGCTACAGGAAGACTTTTACAACAACAATCAACAATAAGCAGCTGGTACAGGAGCTACTTATGCTGGTTGGTTGGAAAGGTGATGTCACTTAGTAAAAACCGGGAGCATCTCCGAGGTGGAATATACGGTTGCCTTCATTTCACAAACAGCGGACGCGTCCTTGTTATTTGAATTGAGTCTCCAAGTCCTCAATGTAACCTACAAAAAGAGCATATTGTTTTGTAACATAAATAGGACTTGCTTGGACTGTTCCGCCCAAACATGTGCCGCGCCCGAATGTTTGCGACATCACTGTTTGTGAGATATTTGCCGAACTTGGATCGAAATTAGAACCTGATGTTGAAGCATCGGCTCCTGCGTTCAAGCATTAACCTATGGTTTCCAGATCCTCTGGATCCAATCTGTGGTTGCGGTTAAACCACCTGGATGCTTCGGCACCCAGAGGCTAGTGGTTGTGATTCCTATTAAACCGGGTTATTCTGAAGGAGTTTCCCAGCCTGCCCACTTTGAAGTACGCTTCGCACTGTGTGAGCGTGAGCAGTCGGCGTCTTTTCCAATAGTTAGGACGACGTGCGAATCCTTTGCGGTGGCACCTGTACTTGTTGAACGTTTTCTTACCGGAGGAGCTTGCTTTTGAGGTTCGCACGCTGTAGTACGATCCTGATGTTCGCTCGAGCTGCTTGAAGCAGTGCGTTAGTTCGTGAGCGTTGCAGAATAGGCGGCTTCTCAAGTTTTCCTCGAGCAGGACGGAAACGTTCACTGGGTACCCTTTAGCAGAGACGCAACGACCGCCTGTGCAGATGAGGAAGCCTTAACGAGTGTACCTCACCGAGGTGCGCGGACTATTTTATAGGTCAAGTCAACCAGTGAAAATGGGGAAGCAGCATTTATCTTCGATGAAAGTATACTATTGAAAGCCTGCACAGTAGTGTAAATTAAACGACGAATAACACCTCCGAGATTTTGGACAGGAATGAAAGAATCAAAAGGTTGTGGTAATAGTGATATTCGTTCTGGGCAAACTCGAGCTTGCTGACGTTATGTTTTCTAATGGGAAAGATCTCCGGCATCAGCTAGGATGGTTGAAGTTCCCAAGTGAACTGCCGGAAAATGCTGTATCATCTGACTATTTGCACACACCTGAGAGTAGGGAAAACAGACACAGTAGCGTCAATAATGTGCAATGCAGCAGATTATTTTCGATTACTTTATTCGGTTCAAGGTTGTGCTTTGCCGAACGTTTGTGAAACAATTAATCTTATTCGTTACTCCAGACCAGTGGAACGGATCCAAAAGTCAGTAAAATGTTCACCGCGAAGGGTTGAAATAATCAAAGACTTGGATTTATATAGTGTTGGTAATCCAGTAGTTACATACGAATCGGTGGTGTCTGGTGGCCTTGATAGTTTGCGCGTTCAAAGATATCACTGCAACGCGCAGCCGGAACAGACTGTCTCCTCGTAGAATTCTTAACTTTGAAATCCCGTAGCTTTAGGGAAGTCAGTTTCGATTTGCTGTTTGTGATCGACCTTAGCGAGTTCCATAGCCGCACATATCATTAGTGGACTCAACTTTTGAACGGATAAGCTGACCCTTTCCAAGTCCGAGCGGTCGATTGGGACTAAGCCTCTTGGTTGGGGTTGGTTCATTTGTTTTCCTCTGGTCTTTTGTTATTTTCAGGAGTGCGAATTTCCAGGCAACCAATACACAACGGGAAATCTTTCTGAGCTATTTGAGTAGTTTTATGACTATTGTATTGACCAATCTATTCTAGAAAATTTTGAAGAAAAAATGTGGCCAAAAAGCAATAGTATTCATCAATGCAATAGAGGTATTACTCTCTTACGGAGTGACCGTCTGGGTGGTGCCAAAGCAGAAGCATTTCTTGAACGAAGGTTGAAAACCATACAGAATAAAAGCGATTCTCAGAATATCCCCTTGATCCAGAGAGAATTAGCCTACTTGCTTCCGGTGTGGACCTGTTACGCAGTTGTTCTTGAGTCAGTTTGAATGAGTTACAATAGGGATAGTGTAAACGAATGACCGTGCAGAAAAAAATACTTGCTTCTTCAGCAGTGTATTTTAAGACCATAATTACCGGCTTTCAGATTCAAGAAATTATGTTACTACAGTCTGTAGCTGAGTAGATGATCGGATGTGTACGTAAAAATCGGCGACCAGTAGCACTTTAGGATTACTTGATTAATGGCTGGCAAGTCTAACTCCAACGCCTCAATAACTTTTAAAGAAATTAGCCATAAGCTGCCAGGCTTGAATTTAACGAATGGACGAAACTTGTGCACCGTACAGGTGTCAGAGAGACAAGATGCTCTTTTCCATAGAAAAGAAAATGGATGGTGATATTTAATGGATTGTTAACTAGGATATACAAACCTCATAAATTTCAACTGGAAATCAGTTAGAGATTTCAGTCTCAACAGCAAATATCTTTATAAAACCGTCGCTTTTTACATGCTCCATTGTTTGGTGACAATACGGATCTAACAGGTAAGCCAGAGTTAAAAAGATAGCCTGCCATATCGAGCTCAATAAACCTCTGAAGGTGATGAGGTTTGCCTTTGTGAAATTAACAAAGAAACTGTGCTTATTTGTAACTAAGTGACACACGACGGATCGTGTATTAGAGTTTGTGGACTATAATGGATCATTGGCAGTTTTGTATACTAGGTTGAAAAGTCTGGATCAACATGGGGAAATTAATCTGGCTCTACAATTAGAAAAACTTTACGCACAACGGGAGTTCGACTGTGATCCACATGATGCGGCTCACCATGGTGCTTGCTGTTTTAAAGCTAGGATTCTGTACAGGTAGACACTTGTGCTTTAGGCCGGATTATTAGTCGAATGAGCAACCAACCTTTAATTTGGAGTAAATACATATGCCTTGATTTTAAATCCTGCAATCTCCATTTCAAGCTCATGTAAATGATCACTTTTGTGGTATTTGGTTGAATTTTCTACGTTTATTAGTCTTAAAGCTTACTAAAAAAGATCGTCTAAACAGAACCTTCACGAAAGCTTTTTGGCGTCAAAGTGTGTGCAGATCTTAAAAAATCGAGGATTTTAATGAAGCGTTTGCCTATTTGCAAAAAGCTGGAGGTGCAAGTTCAGTTCCAGAATATAAAAATCGTCAGGCTATTCACAGTGTCTTCTATTCACCAAGTTTTAGACCAAGCAGTTAAATGGCTGTTGCTCCGGAAGTGGCTTAAACGGGGTTAGACAATTAACTGGCTTTCAGTTCTGTCAGTGCACTTAGTAAATGGTGAGGAATATGCCCGATCTAGCTACTGCGTGGGCTGCATTTACTAGACTGACAACGGCAGAACAGTAACAACATCCGAAACATGAGTTTCACTGGTGTTCTCTGACGTCTTTGTTTAGTAATCGTGAGGCCAAGACAACGGTCAATTTTATGGATAATTTTGCTTCTTTACTTTTCTGTCGTTCAAATAACGCAACACCAGTGAGACAAAGGAAACTTCATTCGACCTTACAGGTCTCCGAAAAATATATATATGTATATATATGCGTGTGTAAAAAGTGAATAAATTAAATTCTCATTGTAACAGATTAAAAAGATTAATTTTACTCTACGGGGCAAAGATTTTTTAGTATGCATTTCCTACTGACATTTTTCAGGCCATTTTTTACCCTAAAATAAATGCTGTGTAATTCCACCGTCACGTCTGTTTCAGCTACATGTGAAGCAAAACAACGAATTGCAATTCACCAGATGTTTCGTAGCAACTAACAACAAATCGCATACTAGGTAGCCCTATTATTTGGAGCAACAGGTCGTGTCATTAACTATCCAACCGTGAAGCGTTGATCAGCTGGCAAAAATAGTGGTTCCTGTTACCATTTTACCCAAACGGAAATAGCATAGATGGTAGGGGTGTATTTTCAGAAATGTTAAAGTGTGAGCACAAGGATTAAAAATGTTTATTCTGTATTAGAAAATGACAGACAGGCGAAAAATTACACTGAGAGTTCTGCCGAGTGGTAGGGGTGTATTTTCAGAAATGTTAAAATGTAAGCACAAGGATTAAAAAGGTTTATTCTGTATTAGAAAAAGTACACTGAGAGGTCTGCCGAGTTGTTGTATAATGTATCGGCTTTGGAATTTTCAGTTTCAAATTTCCAAGAAGTGCACCTAGCTATAGTAGACAGCAAATAACATCAGAAAATAGTTTGAAAGACTGTTCTTCAAGTTTTTCTGCTCCTTGAATATAGAAATTAGAGAGATGGATGATTTCAAATTATTGCATTTATTCTCCCCCGATCGACCAATTTTATATTAGTCAGTTTTGTTTCTTTCCGTATTGGGCGACATTTTGTGTGAAATGATGATAAAAAGCAATATACACACGTTTCTTTATAATCTGCAAGTTTATTTCTACTGCCATTTGCTGGCCTAATTTAATAAACACGAAGTCAGCAGTGCAGATTCCTGGTTATTGACTTTTGAAAAACTTGCCAAAATGTCCTCCAACATGATCCAATATGTTCTCTAACATGATCAATGAAAATATTCTTGAATTTGTATCTGAAAGCTATGAGGACAAGAATATTGAACTGGTTTTATAATACAGTTGAATAAAAAGTGCTTATTACGAATTTTTAAAGCAACCAACTATTTATATAACCCACCTTTAACGAAAGTGTATAGCTGACCACAAAAACCACTGGGAATCCTTTCAGGGCTTTAAAAATGCGTGGCTTTTTCAGGAAAATTATTTTACCACCAATACAGACGGTTTGTTGTCAGAGTTCTTTCAAACATGAAACCAGTTTGGTGAACTGATTAGTTGAAATTAGAAAGTTTAAATGTACATCGATTGTTCTTGACCAAAAGTGCGCAAAGCATTATTCCTGAAACTTTGCTCGATAGAAAGATTCACTAAAAGCAGCGGGTGAAATTTATTTTCCAAAAATTCAATAACTAGTTGGTTCCTTTATCGAAATCCTGAGTGCCTGCAAGCATACCCTTAGACAACGTTTTGAGTCTCGTGTGGTTTTATAATTCGGTGATGACAAGAGAGGAACTGGAAAAACATAAAGAGAAATCTCGCTGATAGGACGAAGGAAAATGCTTAAGTAGTATTTTACTGATGGAGCACTACAAAATACCAGGCACATTTGACCGGACAAGATGAAATTCCTTGACTGTAAACACAACCACATGCTCTATCTAAAAACATGGGTAGTGACTTTGTGTTTCACATATTTTCCGTGGAATTCAGACACATATGCTGTAATAATTTTAGATTTCAATTTTTCAATTTAACCAGAGCTATCAATCAATCTTCTTACGAAAATTATTAGAACCGCTTAGATAAACCGAATTAAATGCACGGCGATTGATCAGCTTAGTCTACGAATAAAAATTCATCACTTGTACCGGGTGTCATTCATGAGACTCAAAATTTTTTTGTGGAGAATCCGGTGGGATATGACGGGGGGTGAAGTAAACAAAATATATCAAGAGGAACCAAAAACTTAAAATGCTTCTCAAACGTCGAAAGATGAAGCTGATCACGCATGAAGGTTTTAATAGTTGGCGCAAGCACGCTCCGTAATGAGAAAGTGAAATGATTTATGCCGTGAAAAAAAAACTGAAAAATTGTCACCTGGATTTCAAATGGAAACTGAAAGATGGAGTTAAGGGATCATATGAAAAGAAGGCTCGTTCTGCTTAAGGTACTTGTGTCTCAGAATGTGATTGAGAATGGTAAAAGTACTTGAAGTTGTTATCCATTGTATGCAACAATTTCCCAATTGTCCCTTCTGTAAACCGGCAAACAGATGCACGGTTTAGGATCCTTGATATATCATCCCGGAGACGAATGTTTATCACCCACCGCCTAGCACCGGAATTAAAAACGGTCGACAGAAAAGAACCGTATATTATCGATTTAAGTCACATTCAATCTTTTCTGGGAAAATAATTCCACCGGTTTTCCTTAAGGGAACATTAATTCAACCTAAGCCGTTGCGCTACAAATTTCAGACTATTCGAATCCTACTGTTCGAAGACAGAGAGAATATTTTAGCTACATCCGAGTTGCAATGCAGTGAGTTGTAATCGTTTGAGTAGTTCTTAAATCTATCAGTTAGTTTTGTTAGGTACAGTGAACAAAAATTATGATGCTTGGATAAAGCCACGTAACATGCGCATAACTCTTCAGTGCGGGTCGGAAGAGTTTGTTCATTGTAGGTCATATCCAGTGTAGAAAACATTTTTTCTAATGTCGCAAAAAACCAATGGGCCTTCAGGTAATTCCTTATTTTGCGATACATCTTTGGAGAGATCACTGTCCGCTAGGATCATAAAACGCCTAGGTCAAAATAGTCAATTTCTTCAGAAAGCGCACGGTGTTTTCTGTTTTTTTGGCTTACTTTATAACCGTGTGTTACTCAATGGAGTTTCCAGCAGCTACCTGGTAACAAGGCCAGGCATTTTTGACACGACAGTTACATCACTATTTTCGGCGGGGTCTCTCTCGATTGGATAGTAAGATGAGTACATTTCAGTCATCTAGCGTAATTTGACTTACAAAGAGTTTTTAGCATGTATTTCACTAACCCGTCTCCCACAATGCTCATTCTGCTGAGGAAGGATCCCACAGTTGAATGACGGAAAGTACACTGTCCCACTAAGTGAGTCTAACAAACATTCTGACTAGTAGTTGGTGAATTCAGTCGACCATCTTTACCCTTTTTGTGGCTCATTTTGTAGGTGTAGTCTCTACTTCAGACAAAATCATTTTGACGTTGAATGAGTCAGTCTTTTAAGTACTGAGATGATGTAAAACTCACGGACTATTTTCAAAAAAACCTTCCGGTATCTTCAACATTTTTCTTCTTCAGCGGATCAAACGGCGAATTCTCAGCCGCTCAAAAATTGCAGCAATCTAAACCAGAAGCTACTAGACGCAAACCACTCAAGACTGTTATATGTTCTGGCGGCAGTACTTCCTCGATTTAAAGTGAGGGCTGCCTACCTCCACCAGACCCCATCCATAAGTTCTTGCACACATTTGAATTCACATGCACACAGCAGTCAGTCCGTCAGTTCACTCCATTTGATTATCCTTCACTTCGGAACTTCGTTATCAATCGTTTGTAGTTTGATATTACCGTACCGGTTGTCATTATTTGTACAAATACTCTGCCGCTAACTGGGTGCGGTCCGTAGAGATCAGATTACGTGAACCAGGTGTGCACATGGATTACACTTTCATAACTACTGGACGTGGACATCAGTTGCACTGTCAAATTGTGCGTTCTACTTCACATTTTGGCCAACTGAACGCTGTTGAGGTGGACTTTAATTTGGCAGCTAAATAACTTTGGGTTGGGATGACAGCCACCATAATTTGTCAGCACTCAGTCCAATTATTATTATTACTTTGGTTTATCTTTCTAAAAGTGGGAGACAATCGGCTTAATTGAGTCAAGTGCACATTTACTGTCCCAATCAATTTGTCACGGAATATCTTTTAGACAACTATGAAGCACAAGAATATGCACAGCCATATGTGAACGACTCAAATAAAAACCTTGTTAAATGATGCCTTTGACGCGCATGCACAGTTGTTTCACACTTATCCACACTTTCAAGTAGCAGCACAAACTGAATGGATTTGCCAACGAAAAGTGCGAAACAATCCTCTTGACAAGGATCTCGAAATTAATTTAATTACCAGAGCATACATTTTCTCAAGATAACCGATCTATTTTCTGATCAAAGAATGGGGTCGCGTTGAAATTTGAAAACAAACCGATAAAGATGCGTCTTCATAGGTCTAACGCTACATATCCAAACACATAAAATTCAGCATTTTCGGAGCTGGATCCCGCTGACAGTGTGAACATCTGTCATGCATCCAACACATCGTTTGCAAAAAGCAAAACAATTCTTGTCCTGTTGTTTTAGCAGCTCATGCTCGCTGTAAATCTTCTGAATCCAACATGCTTCTTTGTTTGCCCATATGTGTAAGTGCGTGTGTGTGGGAATGCACTTTGATAGCCTCCTTCCGTTCGCGGGCTTCGTTGTCAATTGGTTTAGCACATCTACCGCTGATCGATCGAGGTAAACTGTATTTAAGCCTGTGATCGTTTGCCGACCAGGAAATCAGTAGCTCCCTTTCATTTTATTTACGAAGTACAAAATGAAAGTTGAATGACTGCAAAAAATTACCCGAGGAATTATTTGTAGGCATTTCATTCTGTTATTGTTGACGGACAACCAAGATGAGTCAAAATGTGGTAAGCACTCTGAATATTCTGTTTAGTGAATTGAAAAAGTGAGTAAAAACCCCGACGTTTAGTGGTAACATTAAAATTTTATTAAGCTGATCATGGACGGAATGTGTTGGTTCGAGCACGTATCATTCGTCTAGTTCTCAGGCAATTTTTGGCAGATTTAATAAGAGAAACTGCACTGACTTAGAATGTTATATAAATTGATCTTTTGTATTCCATGTCTCATTGAGACTGAAGCATTTTAACGCTTGCTTCCAACTAATCTGAGCAAATGAAATCCAAAAAGTGATTGGGTTCACTTTCGTACCTTTGATGAAAGCTGGGAAATATTGAACGTTTAAATTCAATCTCAATAAAGGTGTCCGATATTAGTTGTCCTTGCTATAAGTCCATTCGCAGTCCTGTTATCTGGGGAGTTCGGTTTATGCAAACTGGTAACCTTTCTAAAAACGCTTTTTAAGTCCAAAAAGTGCGTAAGTAGACTAGTTCAGCTGCTTTTCTTCCCAAATTCCTGCTGGACTTGTTTTTTGAAGCTAGTTTTTGACTTAACTGATCATATCTTCCGACACGTCATCCTCATAACAAGATATGAGCATGCGATGTTCAGCGAAAATAATTGCCCACGGAGTTTGAGTCAAATATACGTAGAATCAGGTGCCTTCTTTGCACAAAAGAATTATTCAGTAGTCAAATAACTTTCTGACTGCATTCGGGGCACGAAAGTTAGTGTCAGAAAACGTAAGGATGCGAGAAATACGCAGTTGTGAGATGAAAGAATCTCCTGACTCAACAAGTAACACACCGCAGAGTACATCAAACTATCTGGTGGGATCCCGGGCCTATCACATCGACATGGACGCTTGTAGTTCATGCATGTGCACTCTGTAACTGTATGAAACAAACTCGTTGAAGACCTCCAAAGGTCATTTCACTGAGTGACTAACAGAAAAAACAATTTTTGCTTCTGACCTGATCAAGAATAGTGAACTAACGAAACAGAAGCATTTAGCTACGTTTTTAGCTAAATTTGAAGTTCTACGGATGATATACTCCCAACCGAGGGACCATCTGCAACTCAAAGTAATTTAAAGTACACAGGAGTAAATGACTGCTTTTTCACAAGAGCTTTTTCGATTAAAGAGATTGCGTTAGTTAGCCGAATATTTCTAACATTCTAAACCATAAAAATTTAATTTAGGATTTTTATGGTAGATGAACCGATCTCACTTAAACTCATCAATTACAACGGAACAAAAAATAATGCAAACAACACTCAGTTTTTTAATCATATTCTACTTAGGGAGGTTGATGTGCTACTCGACATTAATTATAGCCATATGTGACATAAGAAATTGATGTTGCGAAGGAAGGCATCACTGATTGAAATACTGAGTAAGGCTTTTCGTGCAAAATAAACTTCCCAGAAAAGTAAGTGGAAAGCTGCGCGGACAGGTTTAGGTGTCAGCTGATTTATGCACTGGAAGACATTCCAGGGCACTTTCTCCGTCTTCACCATTGTTAAGAAAGAGCACAGGCTGTGTTCAGCTTTAATCCGCTCAATGTTTTACCATGCTTTCTGCAATCTGAAACCAAAATTTTGACTCCGTTCGGACGCAGTGTCATTATTTGCTGCTTTTTCTACAGTAACTCCGTTTATCATTATTGTATAACGGATTGTCGCGTTGGGGAATAACATTTCTGATCAACTGCTTTACAAAGGTTCAGGCGGATTTTGCGGAGCTTTGACGAAGTAAATACCACATGGTCGAGACAGCTGGATTGTATACCTGAGATACTAGCCCTAATCCTGATTTGTGTAACTAAAGAAAGTGCGTTTAGCTGCGTACGTAGGAAAGAAATGCAAACCAATTTTCTCCACAAAACAAGCCAAAGTTGATTTTCTTTTCTTAGCGCAATCTTTAGTCGGTCTTGTTCGTCTCCTGAGAATGGAAATAATGTCTATTGTAACCTAATCATAAAGACTTTTTCTGTGTTTGCTTGGGGGTTAATTAGGTAAGCAAAACCGTAAGTACGACACCGTAAGTGCGATACTTGGGAACTGATAGCACGTAAATAAAATTTTCTAACGAACCCTAATTGTACGCGACGGATAATGATTCTGCATGTGCCTCCTTGTATCAGTAAAGGATAATCATATTATTCATAGGACAGAGTACTCGTGAAGTTGCTGAAGACTCTTTATTGCTGCTTCTAAAAGGCCGGGCTCATTGATCTTAACTTAAAAAATCTTGCTGTTGTTAAGGTCACATCAGCGAATAGTTAAGCGGCTATTTTTAAGTAATCATCATCACCTGGTAGTGTAAAAAGTTTGCTGGTTTACAACACCAAACGTGTTTGTGCACAAATGTTGGAACCAAAACAATCAGGATGTTCGTTTATGTTTTACCCAAGATCTGACATGAAAAGTATAGAGACATTAGGTTTATTAGCGTATAGTCCTCTATAATCAATCGGGACGACAGTAGGTATACATAACTTTTGACGGGGACGTCTGAATGTGTTGTACATTGTTATTCTTTGGTTTTGGAGCAAAACAAACTCCAACGTAATTCAACTTGGCACACAACTGAATTGACACTTTGCAGCAATCAACTACAGTCGGTAAATAGGGACCCAATTGATCGATCTTGCTCTTAAAGTGTTCAAGTATGAACAAATACTTGCATTCTGGTTTGTGACCGGTGTGCGTAAGAGCAACATTCACCCTACTGATGGGCAAAATGGTAGTCATAGATGATTTTTGTTCCTTGAGAAAAGTTGCTATTTTTGCATTTTCATCCCTCAGAAGTCTTGTAAAAAATCCTCGGTAGACACCGACTGTTGGTAACAAGAAGCTTGTCTTCGATAACGTTAGCACAGAAAGGAACATGAAGTCTCACCTTATATGATTGATAGTGTAAGTCTGACAAATCGAACAAGTTTTACGCTAGGCTACGAGGACAATTGTTTAAACGAGAAATGCAAACAATGTGTAATTCTAAATTAGTAATTGTATTTTGTCTGCTTCGCTGGATGCAGCATATCTGTGTGACCTGCGCTTAGTTGACATTATAAGATAAATTAGAATAGAACACTTTCCAACTTGTCACATTGGAGAAGTTAATTCGTATTAACATTAATCTATTGAACAAGGATTTGTCAAATAAACTCTTCATTTTACCACCACTAACGGGTCATTCCCTCCGAAATTCCGTTGTTGCAGAGAACGCTGCACGGTAATAAAACTGTTCAAATGGTTTTCAGAGGAGTAGAGCATCTCAACCCTAGATATTTTACTGTAAGCCCTATTACGGCCGACTACGTGAGCCGGCCCCTGAAGATTCATTAGTTAGGGAGCCGTTAGATACCAGCTTATGTGGTACTATCTGAGCATAATCAAAAGTAAACATACATATGGCTGGTGGTAAGCACATTATTGATACACTTTTCAAAAGAGATAGTTTAGAATGATTTGCCTTAAAGCCTCTTAATATTCTTGAGATGCCGTCTCTTACTGACCCCAAGAAACAAAAACCACTAACCCTCCGCATCTCGGGTAATCGAAATAGGCTTACTGTGACCAACAGATAGAATCTTCAGGTGATCCCCCACATTTACCTTGTACTGGCTTTCGAAAACGCGTAGAAACCAGTGGATGTCTTAACTGTTACAAGCTTTGCACTAACTTTACTAATTTAAATGAATTATTGAGTGGTACGACTTTGGTCACAAAACCGGTCTAATGTTTAACTTTATAACCCTTTGTCCTACAGACCAATCTTTGGGAACACAGATTAACCTCCAGCTAGTTAGCTTGCTATTTCTTGATTTTTGTTGCAAACTTCTTGTCTTTAGTAATGTACGCTACTTTATAAATGCATGTTTCTTTTTTTGATTCTTTAGTATTCATTTGTAGTTTTACTATAATTTGGTAATTGATGCAAAAAGTATACGTTCTTGTGAAGTCAGAATGATAAATGAGGGCGATATACAATTTCAACGCTGGATTGGAAGCCTCATAAGTATTTGTTTCCTCATTTGACCCATAAAAAGCAAAGGCAATTTGAGTTTCAGTGCTAAACGCCAGGTTTTGTTTCAAAATGAAATATGGGTGACTGTTCGACGTAACTGAAACAATTACCCGTGGACCGGATAAGGTTTACCGGGGCAGAAAAGAAGAACCAAAACAAAACATCTAGAGAGCGGGACATACTAGAATAAAGACAGTTGTCCTGCTGTCATTCGTGTATTCCTAGTTTTGGGAAGTGTTGCTTATGTTTCAAACACCGTTTGTTATTGGTGGATAGATGGTCATAATTCATGTTGCATGAAAAATTTATTGTTGTTTTACCTTTGAATATAGGGCTCACCTAAGTACAACACTTCCTTATTGAAGAAACCCTAGGGTGCAGCTTTCTAAATAAAGAGGGTTGCAATGAATAAGATCATATATGTCAAATTCTAGCAGGTTCAGATCGGTCGACAGCTAAATTCACAATCCCATCAGATCCCATCGGTACTCTTTGTACTATACGGAAGCCAAAACACAAGAATCGGATCACGTAAGAGTAAACTGGACAGAATCAAACAAGCGCGGTTGTAACGCGGTTAACCGTGAAACCTAGAGAACCTATTTAAATGTTCCTAAAGAAGTACCTTTCAAGAGGCTGGTGCAAGTTTATAAATCCACAAGATGTTACGAACATTTGCTGTTGAGAAACGTGGAAATGCACGTGCCTGAACATGAAATTAGTGGTCAGAGGTTGGAAGTAAGACAGTGTAATGTAACTTGTAGTTTGTTCTGTAGTAAACTTAACTCGTTTTCGCAGAAGATGTGTGGCCAATTTCACTCTTGGGAAATAAAAACAGCATAAAAGTGCGGCAACAAGCAGCAGATCTGCCAGAGCCTCCGGAAAACAACTTTTTTTAAAACCAGCCGAAATACTCAGAAATACGTGGAACACAATATGATCAATTTTGATTATGGTTGCAAAAAACTGGTATTTTTGCCATTTTATCGTTGGTTTGATGCCATGTACATAGGAGAGTTTAAATAAAAGAAAACCGACTTCCGAAGTTCATCTAGTCGACTAGAAGTTTGAGTGACCAAAATTCATCAACGAAGTGTTTTATACACTCTTCTCCTACTGAGTCCTCTACACAACTGTACTACAGCTATACTAGCAAGCTAGTAGCTCCATTAGCTACTATAGTATACTGCACTACACTACACTACGCTCTACTATAAGGTATTACGTCGTACTTCGTCTGAACTGTACTATGCTACACTGTTCTACAATGCATTATAGTAGGCCATGCAGTCCCACACTATACTACCGCATATTGCGCTGTGCCACACTACATCAGCAGGTTGTACATTTTGACCGGTTGAGCAATTCGTTTGCAAACGTATAATCACATTTTTGGACGTCCCCGGGGCATGAAAGTCTTGCATTAAGTCGCACTTTAGAGGCGCGTCATGCAGCCTTGTGTATATGTATACATAAGTCCTGTTGACCGAAAACGATCCTTACTTTGTATGATGCTATGAGTGATGGATTCCGCTGGTATTGTTGTCTTTTTCCCTGATTGGTAATGTCCAAACGACCACTGCGTTTGATTTTTCTATTCGTATTTGTTGACATCTGTCCTCTTGGGGATATGATTGCCATGGTGAACCACTGTTCTATCCGACTGTCCATTACCACCAGGTGGTCTGATTTAGCTGTATCTGCTTGTTTGTTCAGGTGCAAACATACCATGTTTTACAATGGATTATCACCCTTTTGATCTCCACCTACAGAATCACCGGAGAGTAGGTTGCAACAAGGTTGTTGTTGAGTGATTTGTGTAGGACGTCAAATAAGAATATAATTTCAACATTCACCATCTTACACGTCGCATCTGAGTTAGACACTATTGGTTATCAATAATTTTATCTTGGCATCCAAAAGTGCAATACTTTTTCTTCCCAGTTTTACAGATTAACTGCAAACTGAAGCATTTCGCAGTAAAACCGTTGGTTAATGTGGTGACCCTTCCTCATGTACCTTTTGATATGTCCTAGAATGACGAGGGTTTGCCGTCATCTTTTTTAATGTTGTTGGAAGCAGTGAGGTATTGTTCGTGCCTAGTAGCCTGGAGGCAGGCGGTGTTTCCTCAGCAACAAGCCCAATTTATGTATCAAATATCCGACTATGTTGGTCAACAAAAGGATTAGTGGAAGCTTAGTTTTTTTGGACGAAAAGTCTGAAACCAAATTCCTCGCCTCAGCGAACGAAACAGCGAAATTATATACGGCCTGAAAAATCAAAATCTTCATGAACGGATCTTAGTGCGTTAGAAAGGAAGTCTCCCACTCAGTGTCCCCTCATGGGGGTTAAAGTTCTGGTACGTCCTGAAACATTTTATAGGTTGATTGCATCTGTTGTGTTAACTGATGCAGTGGTATCAAATAGCTAAGAATATGCTTTGGATTCACCGAATTATTGGTACGAAATTAGTCTTACATGCTTCTTTGATCCACAGTCCTCTCTTCTAGTGGACAACCCATTATGCTCATATAAATCTTCCTGCGCATTGGGGTACACACACCCACTCCCATAAAAGACGCTAAGCGTATGTGAGCAGTAATTTCGCTCTTCCATTAAAAATATTGTCTAGCCAGCGACCTAGTGTCTGGATGGTCCAATTCCTTGTTTATTGTTGGTCTTTTCACCAAGCTTGACAAATTAACTGTGAAGTTTTCGTCAGTAATACAGTGGATATTGCCACCCAATCTCGCACTGAGGATATTTTCGAATCGTTAGTGAGATATTTTCAGTCCGTTTGACAAGTTCGACGAAGAGAATTAAAGCCAAGCCGCACAGCCGAGCTACATCCGAGCAGCATGTTATAGTGCCACTTTGTGGTTTATGGTTTTTAAAACATGTTTCTTTGGAAGCAGTGAGGTGTTGTTCGTGCCTAGTAGCCTGGCTGCAGGCGGTGTTTCCTCAGCAACAAGCCAATTTATGCATCAAACATCCGACTATGTTGGTCAATAAAAGGATTATTGAAAGTTTAGTTTTTTGGACGAAAAGTCTGAAACCAAATTCCTCGCCTGAGCGAACGAAACAGCAAACTTATATACGGCCTGAAAAATCAAAATCTCCATCGACGGATTTTAGTGCGCTAGGAAGGAAGCCCCTCTCTCAGGGTTCCCTCATGAGTGTTAAATTTGTGGTAAATCCTGAAACACTTTATAGGTTAATAGCGTCTGCTTTATTAACTGATACAGTGGTACCAAATAGTTAAGAAACTTTTTTGGACTCGACGAACTATTGGTACGAAATTAGCTTTACATGCTTGTTGGATCAACAGTCCTTTCTTCTGTCGGACAACCCATTATGCTCATATAAATCGTCCTGCGCACTAGGGTACCCAGAAATAGGGTACCTAGAAATAGTAAAAAAATCCCACTTCTGCTTATTTGTTTCAAATAACTTGTTGTATGCACTGCATCCAAACAGCTATCATCGTATTAAAATCAGTACAATAATTAATGGCTTGCATTACACGAAATATCTGTTAAGTCACCAAACATGGTATGAAAACTTAGGGTCTCTGAGAAACACGACCGTTCAAGGTATTTTTCAAGTACTATTTTATCAATGACACATGTGATCACTAACGGAATCGCGATGAAAAGCCAAACAACTTTTAAACGTTACCAAGATGAGAGGTGGGCTCTTGTTACATAGGGTTGCAGGTTAAATTCTAATCTAAATGATTCAAATGGGTTAACTTTATGACAAGATAGATTTTCCTTTGTGCTGTGTTTTACGAGGCAAATCTTGATATTTGGACAAAGACTGTTTTCATAAAAAAACTCAGAGAGTGCACACAGGTAAGGCATATTATCTTGTCAAATTGAATGGAATATTTCGTTCTCCTTCAAAATAGCTTAGTGCATTTGTGATGTAAGAGAATATTTTGATCACAGTTAAATTGACATCAATTCTGGACATGGTGTAGATAGCCAAGCAAAAAAGGACCAGTTACAAGCGACTAATGAATCTAAATATACCTCACCGCATCCCTCTGCATTTTTTCTTCGGCAGTCTGATGAGTGAAGATTGCAAAGGTATTTGTTGTTTGGCACATTGCCTACTTCATATTGCAATGATACTGCATAATGATGTCATAAGGATTCAAAAGTTGTATGGATAGTAAAGCTGAGAGTGAATACGTGAGGTTTGCCGACACAAAGCAATCAGGATAGTTTTTACAGTATTACTTACGTAAAAATCGATTAGCGGTAGGCACATTTCATAACGCGAAGCTGCTGCGGACGATGATTTTTAAACTCGAGGGCTTTTCGGTTGTTTAAGGATCTAAATAGCGTTGGATATGTGAGTAGTAGGAATTTGGCTTTCAATCCTTCCAGTCCCGGGAATAACTTCTTTTGTCTCTCCATTTCACTCTTGTTGGATGAAAGCAGTTGCGCAAAGCCGGTTGTGTGATCCATATTCATCACTGGAAGCATTGCTCTTAGAGCTGAATTTGAGGTGTACTATTCACGGTGACCTTCGCGATCGATAGCTACTTAAGCACCGGATTTGTGGTTACTCTTATAGTGGACTCGGTAGCGGGGGGAGGCAATGCGGTGTTTATTTTCTAAGTCGGGGATCCCGAGTGAAAATCGAACTCAATTTTCTCATACACTCATACACTTAACCATTTCACTGTATGTACATGGAATTTGGATAAGAGGTGTTGACGTCTTGACACCAGAAATTGGATAAAGAAGGCCAGAGAAAAAGGGTCAGTTATTCGGGCCTTTTTAATGAACTCGTTAAACATCACACAAAAGCTGTCCTTGGACTCGTTTTTGAAGTTTTAAAAAAATTGGCCCACTTTCGGGTGAAACTGCCACAGAAGCTTTTACACGCACACCACGGGTAGAATGCGCAGAACAAGCAATTGAGAAATAGTGCATAACTTGATTAATATATGAGCTATTATTTCCACCAGGTCTTTAGCGGTTTTTTAGAATATCAATTCAAATCCCTCAAATTATCCAAGCATGTACGAAATGGCAGCTGTTTTCCAAGTTAACCGTCACACCCAGTATACGTAAGCACAATTTCGACATCCGTGGTTGGTCTCCCCTGCGCAATGTCAACAGCAAACCAATTCAGATGAAACTTCATTCCTTTCCTTTTAGGAACCCTAAGAGTCACTGATTTTCATTCACGATGTAGTGAGATATGAAGTTCTGTTCACCAGATACCGTGAATCAGGTAAAGATAAATTAGTCAAGAATCTTGGTATCTTTTCTTTTCCTAGAAATGGGAGAACTTCATTTTAGATGTTAACCACTTTTTTCAGGTATATACGACTTCGGAAAAACCCCTAAGAAAGAGAATAAACTTTTTAATAATTGTGAAAGATTGCTTACAGTGGCCTTGGAAAGCTAGTTACGACTTGAGATAAAAAAATTTCATTTTGAAACCCCGGCTGGAAAAATGTGCTTGGAGTGTGTTCACTAAAACACCGATCAGTTATTGTCTGGACGTATCACAATACCCATGTCGATGAGCTGAATTTAATTGCAGTGTGCCACCATGCACCACCACAACTAAATGTAACGAACATTTGTGATCTATTTTTGAGTATGGTTGCTTCAGCTTAGGGAATCGTTTGGTGTCAATCACTACCGTAAGAAATGCAATTACAGTCTTGTATTATGGGGTTTTGAATTATTGTAAGCCCTGCATGTCGGATGTAGTTTGAACGCAGTTGAGAGTGGCACAAATAAAAAGATAATTACAAAATCTTCGCAGTATAAGCATGTCAAATGAATTTTTGTGATCTGCATGTGTCGGAAAAATTAACTATAATTTCAAGACAGGCTGCACCAGTTACTGTGCGCTGAAAATCGTATCTTTATTGTTATCTGGGAGCAAAACGAAAGGTGACGCGAGTTACATTAGGAGATTTTCCCATTTTATTGAAGAACAATTCCAAAACAGCTAGTTGTCTTCACTGAAGCACCAGAGCAACAGCTGCTTGTTGGAATACTTTAAATACCCACAGCTACCCTGAAAATATTAACTCCTCCAAGTCAGGTGTCAAAATACTTCTTTACAAATAATAAAAGGTTGGTTCAGTCCCTCGTAACATCGACGAAGGGGCCAGGTAAAACCAGCTGGTATTAAACACTAGTGGGTCTCATATCCAGGCGAGCTATCACAGAATAAGCAGATTGTTACGCGCAGGCATGTTAGGTGGGAAAAGCAGCTTATAAATGCCTTGGTAACGAGATTCAGCGGTATTTACTAGGTCAAACGTTGACAGGTCCTAAAATCTAGGAGGCACTGAATTATCGTACAAGGCGATCAAAGAGTAAATGTAAACAACAGAGACAATGTTCATATTTAGCTGAATACAGAAATAAATAATGACAGAAATCGCGCGCTAAATTGCAGGAGCCGGAAAAATAATAACGTCAGAACTACACACTACTCTTTGTCACAACTGTGATGATTACCGGTGGCTCAGTATCCACCGCGATAATGTCCCCTGATCAAAAAGATTTCGTGCACCGTAAAGTGCACAATGCGGTTGCTTTGTGTAAAATTATTTGTATTATTATAGGTTCGGACTTGTAGCTTCGTTGAGGGTTTTGAATGAACTCTAAGTTTTATGGTTATAAAAACAATACAACTGAGGAAGCTGTTCGTTTGCAAGCAGCAGCACAGTTGCGTATATGACAACAATTCCTCGTTCTGTGTCCTGAACAGCTGGTTTACTGAAACTAGTAAGAGCATTGACAAAAAATAATTGAGTCAACATGTACATTTGGTGTAATATAAACAACAGCATGCACTCGTTTACGTTACACTTGAATCATTTTTGCCCTAAAAGGCCATTAGTGTGATACGTCGGGTTGAAAGAAATCAAAAATTTACCACAGAATGCAGTGAGCGAATACAAAATGCTCTCCTACTGCCGCGTGTCTCAATCTCAGCGTTAGCATTTAGAGGGCAGCCCAATCAGGACTAACGACTAATTGTCGCAGTGTTCCTTTCTTAGACTTACCTGACAGTCAGTGGCATCAGGATATGTGAACCGTGAAACGAGTGTGCAGAACACACTTGGTACATCCCAATGCGCCCAAGAATGCAGATGGTACTTGATGTAGATTTCACTAAATTTCTCGGTCTCTCAGCTAATGCCAAAACGTTTCCGGGCATCTTTCATAGTCGCGAATAGACCTTGCGATCTTTTATGATCCTTGAAATGTGTCTATTAAACTGAAATGAACTGAAGCGTCCATTCACTTTTTTGTCGCAGTCTAAAAATATCCATCAAACAATTGGTCACTATATGAGTAATTAGCGCGTCTGAAGCGGCCTGCATATTGGATGGAAAAAAAACAATTTTCTGAAGCTTTTTTGTGAACTAAAACTCTTTCTGTGGAAAGAGGAATTAATCCAATGTAGCACAGTATGTACACTAATTTATTGTGGTTTTCTCTTGTAGTGGTTATAGAAAATTCAAAACAGTGCATCAGAAACATCAAGTTTTGTTTTTATATTTGCTTTGCTTAAGGCTGGTGCGAACATAAGCTTTCAAATGCTTATTTTCGGCTAACACAATCGGTACCACAAACAAGACATTGCATTAACCTGGTTGCAGATTTTTGTTCAAAACACTTGGTTCTGTCGGAAAGTCTGAGGGGCACCCCAGAATTAATCACCCATTATTTCTAAGGCTTAGGGATTAAAAATGCCTTGATGTCGTGGTATTTAAAATTAATATTCAAATAACGTTTAGGGATTATCCGAGCCGTCTTTTCAGAGTGCTGTTTTCTCTACTTACTCCAGTTTATTGGTCAGACCATAATGTTTGTACCTACTCTTGAGACTTTGTCCTTTATTCTAGAGAAATGAGGGAAGTAAGTACCCAAAGTTGCCATGTGATACATGCCATACCTTGCTGCGGTTGCTTGTTGCGTTGACTGTAAAAAAACTTCTGACAGCAGAGCGCAACTTCCAGTGCAACCCTACTGTCGGGTTGTCAGGTCCGTGCCCCTTTTTGAGGCGATTGAAGTGTCTTTATCGCCACTTCTAATCAAGAAAAAGCACCGCGTCCGATATTAAGACAAATACTTCTTTGGTTAACGTGATTGGTCTACCTGTGTATCTGTATTCGTGGTCTGCGATACAAAAGAAAACCTTTAATTCCAAAAAACGAATGAGCTACTTTCAATCACATTAAAAAGAAGCCTACTAAGATAAGAGCGCACTGTTGGACAAAAAATGTCTGGTCACAGCGACAAAAATCTCGAGCCATTCCATAGCAACGTAACTGTAAGCTGAGGAAATTAATCTGTGCCGCGTTAGATGAATTGCAAACAACTTACATCTAATGTTGGCCAAAATGTCGTTAGTTTCTGAACCAATAAATGTGCGCTAATTGCTTCGGTGGATGTTTTACTGCTGGGTTAGCATAAGTATAAAGGAAACGTCAAGTATTTTATCAAGCAGGACATCTATTTGGTACGCGCTTGTAATTCAGAATTTTTACTGCCATTTGCAACCGAATAGTTTGTGAGCTCACATGACCTGAGTCAAAGGTGGAAAGCAAAAACGTAATCCCAAGAATGGGTGCATTTTGCATCACCAAGAGCGATTAGCGGGCAAACTGTCTAAAGTTTGGTTAAATTTATTGAAAGCATGATCCGAGCTACTCCGATAAATGTCTGGAAAGACGCCGGTTCCCGCGCACTGATGATGTCACTTCATTTGGTGCCAAAACGTTTGCAGCTTATTGTCAAGCTCCGCGAACAGAAAAGACCACCCAAATACCCAGTTAAATGTCTCCGTAGAATGTCGGATGCACTTACAGAACTCCTTGCTAAGAAAGTCTTTTTAACTAAAACTGAGTCGATCACAGTACAGCATCATTATATCAGCTGTTTCAAAACAACCGCTGCAATTGCAACAAACTGGTACATTTTGCGATAACTTCCGATCTGACTATCAGACTTTTTTCACCTTTTAACCACTATTGTGCCTCGTAAGCTTTTAAAACATGTTTTTTCAGTGTTTTTTTATTCAGATAAGAAATTTTATTGCTAACTGCGTCCTTATTAGTCCGTGGTAAAGTTGATCGTGAATGCTGAAGCAGATAATTCGAGGGAACATTTTTAACAATTCGAGTATGTCTGAATTTCTCAGAAGCCATCACCGCATTGAGACGTGCGTGTTATTGCAAATATCATTGTGCATATAAAAGAATCCTATCAGCATGACAGGATTAGGTGGTCGAATACGGAGGGTCGTGTGGCTGAGTGGCTGACTTGGGTGCTGAAGCCACGGTGTGACGTAAAACTTCGCGTTGGAGACTTTCATAAGTTTGAGTATGATGCCACAAGTAGTACCTTAACATAAAACTGTATTAAGCCTCTTTATGTAATGAATATTTTAACACAGAAAGTTTGTGTAGGTTTTGCACTTGAAACCCAAAACATCCTGCATTTTAACTATGGCTAGTGCACCTGCTTTCAACTACCGTCAAACAGAATTGCTCTATCGTGTTGGTTTTAGCTCTAGGTTTTTTCCACATACGTTGAGGTCACCGTAGTACCACTGAGCACGTTTAAAATAGTAACATAACGATCTTTTGGGTAATCGTCGTTCTTAGGCACGAAAAATAAATAAAACTGAAAGTTTTCGAATCTATTTTTCAGTACCACATTAGGTAATAAGTTCATTTGGTACCCGAAAGCTTCGGTCATTCACTAATCTGTATCCGGGAATTCTTGCCACCAATAGCGCAAAATACCAAAGGGATAAAACGATTTCGAAGTACCGTTGTAAACATTTTTACATTTGTTGTTTGATCTGTTCACATCTGAAAGCCATACAATACACTGTATGCTTCTTGTCTTGTTGTTTCTGAGCTTTTCACAGGACGAAAAATTAAACATAAACCAGCTTTCCCCAAACGCATTTGCGTTTAATTTTTTGAATAGATAATAGCGTGAACTGAATGATGCACGGCTCGACACAAAATTTGTGTGAATTTCCATGATAGCGGCGCACCTGGAGAATTGATGACGAAATGTTCAGCTAATTTGATTTCAAGGGACAATCTGAGCATTAGCATAGCATAGCCAGCTGATTATTATCTTGTCAGAACGGAATAGTACAAAGGATGAAGCTACCGGTCACTTGTTACAAAATCTGACACTGCGGGCGTCAAGTATTGAATTAATAACACTGGAACCTATTAAAAGAGCTACATGTTGGTCAGAAGTCTATGGCGCTTTCTTGAAAAAGCTATCCTCGTTCTGGTTTTGGAAGGCAAATCCGTGTGGACATGAGTTATATAACCTAATCCGAAATTTCTAACACACCGCACAACGATTATTACGGGATAGCCACAAATTGTGTGCGCTTCGAAATTCTAAAAAATACAGAGGACCTTTTATCTGCAAAGGTCTTGAAAAACCAGTGACCAAATAAGAAAGAAAATGTGCTTTCGATCAACTTTATTTTGTTACTAAAGAACGTCTCACTAACGTTATCTATTGATTGTATGTGCGAGTGAAATTCCCAGAAAGGTAGTAAAATCTGTCTTGTGGCATATACAGTGCGTGCCTCATTTTAAAAGACAGACAGGTCTATTCACTGTTTAACCGGAAAATAGTTACTGGATCTTTGGTTTACTATGGTTCCCATGGATGCATTCGACCATGGCTAGCAACCAACGCACTTCAATGAAAACATTGCTGTATCTTTAGTATAGTTTTAGTCCGAATAATAATATACAGGGATGAGACAGTACTTAAGAAATACTCGGGGAATTCGATTCTAAATTCTATTCTCCGATCCAAAAAACACAATGACATCTTCTATTGTGCATATACAATAATACCACATGGACTGAATAATCTATGATTCTATAACATCAACAGCATAGTCAGTCTACCTTGATTAAAGTTTGAAGATTAACCTGGTTATCCACCACGAGCAAAATTGTATTAAACATTCAGATGGTTGTAGAAGTGGTGAAGTGCTTGTTGAAGTTGTCTGTACTACGTCAAGACTGCAACCAAGAAGAGGGGTTTGCGTAGAAAATCATCTGCGGAAACCTGCAAAACAGTACTGACCGGTATCACCAAGCATTCCTCTGCGGCCCAACAAAACACTTTTGGCTTTATCTTGGTGATCCAACTATGCTTCTCTGAGGGTCTTAAAGGAAGATTTGACTTCAACCATCATTTGACTTCTAACAATTAAAATCACTTTGACATTGTAAGATCTTTGTTAATATACTTGTGCTTCTTACTTACAGTAGTTCATCAGAAGCGCTGCCTGCAACGTTGTTTCGAATTTGAATATTCTTTGAATCAAATAGTATAGAGACTCTGTGATAACCGGTCATTTTACTTTGTATTTGATCTTCAGCACCAAACATTTAGGCGTGAAAAACAAAGCTGCCATTTTCGGACATTATTTGTAAATGTTTTTTTGCCCGAGACATTAAAAGGTCTTGACAAGACTTGTATCAAGCCCCATTGCGCACTTTCCACACTCCAGTAAGTCAGTCATCTTAATGCATTACAATCTGAAGTTACAAGATTGGACTTGAAGCACATATTAAAAGGAGCTTTTTGCTTTTCATCCAATATGAACATTGCTTTTACGAGTTTTGATGTAGTTCTGGATTATACACAGCGAAGATGTGTCACTCTCAGGTTCAAAAAGTTTGTCTGACGTAACCAGACCACCTAGATTTGAAGACTCAGTTTTAGGGCTATTAAGAAATAAGATTTAGATGAACCCAAGAGAGGACTTTTCAACGTTTAATGTCACAACGTTAAACGTCAAAACTATCGAAACCCCGATTCTTAAACAAATGGCCTATTCTGTGGAAAGACTACGACATGGAGGTTTTGTTTTCCCAGCTCAAAATTAATGATGAATGGAGATTATTCGCTTTTATAAAATCGACGACTTAAGAAAAGTACTCCAAATTCTGCAGATGAATTTGATTTTGCATGGCATCAAATTAATTTCACGTAAAGCAAACATAAAGTATAGCACCGGTAATCTAAAGTGAATGTAAAGCAAAGGATATATCTGCAGTACGGTATACGAAAAAGCCTTAACATGTATGCGCCATCAAGGCTTCGCCAACCCGATTGCCCCATACTTCCTGTTCCTTGGCAATTGAGAACTATTCCTAATATCCAACGGCGATTTTGATTATTCGGAATGTAACAGTTGTCTTTTCATAGCAAGTTTTTGCGTTTCAGTGTTCTCATTGGAAGACGCGTCGAAAGAGCACGGAAAACCTCTAACTTAACACTTTCTGTAAGCCAGTATTTAAGTTTAAATTAAGTGACTGACATCTGATGCTTCCGGAGGCATCTTCAGTGGCGATAACAACCAGACTAGCGAAACTACTAACCTCAGTGTATACGGGATCAAGCCTGAGTTTCCGTGTGAATTTTATCAGTTGTACGGTTGCTCGCAAGATTCATTAGCTTTGGGAATGAACTAAAATGAAACGTTTGGATGGTGCTCATGTGTCCGGAAATGAATGACAAGCAGGAGGCAGAAACCTAATCACTGTCCAAAAGTAAATAGATTTTTGTGGTGCAATTTTTTTAAAAACTTTGCCGAAAGACAGTTTCCCTCTTGAGCGTAACGATGCTTACATCTTATCTAAAAAGACTATGAATAGATTTATTGGGTCTGGTTGAGGGAGTTGCACGTAGCCAAATACAAATATTTGCGAAAGAGATGTGTGTGGCCCAGTAGGTTCTGACGAACTAGGCATGTCACTGCTAACAACTGGGTAAATGATCTAGGTTTCCCGTAAAAAAACCGAAGACATGAGAGCTAGTCCTGGTAACGTTTGTTCGTGGAAAAAAATAGTGGCGGCGCCGTAAGCTGACCTAGTTTTGTGGCAAGCAACCAGTAAATGTGTGCTGCCACGTTGCAAATCCGAAAATACGAGGAACGCATTTGTGACGCCATTTTTGTTTACGTACCAATCGTGCGTTGATGAAAGCGCGAACAATTTATCATGACCCACAACTTTGGTTACTCAGTTTTAAGAAATGACATGTTATACACTTAGAGACACTGGACTAAGCTTGTGCTTCTTGTCAGATTTGAGATAGTTTGCTACAGTAAAGCTGTTGCGAGTTGGCTTTTGATGTTTTTCCCGCATCATTGATCGGGTTTGCAAGCTTTACAACGGGTTCACACAACGTTGAGGCGTATTTTTAGGTAGGGCCAGACGTATGCTCTAAAGTGCTATCCAGTAAGGTTTACATCTATCATTTAGGCGTGCCCTTTGTGACATTTTAAGATAGTGTACTTTCATGTAAATTATGGAAACTTACGTCAGAGTGAAACGTAACTGGCGCTTTGTGCACAGTTTTTGTGTTTTTAATATACATAAAGAGCTCACGCCACCAATCGCTGTAATAATTTAGACCAAATACCGGCAGGCATTTTTATAGAAAATTCCAACTTTAAACCTCCAAAGTTTGTCAAAAGGCTATGTCAGGGCAGCAATTTTAAGAGGGCATGCATCCACAAGCATCAAATAAAACTTTCTCTAAAAAACAATAAATGAGGGCTTATGCGAGTAAGTAGTTGTAGGTTTTTCCCTTCCAATTAGCTACACTTTGCCCATTAGTACAGCCTTCAGTTTAACACAAGTACTATTACGGTTGAGCAGTGACCAGGGGACCTGCGAGGCTGATGATGAACATCACTGAGGTATGACACTTTCGTTAGAATGGCTTTGTTATTTTCGGCTGTCCGAATTCAATCCGCTAGCAATCCTTCCGGAAAAATTAATTTGCCCATATACCAACATATATGTGACCTCTAAAAATAAGTTCCACCTTGATGGCAGCTTCTGACACAAATAGAACAATGATTTGTTTTCATTGCACAAGGTCTTTCCTCCAGTTGGGTTTCATCTATGATTTTCAGCTTGCGAATATTTTCATTTATTCTGAGCATTTTGACATTTGACTTTGCCTCCATAACAAAAAATGGTGAAGCAATTTTTAATAACGTTGTGATAGTTGTTGTTTGTCCCTTGTGTATAAATGATCTGCGCGTCTAAAATATTTCCACATGGAGGTTCGCCTCATTTCGACTGATTCAGGCGCCGAAAGCAGTAGTACTTAAGCACTAGTACTTAAGTACTACTAATACTACTACAGAAGTCACGTTCCTCCTGGATCAATAGAATGTTGGCTGATTGAAGTCATTTGACTTGTTTCGCGAGCTTTAAGTGGCGTTCAGCAAAATCCGAAATACTTGTTTTGCAACTCAGTGTTCAATAAAACGGTTTAGCATAATCTGCATACTCTGGTCACATAGGGAAAGGTTTCATTATGGGATAGGCCTTAATCCGCATAAGCAAAGGTGTGGAAAATTCTTACTGGTCCACGTCTAACTCAACAAATGGAGTAGATTTTGCATTCCAAAATTCTATCTGGTCACTTTACCACAAGTGGCAGCAAGGTATCCTTATTCGATATTATTCATCTGCTCCACATCCAAAGCCCGTTCACTTCCAACTGACGTAACCTGATTACGTTTTAGATATCCAGCACTTCACATACATCGATTTTGTTCAAACTGCCGATTAAATGTGACGCTTGATATGGTGTGTCATACTACTTCTGTTCCGCATGTAACAACAAAACATGTAGCAGCAAAACATACCGCGTTCACTGCAAGAGCAGCCTAAACTTCATGAGATACAGGCAGAGTTTATACATCCGTTTTGCACAATTACCTTCTAACTGCAATTTCTGGTGGCCAAAAATCAATAAACAATATGTTTTGAAAAAAAAATTCAGGATGAATTTGCAGTCGACGTAGCAAACATCTGTAGATTTCTTGGAAATCAGCGAAGTATTTGGGTGCTCAACAGTAATTTGCATAACGTCACGCAGCAAGGAAGCATCGTCTGATATTTTCCTGTGAAAATAGTCCTTGATATGTTCTTTGCTGTGATTAAATTGCTACTTTCTTTGCTTATACTATCATAAAAACGAACACGTTTCACTCATAAGAGGAATGAAGTTGTTGTGCGCCGCTAAATCACATACGAAAGAAGAGCGTCTGTTTGAAGGAGATTGAAAAAAATTGACAAACCTGAGTAGGTTACCTCTATATCTGACCTCGAAATCCAGACATTGGATAACACAAGACAAGCTTGCATACGCTCATGATCTCTGACATGAAAGTAACATTTTGCGTGAAATGATCCATCCTAAAGGATGCACGCCATTATTTTAAAAATTCCTGTTCATGTTAAAGGGAACGTGTATTTTTACGGCTGTATACCTGTTTGAGGTACACAGTCGTCCAGGTGCAGTCAGGTGTTTTTTCGGATAGTGTCCCGACTGGCCTAAACAGCTTTGGCGCGATGGCTATTAAACTTTTACACAACCTGCGTGTCGGGATATTTTGTATTGAACTATACCGTTCGATAAAGTCGATATTTGAAACTTTTTTCAGTTGGCACGCCAAATTCCCTATACTTTCTATGTCGATGGCCTAGTGGTATTTGACTGCAACCTGTGTGAGCATCCAAACAGGTTTTTTTCTTGGTTGGTTTAAAATGGTGAGATAATCTATCGCACGAAATCAGAAATCATTTTTATGGTTTCCCTCGAGCAGTGACGCCCAGTGTACGTAAGAACGATAAACCGAAAATGGAAGAAGACAATAAATTAGTAGAACCCAGCATTAACTAACATCCCAATATTTTTTTTTCAAGTTGAAGCAGTTGTGGTCACTTTGAACCCGGATATGTCAAACTGATGTTTAAAACTTTGAGTGCGACCAAGAATCTCCATTTTTTATTCCAGATGATCATCCCTCAGAGACAGGTAGCGTTTGTTATAAAGTCTTCAACAATTATTTTGCCACACACGTTGGTATTTTTATCACTAATAACATAGTTGCTAATTTTTCCTAGTAGAAACTACTCACAAAGTTACTGAAAAACGTCGGCAGCCGACGACAGGTTTTGCCCTTCTTTTGGCTCATAGCGTAGGCGCAGTCCCCAAGTTTCCGTCAACCTTATGTTTTACTTGAACCCAAGGTGCACTGACTTTGCCAAATAAACTTATTTGTATATCGACTTGGTTTTGACGGGAGACTCAACTGAATCTCTCATTCATTATATTCTTCAACTGAATATGCCGCTTAATGTTTGAAGGGTTACGATGTTCGAGATATCGCAGTATATTTTTTTTTCAGAAAAACTACTATATCTGTAACAGCTGACTGTCGTAAAAATACTACAATGCGGTTCCAAAGCTAAAACAAATTGACCAACTGATGTAAAATTGGAGTTACTTGGGAAATAAACTCTCGGTACGGAATGAACTTTGAGCTTTATGCAAACCGTGTCGATCGACATGCAGAGACTACGTGAAGTTGTTTGCTGATCGCTCTTTGCAGTGAGAGGTTGAGAAAAGTTTTGGTAATACAACTTAGTGTCAGTGGAAACATTTTATAGTCTAGGTGAAACTAACTCCTTCGGAATTACGTACAACCCTACCATTTATGTCATTTCAGTTGCTAAAGTATTTTTGTGTCACCACTCACCTCCTTTTAATGCCGGTCTTTTTGGTTTAAGCATTGCCTATGAAAAATGAATAAGTGTTGTAGTTACTAGATTTTGCATCAGAGTAACCGTATTCAAAGTTTAGAGGAATGCGCACAAAATGATCGATTTATTTAGCACCAAATATCCTTCATATTTGTCTGGCTTGATGGCATGAGAATGATTTTTCTCAATAAAGATGTAGTTGCAGGTTATTTACTTGATGAGTGAGACGTTTTCAACCTTTTAGACAGATGAAGCTGCGCAGCTGGTGTACGTATACGCATGCGAAATGGTGCATAAGCATCCTAGAATTGTCCTTGTGCACAGATCTGCTGTCCTACCGGGTTCCCAGCCAACTGGCTCCCGTAATTATTCAATGTTACGAGCTTCCCAAAAGCTTATAATCTCGGGGACATTACCAAAACTCATCTCTGGGAAAACCGTCTGATTACGTTAAATATAACATTTTGAAAGGGACTTATATTACACAGGCGACAACAATGTTAAATCGCGATAACGTCTGTTTTTGTATATAAGTTTTGTTCTAGTACACATCAGCGTAACTTCTGAGCTACTGTTTATTCTGAAAGCGTCCCCGGATCAATCTCCCACGGAAATTCCATCACTTTTAGTCCATGTCTTTTGAAGTCGTCATTATTTTTGGATGTGAACGAGTAAACAATAGATTTTTCGTTCCTGACAAAATGAGCTGCTCCTAGAACATTTGATGATTTTACTCTTAAAACCTTATTTTTCGTGAGAATCTTTAATTATCACGTCCAAATTTAAAATTTATGGCTCAGCTCTTTTCAGTTAACTTTCTAAAAGTCTGAGAATATGAATATCCTCAAAAATCAGCAGACTACAGACTATTAACGACGACATTCTCACGTTATCAGTGGAAGTTTTTTTAATAATTTGCCGATAAATAGGCAACAAAAATAGCCATGGAGACGGTTTTTTTAACTTTTGTTTGCAGGTAACAAAAACACAAATCGATCACTTGCGTAGTCCTATTGTTCCTAACTTGAACAGGAGAACTGCACACAGAAGTCTGTAAAACATTATCAGTGAATGGATGCATCTGACCGGCTTTGGGTTGGTGGTACTAATTGTATCACATGTGTCGGGCGGAAAATACATAAAAGCGTTTGTACAAAACGTAATGGTGTTGGGTTTAAGTCCCGGCGGATTTTTGTGAGGTAAGTAAGGTAAGCGGTTAACTCTTTTACTACTCATCGCTGCTCCTCAGCATTAGGAGGATGCTGGTAAGAATTATTTAAATTTAAATAAATTTAAATAAATTATTTAAATTGTCCTTCCTGGACTCAACATTTAAAACTATTCAGTTATATCTGATCAATGAAAACTCAAAACAGTGTAAGTCTGGAATATTGGAATTTTCATACCGTCTCAAATTTATATTAGAGCTTTTCGTGGAACCAAATACATGCGTCCTTTCTTCAAGGCATTTGGTACCAAAAACACAATTGTTTTGTCGACTTACAGCTAGGACTTATGTAATTGTACTGACAAACGTTGTCTTGCGCCTCGGTAGCTGTAGAATGTTTCCTTCCTTCGCTGAAACGCTTTCGCACAGGTTTTGTTCTTGGAACGGAGACCTACTTGAATGATTTACCTAAATTATGCTATTCTTGTCTAATTTAATAGACGGATTCAAAACATTCATGCAGAAGATATGTTTGTATGAAATTATCAATTTGTATAGATCGTAAAACGAGTTTACAATGTTTCACTTTAAAAAGCAACAGCGTATGTGTTATTCTTAACCTAATCAATCCACGGACCTTATCGCGTTTGATTTGAGTGAACAAGGAAAGGTGAATTGACCGGTTGTGACGGCCACAGTGAACATCAGAGCGCATGTGTTTTAGAGCTGGAAGTTATAGTAGACAAGTGACGACGTGAAATCTGTCGAAAATATATTTTTGACTCAAGCTTGCAGTATGTTACATTCGGGTAAAGGTTCCCAGTTTGGTTTTGTAACCGGTTTCTAGATCTAAATGCGAATGTACTTCTTATTTCTGGTATTCTGGCACCCATCAATTTCGCTTAAGTTGCTCCAGAGTTGGACAATAGTCTAGCTACGGAAAAACTAAACGGACATTCTAAAAGTATTTTGTTATGAAAGTCTTTAAGCGTATCAGATAGCACTTAAGAGTTTAATACTAAGATATTATTGCCTACATTTGATTGGGCACAGAATGCAAACGCCGTCACTTTGAAACGGTGCTCCGAGACTGAAATCTATCGCGAGTTTACATTTCATTCTAACTAGTCTAGGTTCCTGGTAATACCAACAATATTTTTGTCAACACCCATTTCAATCCGTGCTAGATCCATGGTGTAAGTTGCCTTTATCAATTTTTCTACCAATTCCAGTTTATATGTGTTTATTTTGAAGTCGCTCTGAGTGAGAAATTGCGGACTTCTTCGAAGAAAAATAAACAGCGGTTCGAATGATGGAAAACTTATTGTACTGTATCCACCTGCTAACGATCAGCACCCGCAATGAACTAAAGGCAAAAAATGGATGTCAGAAACATCAATCTTTGAATAACTGGTGTGTTGTATGTCGTAAGCAACACACAAAGCTGTGTAAGGCACATCGGTTAATTTACCTGTTCAGCCGTCCATCCAGTTTGTGGCAAAATACCGTTTTATGCAGGGTAATTTATTTTTCTTTATGGTTGCTTCTATTTGCATGACGACTTAAAGTGCTTTTCAGAAATATTGTCAATCAACTTCCTTCGACGATTAACTGCACCCTTACCAACAAAAGTCCTTTCAATGATTATGGGATGTGGTGAGAATAGATGTAGGCCGAAACATTACAATGATGCCTATCAAAACGACCAGTTCTCATATGTGATATTTTCCAGCCTTCAGTGTATTCTGTGTAAGGAAACGAGTTTATTTAGTCTGACATCTTAATAGTTTGTGTATTTCAAACACTCCTTACCGGGGGTTTTGAGTTTTAACAGCAGATTTCTTACAAAGTAGGTCACCGAAAGCCATTTGATGGAGGGTGCTAGGCTTATTTAATCAATTTCCGATCTATCTTGAAGGCTTTCACTTCTTACTGAATAAATCAATCTCGTTACTTTTGCTAAGTATGTCGCATGCCATATGAAACACCAAGAAACACGGAAAGATCCTCCATGTGTTTAGACCTTTATCTTTCAGCAAGCTGTATTTTCGACCTCAACGGATTCGGGAACCCCTCAAGAACACAAGCATGAATCTTCACCCAGGCCTAAGTTTTTCTATAAACACCCTGCACAGCTTTGGTCGTTATTTTACGTATGCATCCGGTAAAACTAATTTTTTATCTTTCTATGAAAGCACTCTAATTTTTTACTTCCATGTCCATCGTTTCTTGGTGATTTGGTCCACCTCAGGGTTTTTAAAAAGTTGAAATGGTAATGGGGAAAGAGATCACACTGTTACACGAACAATCCACCGACCAACCTCTGTGTACGCCAAATGCACTAATCCACATATCCGTTTTAAGCACATTAAACAAAGGTGTGTATATGGGGCGCTATATTTTCTCGGTGGCTCTCAAGTCGAATCCAAATCATGCTTTCGTCCAACACATTCATCAACCCTCGCCGTTCAGTGAGAAAAACCGCAAAAGCTTGTTGGTGGACTGCATTCAGTAATCTTGGAATAAGAAGAAAATTTTTGAAGCCTTTTAAGGGCCAGATAGCGTTTAGCTATTTGAGATGCGCTTAAACTCAGATATCGAGAACGAACAGATGGAGCGCCAAAATATGCTAAACAATCAATTGTACAGATTTTTCCGTTTTCTTCCAGCAAATTTTGCCACTAGAGGAAGATAGCCGAAATCAAAAGATTGGGACACATTGGCAGCAAAATGGACGGAATTGGGCGGCTGACACAGAACTGCCCCATAGATAGCTTTCTGGTTTGATCTTAAATGTAAAGCTTCCACTCGTATTAAGATGCTTGATTATGCAATAATAGTAGTTCACTACCCACTGAAACGCACCGAAATTAAAGCTGTTGTTCTAACATTTCCTCGCAACCACCGTGGATTTTGCTGTCAAGTTATGATATTGAGGTTTGTTTATTCTCAAAGATCGGTACCACCTGAGATTGAAAAACTGAAATGTGTGAATTCTGTTATACTAAACCAAAACCTAGTCCTTCGTGATATGACAAGTTTTGTACAACTGATAACAACACCCGGAGAGTAGTATGAACAAGAGACTCAATGAGGCTTGCGGCACAAGGCATTTTGTTGCTCATGTCCGCCACAGGCAATATAACAGGTGGAATATAGCTGCATATTCTGCCACAGACTTGAGAATTCAAGGATTTTGTTAAGAAGCTGAGAGATAATATGTCTGCCGAATACCACTGTTTGTCCGTTCGTATTATACTTTTATGAACTAGTTTTTCAGATTGTCAGCGAAGCAGCCTGGATAGGGAATTTGTAGGTTTTGTTAGCATTTTGTACAAACCAAATGAGCAGAATGGCTGCTGGCTTCCACTGCGTTTTCTAAGCGGCATACTCAGTATCATAATGAGATATAAGGTTTGGGTTCTCAGAAGGTTTGCTCCTGTAGATTGTCCTAGTTTCCTTTCGAACGCAGAGGTTCTGCCGGTGTTTCGTATACTTTGTATAGTTTGAGAGTTCCACTTTCTTGCATTCACAGAATACCTATCCTCTGATTCAGGTCAAATTATGTGATAATCTTCTACAGATAGGCATTATAAAATATCTGATTTTATTTCATTTTCCGATTGTTCTGATTGATCTAGAGCTAATTTTATGTCGCATAATACAAACACGTTTTACTAATAGTTAGCTAACGACTAACCAAAAAGTATATGACAACCCACCTGATCCTCATGTTACTCTAATATCAAGCTACTTGTCTCCGTAAATACAACAGACATCTGCTCATTACAGTGTTTACTTTGGCACAAGGATAACGTAGGCTTTGTCGATCCTCGTGGATAATCAGCAGAGTATTCGTTTGTTATAAGTGCCTGGAATCAGGTGCTGCACCTTTGGAGTGACTCGCTGACGTAAGTAAAAAAGCAAGACTGTTTATGATATAAATAGAGAAACGGTGTTAAGTTAGAGCAGATTGAAAAAATAAAGCAGGTTTTGACACGTCCACCTACGTCAGAGAGAAAAACTAGGCACTTTATGTTTCATGGGGTCCGAGGCAATAGTAGAAATACCCGTAAAATAAGACTTAGATCGGTGACCAGTCGTGGGACTGATATCTGTCCCTACTGGTTGTGCCGGGATGCAGCACACGATAGTCGTTTCTTTCCTTCACCCCAAATCGCTACAGGTGTAACGGTGGATACTACTGGTGGGGCATACGAGTAATATGTTTTCTCGCAACTCCACTTTGCGTCTATTCAGAAGTGAGATTTATTACGGAATTTATGAAATTGCTTTGTAGCATTCTTTTACATTCGAGTGATAGACAGTGAATCTCCAGGAAAGTTCAAGAAGATGTGTTCAAGAAGAAAACGGACATTCAGTTTTTCTAAAAAAGATGCATAAGGGAGTTTTGCTTTCCTGTCCAATAGTCTCTAACTGTTCAGTTGGTGCTTTCTAATAGCTAACTCCGCAGTGAAGGCCTTCCTCCTTTCACAGTATCTAATACTGATTTTTTATTCACAAACCACACCACCTTCGACGTCACATTGAACTAGCTCGATATACTGAACATTGTACATCGAATTTCAACCCATATTTATCATCAAGACACTGACCCGTTGAATGAGAAATGAAATAACAAGAGCTCAAGTATTCCCCCAAGAATGTCTTCTGCCGGGAAATCGATATTTTAAATTTAATATGACGAGAAAAAATTAAATTATTGGTGGATTAGGAAAAATAACCGAATCAAAGTTCCCGAAATCGAAGTAAGCAAAATGAATAAACAGAGTTAATTATAAATCTAAATCGTATTCGACTACCAGGGAATCAGTACAAAGAGGAATGCACTTGTTAAACAAACGTTAATGTGGCGTTTGATCATAGCATTAGAATAGCATGTGAGACCTGGTCTTGAAAATAATTTCGATAACATTTGAACATAGTCCTATATGATTATAACCATCTCCGAATGACGATACTGTTCGTTCAAAATTATAGGAAAAGACCTGTATGACAAATCCACAAGCCTAACAGGGATTAGTCGGGGAGACTGACATATTTTGGACGTTAATTAATTCACATGCTACACCTACCAGTTTACAGATTAAAAATCATCTTCATCTTGGACAGACACACCAGGTATTATCGGCCTGCTGAATGCAGGCTCACGTTAGCCCAAAGAGAAGGTTTGCTTGATGATTGATTTTCCAACGGATATCTTGGATGCTAAAGAGTTAGCAAATTAAGTCCAAGCAGGTTTCTGGCGGTTTACGATAGTGGCAACAAACATGCGCATTTTTGTGTTACTTGTGATCATAGCTGTAGTGATAACCGTAAGGAAAACGAGATTTTGGGAAACCGAATTGGTTTATGCAATTTTTCTCGCCTGCTTCAGAGTTGGTGTCAGGAAAAGATGCTTGCAAATGCTTAAAAAGGGCATAGTTCTGGGTCTGGGTAAGGTTTTCTGATAGCTTTTATGCCTCAGATGCTGAACTGCTCTGGATAATACCAGGTCAATGGGACATCTCAGAAACATTATCCAAAATGTTGTAGTTTGAAGGGAGTTTCGAATTCCCAATCGGGATTGCGCACTTTAATTAAAAGCAAGCTGTGATGAAAAGCCTAGAAGCACGGCACAGCCGTTTAATCCTTACTGGTTATTATTGGCATTGTGAATCTTACGAGATTCCAAGCAGGGTACATCGTTAGCGCACAGGTAACGATGTCCCCTCTACTGGAGACGAAACGCTTGAAGAAACAAATTTTGGCTAATTTACAAGTCTGGGTCATTACGCAGTGGCACACACACTTCAAACTCAAGCGAGTTTTTTCACATCAGTCCCACTGAAACCCCAAACGCCTACTAATGAAGATTTTTTTGATGATCGATCTTCAGAAATGTGAACAAATTGAATGTTTCAGTATGTTATCACTTAGCACAAAACCTTAACTACTGTTATACTCATAGTAGTGGGGAACAAAAATATTCCCAAACTTTCTTAAACGGAAAATCCAAAGTTCCTTGAAACTTGGAGCCTTACTTCAACGCAGCCTTACTCACTTGATCAACTTGTTTTCTTTTGAACACTGGGTTCATAAGGAGGCAGAGAGCGGATTTTCCTTACATCTTTTACTTGGAGCTGGATTGAAAAAAATGCTCGTAGTTTCAGACCACTAATCGAATAACAATGAATTCATCAGTCAGTAGAGCTAAAGCTTTGAACTTATGCGGAAAGCCTTTTTTACCGGGCAAAAAAGACAATTCTTCCATATCAGAACCTATCTGATGTGGCTCGAATAAGTTGCGTTACAGTTGGTTTAACGGCTTCAGTTAACCACTTTTCCCCCGGCCAGTTTAGGGTTATCCTTTACTTGGTTTGAATGACTATTCCCTGGTCTGTTGTGGGTCATCGTAACAACTGAAATTTGTGATACGTAAATGTGAAAAAGTTAACTTTATGGCGCATTCTACACTCTAAGACGAACGTAACGACTGTGGAGACCATCCCACGAATGTTGTCACTGTAATGGTTTGTCATATGGATAGTGTGGTGCTGATAATCTGGCGGCTTGTAGGGAAAAGCGTGTCAAAAAGGGAACAGGTTGTAAATTTAGCAACTATAGAGTATGTTGTACGTTTGATTAGCGCAATGACATTCTTGTTGCAACTCCAAAAATACATATGTCCGTATGCATTGAATGGCTAGTTGGTTGACTACCAATCAGGTCATACCGAATGCTCACCTCACGTTATGTGGTTTTCAGTGTTCAAGTATAGTAGTGGTAGTAGTAGTAACAGTAATAGTAAAACCCACCCGAGCATCCAGAATTTTTGCCAAAAAAATTAAACATAGTCTTGCGTTATCTTATCAGATTTGTTTATTTACTTAAATCACGCAGTAAAATCCATCAAGACATCCAGTCATCTGAAAACAGCCAAGTGTTATTCCTAATGTTGCAATTCAAACTTTGTGAGCTGACAATTACACAGCATATGAGACCTGGATAAAACGTGTGCTGTTATAAACGCTGAACAACATTCCATCTTGTTAACTAAGCAGGTTTGCTTTGTTCATATTTCACTAAAAATTATGATTGAAACATCAGATGTCGCTGTACTGCAGTTAAATAACAAAATTATGATTTTTGTGGCGTGTTTGAACGCAGTTCTCATTTTTTACAAGAATATTCTAGCATCGGTTTATCATTCTACCTAGGAAGCTATAGTTACATTGATGATTATTGTCAACAGTAGATGGATAATAAAATTTAGTCTAAATAATAGCAATTACAACTTTTTGAAAAAGAATATTTAGCAACCTAATTTTTTTTAACAAACTGGAATGTGAAAGCGGCCAAGCAACCAAGGAAGGTAGGACGGAAGTTCGCAAAATGACGTAGGAATTTGCGACACGCCACCATTATGGCATCTTGTTGATAAAAAGCTGAAGCACTAACCTCGAGATTCGACAGAACTGAGCACTGCGTATTCGCTTCTTGAGCATCACACTCTGGATGAAAATTAAATAAACTGCTGTTAAATTCGAGAAATAGAAAAAATTGATAGGATTCCGTGCACCACGAGCGAAATTTGCCGCAAACGTGGTTAGCTATTTGTGAGGGGGTGGAAGTAGCCTCAAATAAACGTGCCAAATACACGGACACTCATGCACCCGCAGATGTTGCTACAAGATACGAAGAGTTTTCATGTTAAAAGTAGGTTTACATTTTTCTTACAGTTTTCAATAAACGAAAAAACCGTTAGCATTGAGAAACTCAAGGGCTACTGGCCGAATGGTAATAACACTCCAAATACATGCATTCTAACTACATTCTATAACTATGTAGAGTTTACAATATTTGCATCCAATTACTCATAAAAACATCAAGCTGTCGGTAATTTTTAACACATTTTGTGGCTTTTATTTGCTGTACCATTAAAGATAAGTAAATATATTCTGTTTTTAACCAAAAAATACGCAGGCATCAAACGTGTTCCATATTTCAACCAAATGTTTAACACAACAATCCGAATAAGCAAACATATACTGCAAATTGCGATTTGAGTTTCGAACAGGAACTCTAATCCTACCGTCTAAATAACGAAGTCATACAGACGATTAATCACAAGGAATCTAAAAACTAAATAATCACTAAATAAATAATCACTTTTCATAGTGAACCGTGCAACAAAATAAACCACACCGTATGTATTTGAAAACTAAAACTATCAGCAAATTCAAAAATGTCTTTTTACTTCATAGTGGATACTAAGTTTTTTGTCACAGCTCATTCTAAACGATCAACACTTTTTAGGAAATTCGTCAGTGAAAGCCTAGGAATTTTCTTCCGTGCGTCTCCAACATCCATTCAATCAATCCAGTATCTGAACTGAGAAAACCATTCGCATTTAGACACAAGCTGATCTTGCTAACAATCATTCATTTTCATCTAAAAAACACCCTTCGTGGCTTTGATTAAGCTCACTGTAAATGCATCAAGAAATGTAAAGGATTAGAACGTGTATAAAGAACCCGTAAAGTTCTAGAACACACACTGTTAAGAATAAAGCCAAACTCATTGTACGTTGTTGATGACATCTAACTGGATTGCTTAGACTTGGAAAAAAAGCAGCGATAATTGCAGAGTTCTATGATAATTCTACTTCCTGATAACCTTGGGTGCTTTTCGTCAGGGGCAAGATAATCGGAGTCACAAAGAATTATTCACTTTCCGGTAAGATGAGCACAACGATGAGTGTCTGAAATACTCTGCAGTTATCTGTTTTTTAATTAGACTAAGTATAATCCTTTAGAATAATTATCTTCATGCTTCTCCTTATGAATGCAATTTGTTGAAGGCTCACTTCTGATCTGTGGATTGCTCCTTGAGGACGTATGGCATGCAATCGAGGGACTGTACAATCCGAATATTTCTATCATTTCCCAGTAGACCCAATACCTGCAGGATGCATCCCAGGGCTTAAGTCAGAGTAGTATCCTTTCCGCCATTGTAAAGGAAAAAACTACGAATTGCTAGTTAGCAAATAAACAATCAATAATGCTCAGTCTCTCTATTTTCCCAACAGCTCATAGAAATTCAATTTGGTCCAGTAAATAACGATGCTTCAGTCAGTACGAGCTTAAGAAATCTCTTCTTTTGACTCCCCCTATATATCAGTTAATAACCAGGAAAAATTGAATAGCCGCGAGAATGTTTTGTCGTCTGCGGTTTTCATCATCTGTAACTTTAGCAAACGAGTAACTCTATTTTTATTGTCCTCAGAAAAATGACATATGCACCTGGGCTAAATTGTGAGTTCGGCAGTGGAAGAATTTGTTCTTAAGATCTATCAATAAGAAAACGAACCAGGCAATATCCCAGACGATTTACCAGGATATCAGGTGCATAAAAATTTACATAAAGTTTTCCTATTTACACGCTTCGGCACATAAGACAGCCAGTTGTCATAATATTACTTTTGTTGTCAATATTAACATGATCCTCAAGATCTAATTCATGTGATCCGCCCTGCATAACAAACAGTGAACTTACTCAAGAGGACAGCTGCGCAACTATTACGTTTAAAATTGCGTGACCATATTGTTTGTTCCATCTGAAACAAAGTTTTTTTCATCCAGGCAAACAGTCTTCGAGGCTCCTGATCAACAAGTTCTTGCTGAGCGTTAGCATCACCAAACACTGTACGACGTATTTGCCTACTTCTTATAAGTTCCTCACAGGTAACAAGACACTCACGTTGTATCTAGAAAAGGACACTGTATCCGTCATCTTATTTTTTCACTAGGTAAAGTATACTTGGTAGAATATCCTCCTCGATACGTGTAATATCACTCTGGGTTATTCGAATATCATTTTAAACAACCAAAAAATATTCAGATGATTTGGCCCGTTAATGAGCTAAGTCGATAGAGAAAGCAACACACACCCATAGGACAAGTGGATCTGCTTGATTGTGCAAAGGTAGTTACACCTGCAAAACAGGCGCTTCTCAAAGTGAGCTGTTTTATGCCACATTTAATGTACCGTTAGGCTTTCGGGACATGCTCGAGGTTTCGTAACGTCCACTTTGGCGTATCAGCGTTTGGCAGTGGTGAAAAAACGCAGTCTCCCCTCGTCTGTTAGATATACTGATGATAATAACCAAAAACTGAGCAATCCACAATTAGTTTTGAGACTTCTGAAAGCAAAACATGATTTCAAGGACGAGGTAACGTAGCATATTGTAATGGCTTGGTATGTAAGATGGACAATTACTAGCGAGGTATGTTCACTATTCTTAGAAGTCAAAGTACCAGAGGTTTTAGATTATTTTTGTTGATCTTGCTTATTAGTTAAGTGAATGCCGGGGGAAACCGGTTTCATTTGGTTTGTCCTAGGAGGCGGGTTTTGTAAAGATATTCCCGAACTTACTGAAGTATAAACATAGAATCTACCTGGCTAGTGTATTGGCTCAGTTTTTTTAACAAGGATTGCGTCGAGGCGATACAGTTAGGTTCCTGTTCGGCTAACTCTAAAAATGCACATTTCTGATCAGCGTATGCCCAAAATTTTCCCGACATTTGGTTTCTGAAAGCTGATCCATTGGATTAAGATGGTTGTTTGGACCAAGCCAGAATCACCGATAACACACTTCTGTATCAGTCTCAAAGTCTATTTTAGTGTTCAGTATTTTGAGTCAGTTTGTAGAGCAGGATATTTATTCAGATTTATGAATGTGACCCATCTTGCGTGACAACGATCTTTGTTCAATGTCAAAGATCCCTAATGTTCCATTACAAGCTCCTTACATAGCCAAGAGGAAGCGTTTTTGATAGGAAAACATTTGGTTTATTACCGGTAAGAATATCCGAAATGATGCCTTCAGGTTATTTTTTGGCGCAAACAAAACAACAAAATGTTTTTGAAGGCAAGAAAAAACCCGCAGTTGTTTGACATGGAAAACTGTTTTTCATCAGATACAAACAATGCAATATTTTTCAGTTACTGACCTTTTACCTCAGTTAGTTTGGTCTATTTGAGCGCAGCACCACGATCGGAGTTGCCTGGAGATATATTTGCTGCGTGATTTGAACAAAATTCCTTGAAAAACTGCTCTATTTTCGCTTGAAGAATGAAAGATGTAGATGGCATGTTTGATGAGAAGGATGATTCCTTTTCTAGTTTGGCATGCCTACTGAATTATTTGCAAAATCTTTTCAAAACAGTACTCTTGTTAAAGTGATTTTTATTATTATGTTCGGCTGACTTGATCTACTAATCACTTTTTTAGAAGGGGGACGCCTTTATTGAGGCGTATTTGGGATGCTTGTCGATGAATTAAACGCAATTTCGTGATCCAAAGTTACCTTGCACTGAATCTTAAATCTTGCAACTGACAGGTAGATTGAAAGGTACAGGGAAAACTCCTCAATATGCTGATTTCCAAAAGGCAAACTAATAAAGTGTGAACAAAATTTCATCAATTAAAACAGGTAAACGTTAACAGACTTGGATCTGTCGCAACTATTGGGTGATGTTGGTACATATGTCAACGATCCATACATCAGGTACAAAATGTCTGTTCTGTGAGATCGTTGGGAACATTATCGATGGACTAATAGTTGTGATCTTGTATTTATTTTTAGTGTATCCATTCAAAAACATACAAAACAGCAATGGCATGTGTTTTGGTTGCTCAAACATTCGTTGCCTTCTCTAAGATGAAGTATCACAGGTGAACCTCAGTGGAATGTTACTTCCCTCATCTCCAATGACGATTATTGAATGAAATATGTCCTGTGCTGTTGGAGGTTTGTGCGCGAGTTGAAATGTCGGTGTCATTTGGTGGAGATCGTTGTGCAGTTGCATTACAAGATATAGTCAGTTAAACCGCGGAGTCGGTTGCGAAAAATGTTACAACGCATTTTTAATGGCCGTTCTTGTTTCAGCTTTGGTGCTGAAACAAACGGACTGCCATATACAGTCATCTACTTCTGGGACACTTTTTGTAACTTTGCGGGAAAACAAAAATTTGTATCGTTCTTTGGGATAAAGATAGCGGAAGTTGCGGCTTCTTTTACAGCTTTAAAATGTCGGTGCTTCGGTGCTGTTCACTTTTAGAGGGCAGTTCCCTCTTCCCAATGGTAGTGTTCTACTCCTACTGATCCGGTTGTATTCTAAAATTTGTTCAGAGTGCGGTGCTGCTCAAGTGGACGGTGAAGCTACTGGATGATGGATGTTCTATCCTACTGCGCCAAATAAAGTTATGACGTGGTTGCTGTGAAACGTCCTCACTTTCGCTAATTGCGGCGTAGAAAACAAATTTTGACTACCCTGATATCAGGTGGACCTCCAACAACACCCAGGATCAATACCATTTCCGTTTCAAATGGGCAAAGCTGGCGAAAATTGCCAATGCTAGGAACCATGCACTCTCCACCCTACAGGTTATGTTATTTTAGCAATTGACGAGAAACTTGCAGTTAATATCCATGGGCTTCTGGTAATACTTGAAATGTTACGAGCCAAACCTCGCTGCTGGCTAAAGTATTCAGACGCTTAATATTGTCAGGCATATAATTGACAGCAGAGCGTTCTCTTAGAAAGCGTGGAATAGAAGCACTCTAGAATAATAAATACGTTCTTCAGAAAGTGTAGTCAAACGTTTATGCGAACCATCACAGCCACTAAGTTAGAGATTTTCTATAGATTCGTTGAAGTCATCCATATGGGTGATCTTTATCTTAGAAAAGCTTGCGTAGTTATGTAGCTCTCAATGCTACCTAGGCCGTATTTCAGTAGCAGTAAGACGCAAACTTCTTCTCGCAAGAATGGGTGGCTTTCAACAAATTATGTACGATGTATCACATTTCAGTAATTTTTCTTCCATTGTGGTTATATAAACCCCAAAGATTGTCAAGCACGTCTTTTTTATGGAGGTCGGGTAAGCAGATATACCTAATATAACTGCATCGAAATTAGCCAACAGTTACACCTTATTCATTCGACCAAATCTTTTGTCGCAACTTACTCAATACAACCAAACCGCCAAATGCCATCTAGTGAGGCACTGGCGGTTTTGTCCAAGATTGATGTTTTACCAAAGGCGTCATTTGGCACATTGAACCAGTTCTTTGCACAGCTGTTGCGACTGAAATGTTTTCTCTCGTAAAAGAAAAAAGGCCGACACGCCTTGGTTATAAAGCTGCAAAAGGATGTTGTGACTTGCCTCAGGACGACTTGAAATCCCTAGCTAGTAGTTCACTCTGTATTGACTGCAACTAACTTCTATATGAAACATAGGTTGCAACCAAATAAGAAGTATGGTGCAATGGTAAGCCTAATTTTGTTAGCTTATTTTGAAACAATATATTTAATAAAGTTATTCTTACTCTTATTCTTACTCTTATTTGTTCAGTTATGAATTCTTGTGTTAAGCCACAATAATATATGCAGAATGCATCTGCCAGTAAATGCATTGGGTAAATGTCAAGCAACGCCCACTTAACTTTACTTTTCCAATCTGTCCACAGCGCAACCGCTGTGCTATCGATCTTTCTTCACAGTCCACACGCAGGCAAATGGTAGCCTATCTTCACTAATCGATCAGCGTACATTGTGCCGCTAACTTGGCCTGCGTTAAACACGCAGCACTAACTGACCAATCATACCTGGACCACAGAGTGTAACAGCTTATCAAAAGATAGTCAGTGGAGTTTTCATCAGATTACTCTAGAGACTGCAACTTTGCAGGTTGATTTATTATATTCCAATGTGAATTTGGATAAAATAAAAAAGAAAATGGCAGCCAAATCAATCATGGATGTGGTTAGAGATATGAGGCGAACGTCCGTCATGCGCAGAGCTTCGGTTTTTAACGCAGATGTGAGTTCTGATCTTCATTTTTTTAAAAGCTTCGTGCCTGACCTATTGATCAATGTTTAAAAAAGTGTTGTTTTATAGCGTGGGCGCCGCATTGTTCTTCGATGTATCTAAAGGCTATTACAGTGGGAGGTAGTTAGAGTATGTAGCGGTGTACCCATCCAATTATTTCAAAAACGTGATCCGATATGTGAGTAAAATTGACGCCATAGCTTATCACCCAAAAAGGAATCACAAAAAAGAACGAACAATTGTTCCACAATATATCTTCCCAAAAAACTTGTATCGCACTTCCCCAATGTGCGAAAGTCAGAGTTTATTCTACTTTGCAACATTTATAGAATCCATCGTTTAGCGGGCTGAGCAATAACGTCGAGCGTGAAATGAGTGCCGCAGTATTGTAGAAATCACCGACACCCCTGTCCAACACTAACTGAACATTTTAAAGATGACATTTTCAGTCGAGAATCTTAGTCATTCATGCGGCCGATGGTTAAAACTGATGAAATTTTCCGTCGCCTATACAGGCGAGGTTGCTTCAACGTAAGGCGAAAGATTCAAACTCAGTGGCATTGTTCAGCATTATGCTTAAATTTTAAGGCCTTGCTGTAAATAGATTATTCCCATCAAGCAATGTAGTGCGCAATGTTGAGATTGCAACATATATATGCGAATTTCTTGATCCAAGAAGTCAGCACAAAGGCCTTATTCTAGCAAACCGACCCACAATATTTCCAACTCCGATTTGTTTATACTGGCAAAGAGTAACGTTGCAACGTACCAACATCGTCCGCCTCAAATAAAACCAAAAATACACTGGGTAGAGCATGTAGCTAAATGCTAAATGCTTTGAGAACAGAAGTTGGGGAGACAAAGAAATCGTGGCTTGCCAGCTAGCGAAAATAAACTGAACAATATCCAAAGTAAACTTTGCCGTGTAATTTTTATTATCAAGGGCGCTGTCAATAATTCCGCTATTCTTCGGGCCATGGCGCTTTATTTTGTGGCATAATTTGCAGAGTAGTATGTATGTGCATTCAAAGCATCTCCTCCTGACCAAACACTGTAGTGTTTGTGCGTCATAAGAGTGCTGCACAATGATCTCTCTGCAAAAAACGATTAAAATTCCATAAGAAGTGAGTTTGGAAAAACTTAGAAGGGCTTGTTATAAATAAGTAAATCATTTACAAACTTTGACGAGCTTTGAGATCCAGGTAGCATACTGGTAGACGCATCGGCATGCTGGTCGGGCGGTTCGTTGTTTAACCCAACCCTGACTCCGCGGATGCTCATGCCTAGGCCTGGGCAACTTCGAAATATCAATACCCTCTTGCTTATTCCTATTTGAAAGGCAGCTAAGCAAGAAAATGTTGTCACTTAAGGACGATTCAAACTACTATGGAAATTTGGGATAGTGCGTAATTATAGTAACAAATTCATAGTGGTATAAGTGGTACACACAGGGAGTTCTTTTTAATGGATACCATTATTCGGTTCGTTGTCTTCACATAACCTAAAGCAGATTACCGATGGCTAGGACCATCTGAACATTTCCAATTTAATGGCCACACTTTAAAAAACTCCGATGAGGAAAAGGCATTGACACTGTGTGATAACGTAAGTCTTAAGACAGAAGTTTTATTTTTCCCTCGCTGTCATTGGTAGGTGAACAATTTTTGAAACTGCTGCATGGAAAAACTGGTTACTTCAAAATTAAACTGTTTAGTTCATTTTACCCAAGTTAAGCTGAAAAGCTGCGCTAAAATAACACTGTGCTTCGGTATGGCAATTCAACAAACGATTCTTAAAATGAGTTACGCAGCCAAATGTGTGAAACATATGTGTATGGGAAAGCTGGTAACTGTAGATTTGAAGATACTGAAATTCTTGATCCGGTTCAACCCTGGCAGTTAGTGTTTAAAAACAAACTGAACAATCTTTGGAGCTACCTGTTTCTTGCTCGGACAAAGGCTGTCTCTTTCCGCGCGGCTGGCTTGCTTTTAGTAATAAAGGAAGCAATGTTTCCAGTATGTGTCACTGGACGAAGATGATATAAGCGTAATACGATCAGATTCATCTTGTCACATTTGGATATGTCGTGTTTTTTAATCGCATCCATGGGTCGCGTAACTTAGTGTATTCAGAGGAAGTGTCATGTGACAGCAATGCTACTCAAATGTCGGCCACAACAACCTTATTCTTCGCCAAAGTTGCTGTAGATTAAGCAATGCTGCGTGAATTGTTGTCTGGACCAGGTATTTGACTTTGGTATGTTGGTCGAGATTAGTGTAGTCGCTTCGGCAGTAATCAAACAGACATCATAAGTTAGCGTGTATGTAGTTTCTAAACAGGAGAAGGAAAACGCACTGAAAACTTCCCCCAGGTTGACGGGGATATTAGTTGCTGAGACCGCTCAAAGGAACAACAACTAGCTGGTGCGCCCGAACTAATCATATTCCGCGACATGAATTAGGCAGTTCCAAAGTCGTCACTGTCAGAGTCGATCCCCTGGAATGAATAAACCATTACTTTAATCGCTCGAAGAAGTTTTCTGTATCCAATATAAATCACTTAATGCGTGCGACCAAGTTTGCGAATACCAGTGTGAAATAATGCAACAGCTGGCAGGCAGCTGGTCCAACGACCCCAACAAATTGTCCGTATTTTAATGCCTTGGCACCACTTAATTTTAGTGCTATTTTTATGAAAAGGACCGTGTAATTCACACACTCACAGTTATTGTTACTCAACTCTCACTTTAGTTTCTGATCACTCGCCTACCGGATAAGCTGATGCTCCAAATCCTTTCCTACTTGAATCAATCAGAGCTATGCAATATTGCTCGTGTTTGCAAGCAGTGGCGACGATTTGCATATGATCCATCGCTATGGCAATCACTCAACATGAGACCTGAATACGGAGGATTGTATGTGAGTTTACTCGTATCACAATGCTAAAATGAATCACAAGCCTAGACGAATATCAGTCGGTTTTGTCCAGTACAGATTGGCAGCAAATGAAAGCAACCTCGGCTAAAATGGTTCCAATTTTTATCCTTACAACGGGGCTCCTATTGCACGAATAATGGAGACCATTTGTTCTGAAGCCTGGTGAAGAGAACTTGAATTTACAGACCGGAATGAAGATATGTCGCATCCGATATCATTACTGGTCGGTTCGTTTAAGGAGCGAATTCCAAAGTAACGGCAGAAAGATAGCATACATTTGTAGCAAAGCATTATTAATATGACTCCATCAACAGTGCGCTGTACTTAAGGCTTTTCAGTCAATATTTGGTGATAAGAATAAGCTAATACGCCTGAGTTTACAAAAATATACTTTAATGTAATGTCAAGAAAACTGAGTGTGGCAAAATTTATTAAATAAGGAGTCCTCAGTGACGCGCTTCCGTAGTTTACCTCAAAATTTCGGAGTATTTGGTAACACTTTTTATAATTGTCTGTTTAGCATTCTGGTAATAGCTTTTAGTTCCCTGTTAAAACAGTTACCTATTAAAACTTGCGGTCATGTACTTTTCTACCTGTGTACGCTTGGTAATGCAGAATGATTCACGCTTCCCACAGTGCGTTTCCAGTTAATGGAAACACACTTTAAGCAGCACCCATCGAAAGAATGAGTACTATGTTTGTTTCAGAGTCGTCTGAACTGTACATTTGAATTGTATTTTCTCATCTCTGATGCTCTGAGGAAACCAATTTAGTCAAATAAGGGCAAAAACGCATAACCTAAATTAAGCATACAAACTGAATTCACATACTCCATATGTTTGAATAAGGCCTATAAACGTCTAGTGTTGAGCATAAGACTGCCAGTTGTCACATCCTACATTAACACCCCTTTAGCAAATGTGTCCCAAATGAAATAAATATATTATAAAGTGAGTTTTCATGACTGTGCGCCTTTCTCTTATGGACAAATTGTCTCATGGAAACTGTGGTTTATTATAGTGACAAATCATCATTGAGCCCGATAAGTAAAAATGATGAAGCATAAAACCAGTCCAGTAATTTTGCAGTGAAAACAAGGAGGTGAATGTAAGGCCCAGACTATGACTTGACCAAGAGTAGTGACATTAAAATGTCCCAGCTGCGGCCTTTCTCTCATTTTACTGCGTTCTGCTAAGTTTATAAATGGTTGGAAACACGTATCAGATCGGCTGGGATGATGCCTAAAACGACAAGCCTAAAAACAAGTTATAGAGGGAGTGAATTATGTTCAATATAGAGGAATGCAGATTGTGCTTGATGAAGCGGTATATGCATAGGATCATTCCGTATGTAGTGACATCTTCAGAGCGAAAGCAGTCTGATAAGTTAATAAATGGACTAATATGGTGCTTTAAGTGACACCGGATTCTGGCAAAAATTCTAGTGGCTCAGGTGTGAGTAGAACAGTTTACGGTCAAAACCATTATACCAGGTGCCAGGTGAACAATCCAGTCATTATAGCACTGTCAATAAACTCGTGAGAAAACACAGTTGATTCGGTTCTTAGACGCGTTTGAATGTCTCTTGTTGGAGACATCCGCTTCTACCTGTCGACAAAGCAACACAGCGCATGCAGCCGAATTAAAAAAGGTGATTCCTATGTTGAGATGGCTTTTATCCCCCAGTCTCTCCTTAGAACTCGATTTTCTAATTGGACAAATACATTGCGCTTTATAACAAAATGATTAAATATTCATGCAGTGATCTCCGTCCCAGTAAAAACGGTCCCCTCTTTATTGCATTTTTTCCAGTGTATTCTTTAAGGAAACTGTCTGTTGGCTTACTTCAGCCGGGATGCTCACATTTTCAAAAGTACCTTCATTATTCCTCAACTGTCTGTTTTGTCGTAGGTGCGCTCTGTTGACGATCTACTCAATCTCATCCACCATCGCTCAGGAGCTGGTTTGCGACATATTGATCTATCAAGCGATCTAATCACCGTGCCAGTTCTCGAGGAACTTGGCAACCGATGTCCTGTTCTGCGAAATTTGACTTTGGACTTCAGCAACGCTATGCAGCTACACGATTTTAATGAACTTGCGGCGTTCCCAACTTCTCTTCGTTGGTTGTGCATATGCCTCAGTGATGTCATTTTCATGGAAGGGTTAATGAGAAAGATTTATTCCTGTCTTTCGTCCTTGGAGGTGTTGCATTTAATTGGTAAGTTTAGGAATATATGTCTTAAAATAACTTACAGACATGAATTTAATTTCAGCCTTGGTGGTTATTAGGCTGAAGTGATGCACATTTAGACCTATTGGAATGATGGTATTTGGTTAATGTCTAGTATAATCCCTACTTGGCCAAAAAGAAGTCATCTTACATGTTGATTTTCAACATTTCTGAGCAGACCTAACATCGCTAAAAATGTTGGCCACCAAACGCGACTAAAGAGCTTCACGTCACTTATGAGTTTACTTCGTCTGGCTTACCATTACATCTCTACCACAGATGAAAAACCGTTTCTCTCCTTTCAACAAACGTAGAACACGCTGAACATTCAGTAGTGGTAATGTAAGGAGAATTTCGCCGTGTAAACGAATTCCTACTAAACTTATATCTGAGGAGCACTGTACAACTGTTGCTTGTGGGAAGCCATCAGTTGTTCTCATCTTAGGAAACTCCAGAGATTTTGAACCCTTGAACTTTTGGTTAGTGGTTTGAACAATTAACCGCTCGGACACGAGCGACCGATCAACATTATGTTCGACTCGCAATAAGGATAAGGCGCCAACCATCATTCAGTCACAGAGTCCACATCAAGTGGTCCTGGATCATTGAAGTGACGACTTCCAAGTCGTGAAGTTTTTTCATCTCGTATCTTTGTTTAGTGTGTAAAAAGATACGAGAATTTTTGGTGAGAATTTTGTCGTGTAACCAAAGCCAGTCCACGCTGCAGTTCCGTCGAAATCCATAACAGTTTTTATAACCCCCTACATCATAAAATTTGGCCAGTTGTAATAACTCTCCGTGGAGATTCCAGTAGATACACTGCAAAAAAGAGGGCTGTTTAAATTGTAATAGCATTGATGCTGAGAAATAGACACTCGGTCAGACCGGTGACTAACAAATATGTCTTCGTATCCGCCTTCAGAAACAAAGTTATTGAACAGAAGAACCCTGAAAAACTTCACCCGGCTTCTGTGGAGATTGAATAGTTATTGTTCGCAGAGGAAAAGATAAGCACGACGTGAGGCAAAAAACCTAGATTTTCATACGTGTATTTTCAAGGAACCAATGCATATGCTTCTACGTTGTCCTAGCTCAACTCTCTGGTGGGTTTTCCATCTTTGTCCGTACTACTGTACCAGCACTGTAAACCTGCGGTAGTAATCAAAACAGATGGCTTGGTTCTTAACGAGGACAGATGCCCACTCGGACAAAAAACCAGTGGTACGACATTTGAATACCACCGTCTAGTTGAGTCGAACATTACTAACAAGAATAGATCTATCAATAGACGTGTTGTACCAGTGTTAAACCCGTAACCCTAATGGTCACGTGTATTCACGATTCCAACACACCGTTTAAAATAAATATCCATGGACTCGTCTTTTATACTCAGCCTGCCTTTCGTAGAAATTTTCAGATGACAACCTTGGCTTTTCACTTTTCTAGGGAAAATCACGAAAACGTAATACGCATTAGTTGCGCTGCAGGTAAAGTGTGGTTGACAGAGATCATCATCATCATCATCATCATCGACAGCATGACATCAGTGTTGAACACCGATGCTTCGCTGCCGTTGACAGAGATTCTGTCAGTCAATAGGATGAAGCGAATCATTGTACGTTTATTGGAATGAACCTATGTTGAACGGGCCAGACGTGGAAAATCCTCAATTCTCTTTTATCGGATCATGTGCCATCAGTTTACTGACGTGGCGAGCGCCCATCGAAAAATTGTTAGTTCACATCTACTGCTCACGCAGATTTCGGTTCTTGAACTTACACTCTACCTTATATGTGTTAATGATGCTCCATGTGCAGTCGTGAACCACGCGTTACTTTACGGTCAGGTTATATGATAAAAAACAATGTTCCCCTCGCCAACGCTCCCCTCACATCGTAGTCAAAGTTCCAAAGTGTTTTTATCAGAAGGTATTGTATGGAACATATCCCTCCAATTGCTATATAGGATTAAGAACAACTTAGTGGAAGACTTGACGAGAATTTCCGTAGGATAAAGCACTGCAACTATGAGGATTACCCAAAAAATTCGTACGACTACCCAGAGTTCGGTAGTATATGCAATTTTGAAAGTGGTCATTATCGGAACAATCTCATGTAAGACGTGCATTGGTTCACTGCTCAATCCTTATCTCTGTACACGTCCACAAAGCAAAGCAAATATTGTTGTTTCCCCTGAAATAAGGCAGTCTCTATAACATCATGGACTGCCTTGTTCTCTTAGAATAAATGGAGTTTACTGTCTCCAATGGACGACGTATTTTGTCACTAAAAACAAATCAGTTGTAAGGAGGTTCTAAACGTCGGGTATAGATTAGGCAAAAATAGAAGGTCAACTATTCAACGGGCAAGCAGCTAGACTCAATTTCAAATGATAGGGCCGGAAAAACTCGGGATGCAAACTGCAAAACAAACTTTGGCTAAGCAAAGCACACATATCTTTGGGTTTTATAAAATATCAGTCGGCATCGTCATGTCATCATTAATGGCACAAGTCAAGACTCATGTTTTGCGGCTGTAAGAACAATATTTTACCTGAAACAGCGTAAATTAAAGAATAAAAATGGGTTGGAAAACGACCCGCCGCTAGCCTACGACAACCACTCCAAGCTGCCCACACCTCCAGACACCCATCAGGATAACAAAGCTATTGGCATTTATTAGCAGTCACATCTTACAATATCTCAAACAAGCACAGTGGGCATCGCGCGGAAGCCATTCGGAAAATTGAGTCGCATCGGCAGTACGTTTTCGTTATGGATCTCATAAGCCCCATGAGGTAAAGTATATTACACATCTCTGCCTGTGAAATGCACACGAAAAACAACATGCTTTTCGACAACTGATGATTAGACATGCGCACTATGTCAGCAGACAAACACAGATTCTGGTGCTGGACACATCCTTGGGTTAAAGTCTCCATTTTTTAGTTTTACTTTTTCAGGTTCGTTGACACAGGCCTATAAGACATATGGTCTTGAAACATCAGTTAGAGAACGCCTGAAGAATCCTCCTTTAGGCGGCTTCAACAGGCGAAATAGCCACATGCTGTATTCTAGTCCACGAAACCCTCGAGATTAAGAGATTTGTCGGCTGCAGCAAGAGGTGCCTCAAATTGGCGAATGCAAGCCAACACATGCAAATTTATGCATTAGCCTGGCTTGCCTGACTTCAATCTTAATTTATTCAACTTCCAAGATATGTAAAACGAGCCACAGACCTAAATGTCTCTCCTTGAGTTGTGGGCGGTGTTCACTGACTGATTGCCCAGGAAAATGACCATAAACACTGTGGGTGTCGCCTGAGGGAACATCCAGTCATGAACCTTCGGGACAGTAAAAAGTCCCATGTTCACCGCCAAGGATTGCTGTGCGGCCGAAGAATCCAAGCGAGTAAAAGAAAACGGCTACAAGAGTGTTCGTTCAGAGAGTTAGACCTAGCGATTGAGGCGTCCTCCTATATTGGAGACGACAGAACCAGATTACTCCTTAATGGCTTTATTCATAGACACTTCTCCGGACCCGGCCACACTGATAAACCGAAATAAACTTCATGCTGCCCGAGTATTCTTTGGTTCTTTCATATCCTTAGACTTTCGCGTCGAAGGACTCAACCTTAAGCGCGCAAGTTTGAAGGTTTGCCGGTCTGAATTATGATTGGGACCGGCGTCACTAATGTTCATTCAGCTGTCTAGTGCTGGAGTTTATTTGGCAATGGCGAGCCACTCCCGGCATCATTCAAAGGCGAGACGATCTGACTCCGGTGCGAGTTGACATCTGACTATGGAGAGGTTGTATCTGCGAGCCTGCCTGTGCCCATTACGCGGCCACGAAGGGAGAGCAGCGCAGTGACCCCGAACGAGTGAAAGTCAGAACTAATATGTGTTTCACAACCGGCAGCAGTCAGATATTCACCCATGCCTTTGGTGATCCACTGTGGTACAAACAGTTCAGGCCCATAGATCACAAGCTTCTGGATACCACAACTTAGTCAGATGTTTTCGGCTTCACAGGAAGTTAGTATCCACAATATATTTCGAGATTGGCACATGTCTAAAGCTATCAGCTGCCGTCGTCCGCGCTTTCTGAAGCCACTCAAAGCTGACCACCCAGCCTTGTCTCAGATGCTTTAGGTCTAACCTCCTTTGCACTTAATTCTCGTCTACCATAACGACATCTAAGGTCGCCACAGCGATGCACATTAGAGGTTATATGAGTTGCTTATCTCGAAGTCAGAGCTACGGTTTGCTGAGGCGCAAGCGAATGAAATAAGCAGACAATGTTCGACCTCCTACTTGTGGACGTTGCCAGACAACCCGGACAAAAGCAAATTTCAGCGGGTATCCAGCCAAACAAGCACGCTTCCGACGGGTGACAAAACAATGCCAACCCCTGCAGGTCCATAAGCAAGTTCAAGAAATTTTGAAAAGTGGTATAATCAAGGAAGTCAGCAGTGCGTACAACTCCCCGGTTGTGCGAACGGGAAATACCGGTTTTGTGTGGATTTTCGGTGTTTGAATGAACTGATCGTAAATTGGGTTGTAGCTGTCCCTTCGGTTGCGGAGATTTTCGATTCTCTTCAGCTTCTCCGACTTGCGTTGCGGATACTGACAACTATCTGTTAAGGTGGAGAACCGGGAGAAAACGGCGTTAATGTTTTGGGGAGATCCAATATCAATTTAGATGGATGCCGTTTGGTTTGACGGAGGCACCTTTCACATTCCGGCGCTTGGTGCTTCGTTTAACGAAGGGGCTACAGAATCTTGCCGTGTAGGCGAAATCTTAATCTTACTTGGTGCGTCACGCGAGATAACCGAAGAGTAACGGGGCTGTTGGCTCCCAGAAGGATCCAGTGCAACGACTGTGGCAATCAGTATATGGGAGAAGCGAGAAGGAAGATTTCCATCAGAATACACGAACAATAGCTTGTTCCAAAAAAAACACTATTTTTCTCTCATCTCCGTGCACAAAGATNGAGACGAACTTGCGACCAATGACGGACGGGTAACATATATTGATATCAGTTCCTGAAGAATAATCAGACCTTAAGTAGGACCGAAACAGGGACGTTATCCGAACAGATCAAGTCATACCCAGACTGACACATTTGGTACAGAGTAGTTATTAGGGTTTCTTCCACCTTGCAGGGAACACACCAAACTGAAGCAAGATGAGATCGTTAGAAGTAGAGAACTCCGGGCAATAACACAACAGGGGGAACCCTGGAGTTATGCGTGGCATAGGATAAGAAACTCTAAATCGCAGAAAATAACGAACCAGAACAGTAAACCTGCAGAAGCAGGGGTATTTCAATGATCCGGTCAACCGATCTCAAATAAAACTGAAAATAATTGCCGAGTCCATGGATTTGGACAGCAAATTTTTTGGCCACGATCACGAAAAACGTAAGTGGGGATGATGAGTTGGAGGACTTTACAAGACAGAGGACAGCCAGTATCTCAGAACCCCGGTGTACGGTGAAGCTGTGAAAGCTCACTGGTGTCGTTGTTGGGGCCAGGTCATGTGTAAAAGTGCTTTAGGAGAGTAAGATAGTGCTAACGCCAACTGTACAGAAAATGCTTGAATTTCTGGGGAGAACAAGCTAAAAGTGCACTGAAGTGTTTAAATTTATGGGAAGAGTTGAGTGGGTTCGAACAAACCCGTTTCGAAGATGGTTGGGGCCAGATGAGTTGTTTGCTGGTATTGGCAGTCAATGTCCCGAGAAGACGAGAGGGGATAGCACTAACATAAGCTCGCTACGAAAAGACCATCAATTATCTCTCATCTCCGTGCACAAAGATCAGGAAGGGAATGAGTTCGACTGGAGCCGCGTTTGCATATTGGCTCAGGTAAGAATGAATGAAGAACGTGAATTTATGGAAGCGTGGTACTCCACCGAAAAAGCTATTACCATGCAGTTCGAAGTCGACCCTATTTAGCAACTATTACAAAAGAACGCCAGAACCACGGAGCTCTGGACTGCAGAAGCAACCAAACGGGCAATTCGTGAAAGAAGCAGGAGAGCACGATTTAGACGAACGCATCAATGTGATTGGAGGAGGCACCCAGTCAGTACCGATTTAACTGGAGGACACAAGGATGTTAGCCAATACAGTGTAGAGAATGAAATGGTGCAACCAACCAACCGATCTCAAGAAAATCGGACCATAACGTAGTGCAAATCTGTAAGGGGCAATCAAAGCGGGGGAAGAAGCTACTGAGAATAGAAAGCGTTGGGATTGCCAATCGATTTGAATGAACGCATCCAAATAGCAGATTACTTTCAGAGATAACAGATAAACTTCAAGCGCTACATAAAGACACGCAAGCAAACATCGGCATCCATCTAACTACTCATTGCTCACGTCTCCTCGTAGGGTGATGAAATCTTTGCAAATCAATTGTCAAGCTCGACCACCTCATCAACAACCCATGAAGGCGTCATTGTTGGTCTGTTTAATTCTACCGGTCCTGCAATATGTAGCAAGGCAGCCGAACCTGCTGAGTACACCTTGAGACGACCGAGGTAGAATGAAGTTTTTGTGGTTGTCGGAATCACTGTTGTACCCTAGCTGGAATACTGACATGGCGCGCATACCTACACAAAACGGTTGTACTTAGTGTGAACCACCAGGGGGTAACATTTTTGAAGGACAACATTTTTGAAGGACACTAGTTCAAACCCTCTACCTAAAGTTCGAGGAAACTGTGTTCGTCATACCTCCAACCAATAATTACTCTGGGAGTGCCACACCGACATCTGTCCGAATGGCTGTGTTTTCATCATGCCACTCTGAACTTCAAAGTCCCCGTGAAAAATACTATATCAGTATACTCTATCGAGATATCGTATTCCGGAAAACAAATATTTTGGTACGAATGTCTTCATATTCCACTTTTGCAACTTGGGTGGTCAGGAAGACATGCATGTTTTTTGGTGCTTCAATCCAGTCGTATCAGTGTCGGTCCAAACAAGTAAATTAACCGCTCTGTTTGTGACTTTTGTTTCAAGGTCACCAATTAGCATGAGTCCAAATGGTCATACAAAAACTGAAATCAATATCAAGCGTATTCTTTGTAGAAGATGAATCCAACCGAATTTCCTTCCCTGTAAAAAGACCAAATTAACTTACACTATTTTGGACAACTTGAAGCGTACACAAGATTGCGTCGCTGTTCGGACAGTTTGGCCTACTTAGTTTCTGTCTAGTAGTTCTCAAAGCGAGCGCTGAAGGCCTGAAGCATTGTTGAACTAAGGCACGCCAGTTCGTAACCGATTCGCACCTCTTTGATCAATGTCATACAAAAACAATTCTCCACGGGACTGGTGCCTCTTTGTTTACAGAAATACACCAATTAGCTTATGTGAGATGAGTAACGTGCCAAAAAGCCCCCACTTACACCAATATTTTTCCCTAGGTACATTTGAACAAGCCACAGAGGAGGAAGAAGAAATCTATGAGGTAGGATTTGTTGCAATTGTTGTTTTGTCAGTATTCTTAGCTTTTCTTGGTAATATTGGTCTACGTGAAAAAGTTACGCCTACCACTCGATTGATTACCTTATTAGGATAAAAAGTAAAGTACGCCACATAACTATCATCATCGTTCTTCGCCCACAGGTGATAAACATCAGCAAAATCAAAGCGCATACACCCAATCTGCGTGTGATCAACCTGTATGGGATTAACTTCATTGAGGACAGTCACGTGGAGCTCCTAGCTACAAACTGTATCCACCTGGAATGTGTTGCGCTCAACTTCTGTCTGAACGTCAAAGGTTCATCGTTTGCTCTATTAATTGCTAACTGCACCAAAGTAAAGACCCTGCTTTTGGAACATTGCGGTGAGTTAAACTGTGTCAAAAACACAGACACCATGGAAATAAATTATTATTATTACTCTTTCACATGTATAAATAACAGTTCCTCTATTGCAGTGAAAGATATTGTGGAATAAATTGTCTAACCATCAGCAGGATATTTTAATTGCCACCGGCTGGTTTCGTTATTTATGTGGTTCTATGATACCGCATTCTACTAATCTTGTGTTTCATTTGCTGATTCTTCTTTGCCTGAAAATGCAAGCCGTATGTTTGTTTGAGAAATAATGAAATCAGATGTAGCGTGAGAAGACCAGGGATTGGAATGGTGATAGTTGCTCTGAATGCCTTGGGTTTTACGAAAATGACGTACATGGTCATTGCTAAATGCACTTTCTGGGCATTCCGTAATGCGGACTGGTTCATGTTATACCATTACAATGACTGTTCAACAGTCCCAACCAAATTAGAAAAACTCTTTTGGGAAAAAAAGTGAACCGAAAATATTCAACATGTTTGAGTATTCCAGAACTCCGTAGTACGTGAGTTTACGAAGGAGTGAATTCTGATGCATTTGCCTTAAAGGATAGTGCTGTTATGTTTCATTCATTCTAACGTAACGGAAATCGCAATGAATGGCTTTGCCCTGAAATATTCACACGCTTTTGGTCCGTAGGTAACGCCATTTTGTGCTGATTGTTGGATAGTTTACACATGGGTTCACAACAAAATGTAGACTGCCTTCCGATCCTACTCGTGATTGTTAGAGACCATGTCAGCAAACCACTTAGGTGGTTATCCAATATTCCATCGGGGAAAACTGGAGGTTAAAAAGCCATAATGTTGTTTTTTTCTGTTCCGAAAGATACATAAAACGCAATGCCACCTATATTAAGCATATATAGTTCAGGGATCCTGGCTGCAACACTTCAAGAAGGCTTGAGGTCTCTATTCCCTTTGTTTTCAATTCTGGTGTGAAATAATTAGATTTTCATCAACTGACAACATACTGCTACACAATAAGGCAACAAACACATATTCAAGGGATCTGTTGGCCTGAACAGGCGAACAGGTCATCAACAATGGAAACAGCCCGATTCTTGACAGCAACACACAAAAAGCCCTGATAGGTTATACGCGGACATTTAATGCCCATTTTAAACACGTTTGGAGGTTAAGAACGAAAAAAAATCTCTGAAGCCTAAATAACCATTGAACTTTTAGAACTTATTGTGAACATGGGGCTTCATTCGTTTTTAGTGACGATAATGTGGACGGCATATTCTCTAGGAATCGCCGGTTATCAAGGCTAATTCTCTATGTTACACATAGTCTGTCTGCGTTCAAACGGTTAAGTGCACTCAAAAGGAGTTCATCATATGATGATTTTTTAGATTAGGAAAGCAACCCAATCAGCGCCCTCGACGACATTGTCTTATCTGACCTACAATCCGACCTCTGCAATGGTTCAGGGTTGACAGAATACTAGGTGGAGTTCGAGTATTTCAGTGCAAACAGTAAATGCATGTATACAGCTGGTTAGTTTCCAACTAACTTAAGGCTTGCCGCAGTTTGCTTGGTAGCACCTTCACAAGAGGCTTCAGCAAGAGAGGACCCAAGAAACTGATTGGTGTTTGCTCAAATTCTTTTTGAAAAGTGAAGGAAACTCGTGCGCGCTGGTGTCTTTCCTGATGACACTCACAAGTAGAAGCGTGAAACCAGGGCCAGCAAGTTGCATATATGTCAAATGAGACTTCGAACAAGAGATAATGGAACTAGCGTGGGTCTAAAGTGCAGTATTATCTGGGATGAGTTCACCATTCGGTTGCGGGTGGAATACTAAACCTAACGAAGTGTGTCATGCATGGGTACCTGTGAAATTCACCTATTTTGACGCTAACGATTGCTATTGCAGGCGTGCACCAGAAGTCACACCATGCTTGCCAGAAAAATTTCGGCTGTAAAGTTTGACAATTCAGAGACTTAATTCATTAGTAATTCTGTCACTTTGTCATTTGTCAATACCATACCTAATGTCGGCGCGCTTGTACCGCACTACACTAGCACGTTTACCATAGATTTGTTCAAAAACCTGCGTCTTTGGATGTTGAGAAACAAGCCATTTATCCACTCCCCAAGCTTAGCAGTTAATTGCAGATGTTTCGTCACCAAACGAGAAGCCAGCACCATCAGAATACATTGAAACCCAAACGTGCACTGGCAATGTCTCTTTGTTTGATGACGGAAAATTTGCAAGTTATTTGCTAAACTTGACGGACATATCAACAGCCACCTAAGCGACACCTGTCTCAGAATGTTGACTAACCTTTCCGTCTTTCACTAATAGTAAAAAGTAAAAAGTAAATGTTTTAGCTTCAAAAGATGAAGCACATTTAGTTTAATTCTACAAGCATGACTTAGTTGTTAAAGATGACTTCATTATACTCAGTGGTCCACCCATCGCTGCCTATTACGAATCCTACTCCAAGCATTATCTTGTCTTGGAAGCGAAAGAACTATCCCCGATTTTGCGAGCAAAAGTTCTTGAACAACCAGGATATATCTCCAAAAGCAAGATGAGTTTCAATCTTTTCATTTGGGAACACTATTTTGCACTGCCTTACAAGAAGGCAACCTGCAACTGTCAGTTGTGAGATGATGAACTCAGTGGTGTGAACTGAGTTTTCATGGTTTATGATGATGGTTCATTGTTACATTCTCTTCCAGGTCTCAAGGATGAGTACATGATGGCTGCACCTTGGGAGAAATCGAAAATATGTGAACTGGATATCACATCAACTGAACTGTCAGCTGAGTGTTTGGAGAACTTCATTCCCCGTATTCCTTACTTCACCTATCTTGCAGTGGGACATAGCGATTTCTTCAACGATAAGGTAAAACAGGCCCTGAGTTGTAACTAGCTATTTAAAAACACGTACCATTATGCTTACATACAGTTCAAACAAGTAGATTCAGTGCTCTACATAGACGTCAGCCTTCCCCGTACCTACCCATAAATGAAGTCTTCAACGATCGCTCTGTATGCGATCAACGCATCATATCTGTCGTAGTTTCAAGAAGTTTCATTGTCTGGTCCATGCAAGGGGCCTTTATTTGATGAAGGTATGGAGGCCTGGAGATGATCTAGACCTACGGTTCTCCAATTCTACTTACGGTATTTTGGATCAGGAGGGTTGGCTTAATGGTGATTAGCGTTCATTTTGAAATCTGCTGCATTTTTCTGAGGAAATCTACACACTAGTGTATTTGTTATAGTTGCTATGGAACGCAAGATTCAAATAATTTGAATCTCAAAATAGTGTCGTCAGACCGACGGCTCAACTTCTTTCGGTGAACGACTGAATACGTGGTTACATGTGTATGTATAGCAACATTGTCAGGATTGCAAAGTCAATTTATTGGATTTTTTCATTAGAAGAAAAACGTAAACCCATAATGAGGCCTTACTTCCAAACTTTTCGCCCGTGACAGCTCTTATTGGTTTCGAAAATCATACTTCAAAGAGACGATTCAGTACTGCTTTCCGAAATAAATCATCTCAAAAATGAACCATAGAATTGTAGCCACATTGAATGCTTAATTTTTTCGTTTCACTTTCCTATCTTTTCCAGCTTCTGAATCATCTTTGTGAAACAGGCAAATTCCACAAACTGAGGGCGATCGATCTTAGTTTTACTCCTTCATTAGGCGAGCAGTCCATTACAAACTTCCTGAAAACATACGGGAACAATTTGGAAGGTTTGATGCTTCATGGAAAAGCTTCTTTGGCTGAATACTTTTGGACAAATGTAATTTCTTCCTTGCGTTCAGTCAAGTAAGATCAATTTTTTGAATCGTTTCTCTTTGTCAGCGGCACGTAAAACCTGGAGTAGTAAGGCTAGTATTATTCATCCCAATACACTTCAGCTAACTGTTCGTATGTTTTGAACTTTAAATGGAACATCTCTGATAATACGCCGCTGCAATACGTTTGATGTGTCGTATTTCTGGTTGCCTGCCACAAAAAATGTCGGATTTCATATGATTTACTAAAAAATAAACAAGATTGGCATCCGTTTCTCACGACGTGATGTGACAGGACTACTTTGACAAAGTACATTTGCATATCCAGACACATTCTCAAACATTTCATTCTAATCCTCGTTTTGACAGTGGAGTAAAATTTGATGACCTTGCCTAAAAATATTCGAGATAACCAGGAGTAAGATGACTGCTAAAAACAAACTAACTTTCCGTAGCATTAAGATACATGTGGTTTCTTCCTTATCGTGTTCCTCGGGCGATGTGTTCTAGCTATCAGTTCTCAAGTTCACAATCACTGAGTGGTTGGTAAACCACAAACTAGAGAGCGCTACACATACTCTCAGCTGCACACAAATTTGGTCTTCACAAACGACTCCGCGGAATTCAGCTGAATCTCACTACTATTATGAATTACTTCGAAGTAAAGTTTAGACAATGTATTCTGCGAGACCTCGAATATAGTACCAACTGAAACATTGAGTTGAAGCAGTCCATTGTAAACCAGAGATCCTGCTTGATTCATTTGAGTCTCTCACTAAAAAACAAATCAGCAAGCAAATCAGAGAATTTGGCACATTCCGTTCAATTTTGGTTCACGTAGAACATATGGTTTACGGTAGGTAGGACTGCACCCATCTGATGATCTAAGAGGGGTGAAACTTGTAACAGGCGGTCGAAGAGTCTTTAGCAAACTTATGGGCGGCGGGCTACTTTTAGACAGAATGTGATATAAAATAGATAATTTATAGATTACCATGGCGGCCATCAATCGATTGCACATTACGAAATCGCCTTTTACTTACTAAGCCTTTCTTAATAGATTGGAATTAGCTATGGCGTCCTAAACACGTCCCATGATCAACAAATCTCGTCGTCATAGACTCATTTGCAACCGGATTAAAATAGCTGTGTAAAAAGTAGATACATGAATAGTTCTTTCGGTATCTAATGGATAAAAATCACTTTTAAAGTGCCAGGAATGGTTTATTTTTAGGTGAATTCGTTTTTTAGATTTTTGAAGTCTTCCTAAGGAGTTCTTTGGATATTATAGATGATTCTAAATTAACAGTGTGTTTTTATAAATGTTGCGAAATAAATATTAGTTATCGACAACCACCCGAGTTTTCATCAACGCAAACTCGAAGACTGCGCCTGCCTGATGAGCCCAAAGGAGCGCGAAATCAGTCGTCGGCAGTCGAAAGGCTTCCAGTAACCCTGTGAGTAGTCGCCTTTATTAAAATATCAGTCATCTTATTGGCCTAACTAAATCGCACTTTCCATTATTTTTGTACCCAGGAATTCTGGGAGCAGCAGCTCTGCAACACGCACGAGGTCATTAAATTGTATGGCCGGTGGCGTTCTAGCGGATTCCATAGAGTCGGGTTTCGCTGGTATTTAACCTCACGCAGACTCAAAATTAGAGAAAAGATCTGTAAGGTTATCTGTACTTGAGGTAGTTGGCAGTTAATAAGTGAGTGTTGACACACGACAAAACAGCAGATGGAGTGGCAAAAACCGCTAGTCTGGTTCTAAAACAGAATGGCGCGTAAATGCGAATATTCAACCGGAAATAGCACGCCATAACACCTCGGAGGATTTTAGGTGACAGATACAACGGTCTGCGTTGCGGTGTTCCCGGGGGAGACCAACATGATAGAACAGGACACTTAAACAAACATACTGAGCAATCAAAACGCTATACAGAGGAAGCAGATGTCGTAAAGTGTTCTTGGAGGTTGTTAGACTTTTAAGGAAGAACAACGGAGAAGTAATGAATGAACATAGAGACAGAACAAAAGGGTTGACTGAGAAGCTGTGGCGTGCAGATGCGTAATCCGCCGCAAATTCCCGAGATGTGCAAACTCTCCCAATGCCAAAGACAAAGAAACCGATCAACAGGGAATCACACAGAGGGTGGATTAGCATTTGACACGTCCTGCTACCTCGGATACGCCTGAGTGAAGTGGCCTTGGTCTAGTGAGTCGAGCTGAAATTTGCCTCGACTGTCTACGTTCGATTACAGGCAGGGTAAATCCTCCAACTAGAGACCTATGGAATATGGAATGTAATTAAAAAACAATGGAAATGTTTATAATAGACCTGGAACAAAGATATCATTTGCCTCGTTTGTTTTCTGGGGCTGCGACTTGTGGGACAGTCTCGGGTACTTCATTTGTCCTTCTGAGGAAGCAAGGCGGGGTCAAGTATCCGAGTAGTAAATTCCTCGGCATTTTGGTGCACGGCCTTAAAAAGATCTCTCCAGATTTCTTTGGTGGTCAATATTGATCAGAAGAGTTGCAATCATCCTGGTCACGTGTCTGGCCATAATCATCATTGACAACATGACATCACTGTGCATCACCGATGCTTCACTGCCGTAACGTTCCTGGCCCAGTACCTGAGCTTGTGCTCAAGAATTGTCTCTGATAGGCGCTGAGAAATGGGATCGACATAATAAGCTGAACACTGTCGAATGATTACGTGATTATTCACGGACCAATAATCTATCCGTAATTTTGGTGCTAAGTCGTGGGCCGCTGCTGAACTGTAATCTTAAGGGGACCGTGTTGAACGCCGTTTCTAAGGCAGAGGTCACACGAGGAGTCAGCATTTCAGAAGCCATGTCAGGGCTTTCTGGTTACTGCTGAGCTTTTCGTCGTTTTGCCTCTAGTCTTATGTTTGAGTTGCTTATTTGTAGACTACTTTTAATATCCTATTTTCATCAGGAAGTTATAAACCAGTTGAGTTCGTTATCGGTACAACCATAGGTGCAGATGCCATGGGGCTTACAATTCGGACAGTTTGAGTTTCTCTCATACTTCATGTCCGCAGTGCGGCGGAAATTTGGTGCGCTGGCCATACGGTGCAGATCTCTAGATGATTCGTCTTGACTCCTCATCAGTACCACATTCAGCAGCCATAACAGTTTCGGTTTCGCCGTTTTCAGTGAAGCTGAGTGCCATGTGGATGGAAGTAAAAGACACAACTTCGTATCAGATTTGTACAGTATAAAAATGTTGTCATTAAGATGTTTATAAAAGGGTGATTGTCCAATAAATGTATCTGACACAGTGTATTCAGTTTGGCTCAAAAAACATTCGGCAATATGAACCAGTAGGCGAGTCCACCGGAACTCCATTCCTTTGGTGGTGCATGATGTAACTGAGAGATGGAATGCATGTAAAAATAAGTGAGTTCACCAAGTGTAATAGGGAAACCAATATCGAATTAATTGTGAGCATGCTGATGAACAAGTATACAATTTTTAATGAGCACATACTTCTGTTATTGACGTGCATAATTTGGGCAAACACAAACCTCTCCTGGAGATTGGAGACGTTGTACTCAGATAACAATGGCATAGTCTAATGTGTTACTGATATGAACTGTTGCTCACACTAGACAGCTTTCTACAGGAGGAAAAAGAACGACGGAAGGTCTAAAAACATATGCACAATGCTTATCAGTAGTTCGAGATGACAAAAAGTTCCGTAGAAACTGAAAACTGAACTTCAATAAGTACTTAACGGTTCATAGGAAAACCTATTACAACTATAAAGTTGGCCTACATAGACCCTTACTGTGTAACAGTACACTTGTATATCTTACTCGATATCAAGCCATCTTAAAGTAATGGAATAAATACCAACCTTTTTTCAATTGCTTGGACGCTTGCTCATTCAATAATAATGACCGAACTCATGCTATCGAATCCATCTCTGTTGTTAAAGAATACAAACCAAATATCAACTATTTATGCAGTGTACTATAGTACTTAGTAGGTTTGGGGATAAACAAATAGTATTTGCCCTTTTAGTGCTCTCCCAAACCGCCGGTTACTTACGTTCCTCCCAATTATTTGGAAACAATTGTTCTGCGTAATGATTCAAACACCAATCAGCCCAGGCATGCATGAACTATCGCACAGAACACGTTATATCAGGCGAAGTTACCCAACTAGATGTTGCTAACTCCAGTAATGTATTTCCGTTCAGTATTGCGTTCGGTTGTGAACAAACCTGGAAATGTTACCCATGGTATCTGTTTCCTTTGTACAAAGAAAGTGAGTGGAATAAACTCTTCTCAGTATGATTATGTGGCCAGTGCCACCCCAGCTGTTCTTCCAAGGTAAAATTATGTCTATAATACAGCCTAATTCACTTAGCATTTGTCGAATTCCTAAAGGCAGGAAATTTTTCAACTCAAAGGGTTTTTGCGTTATAACTTCACGCCTCAGCGTGCAAACCAGACACAACCGACATACATCAGCACAAAATGTCACAAAATTAGTACAATGGTTGTCGTCTCATAACTACTTATGCAAGAACTTACCCTCCGATGACTTCAAAATGTGAACATATGGCTTAGTCATATCTGTGTTTGCATTCCATAAAAGGACACTGGTATTTGTTTAAAAAAGCCTTACAGCGGATGTCATTGTATCATTCTGCACAAAATTTCGTCTTTTTCACACGTTTTCATCATAGTGAGATAAAAAATCTTTCAGGTCAGAGGATTGGCTATCGTCGTAACCAGGACTTTATTTCCACAATTATCCTCTTCCATTTGGAACACTGAGATCTTTAAGTTACATTTCCAAAACAGCCTACTGAAAATCTTCGACTATCCGTATGCTTGCTGGTTTGTTTTTCATTACTGATTTTCGTGAGCCGAGGACCCAAAATTGTCCGAATGTTCAGCCAGCACATTGTCTTTGAATCGCTGCTTATACTTGTAAACCCAGCTGATTAACCTCCGTAAGGAATTTTGGCTTTACGAGGACATGCCCGGCATGTCTAGCCAACTTTGGTTACGTGGTAAAAACCGTGGTCTGGCAATACTCGCCCTCCATGTCCGTCAGAAATTGCAGACCACTCACAAATCTGGTGTACCATCAAACTATTCTTAAGTCATTAAGCTGCTTGACTAAATTATCATTTAGTTGTTATAAGAGTCAAGCCCTTGCAGAAGAAAGCAAGAAAATCGGTCAAATTTATATTGTAAGAGGTGTTGCTCAGACACCCAATGAAGCTGAAAAGTCATAGAGCGTATAGCGTCCGAAGATGACGTCTTTGCGATTGTTAATGAGCAAAACCAACTGGAATAATACCTGAGGGAACAATGATGGTCAAAACAGGAACAGAAAAATTAGAATTCTTTTGTAATACGTTCCCTTAATGCTGGTGCACCCTAATTCTTAAAGATTTTTTACCGGCATCCGCTTTTCTGACGTGATCGATGCCTTTATATGCTGTGACATTTTTAAGCTGCTCACAAGCTATTCTACTTGGTCTCATTCAAGGATATGTGTTCTCGGTGCCGCGCACGGCTGGTTTTTCAAGTACAACACACGGGTTCATATCGACAAAATTCTCGAAAGTTTTGCTGCACATTGCCCCAATTTGGAAGCGTTGGAAATCCAGTGGGACCCAGACACAATCAGATTCAGTGACAAGAGCCGGAAATTTATAGATCGAATAAGGTCAGTAAATCGCAGCCAGTAGAGGTTTTATTTGATACTTCGTACAAGAAAGTTGTAAAACTAGTTAACGCTCCAAGCAAAACAAAAACTGAGCACAGCAAGAGCTAAATACAAATTAAACCCGTATGCTCCTATTCCTGTTTCTTTTACAGTCGCTTTTTTCCTTGTAAACTTGTACTGCGTTTCTTAGCTTTGAATAGTAAACAGCAGGAATTTCAGCATAAAGTCTCTAGGCTTGAAGAGGAACGATTTTCGGTAGAAAAACTGCAAGCTTTATTGGGTAATTAATAAATGACTTCATAGTTTGCATTCACCTAGCTGATCCGAAGTTTCGTCTATTTAGGCCATTCCAAGACGGATTGTAATGAAGAGATTCTGTAATTTCAATAGAGATTATATATTGCGGGTGAGGTCAGTGTATACACACAAGCCAAGTAGCACTGTACATATGTTTCGTGCTTCCTTGGAACTATCGGCTGAGAGCTCATCACGAATCTTTCGGATGATTCCTGTTCAGAATGGGAAAGATTCCACAAGACGCACAATCCTCTCTACTGAGGAGGTGGTGCTTGATATACCAGTCAACAGTGAGTGAATTGGGTGAGGTGCACTATGTGAATAAAAGGCGGTAGCAGGTTGATCATGTTACTATTCGGACACCAGTGGTCGAAAGGCATCTTGTTCAGCTAGTGATCGTGGGTCATGGATCAGAATAGCCCTGGAGACTTGTTAGGTTAACAAAAAAAGAAAGGATTACCCGCACAATGATTCGCGAATTTTGGGCGTAGACAGACCAGTTGCGTGACGAGATCTCCATTGAGACGCGCTTATACCGTTTGCTATGCGTTCATTCCAGTGGTCTTTGTGGCAATAAATTAAGTGGCAAAAATTACACGAACTCCGCAATGATGTTTGGTTACAGAGAATGACTCCTTTAAACCTTACGTGTAAACGTGTTTTATTGACAAAATCAAGGTAATGGGCTGTCGATTATGCTAGTCATGGTGCTTGGAGGCCACTTTAAGAGCTTTTCGGCCCCAGTCAAGTCAAAATCATCAGTGAGTTATTGTGAATCAGAGCAGTGCTGCGCTTTGATGGTTGTAAACTGAGTAGTGGTCAAGAGAATTTATGTGCCTGCTTCTGAAGCAAAGTGATGTATGGTCTTGATTGATTGCCCCGATGGATAATCTTATTGATTGGATTTTTCACTCGTGTTCTGACTGGTCGAAGTCCAGGTGGCCCTTTAGTTTGACCCTCTGATTCGTACCCTGTGGTCTTTCTTAGAGTAGTCCGAATGTTGGTCGAGTCATCTGATCCGTTTGCGTTATTCGATTGAGTTTGTGACCTGTTACTTGTAGAGGTACTTAAACTGGACCTAGTTCAGCGTTCCTCGTGTCATTTAGGTGGATCTCCCAAACTCCAGCATAATCGATTATCCGCCTGGATCGTATGCTCAGTGATAGACAAAGAACGCTGTCCGTATGGTCTGTATATTATTTCCTGTGAAGTGTTTTTCAATTCTTCTCGGCCGGCGGTCTATCAACTCGGAATGAGTGCTCGCAATATATTTTTCTTCTAAGCTCTAAGTACTGCCTACTTAGTTGAATGTACATAAATGTCAGACCTGATGGACAGTTCTACACGCCTCTCTGCAAACACGGTTTTATACAAAACCGCAGCTTTTCTTGTAAGTAGGCTGCAGCTCAAAAATATTGGTTTTATAGAGCAACGTTTTGATGCGTTTGGACCTACGGATGGCCGAAATGCAGTCAAAACTCTGAAGGGTGTTGCACTGGATTTTGTCGTAGTGCTCAATCTGAAAGCCAGGTTAAGCTAAAATCTGAAATAGAGTTAGGTCCTTTTGAATGGTTCATCCAGCCACAGCAACCCCACCGAAATCACACTGGTGCATTGTCTGTTTACAGATATATCAACAAGCAGCATGGAATCCCCTGAACAAGTTGTTAAATCTGAACTTCACGCTGAAGCGTGTTCTCAAACGCACGGTTTAACCAGCAAGTAAGCTCCCGAGATTTAGCTCCCAATAAAAGGTTCCTCCTGGGATTTGCACGCGTGTGGCTTTTAAAGCTTGATGGTTTTGTTTGGATGAAATTTCTGCAGACCAAACATGGCTTGATTTTGGAAACTTCAATCATGAATGGACTACAATAATCTGATTCCACGTAACCAAGTATATTGCACTGATCTAAGATTATTCATGAGTTCAAGCAGCTGGTTCAAAATAACTGAGACACCTTAGTTATGCATGCAGCAGAATTCTAATGATCGAAAACCTTTTCGCTGTTAGTACATGTCAAAACGCTCAATATGCTAAGTACTCGGATTTACGTGATGTATTCTGTACAATGTTCATCCTGGTTTCAGTAAGTTTATCAGAAATTACAAAGAACTCATCCTTTTTTAATTTTTTTCATATGATGTGAAAGTATTTCACTAGAAGTGAAATTCACCCATTTGACCTACTGTATGACATTCTAAGTCCGAAGTAAAATAACTCCGTTCTTCTTCCTTATCCCATTCTCTTCAAAAGGCTGAAATGTTCCAGATTGAAGTCACTGACACTGAGTGACGGAAAGTATTACGAAATGGTCAAAGGCAACTTCGAACGGGCTAATTGTCCTCGAGTTGTACGAACTAATACCACCTACAACACGAGTATCGTCAGTCTTTTAGAACACTACAAGGATCTTCGATTCAACTGATGAATTCGGAAAACAGGATGTCCTGAACGGATTTTTCGATGGAGGAGTATAACGTGTTAGCTACATAAAACCATTCAAACCCTATCTGCCACATTACTACTGCCTTCCTTGTCGTTTTTATCATTCACATCACTCTCGTTTGGGTAGATCTTTACAGTCCTGAAGAGATTATTCAAATGGATGACATGTCTGACTAGCAGGCCTTCATCCACATAAAGCGGACCAAGAAGCAAAGAGGTACTTCTGCACTATTAGTGAGTTTTCACTTGCCAGTCACTTCGCAGCTCGCTCACTTATCAATGTGGGTCAACTTCGTGTTGTCACTCATACCACAAAATAACTGAAATTTCCAGAAATTCAAGATGTGAACTATTCTGGGATTAACAATGATGTTGGATGTATGAATAGGGACTTCTTGTCGTGTTTTATCACTTGTGACTCTAATGAGTTCCACTTGTAAAGCTGAACTCCATCTAGTCTATTATTTTCTGAGGTCGGGTGATTTTCCTCAGAAAGGCATTTGTTAGGAGTCCTTTCAAGTTTTCTTTTCAGATGTGTATTGAATGAACTTTGACGATTTCGACAAAACTTAACTTACGACGTCCAGTGTCTTTTCCTGCATTCTGGTGGGAAGTCAATATGTCGCATTCATATGTTTCAGAAGACCTTTATCATAAAAAACACGCAAAATGCGTTCAGAAAGTGGCAGTTCTGCTGACATCTCAGTCACACGTCTCTGAACGTACATGGGACCGAATTTGTTCTTATGTCTTGTTCGGCTACGGCTGAATACTGAAAACATTGGCAAATGAGCGCCGAAGAGAAACGGATAAGTAGAGTCTGATCATCCAGTCTGACAAAAATATACGTGACTCTAGGCTGAAATATACCTTTTGTCGGTGAAAAGGGCCGTCTGAAATGCATTATCTTCCCAACCATCCGGCATACCAGTGCACAAGAATGTAAGCTCCCCTAATCTGACTTTTGAAAGCCGTACTGTTTTGAACCATCACTCATTCAGGCAAATTTAACATAAAAATCACACGTGTGCTCCTATTGGGAATAACCTGGACAGATGGCTAAAACAGTACGGTGGTCCTCATTGTCGATAACTGATTGTACGGCACAATTGTTTAGGAAGGTTTAGTCGAATATTATCAATCAAATTTAAAGTAAGCGAAAAGCCCGAAAGGTGGCCAGTTATTATGCACAATAAATTCACATTTGTCGATCATGCGTCTTGCACAACCTGGGCGTAGCACGCAAATCAGCGTTGGCTAGGCTTGGGAAATTTCAGAACTGAGTAAAGGCGAAACACCCAAGCCAATCGGTCAAATATCAAGAGAAAAAAGCCCTCAGTGATGCGAAATAGCGACTTCGCTGTGCTCAGCTGATTTGTGCAGAGATCTCGCGGTTGTTTTAGTCTGAGATGCTTTCAATAACGGTCATGTTTCAAACCACATCCTTAATACACGAAAAATGAAAATAACGGAAAGCCTGGATAGAAAGGGGCCGATTCCTGCAGACTATCTTGCAAAACTTTGTGCAACAGAGTTACTTTTAAGGTTTAATGTGGACAACCCTAGTGGACTAACGTACTCCGGACATGCTGCGTGAAAACAAAAGTTAGACGTCGACCATCCAGCTCACAGCTAACTCTATGGTAGTTAGTAATGCATTTATTTCAGGTTGCAAATGTCACTGGATTATTACAAAGCTGAGCGGGAATCTAATTTATAGATCAGTATATTGAGTCTATCCTTTTTTCCTCGGATTTCAGAAACTGATCGATGTTTGGTTTTTAGTACTAATTCGCTACACATCCTAGCTCATTGGAAGTCGTTTACTGATGCGTATAATCCACACCAAGAAGTGATGTGTTTATACAGTCTGTCAATCCGGATTTCCCCTACCTTGGAGATAGACTAACTGCGAAGCCAAATTCGTACAGAATTGGAGCAAACGTTTGTCGGAAAAATGTGCACGAATGCGAAGGCTTCGTAGACATGTAGTCCAATATCAAACCCATCATTCAAATTGGCACTTAGGTCACTGCTTCGATGCAGCAGTTGGCCTTATAGGGTGCGCACTTGCTACCCTCGAGTTAAGTGATATGCATACGTCAACCGGTTTGCAAAACTTTCTAGTTCTAGTCGGGTGAAACTTGGCTTTAAGCATCCTCCGACGTATTCAGACAATCAGCTAGTTACCGGTAAGTTATCGGTAAGAGTGATACATAGGTCATCAACGACCCTTGCGAAGTGTCTGATAAGTATCAAGCCACTTGTCTGAGTGTGACCACCATTTGAAAATATATGCGTAACTGATCAGCAGTCCAAAAACTTTGGCACATTGTTTGGGAACAACTACATCAGTGTTCCAGGTTTAATGCTTGATGATATTCAACATCTTTACTTCGTTAGGGTGGCGCAATCTCTCAAAAGATAGGATCTAGACGATCGCTTACATAGACCGGATTTGACAATGGCTCTCAAAGCAATACCTGGGGACACCTGACTTGATTTCTGCCTGCTCATAAGATTATAACACTGCATGAACAAGCTTTATACAGTTGCAAGTCAGCGCACTTTTACCTACAGAGCTTCCTTAAAGAGGAATGTGAGCAGTACAATGAAAATCCTTAAAAAAATCACAGTGCATCATGGACCGACCCCTGATCGCGCAAATTTATTAGTCTGTGGAAGAAAAACAGTGAACTTGGAGTGTCTAACCAACTTGAATTATGTCCATCAAAGGAAAGCAATTGGTTTCCAGTCGGACATTTTGGATGACAAGGCCTTTGAGACTTGATTGTCTGAAGTGGCGCTACAGGATCCGTCCTTCCTGCAGTTGCAGCCGTTTTTCAGGCAACATACAATATTCTACGACTACGTGGAAAATAAGATTTACAGAATTAAATGATACTTCTTAAAAATACCCATGGTATTTGATTAGGTTCCACACCCTTGAGCTATTAGTCCATTGTGGTTTACCTTCTACCTTTGGTCACAGAAAAGTCTGAATACTACAATTTCATCCTAGTTTCTAAGCCTGTGTAACCCAGCTATATTGTTGTCACCTCATGATTGTATGCACTGAGAGACAGAAGGGATGATATTAATCAATAGTTTTAGACTAAATAATAGCTGTTAATCCAGCTTAAACTAATTTCTTAGTTGTCGACCCGTTAGTTGACATATCGTCCTTTGAATGACGACATGCCATGAAATCCAGCAAGTTAGAAATTTCAAGTGGCTCACTGGGTTGGTACAATGAACCAACGCCTAAGAACGCGTGGATCTGGCTTTCGTCAAAGAGTTTGTTTCTCTTCTTTTGGCATGGGTTGTAAAGCCCACGATAATTTTCTAGAAAATGCTGGAAGTATTGAGCCTACATGCATGTTATTTCACTTAACTGGACCATCGTGATCTACGGACATTGCAAAAGCGACTCTATGCATGGAATTATGGGTCACACCTTGCACAGCACCAGTGGTCACAAAACCCGGTATGTTTGTCATTAACCTGCAAGCTACGAAAGAAACTGCTTTTTTCTTTGTTCTTTCGATTAGACCTAGTGTCTGAGTGTTCTATAGTTACTGGTGACAAGACAGCTCCTCAGATGAAGAAAGAAGCCGCAGTTAGGGGCGTTTTGATAAACGAAATGTGTTATCCCACGGATGACGAGCACCACCCAAGAACTTCTTCGGTGGTCTTGTATTTCATTGTATCCTTAAGTTAACCAGTTCTTCCAAGTGTGTTCTAAAGTCCATGCTGAAGTCTAACTGTAAAATTAATAGGATAGGCGACGACTACAACATAAACAAAATATCGGATATGTCCTAACACATACTCGGAATATAGGAACTCGTGATTCGTCAGATCAAAGTTCCCTTTCGAATGGACCTCAAACATGCATATTCGACGTAGAGACTCATGTGAGCCCACCATTATCAACGCTCCGCCTGCTTCTTTCCTGCACATTTTAGCCCTTAGATCTAAGTGTTTCACCAGCCATTCTCCAGTCGGACACTATTTCCAACAGCGAAGGAATGGGCAGATTTGATACTCATTAAGACAATATTATTAGGTATAACGAAAACAAAGCACTCAGTGATGAAGGCCGTCGAAGATTATTGATTCGTTTTCGCCCATACAAGTATGTCCAGGAAACTATGTTCCTGAAGCAGCTTGGATATGTTATTGACAAGGATTGTTTCAGATCAGCTCCACCATGTCTTGTCCTTTGTTTGAAGTCACGAACCTGTATAAGTTTTCAGAACTAAAACAATTAATCCGTTCTTCTCCGTAATACTCACGCTGCAACTGTGTTGTGACGAGGACTAACACCCAAGAAGACATTGCAAACTTGATTTTTTCAAACAAAAAGCGCTTTTGTGTACATGGCCATGAAGACGTGAACCTTACCTACCACTTATGTAAAAGGCTCGCGAAGGCACCTACTGCAATGACAACACTTTCAAGCATCGATCTTTGCATATAAAACAATAGTATTTAGCGTAGATAGGCAAGATATGCCCTTATGCTGATTCTCTTTTACTAAGCGATGCCATCGTTCCTTCACCTACTAATTCAGATTGTTTACTGACGCAACCAGTGGCATTTAACCAGTATTTTGACAGCAATTATTTCGGCTGCTCGTAAACACTGCATGTAAACGACGTTCCCTAACATTTTTTCGGGGAGAGAACAGTCGGTGAATTCCGGTGACTTGTTGCATTCCATCCCACTGTTATTGTTCCTTTCTATTCTCGGCGTCGCAGACATTGGCAGACACCAAATTACTGTGTCTTCTGTCCCATTTCTTGTGGAGTGTGACGCCACTGCCCGCTTTCGTGAAGCCTGCCGAGAACTAAATTCAGATGCAAGTGAACAAATTGCTCATAGAGTTCCAGTTTGTGACTGTTTTTTTACACATGAACAACCTAAGGAATTTGTGCTTTGTTCGGGCTGTCTTATCTCTCGTTGTTCACAGCCTCATTTAGGGTGCTGATTATCATTCTTGGTTTGCCAGGAATTCGTCACCTGTCTACAATCCGATGAAATTCCGCCCTGAGTACTTGACAGCGAAGCATTCAGGCAGTTCTGTGACCGCCCAGCTTTTCGACTGCGCTTTAGAATCTTCGGCCTCAGGGCTAGGTGGTCCGGCATCTTCGTTTACTTCCATCCTGCTTGCAAAAATTTCTTTCCTCTATGCACTGGGGGCCGTCACCTAAATATCTGACATACAATTCCGAATAAACTACCTCGATTCCCAATGTTCGGTGCTCTGGATTTCCCCAATATACGCAACAACACCTTTTCTCTCAGTAGTGAGCAAACGTTAGTTTCTTGATCAGTTTGGTTGTTCGCCTAAACAGTGTGACGAGTGTGCCCGTATGCCCTCCAGTTACACGGGTATTTCTTCCATCATATGCGGTTGAGAATCTGACTCTTAATTCAGAAACTCCAGAAAAGAGCACCACTGTAATTGCTGATTTGGACTTGTCCCGGTTGTGTAACCTACTGGCAACGCTATGAAATAGAGAAAAAGGAAAACTGGGCTTTCGTCTACGTTATTACAAAATTGCATGAAGTAGCCTAACGATCCTTTGCGACGCTCATACCTTACATCAACATGCAAAGCTGTTGGCACCTTCGTCTTATTTGAGGTTGGAATAGGAAAAGCTGCTGAAACACATGTTGAATAAAATAAACTAGTCGCACTATCTACCTCACTGTTCCAGTTTTTTGTTTTCCATAATTGTTTGCAACGTGATAAGTCCCCATATCCCCTTGATTTTGCCTTTCCCTCCGTTTATGCTGTTTCCCGCTACGTCCATATTGTGACGACCCGATCATGTCTCTATTAGCGTGCTGAATACCACTGGTGGAAGGAATCTACAAATGTTACTATTAATAAGCCACGAATTCTTCACTTACTGATTCATCTAAATGCCAGAATAACTTCACAGTTACTCTGAAGAGATTCTTTAGCGTTCTGTCGGTGCTTTCTTCAAAACCGTTTCTTTAAGATCGGTGGGTAATTTTTTAGATGTTGCATGTTTGTAGCAATGTTAATAAACACACATAAAAGGAATGCCGATTTTAGAGCTACCCATATTGTTGAATTGGAGTTTTCCAAATGTACCCCACTATCCACAGGTAAAAATTGATGTTTGTTACTGTGACCGCTTTGATCGCCGGTGTCTTCACAGCCGCCACTCCGCATGGTTACACATTCGGCCATAACCGCATGCAGCATCTGATCACGCCTAATTCGTAGATTCCATGCTTGAATTGTGTTGTGGTATACGGTAAAAGATAAACTTAGGCAGACTGTGATATTGCCGGTGTTTTAAGTGTTCTGAGACGCGTTGTATTAGCCTTAGATATCAGGAGAGTTTCTCCTGCCTTCCGACACTGAACTCTATCGTACAATTGCTCTTTATTTTAATTTGCGGCTTGTATACTAAAGTGAAAGTGGGCTAACAAGGCAAGTTCGGAGTTAGGTACATCGGGAATATTACATAGCATGTTGTACCATCCAGTGGTTGATTAGTAGCTGACTTGCTCATAGGAGAACCCAGGTCTGACTGGAAGGGACTGCGGTTGAGAGCAGCTCGGGCAATCTTCCAGCTCTACAAGTCGTCAACAGACAGTTAGCAAGGTGGTTATATTGGGGCAGGTAAATCCATACGTCAAGTATGGCCGTCATTCATTCAATCTGGCTGGTCCCCGGTTTACACCCACACAGTACTCCAACTGAATCCGATTTACACGTCACTCTACATCGGCCCAACCACACTTGAGTCAATCACCTCTTTTAACCCAGATCCAGCCGCCTTGGGAAGGCACATCCCCTCAACGTCCGTTGCGGGGCTGTCCAGAAACCAAAGTGTCAGTGCACTGATGACACAGCATTGCCATAAACAGTCTGATGGCATTCCCGCAACCATTTTCTTCCTACCTCTCTCACCCACTCAAGCCTGTAAATGCAACTACGAACCAATTTTTCACCCGGCCCCGCCTTCGGAACGAGTTCGTTCTAACCCGCTAAAACCAACTTGTTTTTCCGCTGCAAATTCAGTGTGCCCCTTTCACAAGTTCAACGATTTCGTTTATGGTGTTCGTTCGGCCCTGCGCATTAGCGCTATCTCTTATCGAAAATACCCTTTAACCCTGACGTTCCTAAAACACTGACGCCGCTCACTAGAAGCACACCCAAATTATTTTCGCCGGAACTGTAGGGTTTTCGAGGTTGCGACTTTTATGGGGAGTTAGTATAATCCATTTACACTTGTAGGTGATAGGTTGCTCGTAGCATTTTGTTTAAGTGAGGCAAATTTCAAGGTCACGGACCATCACCGATTCGCATTTTGCTACCAGTTTACGAGAGATAAAACACGAAATCGCAATTTGCCATATTTTGGCGTTATTTAAGAATAAAATAACATCTAAATAATATCCTATGCAGATTTCACCCAGGAAAATCGGTCATCAACGTTTGTTTGCTTTATACTCCCCAGATTTAATGGACGAGATAATTTTGCTCAGCGTACTTAATCACAGCACTTTTCTTGTGGAGCTCAGCTTCCATTAAGTACAAAATTGTCAAAAAACAGCATGAATTGTGCAATCGAGATGCGAGGGCCATCTCTGTGGATGATTGCCCTTCCTAGCCATGCGTAACTAGCCTGTGGGCAATACAGCGTCAGGAGGTAACCTTCGGTAAAATTACCAACACAATGGTATCATTCCTATTGGGAATATTACTCACCATAGGTGGAATACGTCATAAAGCGGTCATCATGATAACGATAAACGTTGTCACTCACCTCGACTACTTGTCATCACTGCAGCATGCTAGCCCCGTGTCAATGTGCGGCGCTGATTATGAGGCCCCACCCATACACGATAACTTAATCCAACGACGAATGACGACCAGTCATACTCATAACTGTTTTCAATATCGCCTCCCTTCGCTACGTATCGTAACTGCTAGGCCCGTGTCCATGTGTGACGCTGAGTATGAGGCCTCACCCATACACGACAACCTAATTTAATGGCCAATGACGGTCTTTCATAATCATACCTGCAAGCGTTTTCAATCACCTCGAATACTTGTTGTAACTGCTAGGCCCACTTCTATGTGCGACGTTGTTTATGAGGCCTCACCTATGTACAATAACCTAATCAATGACCAACGACTGTCTCTCCGCACCTGTACACGAGGTCGCTTCGATTCGATTTAATCTCTTTTACACGTTCGTTAGAATTGTTGAGAGGTCTTACCGTTATATAGGCAAACTTCTTGCTCAATTAGTCACACTGACGATGATGAAGGATGTTAGATGTTAGACAGGGCGGATTTGAAAATAAAGAGGGATACGTGTAGGGAAACCATAAGTTCAAGCATTATGAACTTGCTTTCTGAAATTCAGTGACTGATTTAGTCGTAGCAAAGATCTGATGAGCGGAAGAGTAACTGATGTCAGACAGTCTTCTTAAGAGCACCAAAATCTAACTTGGCTCCACTTCCGCTTCCGGCACTTATACTCTGTAGCTCAATTGAAACAACACTACCGCCGTCATCATATCTTGTAACCATCTCATACTCGACCGCAGTGGCACTATCATTGAATAGGGAAACCGTTACTAGAGACTCTTCATCAGCCCCGGCAGTGCGTTTGTAAACGACTCTTTTGTGATCTGCAGCTTCTGGTTATATCGGTAAAGTCCCCACATCTCAGACAGACATTACACGTTAAAAGCCGCTCGCTCTTTCATGCCACCGTGAGGCTCTTTTCACTGTCTGACGTATGGTTTTGTTATTGTTCATGCCGTGGTATTGCCGCCGATTTTCACTTCCTTAATCCCGCCTGAACTATCCGAATATATAAGCAACTAAGACAGCCACTTCGACACTATCTCCCTCCGGATTATTTTTGATGATCTGACAGAGGACTGCAAAGTTTATTCCATCTTGTTGCCCCTGGAACGAATATCCTTCGACCCACATCCAAGTAACAAACTGACACAATTTCGCCATTTCTCTCTCTCCCTGCAAGCGGTCAGTGGCCCACGACTGCCCCAATCCATCCGTGATTGCGCCAGTTTTGTCATCCACAGTTGTTTTACCCGATCGACCTTTTCTGTTGCTGCACGGCACTAAACATTTAAAGCTTCTTTCCGCTCCATGTCCGCCTTGCCCGCAGTTCTTGTCGCTGACGGTGTGAAAGACTGCATGGTTGACAGCTATCCTGTCAACTGCATATGCCCCCCAATGCCCTCCCCGACACACGCTGAGTCTCATATTCCTCCGTCTGCGGTGGAGAAAACATGAAAATAAACGAAAATCAGCTATTGTCAAACTACTGTGCTTAAGGTTGCTTTGTTGTAACATAAGGTGGTAATAAAGAGGGCCATTTGATTTTATTATCCTCTTAGCGCCTAGCACAGTAAAAAATTCTGCCTCATGTTTAATCTAACAGAGACTCGCCAAATGCACGTCGTGTGACGTTTGTGACGCAATCGTTGTTGCAAAGCCTCCTAGCTCTTTCATAGACTGTAATGCGCCATTCTGAGGTCACCCTATCCTTCAACCGTGCAACACGACCATGCACTTCAAGTTTTCTACGATATGTTGTCCCTGCGTCATTTGAAGTATTCATTCTTCCAGAGACACCCAATCTTCTGGATTAGACAGCATTTGTCTACGCGATAGTAATACCAGAAAACCATCTATACCTCCAGTTGATATGGTACTGTCCATTACAGCCTCTAATTGGCAACTCGTCTTCCTATGCGGCTCCTTCACCCACTTCCTAAATGAACGTTAGCAAACCGTTCCAACAACCGTGCATGATGGATTTCTTACCTTCTTTTCCGCCTTAGCAATCGCCAGAACATGATACTCTTCCATCTCCAAATGCTTGCCGGCTAACCACCCCTTTCGCATAAACAAACTGCGAAGTCACGTGAGCTTGAATCACCGATCGGCGAGCCGTTTACTTACATCCACGCAAGTGCTACCCAGCTTCGTGAACAACTACACAACTACCTATGAATTTAGTGATATACCACCTAGCTGATACACGTCTCCCATACTCATATATGGCTGCTCCCGTTCGACTTGCCCGCATAGCGCTATTCCCAACTATATTCACCTAAAAGAGGACTACCGTTTTTGCACTCGGGTAGCGTCGGTTCACCACAGTAGTTACAAATATTGACCACTCTTGCCCACCTGCTCTTTTGGACCACAGCCTAACGTGTACTCCAGTGCTCTCAAGCAAAACTATATACATAACCCCATTTTGGATCCCCAATCTAGATAGAGTTGTCTTATTGTCTAATTTAAATGGCGGCAATAAACCACCCTGTGCCTTGAATGGATCCGACAGCATTCTTGGTTCATGCTATTCTCAGGTTCCCAGGATGCTTAGTTTGATCCTTAATACCCCGACAACCTCAAATGACTTACCGAAGGTGTTCATATACGGGCAGTCCACGAACCCAATTACGACGCCGCGATGACGGTTACGCGGCCGCCATAGCCAGCCTTGCTGCCATACTACAATCATTCCGATGTACATGCACCTCAAGAAACTTATTCAGACAATTCGGATAGAAAATGGCAACAAGAACGCCCCCGATATCAATTAGTTGCCATATCGTGCAGCGCCTCCAAACAAGCACAGTGGAGATCACGCGGTCCTCATCGTGGAAAGCAAGTATCGCAGACAGCATCCACGGATTCCATAATCCGTTTCACACCCTGTGCTTGGTTAAGCGTTGGCTACTACTCTGCTTCCGCCACTCTCAAAGACGCACTGATTACAGCGTCCGATTCGGCAAACAACAGTTCGTCATGCGCAGTATGTGGCCTGGCCAACGCAGCTTCCGGTGCTTGACACTTTCTTGAATGGTAGTATCCGCTGCACAATCGCACGTGTTACATGCGCCCAAGAGACCGTCTCAGTCTGCAGATTTTGTGCCAGAATTGTAGGTTACTGACCATCCTACTTTACTCTCAGCTTGTGTTGTCCACAAACCAACTGATTCTTCCCACAACGCTATTGGAATCTCAGTACACCGGTGAAGATAAAACATCGCCACGCACCCAATACAGAGTGAGCTGACTATCATATTAGCATCCATTAAAATTTCTAGCTGCGACGAATTCCTGGCCACATCTGACGGGACGGCTGCTGCAGCCATGAAGAACGCCTTCCTACACAGGTCGTAAATGGCTGTTATTTTCTGGGTTTGCGCGGACAAAGGCGTGGTCGTTTTAATGATAAGACGTGACTGAAGAATAGCTTAGTGCCTCTTGAGACAAAACAGGACTAGGCAACCGGTTCACCGCGTACTGTTTATCCTTAAAGCTTATAACAACTCACTAGCTTCATCCAAATTCCTTGGCTTTCGCATGCTTTCGAAGGTAGCCTGTTGCGCCGCTCACTAGAAGCACACCCAAATTATTTTCGCCGGAACTATAGGGTTTTCGAGGTTGCGACTTTTATGGGGAGTTAGTATAATCCATTTACACTTGTAGGTGATAGGTTGCTCGTAGCATTTTGTTTAAGTGAGCAAATTTCAAGGTCACGGACCATCACCGATTCGCATTTTGCTACCGGTTTACGAGAGATAAAACACGAAATCGCACTTTACCATATTTTGGCGTTATTTAAGAATAAAATAACATCTACAGATATCCTATGCAGATTTCACCCAGGAAAATCGGTCATCAACGTTTGTTTGCTTTATACTCCCAGATTTAATGGACGAGATAATTTTGTTCAGCGAACTTCATCACAACACTTTTTCTTATGGAGCTCAGCTTCCATTAAGTATAACATTGTCAAAAAGCAGGAAATTGTGCAATGGAGATGCGAGGGCCATCTCTGTGGATGATTGCCCTTCCCAGCTATGCATAACTAGCCCGTGGATAATACAGCGTCAGGAGGTAACCTTCGGTAAATTACCAACACAATGGTATCATTTCTATTGGAATATTACTCACCATAGGTGGAATACGTCATAAAGCGGTCATCATGATAACGATAATCGTTGTCACTCACCTCGACTACTTGTCGTCACTGCAGCATGCTAGCCCCGTGTCAATGTGCGGCGCTGATTATGAGGCCCCACCCATACACGATAACTTAATCCAACGGCGAATGACGACCAGTCATACTCATAACTGTATTCAATATCGCCTCCCTTCGCTACGTATCGTAACTGCTAGGCCCGTGTCCATGTGTGACGCTGATTATGAGGCCTCACCTATACACGGCAACCTAATTTAATGGCCAATGACGGTCTTTCATAATCATAACTGTGCGCGTTTTCAATCATCTCGAATACTTGTTGTAACTGCTAGGCCCACTTCTATGTGCGACGCTGCTTATGAGGCCTCACCTATGTACAATAACCTAATCCAATGACCAACGACTGTCTCCCACGCAGTCTCCTGTTACCTATAGTAAGTACCAGGCCAGAATCTATGTGGGCCATTGAAAATAAGGCCTCAACTATGCGTGGTATCCTAATCTAACGCCCAACGTGGGTCTGTCATACTCATAACTGCAGTCGATATCGCCTACCCTGGCTACTTATGGCAATTGCTAGGCCTGTGTCTATGCGCAACGCCGAATATGAGGCCTCAACTAGGCTCAACAGCCTAACCCGATGGCCAATCACGGCCCGTCACGCTTATAACCGTACTCAACGTTGCCTACCGTGGCTACTTATAGTAACTGAAGGGCCCGTACACATCCTCGTAACTGACTAGTGCCCCAACTATACATAATAGACCAATCCAACGACCAACGGCGGTCCTTCATATCTATACATGTCATCCGTTTGCCAACCCCATGCCTAAAAATACACAACCACCTTTAAAAATTCATGTTTCTATTTATTGGTTGTATCGGCACAAACGTAATATGTGGTCAATCCAGTTCTCAGTTTCAGGAAGCCGCTTTTACTCGACAGGATTTCTGAAAGGAAAAATGTATAATCAATTACGACTCGTACACATCCTTAAAACATGCAATTAAACAAAGTTGTAGTGGCCAACTCACCAAGTGCTTACTAAATCCCTTTGTCCACTCCATTCCAAATGGGTGTCCACGCTGAAGCTGCAGTCTTACTGTTAGTCTCTTGTGTACATCGATTATTCAATAGCGGTATTCAGCAACCGTATGCATTATTGAGCACAGCGAAGTTAAAGCTAAAGAGTGTGTATATGTATCAGCCGTAGACCAAGTGGTATAGACTTGAGCCCTGGGATCCAAGCACGTGCGTCATCATACGTGCACCCATGGATGCTGGGGTAACGAAGACGTATTGAGCGGGCGGGTACTTGGTGTCAAGTCTACTCAATACCCGGTTTGGAAACCCAGTTTGCTCCACCCCACCTGGTCAGTGATTTACATCCCCAGAGATCCCAAAACGGACCAGAAAATACCTGCGATCTTACATTGGCTTCGTCCTACCTCTGCAAATTCCCTTGGCCAACTCAAAAACCCTGCTGCTCACAGAATTGCACATCCCAGCCCAATCATCTCAAACATGACGTCCGTTACGGGGCTGTCCAGAAACCGAAGTACGGCAGTGCAATGATGGCACAGCACTGCCATACCCAGTTTGATAGCACACCCGCAACTAATCCCTTCCTACTCTCGACTGTACCCTTTCGCCCACTCGGTCCATTACCTGCAACTACGAACAAACTCATGCTTAATTCTGAATGTAATCTTATGATCATGCCTGCCCGATCATGCTACCCACCAGTTGTGAAAACATTATTACTACCTTACACTTTGTGAGTGCAGGGTGCATACCAAAGGACGGGATGACTTTGGTCAGTTCACTCAAAAACAACTGCACCTTTTCCTCCTCTTTGAAGATGAGAACGACGTCTGCATGCTCCATATCGACAAGGCTTTCCTCAGCTATTTGAAAGCCGGGGTCCAGAAGACGTTAGTTAGTCAGGAACTGTGACCACTTTTGGCCGCTTGTTATTTCGGGCCGCAGTCTAACTCACATCATGGTACCTTCTAGAAGTCTTTCTGAGACGTTTCCTATTTTGTGTGCCGGATATAGACACGGCAGTCTCATTGCATTGTCTGAATTACAGCAATGAAACACCGTGCGCCCTCAATGGACCCAGAATACTCTTAATGCATGCCGGTCTCAATTTGTGACAATTCCCTGGCGAATCGTAACTACAATAACAACCCTAAACGACTCACCCAAGGGTTCATGTACGGGCTGTCCACGGACCCAAGTACGGCGTTGCGATGACGGTACCGCGACTACCATACCCAGTCTGATGGACTGCCCGTAGTTCAGCATATCCACAATATTTACCGGATGAGGGTGTTACGTGCACCCACAAGACCGCCCCAATCCGTTGGTTTGCGCCAGGACTTGAAAGCACTGGCCAACTTATTGTGCTGTCTGCTTGTTCTGCCCATAAACACACTAATTCTACCAATATCACTATCGATGGTTCGGTATAGCCTTGCGCCTGATATAGCATGTACTGACCATCATAAAAAAAAAACTTACTAGCTGTGACGAATTCCTTGACTTGGTTTTGCAGGACACCTGCCACAATGATAGGAGACTTTTCATACACAAGTCGTTAAAAGCTGCTCAATTTTGAGTTTACGGCGACACAGAGGGCGAAATTATTGTCCTTGTCGTTTCGAGATTATTTCCAAACGCAATGCAAAATAAAACACGTGAAGAAACCGATTCTTCCGCAAATTTCCCACCGTCATCAGATGTACACCACGCGAAGCCGTTGGCAGCCATTAAAATATAAATTCCGCGCCCATGGTGGACCTCGAGTACGTTTAAACAACTTCCAACAAAAATGCGCCCGCACGGGAAGATCTTAAGGGACCGAATAAATGCCATCAAATGTGTTAAAGTTTTCCTCCTCCGAACTATGGTTTCAGAGAAATTTTGGGTGTGCATCTAAGGCTCGGCAACACTGACACCAGTGAGTCTACTTAGTTTCAATGTAAGCCATATTTTTGAGAAGAAACTTGTCTTTTGTCTCCATTTCAAATTTTCCCATCTCTATCCACTCAACCACCCAAGTTCACTCATGGCCGGCAGAGTTAGTTACACACTCATCACAGTTAAAAGTTATCCAAGCCCGGTACACTGTAATCTTGGGTTACCAATACCCTAAATCTCATAGGTCCTCCAGACGTTGCACTCAATAAGTGGGTCTTCGTGTTGTGGTTAGCACTGTATTATGCCCTAAGTGAACCGGCTAGTGCCAGTGTTGCGGTGCCTGAGGCTGGTGAGCGTTTAGAGGTTGTCATATCTGAGGGCCCATTGGTAGTGTGGTTGAAAAACCAGTTAATTCTATGGCCTCTAGACACGAGTTTACCAACAGGGTCTTTCCAGTAGAACTACCAATGCGAAGAAGACACCCTCACGTGGTCACCAGATACGTATCAAGCACGTAATGGAAGAAAGAGGGGACGGTGATTCTCTGAAGTTAGGGATTTACGACTATCTATATGGACGAAAACCGGAAAAAAGGCTTACCAGCCCAAACCGAGTGAGAAAGATTACACATCAACATTTGTGACGCATAAAAAAACGAAAATGGCAGGCATGTCAACAATCACTTCTCATTCTAAGACGTAATCAAATAAATGGTAAATCTCCTTTTATTCCCACACTGAACTTTGTGGTAAAGGGACGACTAATCTGATTGTGTAGCAATAAGTAGCAGGTGAGCTTCTCCGGCGTAACAGCAAACATTATCGTTGATCCGTTTGCTAAAAAGGATGCACCGATATTTTTGTTCTTATAAACCAGATTTACGGCAATAACTGGTAAAACAGACCAAGTAATGACACGGGTTCCGTACTTAGTGGACACGATGTTAGGAGGCTTTCAAGGCATGCACATCGGGTCCCATATCTACTTACACGTACCCAAATCGTGTTTATCACCCCACGGACAGTTTAATTACCATTGATCGACGCCGACTGAAAACAGATGAAACAATAGTAATAAACATTGGGCCATTCAAATCAGGCTTTTAGCAAGATTGCACACCAAATCGCCGTCTGCTTGAAAAATAATGATATTTACGAGCAAGAGTGAGGGCGGCATTTACCGAAAATAGGCTACTAAGATAATGTCTACAATAATTACATTTAGAAATTAGTTCAAATTAAAATTTAATTTATTAAAATTTTAACACAAAAAAACCCAGTACTATTCTGTACTACTTTCAAGTGAGTCAATAATGGGCATGCATTCGGCCATGCTCCCAGTTAGATTTTAGCCAATCAGAATGAAGATGACACCGGAAGAGACGTGATCGCCATGACCAGCTACGATTTTCCAGTCTTAGTTTAAGTCATCCGGCTTTATCAACGAACTGGTCGAAACTTATGCACCATTTTTCTACCTTTTTTGTTTTCCACAACTACGGTGACTCCGCGTAATATGCGTGCCCCGTTGGTTGGGCTTTTCCACTGTGCTGTTACCCGCTGCGTTTGAGTAGTAATGACACGACCGTGCCTTAATTAACAGGTCCCCTACAAGTTTGGAAATAAGCCTATTATAATCATAAGCACCGTATTACCGAAACGTACCTCACACAACATGCGTCAATAAACGGCCAGATGGCGTTCGAGTGATTCAAACTATGTGGTCCTATTTTGCGAGTGACAAAGGACTCAAAGGAAATGGAAGAACGAATAGGTTGAATACAACCAGTACTTGTAAAATAAGTTCATGTTGTCCGCAGCCAAGGACCAGTCAAGTAGTCAACATTGAGTTCAGGTACTTCTCCAGGGTCTTCTGTCCAAGGGCTTGTTGGTTAAAGGTTTGTTAGACGAAAACTCTGTCTCCCTGCTGCATAGATGACAGAAGACTGTGACTTTTGGTATTCGCTCATTGCTTATCCGCAGAAATAAGATTCACGGCTCTTGAAGGACGTGAAATGGGGTTTTGGTCTGTAAAGTGGACTGTCCGACCTACGGTCATCATTGTGAGCTAAAGAAGATTGAGCGTCGAATGAAATTTCGTAGGATCTTCCTTTCCGTTACGCTAATGCGATGAGTACGCTTCCTGGTTTGATGATGTCGGCACTAGGAGTATGGTTTCTCTTAGAGGTTTACATCCGATGACTGGGAAAAATGGTATATAATCGAAGATGTTCTGAAAGTTGGGGGTGATGCACTGCACTGTTTTGAGCCGGCTCATGATTTTATCCAGAAGCTTCCACTCCTCTGTGAATTTGGCCATTAATGAAGCCCGTCAGTTCCTCATGGCTTCCCAAAGTACTGAGGTGCAGTGTATCCTGATGCCTTTGTAGCCTTGCCATGTTGCCCCAAAAAAGGGTTCTTATTGCGATAACAAAGTACATTCCAACTAGCCCCGCCGGTTGATGCAAGTGGTACAGCTTACAGTTTGGGAAGCCAGGAAAATACATGTCGTGCCCTGACCCCTTAGACTTTTTCAGGCACTTTCCGGTTACATTTGTTCCCTGGCCCTCTAGGTTCTAGTTCTTAAAGGACACCGCATGACTTTAATTAGGCTTCTTGTGGTACGCAAATGTCTTAATAACTGATAGTAACTGCGAGAAATCCGTTGTGCTAACTCTCGGTATTCAACGAGACATTGACAGTGGAGTACCGAAGGACGGTAAATCATTCCACGGCATTAGGTCACACCGGACACGTTTCACACTTTGTGTCTTTGTCTTTGTGACTAGGCCGCACGTTCTGTACAGCCTTTTCATGGGGTGGCCGTTAACCACATGGCTTTCGATCTGTTACCGCGACACAATTCGCCTAATTAGTATGACTGCATTGTGCACCCTTTGGAGATAGTAGAAACATGGAGTATCATAACTATACTTCCGCTACCCACCGCTTGGCGACTGTGATCTTTTGAATGCGTTTTATTCTCTCCAGGTTACTGCAGACTTTGCAAGTTTATGGTTTTCTCATTTAAATAGCGATACATGGCAGTGTTCTTCAGTGGAGCTTTTGTTTTGTATATCCGATATGATTTGTTCATGATCGCGTCCGGGTGTCGTTTATCAGCTGGTGTAATGATGAAGCCTTGAGTTCCCCTCAAAGTATTCGGTGCTACCTAGTCGTTGTTCCAGAAGTGCTTCAAAGACCCATCGCCCCTAATATCTTGCACAATGATTCAGCGGATTGTTGTTGAGTGTTCTGATCCAGTGCCACGGATGTCACCGCCGTCTTCCGGTTGGACGTATTCACGGCAGCTTCGGATTTAGAGTCTGGTCCTTTTCTTTAACAGCCGATTGTTCACGTGAAGTAGTTTCCATTCCTGCCTCGTTGTTGATGGGGATGAGGATGGTCTTATCATCCTTCTTGTCACTCACCGGTCTAAAAAGCTCGCTTTCGCAGTGTTATTCCTTTCCGCAGCGGATTTAACTGGTCCTTCGACGGCCACACTTAAAAGCTTTAAGCGACCCGACCCTCTCGGTCTCAAGTAGCCCTCATTTTATTTGGTAGAGATCCTTCTGTAAACCTAAGCCCAACCGTTACCCCGAGACTAACCATCACCTTTCTCATTTTTTCAGCAGAAGCCCGAATATGTACGCGGATGAGCGCAAATCTATAGGTAGCACCACATGCAGGGATGAAGTATCGCAATCATTCACGCAAGAACGCAGCTTATCTCCAGCAGAGGTTCGTCAGTTGGTAAAATTCTCCCAAGAAAAAGCCGTTTTAGCCGTCGAACTTCCAAAGATTTGCTTAAAAACACTGCTAACCTACTTATATTCATTGATAGTTGATTATACGGTTTCCTATCTGTTCACTAATTTGGCATCTGACGCTGGCGACAAACGCTTCATCATCCAAGGAAAGCTTCAGCAGGTAGTTGAGCGTGTGGCTCTTCTTGTTGTGTGTGCACCCACTAAGTTTGAAGGGTGCATCTTTCGGTTTTGACCAGATTGTCTGTTCGCGATGATTCGCCTTGGAGTCTGACTGTCCCTCTCGCGATGTGTTGCGTCCCAGTCTACATTTCATGGACTGCACTACATAGCGTCTCTGCAACCGTGGCTTGCGTTGACAGTTGTCAGTTCCCTCATCAGAACATGCGAACCGGTAGCACCGGCGGCCTCTGGTGTTCGTCTCATCGAGCGACTGTTTCTAAGTATGTAGGAACTGGTTGGTCTAGACTAATCAAAGAACTCCGTATATTTTCACAAAGGAAACTACTCACAAGTTTATCGAAAATGCTGCATCTACATGGATCTCCAAATGAACCTGTCTGGATCCTCCTGGTTATCCCGAAGTCCGGTTGCCCACAGAAATGAACCTCCACCATCCGAACACCTCAACCATAACTTGGCTGTCCAGAAACGAAGTATGTAGTTGCGATGATGGCACAACACTGCCACACTCAGTCCGATGACACATTCACAGCTATCCCCTTCGGGTTCTGAAATTTCATCTCCCGCTCTTTCGGAAACCTTGCTGCAAATAAAACAAACCGCTGACATGGAGACAACGGTCTCTAGGACGACTCCGTTGTAGTCCACTAAACTCTTTCCTCGGTTCACTTTCAATTTATCGTCCAAACATAAGCAGGAATTTTCTTCGCGCTGCACATTCAGATCTATGCGTTAGCATCACCTCAACCTCGCAAGGAAATTGCACATCTGTTTCTGCTCCAACGGCGACACCAGCGAGTCTATCCAGTTTCCCTGCACATAGTGATTATAGGATGCTAGCAACCATTCATTCTTACTGCGAATATCTCCATCTCATCACTCTTAACCACAATTTCGTGGCAATGATCAGTAAATGGACTGCCGTAATGAACCGTTTGGATCTGCCAGTCTTGCAGTTGTCAAGCGATTCCTCCCGACCCTAGAAAACAAAGGGAGAAGCGGCTCCGGACGAGTCCGTGATCTGAATCCACAAACGTTTTCCAAAACGGCCGGCACTTAGTTATTGATCCACACCATCGGTACCTGGTGGCAACGTGACCGATATGAGTTTGTGGCAGGTATGACGGTGAAAGACACAATGTGACCAGACAACTTCGGCTATTTCAGAAGTTAGTACTGCATAAAAACAGTCTGCGATATGCACACAGCAGAAGCAGTCGTTCACCACTGTCCAATCACCGAGTCCAATCCATGTCGACCTCCTGAGTCTCAGCTACGCTAAGCCTGCACACATGTGCATTCGAATGTCTGGCAACCACAACGATACCTAAGACTTTAGCATGCCGCAACGGGACATTCAGGGTGTCATAAAACATGTTTTTGAGAGCTACAGTCAGTTGAAATGTAAGCACACACGGCAAGCAGACATCGATCAACTTCCCGCTTATAAGGCTCTTTCGCAGACGTTGCGAGACGAACCGGAGAGGGGGCTATCCGCGAGTATCCGGTCAAGCAAGTATCCTTCTTCCCACTGACTTAGGAAGATAGCAACCCCTGCACATCCTGTTGTACCTGCTTCTGGACCTCTGGAGGTGCACAACGGGAAGTCAGTGGAGTTGGGCGGTTTGTTCAACCATTGTACTTGCATCTTGAATTCTTGTTTCTGATAAACACCATACATCAATTTCAAGCGAGTCCAGTGTGAGGGCAAGAGCAGCTTGCTGTCCTGCCTGTTTCAAAGTGCGGCCATTGGAAGCGGCCAGGTAGATGGGGCGTCGAGGCTTGAATATTAATATCAAGACACCTGATGGTGTCGGTACCTTGTAACGAGCAGACGCTACACGCAAACCCGATGCAGGACGAATGGAGTCATCAGTCCTATGTGCTGGGCCTATAAGAGAGTCGTTATTGGGGTGGGGAGGGGGAAGAGAACGTATGTACAAGAGAAAAAAAGGGGCGTCACCAGTAGACTGTTTTCGCCTAACCGCCCAACTCTATGCAGCAAATGAGGTGATCCCGCTAATGACATGACGCGACAACCGATGTGGCATGAGTTTTTTATATGTGCACTTCATGCTTGTACGTCAGTTGGGATACAACAATGGCGCCCACACCTAGACAGGAGGATGATTATGGTCCTCAAGCAAAGCCTTTGTGTCAAAAGCCTAACCGCAAGTCAGCAGTCTTTGGCGGGAAAGACCTCGACCTCTTGACAAACCTGGTAAGAAATACTCCGAGTGTCCCACATACACCCACAGTACAGTTCAAGTGGTCACGAAAGTACACAAATCGTCATATCTCGGTATGGCCTAGTCTCCTCGTGACGGCCAGGGACGACATCATCACAATATTGCACATTGCCGGGAGTTTTATCCGCGGCATGCCAAGGCTGCCTCACCAAACAATCGGACATCAAGTAGAACAGCGGGGTTATTTGAACCTGGGACAAATATACCCGCCGCGTCCTCATGAGTTATCAGACGTCAAATACGGGCTATTTGTTATCCCCCATCGACAAGGAAGGCTGAGGAGATCAAAGGGGCGACGGATGCCGTGAACGCCCTAAGATTATTTAGGTTGATTCATGAGATCAATCCCCCAAAGCCACCTTCGAGCGAAACCATAAAGGATCAAAGACTCCTCGATCACTTGATCGAACGGTTTGAATAATTCCTGTGGCCACCTCTTGTCACTCAGTGGCATTCTCGAACTGCGGTCTTTACAGTTGATGGTGACTCTTGAACTGCATTAGTATCTTGGACGGTGAGCTTGGAACCCCTTACGGAGACTACGGTTTGTGCTGTAAATCTCCCTGCAAACGCCACAGAGCTCTTGATTCGGACGACCTCCCATTTGCATTGTTGAAGAATAGTAGTCACGTCCTCAGTCACCGGTTCTCTGATCTACCTGCCTCAGTTTGGGAAGATGGCCTCAGAAAACTGGGGAAGATCGGCTATAATTTCCTTTTTCAAAGTGGACTCGGTGGCCACAGAACGATCAGCTTGAATCCAGTCGTAACTTTACCCGACTTCACTTGTCTTTCTTGTCTTTACCTGTGAGGTACTGATTCGGGAGCTGCAAGCGAAATTCCGGGATCAGAGCAACGCCATATGTGTAAGCGGCCTGCAGTTTTCTTATTGACTATCTTCATAGAGCTGCTTTGCTTAATAAGCCTTCTCAGAACTGAATACCTCAGACGTTCGTCCGTATGCTAAATTCTATATAGTCTCAGATCTGCCAGTGTGAAAAGACATATAAGGAGCTTTCCGAAAATCTTGTGGACAAAATTGGTGCCCGACATAGATGCTCACCCTCTCCACACCTACTGAGTTTCGTGATTAACGAGATAATGAGATGAACGGTAGGATCTCTTCAGAACCCCAGCGTTTTAAACTAGCCACTGATACAAACCTTGTCAATCTGATATATACAGGCAACATCCTTCGCGTCTTCGAAACGGAGGAAGACTCGGAGGTCCTTGGGTGGACTGACCAGAGTCGTTCCATCCTTTAGCATGAGCTCCGCAAAGACAAGGGGTATGGTCATGATTCTCGACATGCAATCGCTGAAGACGCCATTTAGATCGTAATGGTCCAGCTGTAGCTGCCTAGCTGCCACCCCACCAGAAGGAAGCACGAAAACCGCGATACCGCCAGGTTGCCCACACCTGGATACGGGAAGTTGAGAGGCAGAGGTCGGGCTTGAAACACGGACCCACCGGTCAGTAAATTCGCGCTCCAAACTGTTATGTCTGCTGATTCGCCAACCTGCTGTATCTGACTGCTGACCCGCTCCAGTGCCTAATGCCGGAAAAGAAGACTCACAGAAGGGAACACAACAGCTATATTCCGAACAGGCGAGTGCGAGAATACAACTGTCTCAAGCTAGTTATTGGGGGACACTGTCTAACTTGGTCCAGTGCTGACGCACGCGGTCTAACCTTGTTACAAGGCTGATACGCGCTGCATATTGCGGGGGCGTTGTCTGACCTTGATCAACGCTGACTCGCGCTGCCTGGGTTTGATACAAGGCTGTGAAGCGCTGTGTATTGAGGGGGCGTTGTCTGTCTGGTCTGGCAGAGCTGAGGGTCTCAGCAGATTTCGGGCATTCAGTGGTTGCTTTCAGGAATCTGGCCTTCCTGGTACAACCCATGAGGCATCTCGTCACCTGCAACCCAAGGAGAGGCAGCAGAAGTTATGAAGCGCTGCATATATATCGGAGAAACAAAGGTGAATGGAGAAAGGCTGTAGTACTAGCCTACTACAATCAGGTCGACGTGCTACATTTCCAGACACTCACTCAGGGAGCCGGGACAGAAATTTTAATAATAACGCCACTGAGAAGGATTATTATCCGTATCCTGCTGCGTCTCCATTTTTGCACAAGCTAGATCACGTGAACCACGTCCTGGATGGCTGGTCGTGCCCACGGTAGTCCGATCTGCATGGCCTTCCCACCACGGCTGAAAATGAGAGGAGCCGAGGATCACTATACGTTGCCGAGGCTGGTATCGGCTTTCATACGGCAGATGCTAGAATAAGGCCCGTCGGCATACTTTTCTCCAGCAGGACTGAAAATATTCTGACGGTTCGTATACGGAGGCTAGCATTTAGAAAGTACCGGAACCACGCAACATCGACTACATCGATATGCGCCCACAGTCGGATCTATACGCCCTTTAATACATTTGCAAAAACTTTTGTCTCAAGCATCTCTCCGGCCTTCGTTAAGATGGTCGAAATAAAAGAATGATTTTTCGACTCAACGGCTCCTGCCTGAGAAACGAAGACCATCGTGGCCAACCAGGGTTAGCCGATAGTAATACCCAGTTCCAAAGGGGTTTGCGGTAAACATGGTAATCACAAACCAACTGACTTGAATCCCGCTGTAAATAGACGCCTTGCATCACCTATTTCACGACACCCTATGAAGGTGCGATCGGAGGAGAGCAGTTAAGGCTTCAGTGAGGAAGGGGATATATTTACCACATATTCACGCTCCATCCGGTGTCACAACAACGGCGTGTGCGCAGGCGTCCTACAATCTTGATGTTCCTTGGGTTTAAACGTGCATTTGATTATCGCCGGTTCATATTTTTCAACATTCTTGTGCAACGGGGTACGCCACAGACGCCCGCGAATATCATGCGCTGATTGTATTCACGTAATCACGGGGAACAGAGCTCTCCAAAGGCTCCCGAGAAGTGGTGTACGACGTATCTACCAGCGCAAGTTCTGTTTCAATTTGTCACTGATGTGGTAATCAGACGAACCCCGGATAGTCTCCAAGACTCCAGCTCTAATATCCTTCTGAGCTAGAACCCTCCCTACCTTAAAAGGAGTAGTTAGCCCAATGAATTAGCCAACCAAGATCATCCAGTCCTTCGGCGTGCGCTCAGCGCCCACCGAGTGCAAAGTCGCTGTCCGGGCCGTACGAGCTTTAAACATGCCTTCAAGAATTCAAGAATTGTCACTGGAAATTTTAGACCTCCCTATGTAACGAGAAAGCTGCGTTAGCTCTGACGACAACGTCACAAACGAAGTCAATGCACGAATCTGCCGAGTTTACTGGCTTGCGTCACTTGTGGCTCCAAAAAGACATCCCACGGGATCTCAGAGCACGTGTGTATCAGACTACAATACGAATTTTACTGTTGTACGACTGGAGGACTTCGCACATTTCGGTGACGGATCTATAGGTCGAAACAGTTTGGATCAGTGTATTCCCAATAAGGTGATCAGTAAATAAGGTCTTTGATGAAGCCGCCTCAGTCAAATCCATAAATTAGTGCAAATAATATGGCTGGGTTGAGTTACCGTCTACTGAGAAAAGCGTTGATTTCCGTGCCCAACTCAGGGTAGCGGGGACCTTGAGGTGGACAGAATATGACACTACAGACCAAAGTGAAGAACAATAGGAACAATTGGTGTTGAGGTCACGTGACCCTCTCTGTGCTAGGAGGCACTGAACAATAGGGGGCTAACCAGTACGTGGCGTTCAGTTTCCATTTTGATTGCCTTACTGATTACTGGATGTGTAGACACGCCGGGTACTTGTGATAGGCTAGCCCTAGGTCTTCACTCTGTTTCATTCTTCCTCTTTTGATTACAAGCTTTTAATCAAATAAACTTAAATACTTGTCCGGCAGTGAAACATTAATTCTCTCTTCCGGTTTTGATGTCAGTTAAGACTTTCCAACCAAAGATACGAGTGTGGCGCACCAGCCCAGGGCAAAATGGCTCAGTGTCTAGAGCGCGGGTTGACTTACCGGAAAGTCCGTGGTTCGAACCCGACCTCTGTCCCTCGATTTCCCTCGTCTAGCCTTCGGCAACCTGTCATTATCCCAACTCTCATGTTTCCTTCTGGTGGCATGACAGTTTGGCACCGAAAGTGTGGTACAGCTGAACGTTCTTTTAGCCAGTAAACTGGTGGAACAGATACTCTTCCTGTCTAATTCAACATGTTGACATGGTGATATCTCGGGTGAACTGAATGGTAGTTACTCAGGTGGCTGTTGTTCTGTTTGCCAAGTTTGGCAACTGACTTTTGGGGACGTTTCCTCACTATTGCATACAGTGGTGCACAGCGCTTCCATGGTGAATGGAGTTACAGAAGACACATCTGACTGCCAGGCACCGCCATAGTTTCTGAAGACGAAGACAGAGTTGAAAGCAGTCTCCAGGTGAAAAAACAACCTACGTTAAAGGTTTAAAGGAGTCGCGCTGTTCCGTAACCTGTTCCCGAGTAAATATATGATCGATGAATCCTCGCTCAGAACAAAACCCAACTTGTTTGAGGTGCAACCGGTTTGAGGTGCGCGTTTCTGTAACAGCCGGATTTGGATTAGACGAGGATACTGAAGATGGCAGTCGGGCCGACGCGAGGTCACGGGTAGTTTTGATTTTTTGAGTGAGAGTTTGAACTAGAGACCAGTCAGGCTGATTGAATGAGAGCGTTCGGGGCAGCCACTGGCGACGTTTGAAGCTTTGGCAGGGGGGTTATTGAATGAGATGAGTAGAGTCTGGTGAGTGCCAGGAGGTATCAAGTGAAATGGTGTATAATACAAAAAATCTAAAAGGGGTGACGGCAAGCAAAGTGAACATAGGAACAGGTGGATATTGTTGGGCGAAGTAGTAACCAAGAGCCAGTTAATGTCACCGACGTAGTTTGAGGCAAAACAAGTCACTATTATTACGCTTCTGCTGGGCGAGTATGCAATATATTAAGATGGTAATTCAAGAGATCACCAATGATCGTAAGATTTGTGTCTTATGCTTTACAGTCAGTCGATAAGAAGGATGAAGATCAGGGCGAGCGTAATTGCGTAATTTTGTGAAATTGAGGGCTCAGTCGCCGAATTAGCGACCACGCAGACTAGCTTTTGAACATTTTGGTACCGGCGACTACAAGGCTAGACGGGGGCGACAGCAGTTTTAACTCAGCTACAGAATCCAGTCAGAAGTTCCCCGTTGTGCGAAGCGGGTTATTGCAAAGAGGATGCCAGACGGATAATGTAAGTTTGAGCGAGAGCTTCCGGGATAGTGGATAGGGATTGTAGTCCAACTGGAAGCCACCACATGAAATGTACAGAGAGGTATGAGTATAGTCCTTGTGTCACTGAGTCAATACTGTTAGCTCCAAGCAGAAAGCGGTGCATGGAAAAAACAGCAAACAGATGTTAGCCATGATCGCTCTTATTCAGGGAATAGTAATAACAACAATATTGTTTATTCCTAACTTGTGGGAGACGCCGTCAGGCATGCTCGTGAGGTTACAGTCAAAAGAAAGGCACGATCGGGCGACTGTCAGTACAGGGTGTTTTGGGAAAAAGAACAGCGTCACAGGCGGTGGGCTTTATCCGATGTAGACGTGGTCACCACTAAACCGGTACAAGCAGGGAAGCTCTCTTTTTGGACAGCACATAGAGCAAGATCAGGTCGTGAGTATTTGAAGGCGGCGGGCAAAACAAAACGAGGGAGGGCAAAACAAGAAGAATCCTGCCTGACATATGACAAGAGAAGTTCAAACTACGGAAAATGAGAAATCAGAACGTCAGATGTGGTGGAGCAGCCGAGTTGGCGTCATCCAGCGGGTCTAAGTGAACTGAAGCCCAAAACAACCGCTGAGGCCTCGTGACCTTGGACTGTTGAGCTCATGGCCAGGGTCACAAAAAGCGTATGTGAGGATGATGAAGTGGAGGGACCAGAAAAACGGATAAATGGTAACAGTAATCCCAGAAACACGGTACACAGTGAAACTGCAGAGACTCACTGGTGTCGCTGTTGTGGAGTTGGGCATAATAGTTCCTTGGAAGAATGAGATGATGGCACCACAAAAGCCAGAACGCGAATGAAATTTCCTCAGAGTGAATACATTCTAACGAAAGGTTCAGCAGTTTGGAATGAACATAGCGTGGAGGTAGCTAGGGCCAGGTGAGAACCTGGTTCGTAATTGCAGTTAATGGAACGAGTGGGCGAGAGAGAGGGTTGGAAGGGAACAATTGCTGGGATGCTATCAAACTGGGTATGGCAGCGCCGCGGCATCAGTCCTGACATAATCCGGTTTTCGGACATCCCCGTGACCAACGTGACGTTTACGGTCATTGGGCCGGGATGTGCAATTCTCTGATCGTGGATAACGGCCAACTAGGTCGTTAATACGTTACCGACATGCAATCTAAGGCTTGTCAGTAGTACCAGAGAGAGGAGCGCATCCATCTGCGAGGCTAACACTAATATCCCATTCTTCCGACCAGCCTCCTCCACCATACTGCGCCAGTAGCCAGGTCATGCTCAAGCAAAACCCTTAAAACTTATGAGAATCCGGTTTCTGGCGGTATCCCAGTCCAACAGATATCTTAATCAGAAACACTATTAATTATTCCCTTCCTGTGTTCCCACCACGCTGGATGTGCTACCAGACCTCCCATGTTACAAGCGGATAAATATTCCTAGCCGGAGAAAAATGGCCGATCACCATGATCCCACGGACTGCAAAATAAGCAAACGTCTAGCAGCCTAGACTTTAAACATTCTTCTTGTCTCATTATAGGCAATAGTCAACGTAAAATTGGTTTCGGACACAACTCAATCAACCTTGGTCACAGTCAGCTACCCCCAACAGTTCCACGGCTACCTCGTGATGAACATAACGCTGAGGGTCAGAGTGGGCTAAATAATGTGACCAGCGGCCTCAATAGGGTTGCGCAAAAATCCGCACTCAGCCTAAATCTATGCAAAATCCTCCCTAATTATGCCTGTCTCTATGAAAATCATCATTGCCAGTCGGCGCAGACGACCTCAAAATCCGGCTCCAGTTAGTCTCCAAGCGACCTGACTAAAGGGAGACAAACAACCTCGGATTCAATACCCATTATTGCTAAATCGTTCACAAACGACATCAACAAGCGAGCCGTGACCCACTGACACGCTCCAAACTTGAACACAAACTTAATGCCGTTCACGCTCAACCAAAAAAGCGCAGTAGGCAATAGCGAGTCTAAAACGACTAAAGCGGCCGGCTTGGTATCAAACTTTCTGGCGCGGAACGCGGTTTTTTAACGAACAGCTTTCGAAGTGTTTGCTCCGTCATTATCCGGCAGCTTCCAGAAATCAGTATCTAGTGGCGAAACATTCAGAAGAACTGCTGCCTCTTGAGCCTTCCCAGGTGAGAAGACTAAACGCAAACGAGTTCACCGAACGAATATTTAAACGATTAACTTTTACAGTCTTACTTACCGGGGGCCACGTAGAAATCTCTCCATACCGGATTAAATCATATAAAATTGACCGCACCAGGGCAAACAAATATTGACGCTTTGGACTTAAAAATAGATAAGGAACTACTCGTTACTCTGAAACTATCACAGTCACCCAAATTTTTGGGCTGGGTAAACTCTACCTCTACCTGCCCACTGGCTCTTTGTTCCGTATCGGCTTTTGACCTCAGATGGCATTGGAATAAGGAAACCCAGCCATATATGCAACAGTCTAGTTTGATTTGGCTCTGAGTGCTGCCGTCTCCAAATATAAAGAAAAGTCAAAAAGGAAATCAAGAAAATCAGATTAGGCGCACTACCCACATATAAATCCAAATACTCTGTAAGTGCCACGTCAGATGCTCCTTGAACATGCCAACCAAGTTATCTGCGCAGGACACAGAGGAGGCGCATCTCTCATTAAGGGTTCCAAAGGGCTGCCATGAAAATGCTTGCTGGCCTGCAATCCATAGAATATGGACACGTCTGGGGGTGGTTAATTCCCTTCCCTGGGGTATCGTCGCCTCGGAGAGACCTAGCACTTACTTGTGCCCTGTTGAAACAGGGTTATCTAACAAGTGTTCCGTCGTCAACCGAACTAACACACGACTTGGGAAATGTTAGGAAGAGTTTGGACTGCCTACTTTGATCAGGCAAGATCTGTCTCATTTTGAGGAGTTGGCACGAGGAATAACCTTCGCCCGACGCTTGCAAACGTTGAACCTGGCACTCAGTCCAAAGCACTTCTGGACGCTCTTTTAGTTGAGCTCTCGTCCTGGAAAGATTACTGCCCCGTGCCGAGAACTAAAGGAGCAGTGTTGCACTCTTATTCCTTATTTAGCTTGTCTTTTTCAGGTGAACCGAAGCCGCCTGCGGCCAGGGGCAAACCCAGCCTGGTAAGCGGGTCGTCGCCCCTGGCGCAATTCGTTTTGCAAAGCCTTCACTCTGTTTCTTAGGTTGTAACTGCGCTATGCTCGTCCGGGCGTGCAACACCACCATATAGCTAACTAATATCTCCAGTTGTTGCCCTTCATGCTTTGAAGTGCTAATTCATCAAAGCTTACCCAACCTCCAGGACTACTTGGCATTTTTCCACGCAGCATGCAATGTAAGAAAACCACCCAAATTCCCAATCTGTATTCGCGGTTCACTGTGGCCGCTAAATGGGCGAAATTTGGCTAATGAACGTTCTAGGATGTTTAGCACCAACTTCGCGTCGCCATTATCCATTATCATCATCAGAACGTCGTTTTTTGAAATCGGACAGTGTTGCTTCACTGTAGTAGTTAGGGGCTGTAACCACTTTTAGCTGCCTGCTAGTCGGGCCGCAGTCCAATTACAACAAAGAGCAACAAAAGCAGAGAACAAAGAGAACAATAACAAAGAACAGCAAGACAATGAAGAACCACCCTGCACCGTTGATGGTCTCGAGAATATCCCTGATCCATGCTGGCCTTCATTCGTCATGATTCCTCAGCCTGACAACCTCAACAGACTCACCCAGAACGATCATATATGGAGATGTCCACGGACTCAATTTGGACGTCTCGATGACTATGCGACAAAGGCCATAACCAGTCTGATGGTTTGTCCGTAGTTCAACGTACCTCTACTATTTCTCAGCCAAGCGGGTCAGCGACGGTATCGCTCCGTTGAATTTGAGCGAAACCTTCGATGTATTGACGAATTTATCATACCAGCTGCCCGCTGAGCCAATAAACGATAGCATAATCAAGGAGACAATGTACCGGCGAAAATCAATGGTTCCCATGCACCCTATACGGCGTGTGATGACAATCATAACGATATCTACCTAACTTACTAACTGCGATGAATCCGTTGGCTTTGTTTTGCTTGATGCCTACTGAAACAATGGAAAATTTTTTTGCTACTTAGAGAGGCTTGGGCGAAAGCACCGGGCCTTTGTATAACTCCGTGAATCCGCGAATAGGTAGCAAATAGTTGATCCATTTTGTGTTTGTGCATGTACCCTTTCATAATATTTCCAAACCCAATATAGTAGAAAACACGTGGAGAAACAAAATTTCCGTCAGTAGTTACCACTGTCGTCATGCGGACATCAAGCTGAGCAATTGTAACCATTGAAAAGATGAATTCCGCTCCCCAAATGGATTTGGAGTTACCTCAAACAAATTTTGGTAAGATGGCAACCGTCCAGGGAGAATCTGAGTTTTCGGATAAATTCCGTCCAATGCTGCATCTTTATGTGAACGTTCCCTTGGTTCACACTGAGGTTTCAGAAAAATTTTGGAGCGCTTCAAAAGATCGGCTTATGAGAGTCCTCGCGCTGAGAAGTTGAAAAGCTCTGCTGCACCGTTTTTCCGCTTGTGCCGCTGAACGACAAGAACTTGCCCGACACTGGAGGTTTGAGCGAAAGCCTCTATGTTGTGTACCAATCTGTAAATCCTTGTTTAAAAAGAACGGTCAGTGGCCCCACCGGCATCAACCATTTATCGTTTTTATTGATCGTAGGTTCCACTGTGAATCACAAATAGCCTAATAAGTTGCTGAATTCACGGGAAACTCCTGAAACCCTTACCGTTCCTTCGTTGAATCTATTGAACTAGTTGAACTATGTGGATCCGACTATAGAATATGAGGCGGATTTTCAAACCATTTTATTTGCGTTTGATGGTTATCGCTTGCACATGTTTGCATTCCTCCCCGTTCTCCTCTGGGCTCTTTTTCCGCTCACATTTGGGGGTGATTATTCAAAATTAGATAATGTTGTCTATTTGACTGCGGAAAATTTTACTGAACTCACTGATGGCGGCCGTTGGCTTGTGGTTTTTTATTTCCACTCATGTGGAGGCTGCACCCAGTATCAGCCGTTCTTCAGCAATTTCTCCATATATCTGAAAGGTTAGTGTTTATGGACTGCAGGAACTCACATGGTAGACTGGAATCCTTTGTTGAAGGTTGGGGCTGTTGATTGTGAACTGAAGGTAAACGGTGGAATTTGTTCTTCATTTACGGTTGTGGGAGTGCCTGATTTAAGGGTACGTGATTCCAGATAATCATCCAGCGGTTTCAGTATCTTCCTGAAAAAAGGTCAGTGAATGACACTGGCATAGTTATTGATAGTGAGAAGGAGTCTTTCATTGGCCTTCGGAATAAGCTCCTGGATTTTCTAAAACATGAGATATCTCTGGATGGTTCCAGGTAATTTTGCTTTCTTGCATCTATTAAAGGTTAAGTGCACAATCCAAGAAGCTACTGACTATACTTTCAAACATTGATCAACCAGTTCCGCTGGACCGAGAACATGGTGTAAGTCTGCACTCCACTTTGGTTTGTTGTTCATGATACTGACGATAATGCCTTTGATTATTTGATGTCATTAGGGATGACATTGCTGTTGAACGTCACGTGGTTCGGTACTTGGTGGTATCGCTTCATTTCCGTCCGCTGGGATTCAGTGTACTGGTGGGCGAGAGCGACGGCCCACACGGCCTCCCACATGCTTAGTTCGCCGCACTGTAGTTATTGCTTGAGACGGACGGGACTTGGATTTCGGGGGTGTGGAGCTTCAGAGGTTGATCTTCACAGCTTATTCGAATACAGTGATCAGTTCCTTCCAGTTCTTGACCACAGTCATAGGTTCTCCAAACTAAAATGGTGCTCCCAAGTGTGAAATTTTTGCTTTGATAAAAAGTGAACCCAGCTTGGATTGACGCTTAAGATGGACGACTAGGGGATGAAAAATCAGATCCGTACACAACCAGCTATATTTACGCTCGAGTCAACCCAACCGCGTAATTGAAATTGTGTAGTTCTGGTGCCATCTGCATACGCTCCACTAGAGAATCCTTTCTGTTAGATGTAGGGAATTACGGTGGCGCAACTTACTCCATGAGGGACTGTATGACGGATGATACCAGCCTCTGCACTGCTTCTGAAATCTAGCGTGCGAATCTACGCTGCTTTTCTCATGGCATATGATACCTTTTCTCGGCCAAACATCCCTCATGCTTACGCGTTATTATGCACTCCAGGTCTAGGCACCCTAGCCCATTAAGGCTCACAGATGCTAGACATCTCTTGGTGATATAAGTTGTTGACGCAACTGGAAACACTGCTGGAACTGTTTCTTGTTGATTTTGGAACCATTGGTTAGCTTTGGAACCCAGCTAAGGGTGAGCAGTATCATTTACTTTGACAACCAGTCTACAATTTCCTAAAAGTCCACCCTCCAAGTCACTTGGGCTGCTGAGAAGCCTTCTAGAAGCACTTTACTCAAACAGTTTTGACAGATGTGTCTGAAAAACTTCTGACTCTGATTACGATTTTATCGACCTGACAATCGCCGTCTACTGCCTGTCTACTTTGCATTGACACGAAGTTGGTTATCAGTGAAAAATGGTGACAAAGCGGTACTGAGCCTCGACAAGTGAAGTGATTGCCAGTGTGCTCATGCAACATATGTTTGACTCGATTCTAAATAAGTTGGGAACCAATCAAAGGCCCGGTGGTCTATAATTCAACGGATGTCTTTTGTTACCACAAAATGATTTAGCCATGGTCAACTTGCAGTCACGAGGTACAGTGCTTGTAGATTTTAGGTGTTGAGTACATACAGACAACTTGGACAAAGATATTCCTGGATGTTCGACTGTTGTGAAAGGATCGGTGTTCTTTGGTTGATTTTTGTTGGAAAATACAACAACAAGAGCAGCATTTTATAGATTTCCTGTTTGCTGCGCAGAATTATATCGAAACAGCCCAGTGCGACAGAGATTAGTTAAATCTGTATTTTGATAAAATTAGAAGGTTAAAGTTACCAAGAGAGTGACATTTGATTGCTGCCCTCCACAAACCTTCCCTCCGTAAGAATCGAGAGCTGAGCAGGACGGTAAAGTTGATAATCGATGTAGCTGTAAACTCCTTATTTCTACGCTTTGACTCGGTTTCAAAGTAGCCTTGAAGTATCGACTTCCGACTTCCATAGTAAATTCGCCTTTATTCTGTTGGTAATTACTATCATCCATACCAGATCAGCAAGTAAAATGTGCTTTTTGTCGTGCGTCGAGGCGCAGCTTTGAGTCGCGACTCAATCGGTGCGACTGTCGAATGATTGTAGTGCCATCATGATGGACTAAATCATATCTGACTGCCCCTTCAGAAATTTCCGCTTGCTACTGTAATGCATTGAGTCGTTCGCCATCCGTCTTTGGTTTGAACCGCGGAGAATGGTCCCGATACTCATGGGATATGAGAATATATCCGTCCACTGGCTTTTAATCAAAGGATTCTTTAACATTCTCTGGTGTTTGAAGATCCCGTAACTTGAATTGGTGAGGTGCTATCTAGTGGCTGAGTAAATAGAATCCCCAGACAGGGCACTCGCTGACCTTCAAATATACTTGGGAATTCCCCGGTGTTTTGCGCCTTTTGCGGATCTGTCTCAATTCATCAGTAAACATATGAAACAGAAGTGTTGTATCAAGGGCTGTCCATAACCTTTCTGAGACAAAACCCATGATTTTTTGTCATAAGGACTACCGTAAGGCAATCTACTATTCAGTTGGACGCCAACCTGATGGTTCCTGTGGCATAATAACAAGCGTGAGAGCCGGTCAATCGAGCAGAACACCGTAAGACGACGATTATATAGGGTTTCCTCGGCCTCTCAGGTCATAAAACCCGCTGTCCTACTGCTCCAGTCACCGAGTATAGTTTGTATCTTTCTCGTAATACTTCAAAGCCTAGGATATCTCCATGCAATCGTGACTCAGTAGGATCGAGAAGACCCAGAAATTCCTCGAATCAGGCATTGAAAACGAACTCTTCTCTGCAGCAAACTTCGGGTATCTGTGCAAGCCATGACAAACCCCTAGTTATCGCTTGATAAGTAAGCTGACAGGTGTCGTTTGAATTATGGAGACATGTTTATTGTCCCACGTTGTCTTGTGGCTCGAGAGCTCGAGACCCCTGTAGTTGAGGTACGCGCTTACGTAACAGAAGGTTTATGGTTCATCTCAATTGCTCCTGTCTGGGATTGGGCATCCTGTCACTATTTCAGTCCTCGTGTTTTCTTCGAGTGGCGTGGCCTCTAGGAACCGAAGGAGCATTTACAACGAAACAGTTAGTTGCGTCCTATACTCCTGGAGCCTTCGAGAAGAGTTGGAGGCCTATTTTTAATTTTTCCCAGGTGAGAGTTCTGAGCGTGTGAACCACAGCCCCTTGCTCAACTGGGGGTGCTGTGCTAGGAGCAACTTAGTCATTCAGATCGTTTTAGTATGATTTTGAGCGCCCGATATCTGACGCGCACCAATCCTTAAAATGATTTTAGCTGCTTTACTGGGTTCAAAGAATTTATTGACAACAACTCCACATGGGACGCGTATCCTTATCATGGTTCTACCTGGGCATTTTTCGTGGAGTTCTGGAATATGAACCATTATTCATGCTGCTGACGAGGTGGGTATCCTTTCATCTCGCTCACTGTGAACCCAAGGTAACTTAGCGGACAAAGTGAAACTATCGACCCGGTGGTCATAGTCCGAACCAGATCCCGAGTTTTCTACTGTTCCTGCATACACTCGGTTAGTCTGGCTATATATCAGCACCATCAGCTACATATATCAGCACAGCTACATGCCAAAGAGGTGCCAGAAGTTAAATCACCATTATCACCTCACCCTGCTTGAAAGCGAGGTTAGACGGTCAAAGTCGTTGTGTGAGCATCAACAACACTTCTTTCACTCAGTCCTGGACTGGATGTGCATTAGTGGATCAGTTGGTTACTCTTAGAGTTGATCGTGTGAGACAACAGTTTCTGACAATAGAAGTGCGTTTCATGAAGTTGTTGGTCGTAGAGTTTCTCTCATCTCCTGAGTACGGTGATCTCAGAAGGATATGGAGTTGTGCAAGCGGCCTGCGTCGTCCCATATTGTGCTGTCCAGTTGTGAGCACTTTTTCCAGGCCATTACTAGTCACCGTGATCCTTGTATCTCTGATGAGCCACTTCTCTGAGAATCTTCTGAAAAGCACTAAAGGAGCGTGAAAAACGTCACTCAACTATCATAAACAGTTGACACAATGAATTCGCTGAACTTTACTCCCTAATTCTAAAGTGTATTCCACTTCGGGCATTCCTACAGCATTGAAAGGAATGCAGGAAGTGACAACCAAAAACTTGTTCTTTCAGCGTTTTTGGAGGCAAACTGTACGGTTTCACTAGGCGCTTGTGTAGCCTGTTTTACGGCAGTCCAGAGGTTAGCTTATTCCACACGTCTCTTTTCACTGTCGCCACTAGGCCGACTGCTAAGATTTCCGTAAGCCGTTATTTAGTGGACTTGTATTATTCGACCTTAGCCAGGTAAGATATCGCAAACAGAACAAACTTTTCCACTTTGAAAGTTTAAGGCCAAACTTACGTTGGGCACAACGACTATATTCTGGTTGTTTTATGTAGCTTGAACATATACGTATCTTAAGCTGATATCTGTTTGTTGGACTGACTTCGGCTGCATAAAGACCGTTTGGACTACTGTTATTTAAGCTCTTTCAATTTCGGCACATCTACCTTATGTACACGGAACGAAGACTGACAGTTCACATTCCGTTACTGAGCGTACAAAATTGTTTCCCACCCTCAGCGCAAAATCCATCTTCGATTGTAAACACAAACCACAAACAATGAAAGGGAACCTGATAGCTTAAAACCAGTGTTGTGTGAATTTTAGTCTTGAAGTCACCGCTTAAATGTTTTGTACATCTGAAGAAAATGCGTTAAGGTTATTCGCTGAAACTGCTTCCCTTATAGTTTCATGACACCGGTATTCACATTACTGGAAAGTGGCAGATTGTCCAACGTATACATAGATTTATTATCACACCTTACAGCTCCTGTAGATTGCACCCGACTTCCGGCGTTCTCTAGATAGTCTGCAAAGCACATACTAAATGAACTGAAGGTTGGCTACTTCACTCAATTTGTATTTTGAAACAAACAGATCGTATGGATGACTTGCGTAGAACCCTTCTGTTTACTGCTCAGTACTCCGGCTGTTTACTGTGAACCGATTAGGCCAAAAAAATATCACTTGAATGCCGTGCAATTGTTAACATGACGTTCGTGTAAACAACATCTCCTCTTCATTCTCATCAATACAACAACAAATTGGAACAAATGATCCACCAGCACGATCCATATGTGTGCTGGGGTCAGTATTTTACTCTGTTTCAGGTTTGGTGAGCGGATTTCTTATCCCGTTTTACCAAATTTCCACCTATTTTTCCAAAAAAGCGAGACCCGTTTAGCTAGAGCGAATTTTTAGATTGTTCCTACTTCGCGCACTTTTCTCATCTTGACTTCTTTTTCACTTGGGATTTTAGTCCGGTCTCCCTCAAGCTAGTGAACTGCTCGGATGTTGACTAAGTTTGGATTTTGGATCAGACGTTGGAGAACAGCATGCTTTTCATCTTTCTGGACCCTCCTTAGTCTTAGTTATCCCATGCATCTAGCTTCTTGATCAAGTGCTACTTGCTTGAGACCAGCATACCACCAATCCCTAAATATTTTGACATTGTTTATTGTCGTAGCAGAGTCTACTGACAACAATCATCTGAAGAGTTTGTAAACCTGAGGTAAATAATTTTCTCAACCACACGTTGTAAGTATGTTTATGTGTGCGTGCTATAGATCTGTAGGAGTGAACTTAGTAGCTTAGGACGTCGGCTTCGAATGAAGCTTATGACTTTGTATCCAATCGACTGGACCCAAGCTTAATGTTCATGAAGTTTTATCGTACATCACCCCCTGCCTTTTGTCAAGCCTTTGATTCCTCATCCTTATTTTGGCCAGTCACTTGCCCACCACCTGGCGCACGGAACTAAACGCTCTGTCCTGTTTCCTTTCTAGTGGTATGAGAACGAAATTGAACTTGTTAACATTTTATCTTATATATATATATATATATATATATATATATATATACAAAGTCTACATCTACCGGTGGCTGCCTTTCAGTTTTTCCTCCCACATCAATTACTTTCAATAATCTTTATTCCTGCACTCTGAGTGCAGTTCGTTTCGTATGTGGTCAACTTGACATGGTAAAGCGTAAGCTAATAATGGGCAGTGTTAGCATGATAAATGATACCCAGAGTATAGTGTATTCTGCTGCAACAACTTTGTCCAAAAAGGAACAAAATACGTGCCGCTTCCAAACGTCACGACATATGTCAGGCCCGAAGTCAGAAGCAGAATTCCGAATCGCAAGACCCTGACAATCAACAGTATGAGATCACCCAAATTTTTGTCTGCGTGTGCCTGGATGTCCCTTCGATAACCTTGTTTTAATTGTTCTCCAGTCCCTTTGCAAATATTCGTGTCCAAATTCGTGACTGGATAGCGCAACGGATAACATTCATGCCTTCCGAACCGTTTTTCCTCGGCGTCGTCTTTAAATGGACAGGGTGGTGGTAGTCGTTTTCTGACAGTCGGCCTTACGTTATCACGGATTCAGAATTGTCAGGCGAATTTGACCGTATTCGAGAGGGAGCCTAAGTATAGAAAGAACTAATAGAGCAGATACTTATGAATGTCACAGTCATATTTAAGGAGCAGTTGCTACAAGAAAGGGGGTTCTGTGATGAAGATTGAGTGATCGTTTAAGGTGGTCAAGCTTTGCTTATTCTCCGACTTCATAGGGAATCCGGAAACCCATTCGCATCTCTGCTTCATAATCCAAACGTGAAACATTTAAATGATTTTACAGTAGCAACGCGAAAGTTGTGCTCTTGAAATTAGATTGTCAGATAAATTAGTTGCACGGTGATTGTTTATTGACCCTTATCATGTGTACACGTTCATCACTCAGATTGCTCGCCACGTCAACCGGTACGCATTGTTGGAACATTTCAAAGTCCACCAAGTTTGACCCTTTACTGAACTGTGAATAAAGGCGCAGAAATTGGTCTGATTAATATGACAAGCTCAACCGTACATCTGTCCTTGACAGGAAACAGCTACTAACTCGTCGCACTACCGATGCCCGTAAACGTGAGAAATACTATATGCCGAAAATCGCAACGGAACTGGTTTTGTGTGAATCAATGCGCAACGAAAAGTTTCGTTTGAATGTTTCAGAGCCTGTATATTTGGATGAGGTTATGACTCAGGCACAAGCATCTATATGACAGTGCTGTTGGTATACATACCCGGCGGACGTATACTTTGCTTCGTTCACCCGTATTGTATGTTTATATCGTTTTTATGTATTTTAATCTGTATCGTGATCGTGATCCGTTGCCTAACACTGTTAAATGCCATGCGATCTGCAAACAGAGCCGGCTGATTTACTGCAACACTAATTTCTAATTGAGAATACCACCTGAAATACGATGGTAGATGAAAGCGTACCTTTTAACAATCAATTTTAATGTCCACTGCGTTTCTAGCCGAATACTTACAGTCCGTACACAAAAAATGTTCCTTGTAGTTAACCGACAGCCAGGTGTCTGTGGACGATAAATATGGGTACGCAATTTTGTCACGTTTATTTTGGCACAACCCCGATTTCCACGTTCTGGATGTTTGTAAATCCATACACTCCTCAGTGCATACTTTTGCCCTGTGCACTTGTACACAACGCCCCACTGTCCTAGGTCTAAAAATGCGCTTGTTGTCACTGTAAAACAGGGTGGTTATGTAATTTTTCTCTGGGGTAGGTTAAAATAGCCCAGCAATTCTAGTCCCATTATCGTCCTAGATGCACTGACTCCGGAATGAATAACAGTCCAAAATATGGAATTTAAGGAAACTAGGTTACTGTTGTGTGGATGTAATACATTACACAACATCATAAGCTATTCAGCTGGGTTCCGGGTGAGTCTGCCGTCAAAACCAAATTGATATGCAAATGAGTATAGTTGTAGATTACTTTGGATCAGAATCATGTGTGTTCCAATGCCGGCTCGAAGAGGCGATCAAAAATTTATTATTTCCACTTTCAAACATGAATGTGTGTGTTTTGAAAAGATTTGAGGGCAGTATGATCGTAACCGCCGTTTCGTATACAGCTATAGGTTTATTTGTTCAATTGTAGTAACATGCACCGTGTGAAGGTGAGATAGATCAAAGCCCATGTTCAGACCTCACTAGCAATTCTCTTGCTTCTTACTTAATCCAGGTTTACTGCGCAGTTTGTTGAACTTGTCAGTCATTGGATTAAGCACCCCATACTTATATACTGGGCTCGATCGGGTCAGACATTTGAGAATTAACTGGAAGGTTCCATGCACTAATCTGCGATACAACAGAACAATGCGCACGTGGAGGACAGTAATTTAGTAGTTTACGTGACCAATGAGTCACATTATACTCAAGGTTCGGAAAGATATATGAGCTAGCTTTTTAACGTTGGAATCTAGTCGGTCGTTCCAATAGTTACGAAATCATATCATCTCAACGAGCATATATCGTATCCTAAATTCTGTGTGTTTCCAGGGCGGGTCGTCTAGTTCCTTCGGGAATCACGATCCTAATACCGTGTGGTTCCACTTATACTTACGAAAAACGGTCCTCAGATTATCGATTTTCCTGAACTTTGTTTGGTTCGCTAGTTCAGCGCGCATTCCACCATGTTAACTAATATCCATAGTTTGTACAATAAATTCAGGTACGATGATGAATGAACACTCTGTTGCTTGAATTTCGGAAGACTTAAATTACATGAAGTTCCGTGAACTTGCTAAGATAGTACGAAGATCAGTTGTGCGCGTTGATCACAACAACAGAAACTGGTTATTTTTATACAATTCACCTTGCCTATCTCTAACGTTGTTGTAGGGTGCTGAGTGCGCGGAACACTGCTTTAGTCAAAGTGAAAAGCCTCATCCTACTATGAGAAACCCTTTTGAACATACTTACGTACAACAAAATTTTCGCTAGTGTTGAATGTCTGACGAACGATTCCTATTAATCCACTATACAACGATAAAATGCTGTCGGGCTAACGAAATCGAAATTTCCGTAAGCTGATTGCTTGCGTGCTACTTGCAGTACCTTATCGGTCATGGGAGTCTATAATGGGTTCCGTAATCTCTGAATGCTTAATTACCGTTCTACCAATGGCGTTCTGTTTGTATCCCCGAGCCATTAGGCAGGTGCACGATTACTGAAGAGGCGAACGAAATTCGCTTTATATTTAGTTCGGTTTCAGTGCTATAACAATGACGGATTTGGTCGTTTTCAATCTGGAGGCATGCGTTAACCGCAGTTTAGGTTAGAGATTCATGGACGCAAATGTTGCTGTAGATTTTTTTGCACAATGATTCACTTTGGTTTTGCTGTTTTTTGTACGCACCCAACTTATATGGATTTAATAACCGAACTCAAGGCTGAAATATTGATAACTAAATATGGGAAAATATTGGATCGTTTGTTCGACTCGGCGGCCATCTGATCAACCACCGGTATTGGTCTCATGCCTGATCACTAACAATAATGAGCTGTTGCCTCGTTCGGTTGACGTGAATGCAGGTATGGTATTTTATCTGAATAGTGTCAGATTCTTTCAGACGACCCGATAACAACCAATCATTGGATTCGCACTTTGACGGCATGTTCCAGCAAAATGTGGTCGGACACCGAAGGCCTCACTCACGTGACGCTTTGTGTTTCCACTCGCTTGGTGAGCGCAGGTGGTTCGGGCATGTTATCTTTGGCTAGAACTTTCATTCTTTTGTTGCTATACCACCCAGTGAAAACCCACTTTCATGTTTTGTTCAGTACTAGTATTCGGATAAGGCTATTCATCAGCATCTAGATTGTCTGGATAAATTAAAACCTGATTAAGACAATGATTTGAATTTCCCAGCTCCAGAAACCAGTTTGCAGGCGCATGTTCTCGGAGTTAGTAACTTGAGACTTATAACCGGTTTCCCGTATCTTCCTGTTTACTGGGTAAGTCACAGTAAGGAAGAAGGCTCCAGGTAGCGGAGTTTTTCTGAATCCGACTACACCCTTGCTGTGTTGCGAACATGCAAGACTGTAGCCTTTTTTTTACTAAAATCTGCTAGTATTAGGGCAGATTGAGTTGTAACCGTTTATTTCACGGCTGATTCATTTGTGCCCATTTCACTACAACATCTTTTCTCCTTATCCCTTCACTTGTTGCAGTGCTATTTCTGATGTTCCATACTGTCCTGGCAGCTGACAAATTTCGATACTAGGTGCATTCATGAAAGATCGCGTGTAGATCAAAATGCTGCGGTAGGAGATCTATATGTAATTTAGAGTCTGAGCGTTTCCTTCCGAGAATGCCTAATGAAACAGATGCAGCGTACTGCTTTGTTGGCGTTCCTACCTTGCAGTATTGGCTTTCTTTCCGGTTCTTTATGAATAATAACGAACTGCTTGTACCTCGAGATAGTTGTGACTTCTACCACCATTGTCTTTGGGTCTTCTTCAATTTCCATTTTCCGTGGCTTAATTTTCAAGAATCAATTTTTATGGTTTTGTCGCAGTGAATTGCTGATATTTCAACGCTGTTAATATTGGTGATAATTATACGACCCGCAAGGTAAGAAAGTTATACTTTACAGTAAAGCTTCTTAAGACTGTACTCCACTAGTATTTTAGTATAAAGGCCCAACGATTTGCTGATACATTCAATACAGAGACACATACATGTGAAAGGCATCTAGAATGGAAATGTAATGTCGATTACCAGAAGGTTGTGCACATCACAAGTGCAATCAGTATGTTACCGGGTGGATTAAACGTTATAAATGATCAGAAGTATCCATGATATAAAGTCTTTTCCATTGCAGTGTCACCCACTTTCCCTTTCAAAACTTTTCAATAATGCCCCTACAGCATCCTATCGCCCCAGAGTTGAAAGAACAGTGCTACCTTAGTAGTCGTCAAGTCATCCTATACGTAATCGGAAAGAATCGCGGCTTGCCTATTATATAAGCATCTCACGAATCCACAGTTGTTTTAATGGCATAAGGCCTTTGCTAATCTTTAACCTATTTTCAGCCATCAGACTATCTTTATTCATTCCCAAAAAATCACTAGAAGATAAGACTATTTCGAACTAAACGTTTGCATTTCTTCGCCCCTTGCGCTGACCGATGGACTGATACTGAGAATGTTTAATGTACCATTCTACTTAGGTTTAGAAGAACCAAACTGATCAGTTGTTCGGAAGAAGTATCACCCTCTTATCGTCGGCGACTAGACCAGATTGTTCCTCAGTAGACTCTTGAGTCTGATTCACTCCTGGAGCAGTTTGAGGATGTGCTCTCACTTCTGTGAAACGGTAATTGATTCCTGATCCGGAACGGGCTTATCCAGGTGGTACAATGGATGTCGACCTCAAAAGCATCTGAGAACACAGTGAGACTACCAGTTCAGCACATACGAGGTCTCTACTACGGTGAAACATGGACGGAGTCCTCATATGTTAATGTTGTTCCAATACTGTATAGTCCAGTTGGCTAATAATGTAAAAAATCACTGATGCTATTGTAAATGGACAGTCTTAGAACGTAAGGTGTCTTGTGCGCAGACGTATCAGTCTCAGTTCGACAGTAACTCCTACGATAATATGAACTAACCAATAATGTGTGAAAGATTGACTCGGTTTGTCGAGTACTATCGAACGCTGTTTTAGAGGTCGATAGCTGACCGCTTATCGCTGTAAATAATCTTAATGTCAACAATATCACATGTTGTGTGGTTCTGCGACACTAGTTATTCATTATAGTTGATAAAAATCGTCCTTTGACACACATGAACTTTTTTAGCTTTGTTACTACCGCGGATAGGTGTGAACCCAAACATTGTGCTCTTCACTTCAACTGCTTGCCTCCTGTTTGCTAATGACCTCCACTACCCTCCAATTACGACCTCATTAGGTGTGATCACTAGCATGAATGTTCGTCCGGTTGCAGCACCATTCCAGTTTATGACTGCTGTGCAACTCGAAGGAAGCACGAGGGCTGCGTTACTTCCAGGTTGTGCAAAACTAGACAGGACCAGTCGAAAGAAGAAAGTGCAGTCTGTCGTTTGGTGATTTTGCACCCCAACTGCTGAGCTATATCAGGGCCATTTTAATGCGAGACTGTTGTTTCTGCTGGGAATAATCATGTCTGCTTACTTTGGCACACTGCTAACATTTGATCGAATCAAAGCACTCACACCAAAGGTAGTCAAATTGGTTTCTCTTTCTGAACTGTTATCGGGTCAGAACAAAAGAACGCATTTTTTGAAGCATATTAGGAAGCATAGGGCAACGGTAACACGATAATTAATAGCGAGTTCAAGTCAACCTCTCCTTTCGACGGCAGGTACGAGTTCTTCGACGCACAAGTATATTAGAGATGGATTGTTTCCTCGTTACTAGTGGTAAATGCAGGGTATTGACGAGTTTGTGAAGGTACGCTGGTCCGTATCAGATTTGTTTCCCACCTGAGTGTCAGTATTACTCAATCATTATCCAGCTCTCTACTCGTCCATGTTATCCCGTATGATTTTTATCAAAGCAGCTTGGCCTGGCGTATTTGGATTAATGGTATCTAACTGGCTGTGTTCATTCAGTAAACTTCCGTATAGCGTTTCACACTCATTATTTCCCCCAGACTGCGGGGCTTTCTTTTCACTTTGGCTTAAAACGCACCGTTTTACATCCTTTGGTCAATTGTGGTCAATTTATGTTCTAATACTGATACGGTATGCAGGACTCATGTATTACTTCGTTTTGCCTTGGAGTTACGTAGTGTTAAATCGCAAGATGGCAAGTCACGATTTTTTTGAATTGTTCTTCCAATCACGTTAGATAAACGCACTGCTTCCCGCGATTTCGCTCAGCTGTCGAGGAATTGACTGAGAATTTTTGGGGAATCGGCTGTAACTAGTGTCACCATTCTTGGATATCTCTGAGCCAATCTGGTCACTAAGGAGAGTTTAGCCCCATTGTTATTTACCATGTCTTGGTATCTATCCAATCATCCGTGTGTGTACGTTTGTTTCAATTATTCACACGGACAGTCGTTCGTACATAAGACGGAGCTCGAGGTGACTTACTGCTTAAGGCGAAAAATGACCAGGTGGTTCGTGGCTCAACCCTAATCGCGGCAACTCGACTGCTCCTATCTAGGCAACCTGGCAGTACACCAGTCCTCTTACTTCCTTCTGGTGGCATGGCAGCTAGGCACTGAAAGGGTGTTACAGATGAATGATTATTTTATAAAGACAACTGTATTTGGCGTGGCGAATATCACCGGAATCAAGCTTTCTTGCCACGCGGCTTTTTTCTATGAACACTATGGACATGTTTTGCATGAGTGTCCCTTTATCACCATCTTCTTTGGCAACAATATCATAGGGAACACTGGTGCCTTACTACCATACAACCGCGTCAATTTATTTGAATTAAATCCTTATAAGTGAAAGGAAAAATTTGTCAGGGAGAAGGACCTAGGCTTAGCCTAGTGCTAGCTAAGACAACCATCTGAGCTGTCTGTATCTCCAACAGTCAGGTAATCTGGATAAAAAATGACGGCATGAACTCCGCTGACACCGTTTAGCCGCCCTACGATCGTGTCTCCAGCCAAGCACAGCGAGAGTCAATTGGACACCGTTTTGAAGGTGAACAACACCGACAGCATCCGAGGGTTTGCAGCATGTTTCACTCCTTCGTGCGACGTTATATTTTGTCCACCTCTAGGTTTCTGCCACCCCTAATTAGTCACGGAAATCAACGATCTTCTCCGTAGCCGATAACTCTGCATACATAATACATAGCCCAAGCATTTTAGCTTACAGTACTGGATTCATTCCTTGACTAAAAAACCTTTCTCACCAAAGACCCTGTTTCCTGATCATCTCAATGCGAATTCGCTGGTTTCAGCCGACTCTGTGGGCGGTGCTCGAAGACCTGAAGATGTCCCATATCATTCTTCCGGAGTGACCAAGGCTCGCAGCTGTACAAGAACACAACCCTGACTACAGTATGACACGCTTCATTTCGGGCCGAATGAGGTGTCTTTTTTTGTGCCACAAGTGGCGAAAATCGGCAATTCCGACTCATGAGATTCGGGCGTTGACTTCGTCTTTCACACTATCGTCAGAGCTAATGTAACTTCCCAAATGCATGTGGTGCTGGCAACTTCCAGTGTCACTCCTGGAATTCTTAGAGGCATATTAAAAAACAACGACCCACAGTGTGAATTTGCACTTTGTGGGCCCGAAGTACGTGCCAAAAGACCGGATGTAATGTTTGAACTATCTGAATCCACTTAGCTTATCCAGAACGAGCGACAATCGTTAATTGACTCACACCACCTATAGTTAATGACGATGTGGCCCATCTGTGCTGAAAGTTGGATCACATACGGGGGACCAATGTTAGTACTGCACGGAAATAATTGGTTATCAGTCGATAACTGCGCCCAACTGTGACTCAGCAACGCCCATCCTACCAACGTGTGCATTCATATCCCCGATATCCCTTACTAAGGCTCTCATAGCATCGTAAAACCCTCTTTGAGAGTACTAGAGCTACAGTCAATTGGGGCATGAGGAGATACGATAGACATGCAGCAGTTATCGGCACGTTCACGGGATACTTTAACACAAATAGACAAACGCACCACACAAAGGCGACTACCAACGAGCAGTCATTCAAGTGGAGGCTCCAGCTCTGTGGCTTAAAAAATACCAACCGCAGCATAACCAGCTGCTGCGGCTTCTGCGTCACCAGAGGTGGGCAACCGCAATCGAGAGGAAACTGATGGGTTGGTCAGTTTAACAACCTTACTTGGGTCTTGAATCCTCATTTCAGCGAGACAGCACACATCAATAGAGAACAAGTCCAGCGTACATACAAGAGCAGTCTGTTGTCCAGCTCGTTTCGAAGTGCGAACTTTAAGGGCTGCCAAATGAACTGAACTTCGGGGTTTGAAGGATGGTTTCGAAGTGGTGACTGAGTTAACCGTAGATATTGCAGCTTACGGCGGTGGACTGCGAACGGATCTGCCATCTTTTAAGAAGGGCTTACGGAGATTTCGCTAGCATAGGGGGGGAAGGCCGAATGCACGGAAGAGTAAGAAGGAGGTGTCAGCAGTAGTCTACCCACCTGGCTCTATGCATCGACCCGGCACCACGCGACGGCCGATGCGGCATTAGGTCACTTGGAAAATTGCAGTTAATGGTTACTCGTGGGCCAAACTACTACCAGGGTATCCCGGTCTAGACAGAATGACAATTGGTCCTAAACTAAAGCCTTCGGCTTAAAATCTTAACCGCAAGACGACCGTGATTTGCGTTAGTCCATCAGGGCAGCCTACATTTTTATGAAGGAAGTTACCATGCCTTCTAACCCCCAACCTGGAGCATCAGGAGACTGTGTTAATCAAACCTCTACACCTTGACCAGGCTGATATAAAAAGCTTTGTGAGTGTCACAAGTACAGTCCCCGGTGTAGCTCAATGTGTTACGAAGGTTGTTGCGGTAAGGCCCAACATCTTCGTGACGGTTGAACTTCATTTGCTGAACATTCTAACATTTTACTGGACAATAGCTCTTTCAACTCGGATCGAACCTACCCAATACGGGCCTTGAGTTTCTTTCAGCTAGCATTTCTGAAACAGCGACCTAAGTGCAAGCCAACTTTACCGTTTTCTGTTAGTCTTTTCGATGGTGGAGATCAAACCCCTACGGCACAAAATTGCTTTATCATTGAATGCATTTTGCTTAAAAAATACCTATAATCATTTCGGTCTGTGAAATAACCAGCTGCACATCGTGGAATGGTGCATACATATTAATATTCTATTTTAAATTAGAAACGCTGAAATTTGACGTATACTTACGTGGAACTTTTGTCAGTGATTGAACATCGGTGCTTGTGCAGTGGGCAGAATGATCCGCCAATATTTATGATCAGTTGACAGGCCAAGTCTGATCGGCTGTATTTCAGAGAAACAAATGACGTAATCCTTGTGACCGATCCTTGATAATCCATACGATCACATTAGGGAATTAGTCTGAGAAGGCTGTTCCACGGAGGAAGTACAGTGTCACTTATATTAGCCCCGTAGCAATACATTTCACTCATTTGATAATCTAATTCTTGCAGGTACCATGAGCTAAAGTGGATAGATTAGTCAGTCGATAGGAGACTTTTGGAACCAAATCATTCCATCACTTTAGGGAGGTTTGGAGTACAATCAGGTAGGACACGAATACTTGGGAAAGAGGATTAAATTTTGGGAGAAGTACATAACGTTTTGTGAACACGGGGCTAAGAACCTGTTTCCGGCCACTTCTCGCAGCATAAGTATCGCGCTGCGGCTTGCACATCTGTAAACCTTTTAATTGCATAAAGCGTTTCAAAGATGTTACACCCGGCTGTGAAATCCATCATGTTCCCATAGGTTTTATATAACCTTTTTTGGCTGAACAAGATACAACGTCAATTAACTATTATTTTCATTCGCAGTGGGAAACGCTTTCATTTTTCATGACTTTTTCCTTTCTGTCGTTTGTTTTTGACCTAGTATAGGGATTCTGACACATTTTGCGACATCTGACGGTGACTTCACTGTGTTCCTTTCTTAACACTGTATCATTCAGATAAATACCTTATTTGAACGACCTTGGGGTTGATATGTTTGCCTAGGGTGAGCTGGTTAAATACACGACTTATACTGTGTATATCGCAGCCTTCAGTTGGTTCGTCTTTTGCCGAATGTTTACCTACCTCTAGTTTGTTACGATCTTGGAAACTAGACGTAAGTATTCGACAGTGGGTATCCGATGTAAGCGCTCACTGATTGTTCCGATGCTTGTGGTTGAAATTATCGGGAAATTTATTGCACCACTGTGGTCCCGCACGATCATCGTCGGTATATTCTCTGCAGTTAAATGAACAGTTGTTTTTCTTATTTTTAGGAGACCACCACGACTTTGAAACTGGAAGTTTCGAACCCTATGGAGTAAGTCCGAGGTCATTTTTATCTGAATAGCCTGGATAACTTTTTAGATGAGGTTTTTGTTATTTATACATGCACTGGTCTGCAAGTGATTGATCCTAATGAGGGTAGTATTCCGAATGTGTTGCAGGTTATTTGCTGATGATAGACTTTTGAAGAATGTTCTTATCCGGATAGCTTTTGTCCATGAGTTTAATGACCCATTTGCCACACCCAAAAAAATCTGTTCTCTCAATTCGACCCTTTTACACACTGGTGAGGTTGAAAATAGTTTCACGCTGTTTTTTGTGCGGTTGCTTGTCACCAGGCATTATTTTAAGTCAGCTTTTCGGTCGTCCAGGAAAATCGTAAATGTATGAGATTTCCCTACTTGAACCAAGGTGAGAAACGCACCCTCATCATCAGCATCATCTCGAGGTACTCTCCCCTCCCCCAATTGTGTAGCATTTGATCGAGATGAATCTCCGAATGCTGCATCATTAACATACTGATATTCAGTTATACATTCAAACCAATGATACGACAGGTTAAATGAAAGATCGCTTGGGCAAATCGTTACACCAAACTTCGGACGAACACATGTTACGCAGAAACCAGTCACCAATCAATAAACGTATTCACTTGGGTTTAGTGACTTTGTTCAGGTGGTGCCGAAAACTAATTCCACTGAGATTGTCATACTGAAGCAAGGTTTCGTAATTTTTAATGTGTGAACAATATTGGCAGTCTTGCGAACCTCTTTCGAGGTTTATCTTGCTCCATCAACGGTGCGACAGCCATAGATCTGGTGTTCTCCTCACCTAATGGTTGTGCTTCCTGATTTTGTGAAAATACACTGTTCACAAGACATGGGAATCATGTATGTCGTGCAAATGATCCAAGGTACACAAGACACACCCTGCAACAAAGTCCCCACAACATTTGTCAATCATGACTGTTGTCTATATTGCCATTTTCACGTGAGCAAATTTTTTATCCTTTAAGGTTGTCGTTGTGATGACTACAGGCTGCGTTCCAACTGTGGCATCTGTGAAACAGAAATCACTCTCAAGTCCTCATGAAACTTATGTTGATAGGTTTTCTAAAATTTCACTCCAAATCGGCTGCAATTTTTATCTGCGTCCCAAACCGTAAATTGCCGTGCGTAGGCTGTGTTTACTTTGTGGTGTCTTAGAGGAAACAACAATACAGCCTAATTTTTCACGGATAAATGTTTGTGTCCTACTACTGAAAGTTGAACGCGAGACTGCAGCTGCATTCCCCTATCTCGCGACAAGACACGTTTTAGAAACACTAACCAACATTGTTCTGTTACACCAGGACGAGGGCGTCCTGTTCCGTATACTTTACAGTTAGGTTAACAACAACACAAAGTTTGTTTCTAGTAAGGGTCTGAGCTTGCAATACTCGCGACGATGTGTGTGTTGCCCGGGCGACAAAGAACATAGGTAAATACCAGCGTCTACAAGCTGGGAACACTATCATCCAGATCGACAAACCTCTCTCCGTTTGGCCATCAGAGCTTCTCACTGTGGGTGACCTCGGGTTTTAAGTATACACTCAGCAACGCTCATCTGTTTCACGTAGTAGTGTATTCTAAAACAGCCTGTGACTTCAAACAAACAGGTATCGACCAACATCAAGCACAACAGATCTGACCAGGTATTATACCAATCAAATAAGAACACCTTTGAACATCAACGATGCATGCAAACACACCATGGTTTTGCTTTAATAGACTGAGATTTCCCCCCGAAAACTGAGAATACAGCATATTACCCATAGCTTCGATGGTTCTTACCCTTACCACATCTATTTTACGTGTTTTTAGTTCCTCCTACACGTGTTTCGCTATGTGTAATCCAGGTTAGGATGTTAGGGAACCGAACGAACCCCAATACTCCTGTTCTGTGCCGGTTTCTAGTTCAAGACAGCGAACCCTCAGATATGATTTGATTCATCCCGTAGATCTTTCATAGTTTAGGCATCCGTACGGCATACACCAAGGGGTGAAAATACTTCCGAATATTTTCCAAAAACTAAGTTCAGACAGGTTCACACACCCTGCAATACTTCCAGCACAACAGTTGTGGTGGGCGACCGACTTCCTAAGACACTAAGATAGTAATATCTATACACTTCCCCAACCTATTTGTCTTCATTGGACTGAAAATATGTGTGCACGGAAAGCCGCTGTACGTTTGGTATGTTGTACACATTTACAAATGTATGGACAAGCTATATGAGGAGTGCAACTGCTGGACAACCGAAAATATACCTTTTAATGTAGTGTAAAAGGCGTGCCGCCAGGTTATTCAAAACGTTCCCTTGTGTGTATTCTTTCCCACTTAGTTAATTTCTAAACATCAAATAAGAAGTGAAACAGCGGCGAAATAGAGGGGACGTTCCGATGTATCCACACAGACGTTATAGGAGTCCAGTCGTCAGTGTTCAATATAACTTACCATGAGAAGATTAATTTGACCATTCTCCCTCAACTTTCTGACAGCTGAATCTTTCTGCTTAGAGGTCTGCTTGGGTAAAAAAAGAAGCTTTCCAGGATATCGCCTTGAAACGTATCGACCAGAGTAGACAGCCTGCTCAGCACCACAACATGGCCAATAAAGTAGTCATCAGTTGTCGATAAATACACTCATTTGCAAATCGATTTGGTTTTGCGAGAGACTCACCTGGACCCCAGCTGAATCTCCCGTTTGTGATGTTTCCAAAAGAATTTTCAGCAACCTTATGAGTAGTGCATTACTTATAGCCATCAGTTGTGTTCGAAAAACTGTAAAGTCAACAGTTGCGGATGATGCGTAGGAAACAGGGTTCTGGGAAAATGGCTCAGCTGTACACCTAGCTGCCTAGCTGCCATGCCACCCGAAATTGGCACGAGAGCCGAGATACTGCCAGGTTGCCCAAGCCTAGACAGGATCAGCCAAGATGCAGATCGGTTCGAACCATGGACCTTCCGGTCAATAAGTTCGCGTCTTAACTCCTGAGTCATCTCGAGCGCACATCAGTTCCAGTAGAATGGATATGCGTAAGCAAGAGTCGAAATTGATGTAATGCAGTTCAGTAATGCAATTCTTTGCTAGTTGGGATTCCTGGAGCAGTGTGCAGTACTAAATCTTTGTACAGTCGGGTAAACGGGCGGGTAAACCTGGTTTTCTAGCCTGGTTATGTGAAACGTGCCTCAGGCGAATTTGACCTTAAACTTGCTGGCAGATGTGTTGGCTAACAGGAGAAGCGTCTATCATCAGGCTAATTGGGAAGAGGGACAACTTTATCAAAATCCCTCAACACCACTAAACAACACTAGGTCCACTAAGTCCTTTGTGTCCGAACTCAAGCGATTTTTCGATTCCACTTGGGTCGAATTAAGAACTTATTGATGATCGGAACTGACCAGACTTTCTCCTTGGAGTCTTCTTTGCTTTGGAAAATATTGGACACTTTGTCACAGAGCTTGACGCCGAGATTGACTAGTTTGTCAATAACGCCGAAATATCCTGATCCACTGATCTCTCCTACTTATTGCATTCTGACTCGTCCTATTTAAAGTCGCCAGTGCTAGAATAAAGAGGCTGCTCGCCCGATAAAACACCGGCGTCATAAACGGAGGGCTTACATCCGCGATTTCCCAACTATTTTTATAATTTCACTTTGGCGTCTAATCGATTAGTTGAACCTCTCTTTGGACTCGTTACCCTGTCGAACAAATCTACATTGTAACCCATATAGCTCTCCGTCGCTGAATAATTGGGTAGAGAAAGATTTCGATAAATGCACTCATTTGCAAATCAATTTGGTTTTTGCGAGGGATTAACCTGGGACCCAGCTGAATCTCCCGTTTGTGATGTTTCCAGGCCGAGGAAGATTAGGCCACACCCAGAAGTTAAGTGGCTAACGGGTCAGCTAATGGCTGAGGTCAGCTGGCTGAACAACATTTGATCGATGTCGACTTGGTAACGAAGGTTGTTATTGGAGAACTATCCAGCAAATCTGTGGTAATGGGTTAAAGTCTTCTGCTGGACAAGCTGAGTCATGGATTCCGGAGCCCGATAGATCCATCAATACTGTAGCACGTGTGTAACGCACCTAGGCAACTTTGGTAAAAAAAATACTGGGCATGAAATGGTGTTCCAGCGGAATTCAGATAGAGCTTGTGGCCCCGATCTCGTGCAACCACCACTGTTAAAGTCGTATGCGGATTATCTAAACGCGCCAATTATAGCTATGTTCAATCGGTGTTTGATCAGCGGAAAGGTGAAAGGTGCCTGTTTAACAGAGGATGGTAGAACAACATCTATGTCTGAGAAAAGAACCTTAAAAAAATCGGTTTCACTGTCTTTAAGCACGTGCTTTTCAGGTCGTTTGGAAGTATAATCATATCGAGATTGAAGTCCAACCAGTTTGCTGAGGATATATATCAGTTTGCTGTCGCAAAATCGTGCTCTACACGGGTTGCTGTCGCATACCATTTGCATTCGGCTCCTTCAGCAGTGGCAAAAAATAAAAACCTTGCGCTTGTCACCTCTAGATTATGCAAATGCCTCCGGTCACCCCAGTTAGTCATTTCAGTTTTGAACTGTTTTTGATAAAAAAAACCGTCGAACTTTACTTTCGGATCTTAGAATGTTTATTCGTTCTTTTAAGTCTTATGCAAAACTTGTTATTGCGTGTATTCCTCCCTGACGGGTTCGCTTCACCGCCTCCAGGGCTTTCCGGGAGGAAGTTTGGTGCTCGAAACACGTCTGCAAACGCAGTGGAATCTCCAGGACTGTCCTAGCCTGTCTGGTTAAAAAGCACTTCTAAGTTTGTAATAATTTTACCCATTAAACCTCATCGGATGGTCATCACCACTCCAGCCCAATTTTATTTCAAACCAATCGTGCGGTGCATTACATACTTCTACCTTCTGCAACATTCCGGAAATCGATGATTCCCCACATAACCCGGTATTTTAAGAAATCTGATTTGTAGCGTGATGCGCTTTTATCGTAATTTCTCTTTTAGGGTATTCCTCTTGGACCGCATTTCCTCTGCTTTCTGATAGTATAGCCGCATCCATAGGTCCGCCGTGCTCTTGAATCCTGGAAATGCATCTCTCAGCGTGCTGAACGACACGCTTGTCTTGAATTGACTTGATATAATAAGCTATCTTATTGCCGCAGGACGTGTGTTGTAATCAAACCACACTCATTTGATTTGTGCATCATAGCATGAACAGTTCATCTGTTGATATCATCAAGTCCTTATTTGACAGGCCACTGTGCTGATCAATACATCAGGAGCACTTGCAACGATTTGTCCGTTAATGTCCTTTCTTACTGAGTACAATGAACAATATAGTTATTCCATGCCAATTTCTGAAGCATATACTAGAAAGACAAAGCTATTTGATGCCGAAATTTCTTGTCAATTTCTTCAGCTTCATTTATAAGAAAACATCACTCTCACATCATACATAGAAGTAAACGAAGGTGAAATAATATGAAGGGGCCGAGGGTATCTCAGGCCAGTCAGGTCCGGTCCTTAATTCCGGGGTGACTTGATAGCTGATACCAAAGGCTTCTGTGCATACAAGCTGGATCAGTATTGACTGATGACCATGGCTTTTTCGGAAGCCAATAAATTCGATTTGACCTTCAAGGTTCGCCTCTGTAATGTCAGCGCAATAAGTAAATTACCCATTGAACTAACAATGGTAGGTCTTTTTTAGGCACACTACTTTTAAACGCTGTTGCTGTACTGATAGCACTTATACGGTTGATGCCGTCTCACTGCCAGTCAACTACTGGCTCCTTCCCTTTTTGGACCCATCATTACGGTTCAGGTGGTTACTTTTCCGAAACAATTCCAGCCTGATAGATCCAGCAAAATTTTTTGTGAGAGATAAAATCGCAGTATTTTGGTAGATCGTATCTTGGGCTGATCTCTCTACAGAACATACATTTGTCCAGAACCAGGTGACAAGTTGCTTCGGAATGATTTTCTCGCAATCCTAAATGCCGATTCCTTGACATATCAAGATACATCGGGAAGCAAAAACAAAGCATCAACTGAAATTTCACACACAGTGGCATAATTTACGCGACAGAACTGAAATGGTAGCGAGACTTCTGACTCAACAAGAATCCCGAAGCAGGTTGGGGAAGTGTTAGATTCGATTCACTTATGTCTGTGGGTTTATAAGTAACACAGTTCTCCATAGTTTTTGTGACAATATCACATGCCAGACTAACGTCTCACAACAGGGAAAATTGACGGGCAAAAATTTGGAAATTGTTATTTCGTGGACACTTGGGGCGATTTAAATGTTTGTTTTCCGAACTATTCCCTGCTGGTAGCCTAGAAGCTCTGGTTCATCCAGCTCGATAATCATCAGCAATAGACATTTCACGAACTTCATGGCAGATCTAAACGAGTAGCCTCCCGGTTCTTGTTTTAAGCATTTCCTTTCAGTCGGAGATGGCCGAGTGGACTAATGAGACTGTAAAGACTAGCTAACCTTGTTATTGTCGCAGTTTTCCAAACCTTTCTCTGAGAACGAGCAGTGTGTACTTCAGAGGCTTTCTCATTGGTTCTCTCATTTCTTCTTTGGTTTCAGTAAGAAGTGCGAGGTTCTGTACTTGCCAATTTTCTCATTTTGGTCACATTGAGTAAGGAAGATCGCATATATTGATGCTTTGTCGAACTTTCAACATTTGCATGTGGTCTTCTTCGCGTGGTCCACACTTTAACACAAAGAAACAAAGAGCATGTGTAAAGTATGTCCGTGGATACGTAGTAAGTGTCTTAAAACACAGGTTCTTTACGGCCAGTATCAAGTGCTGAATCGTGACAAGCAACCAACAGTAATTTACAGCCTGTTTGTGAGTGGGATTTTGGCACATCGTGTGTCGAAAGATGTGTTTCGGCTGCCACTGACCACTGGTTGTGGCACTGCGAGTAAGCAGCTTGCTGTTGATATGTTTGCTAATCTTGACAGTAGACTTGCCAACCAGTTGCCCAATTTGGTGGTCAGTCATTAACCCACCCTACATGAAAGACCAGTGGATTCACCTGATTTACCGGTATTCCGACACATTTTGATGCGAAGTGAAAACCTAACGCTAATTAATCAGCATCCCCGTGTCACCGGATCGCCTTTCTGTGTTCATCGTTTGTGTGGGTGAAAATGTTCTCTTTTGATTGTACTGTTCGCCCGAATTGGGCCTTAGCTAAGCGCGGTCAGTCACTGAGGTTCCACTGAGTCCTCTATCGTGTGCAATGTCCTAATCCTAGTTTGGTCGCGTCACTTGTGCTTTCTCATAATGTGGATATATTTCAGGCTGATTCAAGGCCTCCGTGGTTCTTACGGAGAATAACGTGTAATCCTTTCAAAAGATGGACTCTGGCCAGTAAAATGAATGAAATATTCCCATGTTAGTCCTGGCTTGAAATGCGCCAACTATGAACGGTCCGAAACGTGTTTCACGTTGTTCAGAGAATTTTTCAGCACGACATTTGACACATTTCTGGGTGTATTAGAACCTGACGGAATGTCCTCGTCAAATTTATAGTAAGGGGGCGTTGTGGTTGTTCTCTTGGTTATATACGTGAGACTCTAGCACCCTTTACTCTGCATCAGTCCTTTACCAGATCTACATTCATTTTATTTATCCGCTCTGGACGCAGAGTGCCGGAGCTTCCCATTTGTGGTCGATCCCAATCGCCTAGTTGGCTTACGTAGTGAATTTCATTGCACTAAATGAGAAACTCGTGTTCTGCCTTGTATAAAATATACAATGACAACCGGTTTAACATGTCGGTCGGTGGTAATAACGCGAACGGAGAAAGTTGCACAGCAACAGTGCTGAAAACGGTTGTTCCGCCCTCTTTGGGGAAAACAGCATTGTGAGTGGCTTTATCTGCTGTGCTTCGCGTCCCTTTCCGTTTATCACTTGCGTCCCGACGAGCTTTATATCCAGTGGGTCTTGAGTGAAAATCAGCCTTTCGGGTTTCTTACTCAGCCTGTTGAGACACGTATTGATACCTGGAGAGCCCAGCAGTTACCCATAAACGTCAACAAACGGATGTAGGCTCATTTCGGGAGCAACAGTATTTGTCATGTTCTCGTAAAACTAGTAATTTTACGCCTGAGAGGAAAGCACTCTACACCGTATCCACATTAAACGTACTGTTAATCGGTTTCACCACTGCTTTGAAGTTCGTACTTATCATGAAATCGAATACTTATACCGCCCATACAATTGTTGGTCGATCGATTTCCACCCATGCGTGTCTCGTCTCGATTATTTTAGCTTGGAAAAGCTCGCGGATGTTGTCGTTATGGCCGAGTATTATTCGATCCTTTCATGGCCCACCAAATGGATTCTTTCCTTATAAAACCCTGGGATGGGTCAGGGTTGGGCTTTCCAGTACACAAGTGCACCGCCCGTTTGCCAGTTACGCTTGTCGCTAGCTAGTCCTCACATTCCTCTGTTACTATCGTAGTTAACTGAAAAACCACGATACCTTCTGAATTGCTGGTTGTTTATGATGAAAGTGTTTGAAGTGCCTTCACTATGAAGAGGCAAGCTTCTAGCATCTAATCGCGACTCCCGGTGTATGGTCACTGAGTGATGGGAAATCTTCTGTTGCAAATGCGTATTACTCATGACGGATAATTCCGTACCTAATTCTGGTCTGGTAACACACTGCCCAGTGGGTAAAATACTCACTGATTGCCAATGATCTTTTTGAAGTGAGAACTGCGCACATTGAGTGTTTTTGACAAGCAAACGGCTTGAGCAACCCGATCAGTACACAACCTACGAGGTAGAACCATCCCACAGTTTGGCTGGTCGCCGGTGTAACAGCCAGCAATGTCATATACAAACACGATCGGCCAAGCAGCACATTTCTGTCGGTCACATGGCGATTGGGTTAGTGTTTTTATTATTTGTAAGTGCATCCACTACCATAACTTGGGATACACTCATAGTTTACATCCGTTTTTTCTCTCTGCTACGGGAACTTCGAGGTGGCCTATGAACTGCAAATGTGACTAAACCGTTGCACAAAATTATCGAATCTAACCGGTTCTTATGAACTTGATTGTATAGGGTCTTACAGTTCGATGAGTCTTTCTTTACTGTATTCATATCTAAGTTGTACCCATCCATGCGATCAATCCACCTGGCTGAGTTTGGTCTAGACATTGAGTCAACGCTGAGCTTGTCCAAGAAGTATAACCTGAACACTGTCCAAACAAGTAAACTTTATACTGATGCGATAAGTTGGTGATCGGATACATCGTTTATTATTATTATTATTATTATTGTATCATCTATTATATATCATCACATCTGTGGAGGTTTAGAATTAGTTTAGGAATTAACACTGAAAAAATCGGGATCGTTGAGGCAGCCACCCGAATGCTCACTTTATCGTGGCCAAGGAGTATGAATTTCACATACTGCGGTCGCTCATTTCCATTGATCCGCAGCAAGATCTTAATGGATGGTGATCCAGTTTTGTTTACAGCATTGGAGAAAGCAGACGGGCTGGAGATCAAGAAATTTGATGTCCAATTTGACGACAGCTAGCCAAATCTTTACTCGTACGTGGTCTGTAATCACATATTTGAAGTCAGTTCGTCTTTTTAGATTGTCCTCCTGAGGTACCTTTTAGTTAACCTCGGTATTTTTGAAACTGTGACTGATTACTCGGATCATTGTTGCTGAGTTGTTTCGTGAATTGCCCTTTGTTGTAGCTGTTTTGCATTTACTCGTTACATGGCATAGTATGCTGAATATGGTCCTATCAAATGAGGGTAATACGTTCAGAGAACACTTTCGATACCAGTCAACTGATCACTCATAACCAGTGATTGATTTTGAGGGCAACCACACCAAGATATTATAATTCTCCACTGCAAGTTGGAATGCTAGGTTACTTACTGAGAGACAAGACTGCTTATGGTTGCTTCAGCTATGCACCGTTTTGCGTTAATCATTTCACTGTAAGGGAACTGGAGCATGGTTGCTACGCCTGTGTTCATTCTCATACTAACGTACAATGAAGAACATTTTATGATAAATAAAAATGCTTTCCTTTCCTTCATATCTGACAAACATTGTATGCAAACGTGCTTGTTGTTGTCCATTTTGACGAGGACACGTTAGCCCGGACATGTTGGTGCGAGACTTTTCATGTCGCAACGAGTTTGAAGTCCAATAATGAATGTCTTTATGCTTCTATGTTTTTAATACATACACAGCAGGACGTACTGGTTATAACAGGCACATAAAATTTGCGCATTTTGGAGCACGCGCTGTATCGCTATGATACATATTTAGAATACGTTTTGTCCGAATGTCGTATGCGTTCCATTGTTTACAGTTCTGTCTCTTCTTTGAGCCTCCTGATTCTGATCGTTTGATATCTGTCATACTGTCATCTATCGACCAGTTTGAAGAGAACACATGAATCTTGCGCCGTTGCGTTTTTTCAGTACGACTGGTCTTCTTAGGCACAAGCTTATGTGTACTGTGTCTTGTCTGCTGCCGCCACAAAATTGCGAACCAGTATTATTGCTTCAAAAACAGACAGTGTGACGCAGAGAGTTGCTAAACGTTGAAAGAATTGATAGGTCATGCCAGCAACCGCACCAGTATATGCATAGTCAGTTTTCTTCCAGCACTTGCTATTGTAAGATCACCTAAGAGACCACAAATAGCTTGGAGGCCATGGACAATGATAAATTATATATAATAGTTTCATTCTACCTGATTGCGTTTACAATCGGGCATATGTAGGGTCCATAACTCTCAAGGGTTAGTACGACTTTCTTTTCCTTGCTGTGACCACCTAGAATTTAAGATTGCTGAGTTGATTTCGTACTGCATTGATCACGAACCATTAGACTGACACTTCCTCTAACCCTGATTCGGGCTGAAAGCAGCTGAAATGTCTCAAGATAATGTTCCTGTGTAATAGCTTGGGAATCCTAACTGGCTACTGGTGTTTGTGTATAACATGCATTATATGTTATATCACATTCGATGTGTTCCAGTTCGCTAATAAGCCTTAGGAAGTTGCGGGATTATACATCTGTGTTCACTTCCTTGTCATTTAGTCGGCCCCTTCCCTGTCATAGCGCAATGTTCCGATTGGTCCACATCATTGGGTGGGGATTCGAATCTCAGTCATATGACGTGTGAGACGAACGATAATTGCTTTGCATAAGATCTGTCGGTGCGGTGAAAAAAAACAGGATGGCTGAGCGCAGTTGTTGTGAGATATCGGCTGGTTAAACGGTACTTCTGGTGCTGGTCCATCTTTACTTTTTAATTTGCACTTTTTCTAATGCTAGAAATGCCATTGCTCGCTTGTCTAGACTTGCACATTGTTTTATGTTGGCGTTGATAAAAGTGTGCCAAGACACACACATGATCACCCTATCGTGTGGCACATAATCCACTCTACTGGACCAGGTTTGCAGGTGCTCATCCCTTGAAACCAAATGTCTCAATGACCAAAATGGCCATCCTGCTACAGGTGGCATATAGATACAGCCTGAAACATTGTGTACTGCTGGCCATTACAAATACCCTTCCATCGGGTCCAAATTGGGTTTCGAGCTAGCACCTTCACTTTTGGGTCTACAGTCAGACGGATGTTAACTTTTTACTGATGCAGTTCGTCAAATGATTGTTATTTTACCAGTAGGTTAGTATACGCACATGCTACGTACATACGTTTGGGTAAATCTGTACTCATGGGAAGTGGCAACTTCACAATATGCTAATGTTGGTATTTCAGAGAATCTCCGTTAACATTGTGCCAACAGAGAAATCTGAGGACATACATCCCCTCCAAGGGGTGTATGAAAAAATTAATAGCAGAACGATGCAGCCGCTGGGTGGAGAGTCCAACAGTGGTTCTACTGGTATCTGGGAGCATTTTATTTTTAATTAGTACCCTAATGGGTACCTGTTATGTTGACAGCACACTTAAAACTGGCTCAAACACAATTACTCATAGAATCCACAAACACGGATGGCTGTACTTCACGGACACTCAACTGCCATACAAAGCCACCCCTATTATCGTTGATCTAAAGCAGGCCTTCCCCTAGGAAGATCACTGTTATCCGGTCTCACGATCGCTCTTTGCTGGGATACGTTTTGTTTACTGACGTGAAATTTTAAATTTTCCTTGATGCATTTCAGTCAGAGACCGACTGTCAGGATCCCAGTATATTCTGACGACATCTTCCTATCCCTGACAATCTTGTTTTTCAATGACATCAGCCTGATAGGCGTTATCCATAGAGACGAGCTGGCCGGACTACGAGAGTTCTTGTTTGTTTTGTCCAAAGTGAGTTGGCACAGTTTCTGTTCATCAAACATGCAATTTTGCTAGGTGCCAGGTGTCCAAAACAACGTGGCAGAGAATGTAATGCAATTCTCTTTTGTTTTAGGAGAGATGTACTAAAATAAGGCCATAAACCAGGCATACTCGCTATCTTATTCGTTTGCTTCGCACTTTACCAGGCATCAAGGAGCTAGCAACTTTCGCTCTAACGAAGTTACCTACAGGCTAATATTAATCGGCGCTGGACTTCCGCCAGACAATGGGCCCAATCATCTGCCTACGCGTGCACTGAGTTTTGTGCTTGTTTAACGTATAGGAACATCAGTCCATGTTGAACTGCTGAATTTGTTTGCGCTGATTACCCCTAGTGTTTACAAGTGAATCGAGTAAACATGTGTTTTTACATCCTGTTTTTACGTTCTTGGTGTTTCATACACTTTTATAGGTTGTGAAACGTGGTTGCATTCGTCATCTTGTTCCAGCCATTATCGTGGTGTTTTATTTTCCTGCGCAGGAATCGTGTTACAAGTATGAAGCAACTCTCGAACATGACCACGATTTCCTAGAGCATCATCCATCACTATAGACTGACAGGAGAATGCTGGAAATCATGTCCCATAGGTAGAACACGATTCAAACAATTGAAAAACAATAATTGTTCCCTGCTGGACGCCACACCAACAGGCGTTCACAATGTTCGTGAGTTTGGGACGTCGAAATTGATAGGCGCTGTCATACCATCGATAGCATTGATGAACGACCACGAGTAAAACACTTTTGTTCTTGAACGCTCCTTTGAAACATATTCCTCAACACCATTATCAACCTAACCAGTACCACCTATTCTTGAAACCAATACTTTTGTGCGATACAGTCGTGCTGTTTTGGGATAGGCCTTGTAAAAATAAAGTGTGGGATGCATACAATATGGAGCTAATTTTTCGCATTCCGTATAGAATGGTCAGAAACTACTGGCACTTTTGCACCATTATCATTCTGGTACTTAGCTCGCTTCAAGGTCCCAAAGTGTTTCACCGCTTACTCTCCTGCCCCAACGCTGTTACTCTTGGTCACTGCACTCTGGGGAGCAAACTTGTGGGTGATCGCCGTAGGTCTATTAGACTGAACACCGAGGTCATTTTTAGTCGAAAATCGGGCTTTTGGACAAAAGCGAAATATTTGCATGAACATCAGACTACTTTGCTTGGTTTAATCGAATCTGTCAGTAAGGTAGGCATAGTGTCAAATACGGGCATCTCAGTAGTATCTTATCTAAGCTGTCAAAATGGGACAACGCGGTAGAGTATAGAAAATAAGTTTCATCATTCAAGCCCTTAGGTGAATCAGCCACTCCAATTTGTGCACGGATTGGCTGGACTGCTTCCTCTGAATGTGTTTCCTTCGAACTGTGGTAAACATGCCCGTCCCACACGTCAAACGAACAGACAGTGAATTTGGCACGATGGGAATCTTTTCTATTGATCAGCTGTATCTGTGACGAAACACAGGTGTCCCATTTTCTTACGTTCCAGTGGGGATATTTAGTTCGTGAGACGAAAAGGGTTATTCAGAGGGGTTTGCAATGGGTAAATCAAGTACACTGATAGGACTTCGTATCTCCGAGGTATATCTCACATGCTTGGCCCCTTGTAATCATCACATTCCGAGAAATTTGATATTTCTTGGAGCAGGCCTGGTCATATGTAGCTTAGTCATCACATTCCGAGAGATTTGATATTGCTTGGAGCAGGCCTGGTCATATGTAGCTTACGGTGTATGTGCCGGCCATATGGAAAAGAAATAGCTCTACGCAAGACGATGAAGTCGAGGTACTTGCGTCAACTTGTGTTCATTGCTTGCCCCACACATCACTTTACATCAGTCAGATCGAAAATATCCTGGCTCTTTTTGTGCCGTCGTCGCCAACACTTTCTACATGCCCGTTATTTCATTTGAAATTATTTACCGGTGACGTGGTTTTCACGTGCTACTTATGTTAAACTGGTCGCTGTTTCATCAAATAAACGTTATTCCTACCGCAGGCATTGTTGAATATTGGAAATTATTAGAACTGACAGGTAGTGATACAAGCGAATGGTTGTTTAAAAGTCGGAACAAAAACCCTAGGTTCTTGCAGCAGTACACCTGGCAAAACTTTGAACGAATGTTGCAAGTATGGACTAACTTGGTCTATTTCTTTCTCTAAATATGCGCCATGTGTCTCCATAAGGCTTTCGATTGATTGTCGTAGCCGTGATAATAAATCTGATGGAATGTGGCGAGTACTATTCAGTTTTGCAAGAAAGTTCATTACTTCCGTACCCTGTGTTTCCAATGGTATTTTTTACGGTCAATTTACCTGTCCAGTACTATATATTTACTTGAAATATACGACAAAAGCAGCTGAACACAATCCAAATAGCTTATATCTATGGGCTGTTTTTTTCTGTGCACCTACGCATTCCACAGCGGTTCTGTCGTCTGTCCTGTGAACAGGTATCACACGGACTGTGTTGTTTCAGTCGTATTGACAACATATTTTCCCCTCGAAAACTCATTCAAACACTTGACTGTATCCGACCTAGACTTTTCCGAGTAGTTTTGTTCGGAACCGTAAAGCATCACAAATCTGTCATACGATAGGTATTTTCGCTATTTTTTTCAGTACTGCTTACACAGAATAACAAATGTCTTCTTCATCCTTTATCGTTTCAAACATAGCTATTACCAGCCAGTGAGGACTACAGGGCTAAGCTTTCCGAACTGTACCAATGGGTGAACTCAATATATGATCATCCAAAAAGTGCCAAACAGCTGACAGGAGGACTTTGGCTGGACAAGCTGGGGGAAATACAAGTACGTGTCTTGTCTTTTTAGTTGTGTTTCAGAACTGTAGGTTCATTGTTGCTACTGCTTACTTGTGTAGGCTAGGCATCATATACCAGAAGAACATGGTGGAAATGGTAAAGTATGAGATGCAGTCGATGCGACGCGTCCTCTGACGCTGGTTTTGAACGGTTCGGTTGGATACCTGCAAGCCAGTGTCGGTACCACTCGTTTTCTTGGGTTACCTGTATATTTCCTGGGATAGGCTTTGGAATGCCGCCTGTGTTGTGTCACGTTGTTTGCTTCACCCGACATCGCTCAAACAAACTGGCCCGAATGCTGAGAGCGATAACCAGCAACATACTAAGGCGTGGGCAAAACAGGTTTAAAACCCTCTCCACTTTGCTTTTCGTGAATAAGGCATTTGGTTACATACGCTCTGTACAGAAGTGTGACGAGGTATATCGTGCTTGAATACTAAAGTATATTGAAAGCAACAAGAACACAATCTTTCTCATTTCTGGTATGATGCTTATTGCGGAATGTAATACAACCGACCCTCTCTAATCTTTCTCATTTCTGGTATGATGCTCATTGCGGAATGTAATACAACCGACCCTCTCTGGAAACACTACACTCAAAATGCACCAGGTTTATCTGCGTTCGCTAATAATCGACAGCTTTAGTATGCACCTTAGGGTGTAAGAGGGCATATTTGCTTTAAACCTGCTATGGAGTGACAGTCTGTCTGCTACTTTCAAGTTGTCATCGTAAGGTTTGGATATCGGTGCCCTTTTGATCTGCCTGGAGAACTTAGGCCGATGACGTTGAATATTATGGTCAGTTGGTCACTCGGAAGTTTCTCCTACTTCCGGGTGATAATCGGACTGAAGCTCACGAATTAGGTTTCACATTATCAGTTTTCGGTTTTGAGGTTTATTCATGGCTGGTACGATTTATATGAGACATGTGCGGTCAAATTTGTCGCTCACTGCCCTTTTGGGATGGAGTATCCTGGCCAGTTCGTATTGTAGATGTGGATATTTGGTTTTGTTTATTTGCGTATGGGATGTTGCACTGATAAACAAGGTCCAATGACAGTCTGCGATCACTCGTGACATACGGTGCATGGGAAACGTAGGCAAGCAAGCTAGATATTTCCTAGGTACGGATCGTTCAATTGCGGTCCTTCGTTTGCAAAAACCCATCATTAGACCGCTGTATTTAATTTGAATTCTTGCTAAATAGATACGTTTAGAAGCTTATAAACTTCCCATATGGTTGGTTGAAGGGTTTTCCTTTTATTCAACCGTTTATACCGGAGATCAAAATTTGAGGCTGCAGATGATAGACAAACGAACAGTTGGATCCAAAAAATGTGTCCCAATTACCTGATATTCAACTATGTGCGCTGAGGACCATGAAAGTTTGATGCATCCGTAATACAAACGAGTGCATGGTTCCACCGTATGATGGTTTCCTGGCCTTAAAAATCCACAAGAGACCAATAACAACGAATGTTGATTTTCCCGTCGTCTAAACGATATAGTTTTAGAAAGGCACATAGTAACCCCACTAAAAAGCACTCTGTGATACGCAAGTGATTGAAACTCGATCGCGTTTAATTTTTTTGACTTCTCTGAAATTAGAGACCATATCTGTTCATGATATTTGATGTTCACTTTGATTTTGCACATAGTCTGGTTGTATTTCATCGTTGTGTACTGCCCCTTCGATTCATTCATCGTTTTTCCACGCTAATGAACAAACACTCATCAGACAAATTCTAACACAGAGTTAATTTTCTTTGTTGATATTGTCATTTCCGCTCCATGCAGCTTTTTTCTGCTTCCTTTGGTTTTACGAAACTGGTCGAATAAACCCTTTTTTAGTTTCCCGTTAGTGGCGACTGGATGTGCTTATGAGTCTTTTTTCCTACGAAGTGTATTGCAGATAATACGAACAATAGATGAAGTTCTATGACTTGCCTTATGTTTGTAAAATATAGGACCCTTGAGGCAGCCCGCACTACTTCACTGAAAACTGAAGACTCAGATATCAAGCACTTTAAGTGATAGTCATTATGTGGATTACTAAATGCTGCTCATGCCTACATCGATGCCGTTAACCCCACGCTATACACTTCTTGTCAGTAGAGTGAAGCGTAATCGACGCTTCCATGGTTCGGGGCTGATTTACTTTACACTTCTTCATACACTTTATTACCTACGTTTTACAAACACGTGAATGATACCACAGGATTCATTGAGTTGTCCTTTGGAGCACAGGGATATCAACATGAGGTTTGTTTAGCTTATCTGAAAATTTAGTATTATATATCTACGTATAACAAAAATATGAGTCGCTGTCGACTGCAACTGTTTTCGCGCGTAAGCATTTCGGTTATATTAGCGAATTCCCTTTGAAACTTTGGAAACAATTCGAATAGCATTATTTGTCAGAAATCCTGTTGAACAGAAGTTGTGGAAGCTGTGCGGTCTATACACTTTTATGGCTGGTAGTGATGGTGAACTCCGTTTTCCGCGTGATCCTCACTGTGCCTGGTTGGAGACACTGCAAGATATGGCCGTTAATCATTGTCAGTGACGTTCTTGTTGTCATTTTGTACCCAAATTGCCTCAGTGAGCGTCCGGAGGTGTAGAAACTTCGGAACGATTGTAGTAAGCCAATACTAAGTGCATTCCCCGTCCACTTTTATCCTTTTCTTCACAATAGGACTTTCAAATAAATCATGTTTGTACGGTGGCGAAGCGCCAGTGTTGAACATCGGTGTTATTCTGCCGATGATTATGATGGTGATCGTTCCCCCTATAACTTTCCAGGTGTTGACTTTGGTTGGTCACTCCGTGTATCTTACACAAGGGAGCTAAAGGAATATCACCCATCAAAATATTTTTTGTGCAGATGACAAACTGACTATTGAGACATAGATTAAACCAGCTTTTGTTGTGTTCGGCGGCTAGGCAGTTTGGTTGCACACGTTTTATCACCGGTCAGAATGATCTCATCATTGTGAAGCAAGAGCAGCGCGTCTTAGTGCGTCGGTGTCTGGACCGACGTCGACGGGCGGTATCTTTTTGTATGTCGGTATTTTACACGCTTGTCTGGTGGCCAAGCATCATACTTGCCAACAGTTTGTCTTTTCCGACTGTATTATCACACTTTTTTGTCACATTGGTCGACATTTAATGGCTGTGTTTGATTATGACGGCCCAGTATTGATGTTTCCTTCGGAATTATGCGAGAAGTTCTCGGGCAAGTGAACCTAATTCTTTAGACCAAACTTTGCACTGTGGGCTTTGGATCTCTCAAGAATGTTCAAACCGGGATTAGGGGACGTCTACATTGAAGGTAACTTACGTCAGCTTCACGAATGCCTAAATTCTTTCTGTATAGCACTTGCAATTAATTTTGTTCATGACGATCAAGCGAAATCTTTCTGTTACTTGCGATTTTTGGAAGAACCGACACCAGCGGTCACTATCAACCGAAAATTTGTTTAATTCTCTTGTGGGCCTTGCGGTTTTGTTACTTTATCCTTAATTGAATGTTATGGGAGAACTTGGGCGAAACGAGCGGGAAAATACTAACTATGAGGTGCATGTGCGCAAATGTAAACGTGGTTTTCTGCTACCATGTCACTGCAACGCGAATTTAGGACTTGTTATTCAATCGATCGGTGCGGGATCTTTAATTTGTCTCCTGTTAGGTGTTCCAATTATTTCAAGATTTCGTTTCTTGATAGTGAGTGGACTGAATGACATTCACTCTTCTATCCCGTATGCATGAGGTTGTATTCAGAGTTACCCGACAATTCGTCATAGACGTCCAGTGGTCCAGAAGACGTTTGATCACCCGGGCTGTCCTGTTCAGTAGAACCACAACAATTGTCTTTTTCAGACAGATTTCAAGCAGTCTCCAGCTAACGAACAGGATTTTGACTAACCACTGTAGATGTTACCACGTTAAACAAAATAATATTGATAAAGGAAACTACTCACAAGGTTGTTGAAAACTCTGAGACAGCCCACGACCGGTTTTGCCCTTCTTGTGGGTAGTTTCCTTTATGAACATATGATACGATATCTGGAATATCGTACCAACTGAAAAATGAGAGGGCCTTTGTGCAGAACATTCAGGTGAAGAATATCATAAACGGGAGACTCGTTTGAGTCTCCCGTGCTAACCAAATTGATGTGCAAATGAGTGTATTTGTCGAAGAGAATCTTGGCTTAAAATTCACAAATTTACACATTAACAATATAAAAGTAAACCAGTCGGGATTAGTGAACCATGAATAATGCATGTGTGGTTATTGCTGCTTTGTTTTATTCCCATTGTCATCATCCGCGATCCTGTGTTGTACACAATCCGAGTAATTTATTCCAGTACCAAACGTTTGTGTATACATCCGACCAGCTACCCGTAGCCCAAAAGTTCAGTATGCAACTCGTCTGCTTATGACTTCGTTCCCCATGAAATCTGCGCGGACCCCTAGTGCTCATTAGTCCTCTAGCCTATGTCGACGATAGCATCAAAAGGGAAGCATATTTTTTGCCCTCTGGTAATGTATTCGAACCAAACACTTGTAAAATGATGTTTACATGGTATGTGAACGGTTCTATCCAGTTAGTTGACACAATCCTGTTTCTTTGGATCCCATTATCACCCATTTTCACGGAAATAAACGAGCCACCAAATACCTGCGTGCGCTGCAGGCCCTCCTCTCACGCGGGCACTTCCAAGAGGACTGTTTACAACTGGATTCCTAATTCGTTCCATTCACTTTGTGGGGCTATTGATTCTCGTCGCTTTGTAATCATATTTTAGGCCACTCACTATCGGCAGTCAACGTCACCTCGAATGACCCGTACATTAGCGCAAACTACTTTAGGTGCACCAAATGTGCACATACCGTTAGTGACGCTGTGATCTTTGTATGAAGCAGTAGGAGTCGGTCGGCCACCATATGCTCCTGTATTGAACGCATGAAATTATGACCAGCTAAAGTTAGGAATATATATACATTTGTGAAACTAATTGATCGGTACCATTAAGTACATCGGTACGACCAGTATATCCAAGGTGGGGAGTGGAGATAAATTTGATTTGCAGCCCGCCTGATTTGGTTCATATAAAATTGAGCAAGCTTCTCTGCTTAGCAGTGTTCGTCTTGATTTCTGAACCTAACCTGTTTCTTGCTGGTTGGCAGCGTTTCCGGAATTTCCACAAGTCTCCGGTCCCCTTCAGTCTATTTTCATGTTCGCCCTTCTACTCATTATTACAACTGGGTAATACAACTGACCACGGTGATAATCCCAGAAGGCAGGTTCAGCAACAAAGGAATCCGGTATTGATAACTCTATGTGCTCCTCTTTATATGGTTTGCATTTTCTTTTTATTGCATATCACTTATGCGTGACCGCTTGCCAACCGTACCAATAATACATTCGTATGAAATGCGCACGTGCAACGTCCCAATGTCACGTACAAAACGTTCATCCCACATCGATTAATGTACTGCACTTTGCTAACGAATCAGGCGACCACATTTTAGTGTACCTTGTCTATTTCAATTATTGTCATCCATAACGATTTATGTGAGTCTTCGTTTAAGGTTATTCATCATGCAAAATTACTCAGCAAGTCTAACCTCGCGACTTGCGTTCGAGTATTTACCGAATTGGGAACTGTCCGGTTGTTTAAAATTCTGCATCATTGGATAGGGTTTTCATTTTACGAAGTAGACTTTCGAATTGGAAACTCGTGTGTGAGAAATCATAATCTTAATTTCCTCCTGCGAGTATACGTATGCTGGAAATTTGCGGGGCACCTTACAAACGTTTCATTCTTTTTGTAAGGTCCCAGTAGTGTTCTCATGAATCTCTAAGGTGAATCAACCAGCTATTATGCCTTGGTAGCTAAGTGCTGTAGGTCTCAGTGACTAATGCCTGATCGGCACGGAGCACATTTGTTCGTACATCAAACGGGCAGGTCAGTTCTCCAGGTTTCGCGATCTTTGGGACTCCTAGCACCTCACTAAACTGAATGTAAAAAGTATCTCTTGTTTGGTCGAGACCCCGACCAGTTTGACGGTGATCATTGTTCAGTCATCCAGCATGGTAGCTTTGATAAATTAGCTTGAGACGATACCGGATAAAGAGGCTTCTGGGTCTTCACAGTAACCTCCTTGACAATCAAAGGTTGTATTCGAAGCAAGCGACCGCTGTTGCACCTGGCAGTCTCCGAAACGCAAGCACATCAAAATCCGCTTCGTGTAAGGTCCGAACGGAGATTGTTTTCTGTCCAAGATCCCTGACTACGAGAACGTTGAGTTGTTACTGGAAACTCTGTGGCATCTAAGTTCATAATTATATCCGCTTGACCTCTTGGTTTGGGAATGTGTGATGGACGATATATAACCTGTATTAGCGTCATTAGAGCGGAAAATTTGTTATTAATGATTACTGTCGATGGAACATACAATTGTGGACGTTTTTGTGTGGATTATTACAACGTTTCCTCTGCGAATATGATAGTACGCCTTTGTCTAGTTCATAAACAATTCGATTAGGACGCAACGTGATAGCAGCACGTTTGCTTTCTGGTGGACGTCCTTCGTATGACCTATTGTTTTTCCACTTCAGTGGAACATTCGTGTTCCACACGGGTGTTTCTCTTAACGATGATCTATAATTTTTTGTGAATAGATGTACACAATACAAATTCGCTGCTAAAAGACCATGTGTTTGAATAACGTAGTAACACCCACATTTTTCTTTTAATGAATAATCTTCCACCAACGACCATCTCCCATTTTGGAAAATGATTTTATTCTTCAGATATAAGTCTATGCAAAGTCTTTACGTTGCGTTGATCTTGAATGAACAGTGAATACGTTTATTTAAATAGTCAGAAATACGCAAACATCCACAACTATTTCTGTATCTAGGCAGTATCCTGTCTGACCTCTGGTCACAATTAGATATTCACATGCATGCATTTGCATTAGGCAACGAGGACTCTTACGGAAACTCCGAGTCACATTACCTTTTCCCGTATTTTTGGAGATCAACCGTGTTCCTTAGGTAGTTGTCGCTGTTGTTTAGGTCGTCAGTACTTTATTAGATTCTGTTGGATTCTTCTGTGATCCTGATGGAGTTCAGCAGTATATTGCCTTGTTTGGATTTGTCCTAACATGATGTATGGATATCTTACCACTTGGATTGGGGGACGTTTCTCTCTCGATCGACTTAAGCATTTTCACTCAGGGCGCATCACATTCTGACGGCGCTGTTTCCTTCCTCCTACTCAAATAGAATGTTAGCTATTTTGTCCGAAGAAAGTTTGATTTAGCAGTTATGTTGGCACTCAGCTTTTTTGGTGCCTTCCCATAACTTCGATCCGAATGAAAGCCATCAACTCCGTGTATTCTAAGAATAAACACTCCTGATGTTTGTCTTCACTGGTTATGGCTGTACATCTATTGCCCTATATCTTAGCTTTTGCGCGGCCAGTCACCTCTTGAAGTCACTTACGATACTACATTTCCTAACGGTCGTTTTTGTGCCATTGTAACAACACTCGGTGTGTTTACCGACTTTTCTTGTCTCATTTGACTTCTATCGTCAAATGCTATTGATTACTTGGAACAACTTGTTTCAATGGTAGCACTACAAGAGTGCATTCCATCACAATTAGTCGAGGCATCACAAACTGTGTTGAGGGATTTTTAAAGTCCGTTTATATTTTCAAGAAGATAATAGCTCATCCAATATTTATGACAAATCTTTATTGCGCGATTGCCTTCAGGATCTCTCGCTTTTAGTATGGGACTACTAGTATGGTTGCAGCACATGCAATTAGCCAGTAGCGACTATGGTCTGATCAGTCGACTGACAATTTCATAATCATGGAAATTCTCGTTCCCAAAGTTGTGCGCTTAATTAATCAGCCGACTATATGAGCTTACACGATTTTGCTTCTTCAAATGAATCTCCACCGATCTCTTAGTCTCGTCCGACTTTAGCTTTCGGTTTCGATATTGTTTGATCCTTGTCGAAGTGTTTTCATCCATTGCTGCACGTATAATTCTACACTAAGCTCCTGGGAGCAGTGGTCGCTAATAGTGGATGAAACGTAGCTGACCACAGCTACCGCAATAAGATGATTTGTCTCTGCATACTTCTTTTTTCTGCGAGTTCTTAACATTTTTCGCAACAAAATGACGCAACTACGATACAGTTTAATTCCTTTTGGTTTGCCCCCATGTCGTAGTATTCGTGTAATGCCCCAATGGCAGCCAGAGGTGAATTTGCTTATCAGGCACGCAATTAGGTCGATAAACATGGAAATCGATTGACTACAGTAAATGAATCACAGTATGTGCATGTGCTTGGGTCGAGTGCATCGGTGAACCCGATGATTCACTGACTGGCCTACTTTATGCGCATATTCGCTTCTTTATGCTCTTTTCTTTTGCTCTTATACGACCGCCAGCTGGTTTACCACCAACCTGACATTGAATTCGCAGTTTGATGTTACGTTTTCACCTCCGTCTATTTTACCAAAACTTCGTGTTTTCTTTGGAATATATGATCGAAAACAATGAAAACGATGGATATCCAGTTTTCCAACTCTAAAGAGATGGGTTGGTGTGCTCAACTCTCCTAACTGCGACAGCAATTAAACTACATCTAAGTCTCTAAGCGAGCTCTCTTACGCCAATTAAGGTATGTTTTTATTTTTTTCTTGTTTACTCTGCGCGGTGAATCACTGAAGTGTTCGATTACTTCTCCTACCTAAATCTACATAGCTCGTGTTTTGTCTTCAGTTCCCTGAATTCCGCGGCGAATTTGTTGCTTGCAAAGGAAGCAAACCAGGCTACCGTGGCTACCCTTGTGGTCTCTGGATCCTGTTCCATGTGCTTACTGTTGAACACTACAATATTGGAGATAAACATCCTGGTAGGTTAATTTTACTATCAGTGTTTTTCACTACACTAAACCCACTAGCAATTTACCTTGTTAGCTTCAAAAGAAATAATCGTAAATCTCGTTTACGTCCCCTCCGAAACGTCATCACTTGAGAAGCCAGTTGATTGCGTGACTCAAGAACAGTGGCGTTATGTCAACGTGCAGGGTTTCCACGCTGCTGATCCGCGTACCTGGCCGAATGATTGAATATTGCTGATAGGGATGTCGCGGATTTCAATGACAAGACCAAATATGAATGAATCAGATAATCGGGCCCCTCGACGTCCAGCATAGTTTTATTTCATTTCGCGAGTGAGATATCGGTTTAGCACGTCAAAGGTATTCCAAAAGATGAAAGGAAACAAGGATATAGATTGCGCAGCGCTTGAAATAAGCAAGTGTTTCTTCCTCACTTTTGGATTTTACAGACAAACAACTGCTAAAAGTTTTTACTACCAGTGGTTATCGTCTTTGCCCCTAAAATCAAGTTTGCGATGTGCCCCCACTACTCGGAAACCACATGCACAACGCTAGACCTCACCTAATGTTTTACCAGCTAATTAAACCCCCCTAATTACCTAATGAGGTGGACTGGGGTGGACACGTTTAGTGAATAGGTTCACGCTTTCTTGCGCAGCATTTCTACTCTATAATTATCTAGGAATGCATTTTTGTGAATTTAGTTCGTTTGGATTACTCAAATGAGTAAGGCATTACGGAAATCGATGTCATCTTTGCGCGCATTGGGTCCTTAGAACCTGGCACACTTCTTTCAAATATGCCAAAAAAATGGCGAGTTAAGGCTTTTTTCCGTGCAGTCAAAAGGTGGATTTACTTCGTGAGTTGTGCGTTCGGTGGCTGAGATATAAAAAATCTCAATCTTTCTGTTGATAGCAACGCCTGTCCACGTAGTGGCTGCTTCACCTCGTTTCCCGCTCCCTACCTGGCTAGAATTTTGTCGGGCGTTGGCTCATGTGTGATCATGGTGATATGTGATCACTGGTGATATTCACCATACGCTGGAAGGATTTGTTCCCCTCGCTGCGGTTTATATCGAGTTCTGGGTGTCTTGCCGAACTCCACGTAGTATTTAGCTGTTTTCTGAGCAGAATCATTAGGGTGTTATTCCGCTTGCAGCGTTCAACGTTTTCTTGGTTGTTCTATTGTCTTCTAATAAATCAAACACTTAAAAATCGAATTATACCAATCCGTCCAGCACAGACCATCTGAATCGGGGTTCCTGAACCAAAGAATCCCTATCATCTACAACCTGGTGTCTGTTTTCCACGGACATGAAGAAACACAGTAGGGCTAGTCACTTTTTCATCGTAGTTTCTGGTAATGCTTCAATGTTCCACAGTGAAGCTGTTCCATGATAGTTTAATTTATATTTGATTTTAATTTAATTTTGTTCTGTCCATGAAAGGTTGGTAGCTTGCCTAGGGAGAGCGGATTCTCAAGTCTCTATAAACACTCATGCCAAACAGATTGTAACATTAAACTCTGGCCTGTAGTTGGGATGAAAAGTAGTTCGGTATTATTTCGTGGGCGAGTAGAAATTCGGAGCGATACAACCTTTGCACACTGAGCGCAACAAAGTACACGTAAATTTACCTCTGTCTTCAATGACACTCCCTAGTCTTCTGTATTTTGCCACGTGGTTGTTTGACTAACTTAGACGTGCAAAGCGACGACCGATGAACCTCGACACTCAAACGTCTCACTGGCACAACTTTTCTCGTAACTACCAAAAAAGAATCGATAGATTTCGCTGAATCCCTCATATCCCCACTGGTTGTCACTTGCGCAGTAGGCGGTGGAATTCATACAACAGTTCGTGGAACACCGCCCACTAGATTGAAAAAGCAGTTCCGGATCACTTGAAACATAACCACAAGCCATCTGGTATGGCCATAAAGTTAAGATAAACAACTGAATTGATTGGTGCTCCTGAATGATGTAAACACTCCCACAGACATTATTCTCGAGAGATGAAAGTAGCTCTGTACGACTCAGACATCATTTTTTGTATAGTAACTGCTAGAGTCCCGTTGTAATCCACTATCCGCTTTATCCACTGAGCCCTACTCTAGAGTGATTCGACTTTAGTCCGACACATTTGAGAGATTAACTCCCGATAAAAAAACCTCCTCAGTGAATTCGAGAGGTGAACTCTTCCCAGCAATACCATTATGTTAGGTTATCGTTAACTGATGTTTTATATCATTGTATGAAGCCGCTATATAACTATTCGCATGACAGAAACCTGATGGGATGGTTTTTTATTCATACGGGAGGCAACTTGGAACAATAGAGAAGGGTTTCGCCTTGGTAGGTAGCCTACGTTAGAGAAGGTGTCATTGGATAAAGTAAAATGTGTGGCATGCTTCGCTCCGTTGTCGCCTCCTTGAAATAGGACATTTGCATTGATTCGTAACTGAGTAAAACAACACGCCTTGTGCCACCAAGTGTAGCAATGTCTTTTTCCCGCAAGTATCACCTATCAGTGCCTTCATTCCTTTTCTACCGATTCCAATTAAGACAACTGTTCAGAGGAGGCCACTCTTGATTGGTCGCTTAAGACAGCCTGTCCACGGTAAGCTTTTTCTCCAGTAGACACCTGTTCACTTATTACCCTCAGCATAAAAAGGCCGGGTGCTCACATGTTAAGTTGCAATTGGGAAGTCTAGTTGACCTTGAGTTGCTATCACCAATAAATGTGGGGCCACTTTTGGCTACGAGATCCCGGCCACAGCTATCGGTGGTCGATAAAATCTACTCCACTTTGAAATATCGCTCGACCCTGTTACACTTTTACGGATAGCGCTAAACAGCCATGATATTATAAAACTGGTCGTTGCCAGTTGGCAGAAATTAGTCGGTACATAAACTGGTTTGCATCACAAAAGTATGAATATAACAAGGCTTGGCGGATTTTTTCGGAATTTTGATCATTACATTACATCATACATTCACTCATCCCCCTTGCATTTTGCTGTTTCATTTGAAGACTGCATTTGTGTGGCATTTACGGTACATCTCCTTAAACACCAGTAGGCTCTAGGTTTGCTGAAGTTCGTAAGACAATATCAGTAGTTCTGAGAAGGGACGTGAAATACACTCACTTCATATGTGATACCTTAGAGGAGCTTCCTTACTAGGTTGCTCAGTTCAACTTACAGCTTCTAGAATCATTCTACGAGTCTCTGTTTTTTTCAGCTGCATCAGTCGTTCATCCTCTATTGACCACCTTGAGTAGATTCTAAATGGTGACCGTTTAGAGGTAGTCATTTTGTCGAGGTAGATGGATTTGTATATCGTACGCCCAGGGCTACCTCAATCTATTCACAAGATTACAAGAGCGCTTGTACGAATACAGGCGGATCATAGTCGTCTTATGAGGTCATGTGTCTGTGCCATGCGCCCATAGTTCTTCAGCACACCGTCTCAGCAGGATTAATCCAACATGATGTGATCAGTCTCTGACAGAAACAAGTACAGAGTTTTGTTAAACCCAGCAATCTGTGTAAAGATTTAGAGCGTTTCGTGCTGCCCTCCGAGTTGGTTTAAAAAAACGGTTGGCATTCGTAGGTTGTAGTGAAATGTTTCATACAGTTGACCGCAATCTACCCGTAGGAATTAAATTTTATATACTAAATACTCTCAATCATGGAAATTCCAACGTATGAAAAATACGACATGTAAGATTCCGGTGAGATTGAATAGGTTGAGTTACGTTTTAGTGCGGTATCAGTGTCTACCGGAACGATATTTGTAGGTACAAAACTACAAGTCCAGAACTACAAGGAAAATAGTACAACTGGTTGGTACTTGCACTGTACACGAGGACAAACTCGATGAACCACTTTGGAGTAGGGCCTGCATTGTCGTGACCCATCTGGATAGTGGAGATCAGACCAAGGTTGGTGTGCTTGAACTCTAACAAATTCCCTCCTCTACTCAGAGGGAGGACGGGAGTGGAACCAAGATGGCCAAGATGGCACCCAAGCAGTGGCGGTAGATGAAAATCCATGTTTGCGTCCACTACAGATAAATACTTGGTACATTAATTGAGCGTGAGTCAGCATTCGGGTAAACGAATAGTAGTCCACAGCGTTTAGTGAGAGTAAATGTACCACGAATTGTTCTCGCTCCTCTTCAAAACGCCAAAATGCATACCGTGAATATAATTTCCTTAAAAGTTTCACATCCATCAGCAGCCTTGTCAGATGAGAGGAAAGCAGCTTCTTCTCCAATGCCTAACGCACAAACGCTCTGGAAAAACCAATGTCTGTCTTCACACCACGTAGGCTTCGATTGGGTTCATACTGCCGTGAACCCGTGTACTCTTGACGGCAAACCCCATTTTGGACTGGTCACAACTAGTCACAACTGCCTAACCAATACTGTTCACCTCCGCTGATAATGAACTCGTTTAACCCCCTGTACTACCGTACCAGTACCAACCGTCTATTCGGAAGCTGTCTGGTCGTGCGTCTGTAGGTTTACACCGGAAAACTTTATCTTCCATTAAAAATATGTTGAAAACGACATCGGGATTGTGAGGGATTTCAGTGAGAAGTTATTTTTGAAAAATAAGGGTTGCATTAACTTAGTAGAAGCCTACAACATGTTGGCTAACAGAAATGGTTTTCTTTGAGGACCATTTTATGAAAGTAATTGCAGTGAATCAAGCCAGAAAGGATAATATCTATTGTTTTAAAAATGAAGTCGGTAAAGGACGACTTGTTAGCGAAAGGAGTATTAGCCACAGACATTCAAAGTGAAACCCTTCTCTGTAGCACAAAGAAGGACGTGTACGCTGAGAAATTAATTAGAATCGAGCCTTTTGTGTTTACCTAATTAATGACTGTTTTCTCAGCTAAACTTCGAACCTTATCCTTTAGTTTCACCATTATTAACACCTTGACTCGGCTCCTTAGAATTTGTTGAAACACCTTCGCCTTGTGAACCAACAGTGGTTTACGTTGTCTTTTGTAATCCATTTTAATGGCACCGTTGCCTCAAAATCTTCTGGTGTCCGCAGATCTAAGGCCATCAGTGGGAACTATGATTTCGCTGGGATCACTTGGTTTACCTACTAGAATACACAACTAACTGCCCCTTTGATTGACTTATCTTTAATTCAATTATCGTCGATGTGTTGGCCTCTAATGAAGCGCAAATGGCGAACCAACCATTAGTGGCGCAGCATTATTACGAAGGTGTATTCATTTTGTTGGCCCAAAACATTTAACCTACATCGAGTTACGGAAAGGCATAGGTTATGGTTTATGGGTGTGTGTGTGTGTGTGAGAGGGTATGTAAATGCACTTTTTACTGTTTAACAAAGGGGCACAGCATTCATTTTAACGTGCTTCTTTTGGTTTGCCAGCCTCAACTTCCAACACCAGTCTGTCATCCGTGTACACAGGACCATATAAATTGTCTTCGATCCCTACCCTTAGCCCCGTACCCTATAAGGTCATCTATCTGTTTAAGAAACAACAGTAATGATGGACAGCATTCAGGTTGGTTCGTATCATTGAACATCTGGATGTACTCAGTTGAATAGTCCTAGTTTGCCTCACATATCGGACGGACATTTGCGCTGAATTCTCCTGACATCTACTGTACAAAAGCAATAATAAAGTAATAAAGTTGGGTGGTAGGTAATACTGCTGTACCGTTGCTGCTACCTTGCGGCTGATAACATGAACGATTTCCAGTTACGAACCGTCCAGTCGTGGCTTGTTGCTATAACCGAAGGAAAAATTGTGTCATTTCACTCGGGCCCAGGATGAAATTGCCCGTAGATTAATGGGAAGATTGGCACCAAATACGTTTCTAGTAAATCTTCTCCGGGCCAGTCTGCACGCATTTGGTGGCATTTGCTTGTGTCAGTGAAAAAAAATTTCAGATTAGGGGATAAGTAACTCTTATTATGTTTAGCGTTTGTGTTGACCCGTTTCCTTACCATATCTACTAGATATTAGTTTCGAAAAGTTGAGCAAATGGTTCCCAACGATTCATTCTGGTACGTTGTTTGGCGACCGGTACACCTGACGTGGTGACAGCCGTGACAACTGATCCTCAGTTCCAAGATGGCTCAGTGGTTTAAACTCTAATCTACTGACCAGAAGGTACGTGTTTGGAACCCGGCCTCTGCATCCTGACCGCTCCTGTCTAGGCTTGGAACACTTGACAGTATCTCAGCCCTCGTGTTTCCTTCTGGTGGCATGGCAGTCAGGCACCGGAAGGGTGTTACAACTGAACCATAATGAATATTTTCTAATGTTCGGTAGTCAGTACACCTTCCCTGGTGACAGCAGTGACCGTTGATTGCTAGTTCCAAGGTTTATGAAGCCGATTCTGTAGATTTAGACTCGCAGTAACCCTGTTGTGCAGCTGGCCTCTTCCAAATTGTCACGTTTTCTCGGCCGTCCCAGCTTAGTCCTGCTGCGACCAATGTAAAATCAGTTCCAACTCTCATGTTGAAAAAAACACTTTTTTTCAACGGACTTCACTGCACACCTCTTTAAATTTCACTTGCAGGTTGGCAAGTCAAGCTGGAACGGGAGAAAACGTCACTGTTCGTAGTAGGGCTTTTCATGGAACTGTTTGTATACAGAACGATAGAGGAAACCTTGGAATAAGACTACGTGCAGTAGTATAAAACGATGTAGAAATTTCATCAAATCGGGAAATTTACCCATCCATATCTGATGAAGTGTGGAAACTAAGTGGTTGGATTTAGGATCTGTTGTATTGGATATATCTACAACTGACTGTTTCTAAGTGGCATCTCAGATTCCAGCGGGACATCATTATTATTTTGGCGATATCATTTGAGGGAGCATATTTCTTAAAAACTCTTCCCTACCGGGAATTTTGACGTGCGTGAATTGATGTAATCGCTAACTGGTTTGCGATTTGAAACCGATCCCACTTTATCACTTTAGTCCTATACATGGGAGTAAGCCCAATTAACTCGGATCGCCCTCACGGTGTGTTTGCAAACTGCGTTGTTTTCACGAGCACACTTACATAGGTTGTTCGGAGCTGGGGGGATTATCGCTTATTCAGCGCACTGAAGGATTATCGAACAATTATGGTAAATCACGCATCATGTAGTAGAGTAAGTACAACATGTCTGGCAACCAAGAAGGAAGACGACATGCTAATTAACCCTGTAAATGGTTATTGGCTTGTTGAGTGACGGGAATTCCCAGAAACGAACTGGTAGATTCATTGGGCGTTGCGAGCGCTCGTTTTCGTAGCAAATATTTTCATCTTACTAGTGCTGACGGATCCGTATTTCCCATTCATACCTAACTGCAGTTTGACACCATATTGATGTGTTCGGGTAGTAGCCAAAGAATTTGCATGGGAAACTTTCAAAAAGCTCCGTAGTTAGTGAATCACAAAAGAAACTTACATACCGACCAAACTTCACGCGCTAAGACTACGAAGTCACGTCTTGATCACATCCTCTAGCAGCACAACTTGGCTGCCATGCCATAGACACAAGAGTAACCACCTGGAACTGCTATTCAAAAAGCAGTTGTCTTGCCTCTCTACACCCACCTGACGAGTCTCGGTTTAAATTGAAGCGTTCGTGTGGCTGAGATATTCGGGATCCCGTCACCAGTCCACCTGAAAGTCAGGTCTTGCTACAGTTTTCATTTTTCCTAATCCCCTGTGGACGTGCTAACCGATTACTCGGTGACCGCGCGGGTTCACCAGTTGAAGTGAATGACGGGGGGTACGAGGCATAGAAAATCCGCATCACTTGTGAAAGTCATTTCCCATCGGTGAACGTGTTCACTACCTAAGATTGCTGCTCAGGTCCTGCCAACCTTGGGATACCGGTCCTCAACCTACTTTGTACCGTGCCACCCTATCTGGAAGGGTCTTTCTCTCATCAAGTCTTTCTGGCCCGGAACAACACATTTTCCCATGAACATGACTATTGTTCTCAGTTCTAATGCGATGCCATTTATTTGGGTAGTACTGGTAACTTTCGTGTTTATTTTTAGGAAAGGCGGGATTGCACTGGAAAATTGACTTGAATCTGAACTCTGGCTATAAAATATCAGTGTACCCACTTTTGACCACTTGGGCTACTTCGTGCTAGGGAGTACAATTCAGGGGTCTACATTTTGTCACCTCTCATGACCCACGCTGTCCTGTGAAGTCAGTCAAAATACCGGCGAATTTACGATTCATTAACTTTTGACAGCAGATAGAATTTTAAGAGTGAAAAGAGTGACAGTACAAGAATCTATCCACCGTTTCTCATCCGCTGATATCTTTTTGATTAACAAGTGCGTATATCAGGACAAGGATGAAATCACAATTGATTTTCCCCCATGTGGATCAAATATACCGCAAGGCTTACCATGGAATGATTGAATAGGTTTGGTTTAATTACACTAAACTTCAATAAAATGGCCTCAAAAACATGCGATATGTCCATTGGCTAAGACGACCAACCTTAAGATGATTTAGGATCCCGGACATCGCGAACACACCTTGAGTCGGGTGAACAAAATATTACATTGTCTTGAGGTCGATACTGGACGCGGGACAAGCCAAACGAACGATCTATCGACACTTTTTTACATACCGGGACCATTCGCGTTTGATTTAACCGGCCCAGTTCTCGGGGACCTTTCCTTCTTGCTTATCATTCGGTTATTATTTGCGGAATCGAGGGGTTGGCTCGGTGTAAAGCAGTGTAGCCACACTGGATCATCACGGTAGAACAGCACGAGGATTCTACGACCTCGAGTGATGTGGAAACAGAAAACCTTTTCAGTATTTGGATACTTTGTGCTACTGTATGTGTTTGCGCCCCAAACGTGTTTAGGCCTGAAACTTGTTCGGAAATGAGGACGTGTGTCTGGACATCCTAAGATCTCGTTGAATTTGAAACGGGATGTTACACGTTTTTCAGTGCCAAAACGCACATCTGCCATCAGTGACCGATGGAACTAGGTCAACGGCAAACAACATCGTGCGACGGGATTGCGAAAAGACCGCCTAAAAGTGAATGATGTGAATGATGGTAACTAGCGCTGACTACGAATACTAAGCAGATGATACATCAAGTAGACCGGACTGAGAATAATTATTCCAGTAAATGATGTCTTTGAATCTGGGGCATCCAATCTCTGACCATTGCATCAGATTAGCCATTTGTATCAAAAGATCCAGCTCATCAACACGTGATGATTTCGCATACATTAAACTAAGGCCACCTTCTTACTTAGGTTACTGGCGAAATGCGTGATCTAGGACCTGCAAAAGCTCGGTACGTGTATGCTAATATTCCCCTAAACAACTAGATCATGAATTTAGTTTGTTGGTACAGCCCTTCATACCTACAACGCATCCACATATAATCTTCATCTCAAGAGGGAAACACTTATGGAGTTTCGGAAAATGAAATACGGGTATTTTTATTCGAGCAACGTTTCGCTTTTGACACAAAAGTTTCGTCAGGTCACCAAGTTGGCCAGATTTTAAGGCAGATAGGGAACCAATCAGTAAGACGTCATCATATTAGCGCACTAGATGGTCTTGAGTGTCGATTAAAGGCTCTTGTCGGTTAGTGTGGTTGTCAAAATCTTTCGTTTATGGGTAGGGGGAGTTTCAAGTTAGTTCCGATCGGGTCTGGTTCCTTAATCTTCCACTTTGAGGTGCTTCAACTGATGATTCACCGCGGGTGCCACTGGTAGATTTCGTTGGTCTTTGTGAACTTGTGAGTGTTGCGACAATTTAGTTGGGGGGAGGGAAGGTGAATGAAGTTAATCGGAATTCAGATGATGACCACTACTTCTAATAACCGCACACCAACACGGGTCAGTTCGACTGATCCAAAAACCGTTTTCTACACGCTTGCCAGTCCCATGCCTTCTATTTTTTTAACACTGGGATGCTTGGCGATTTCTACCGCCTCGGCCATCAGTCCCTATGACGTGGACCGTAGTCCTCACCTCACAACCTCAACATCTAAATATATTTTGTGTTCCGTCTCCAGTGGATGTTCCGCGATTGCCGAGTCTTTCACTAACCCTCGAAATTCATCCGCGTTTCTCGGCGGCCAGTTTATTTTCCTCCTTTGCTCTCCGATTCTGTTGTGAAGTTCCCTGGCCGTCGTTACACTTAACCTTGTAGACACAGTCCCCGGTTCTGTTGGCCGGGAGGCGATCCTTCAGTTGTACCAGTGCAGATCGCAGAGTGCTTCCCCACTAGAAAGCTGCTTCTATGTGACTCACCCCGCTGAAGCCCGCCCCCTCCCCAATAGATAACGTTGCAAGACGGTCATTAGAGGGGCGTTGACAGAAACATTTGATGAGCTGAGGCGCGTTGGTGCACGTTGTATTGTGTTTGTAGGCTTACTCGCTCTCACATTAATGTGCGACAGCATGACATCAATGTCCAGCATTGATGTTTCGCTGCCATACGACCATGATTTATTTGAGTCTTATTTTAGAAAAAAATGACAGTGGGTGGGTAAGGCATTTAGTGCAAGCCCCATCACCATCACTTCGAGGTACCTACACCGCCAGACACTCATTCAGGCAATCTGAACAGAATGCAACAATAACGCCACTGATATCGATTTCCAGCCATATCTTGCAGCGTCTCCAACCAGGCGCAGTGGGGATTACACAGTCTCCATCCTGGAAAGTGAGAGGCACCAACAACACCCTGACTTTTCGTGATCTATTTCATATCCTCCTGTCGGGTCAAGGTTTGGCCACCACTGTGCTTCCGTCACTCTGAATTTAGCACAGGAAACAGCACTCTCTCCGGCAAACGATGGTTTGGCATACGCAGTACATGGCCTAACCAAAACAGTTTCTGGTGCTGGACGCATTCTTCAACGGAAGTCCCCGTCGCACAACCGAAAGTTTGCTTTCTTATTGTCTCGTTACTGTTTCGCGGGCACCACCGCACTCAAACTATAGTTCTTAGACAACAGTTGTCAAAGACCTGAAGACGTCTCAGTTCCGCTGCTGGAACAGGCTGTTTCACAGCCCTACAACAGCTCGTAGTGTAGCCTGGTGCACACCATAGGTGTCACATTAGGAGATTTGACCTTAGGCTTGCATTGACCTCATCTGTCACACTACAGTCGGAACTTATACAGCTTCCATCAGCAGGCCCGTTCTGTAAGCACCACTTTCTGATGCAGTTTCCCCACCTCAGTGGAGTTTGTTTTATGGCATTTTGCTTGTTCCTTTTAGAGCTGGCGGGAGACGCGGTGGCACATGCGATGAATCGTTTCATCCCCAGGTTCTTCTCCTGCACCATATGCGCATTTCATTTCGCAGCAAACTCGGCAAATATTGTTCGATCAGGGGAACCTCGCTTTCCGGAACACCGTCTAAAGCCTTCCGAATTCAGTTGGAACGAAACGATCTTGAGCCAACTTCCAGCGGCACCGACGACTGCTTTTGAGGAAGTTCTCTGGCTGAATGCAGTGCACAATCGGGTCAACAAACGTCTTTCGGGAGACATTACCGAAGATCCAATGGCCAAAAAGATCCAGTATCCACCACGAGATTTGTGCCCAGCATGCTGGTCACACGATCCAGAAAACGATGAAAAATACGTTCTCGGCAAAACAAAAGAAACGAAAGCAGTTCTGTTTGATTTTCTAGTTAATCATTATAAGCCCACGTCCTGGGTCACCGCAGCGCTCCCTTTATCCTTCCTAAAATTAAAAGGGTGAGTTTTGGATAAACACATTATTGATGTCTCAGGTACTGTGTGCACACTCCAACTGTGCTTCATTTTGGGGTGCTCATTGAACACTCAGTCGATACCGAAGCGCTAATTTTGATACCTTGATAAGATTGTTTTATGGTCCCTACATTCGAGGTCAGTTTGATCGTAAACAGGTGATATATATGAATACGACTGGCAAACTGGTGCGTTAGACAGCCTAGATCCCACAAAATACCACTGGCTTGTCATATTCCATACAAAATACGAAAGACAACATAATCAGCGCAACATGAACCTGTGAACTGTTTTTTTTACGGTTTGATCAATTATATTATGCTTACCTGTGATAGTCTTTGCAAAACGTTTGGTTTGTTGTTATTGATGTATCACTACAAAAGAGGGAAATTGCAAGGAAAGTGTAGATCTTTAAAATCTTCTTTATGCGTGCAGCTGTTAGAGTGACATCATAATGGTGTTCGTCGAATTGTGTGCTACCTTATTTTCTGCGTCATGTTTCGCCTATCATCGTAAGGATGACCGAAACGAAGGTACGTTTGATCAAAATCCTTCGGCTTATCAACAGAATAACGTCACGTTCCAGGTGAATTTCACCGTGTTCAACAGGTGTGATTTACAAACTTCCATATCGGTTCCTAAAGATTATTTAATCCTAGAGTATATATTTTCATGCAGACATATCCGTCTTCGTTCTGCGTTCATCAAAGTAGTATCTATGGTCGCCGGACCTGTGCAGAATTGGCCAAAGAATGGACACATACCCGAGTAACATGTTTTGGTTTCACCGTAGTGTGTTATAGTTTTGCGACGTTCATCATAGCGAGTCGCCTTGCTAGCAGATATATTTAATTACGGTGTTTTATGTAGTAGATTACATCAATAAATTTTCATACGGTGCCGGTGAACCTCTGTATCAGGTGTCTGGGTCTTTCATCCTTAGGTCGTCTGTGTCTGGTCGTTATTACTCGCTGTCACTGATATGGTGGTATGTTTTTCAACCAGCTTTCCAGAATATGTACAGAACCCTCTGTAACCAGCCGTACCGTATCGTAAGGCCATCCAGCAAAGATATAATGAATACTGAGGCAGTGAATATTGTGTAACGGTTGTCAGTGTGTGCGAATCCTAATGTTTGCACTTCATTGTTACTGACAGTTCTATATATTTTCATGGAGCTCAAGGATTCTTCACATAAATTGCAGTTAATTGATATAAATCGTCTTCCAACCAAAAGATTCCCCAATTTCATTCCTTTCAGAGCATTCCAGTAGACTGAAATCAAGAAAATCCCCATTTTATCTGTGTTTTTTTCCAGGACGCACTCTCTAAAGTGTATCGGTCTCCCTGTGGCTTGCTTGCTGGCAGTGAAAGCTGAGCGCCTCATGACCCAGACAGACACACAGGAATCGACTTAGGGGAACGCACTAGAATGGCAAAGCCTGTGTTGCTCACTTATTCTCTTTTTGAACACCATTTGGGCGTTTGTGCACCGCTTCACCACGATCATCTTCGTAATCTCTTCTATTGGGTGGTCGCAGAGATTTGTTACATCTTTGGAAACGCACCGATTTTCTATATTTTTGGATATTCCATTTAAGATCGAATTTACAATCCATTCTGTTCTTTTCACCATGGTTCTGATGATTTTGTATGTTGTTCTAACAGATCTTTGTATATCAGAACTTATTAGTTTGGCTAACACAGTTAACTGTGAGGGCTACAATCAAGCAATCATATTTTCCTAACAACTGATTTCATTTGTCTCCTCGGATACTCGGTACCTGGTGATGTGGTTATTCGGAAAGCCTAAAACCTTGTGCTGGACTGCACCAGAATCTATCAGAAAATGCCACATGAGAAGCAACACAAGTTTCAGCAAAAAAGATTACGAGGTATCGTCGGACTGGAATGCATTTTGCCCGTGCCAACCACTAATAGTTTTCCTGTAATATTTAGCAAATAACCCTCACTACAGACTGTTGTGTTGGGAAACCGTATGTTCACATCAACCTAGCCGGCGATGGTCAGCCTACTTTTAACAGTTTTCCGCATCTGCTAAACGTTCCATTGTACGGAAGCCTGTGCATTTGAGCCAGGCGTTCCAACTTGTGTGTTAACACCTACAAAATGCGAACTGCGACTTCCGTGTACTGGTGACACTGATGATGTTGAAGCGCAAGATCTTGATGAAGGTGGAAATAGGGTATCTCAGGTTTACACATTATTTTGTTTTCCTATCTCCGAGGAAGATCCGACATTTACCGTCTCAAGATTGAATTTGTCAGTTATCAGTTTTCCGTTACGTGTCTGATTATATACTATTTGCTGTGGGCTTTGCGTGTGTTTCGCACCACGCAAAAAAACGCTGGTACATGCACACCGACTTGTCCACGTTTTCTCGCTAACTACTTTCTAGCTGCCTGTAGTTTGCCGGTCAGTGTATCCGACTGCTGTGAACTGTTGTTTACTGGACAGATTTTTACCAGCATGGAGTGACGTCCTTCATATTCGTTGTTAGATGCAGGTTTACGGAGCGAACGTTGTAAGCATACTCCCATGCATCACCTATCACGCACGAGAAGACAGCAACTTCGTTCCAGACTTGTTCCTCTAATGCCTGCAAAAGTTTTCGCAGCTCAATGAGTTCATCCACTGTATGTCCGCAATTCCACACTTTGCCCTAGAACTCATCCTTTTTGGTTTATCTTTACTTTCCTGTTGCCATATATCATTCAATCTCTCTGGTGACCGCTACCCGTTTTTGAATGTATCCAGAAAACTCAAACCTTACAAGCCCTTGAGTGGTCAAGTCCCATTACTTAAAGTTATTTCGGGTTCATTATTCTGTTGTTGCACTATGCGACCCAGTTTGGCTTGTTTTTTGTTGCGACTTCTGCTTTCACTTGGTTGCTTCCTCTGGCATTTTCCATACGATGTTTCATCCGTCGACCCTTTGCTTTTTCCTATCCTTTCCACAGATTGGTCGAATGGGAAGACAGCACGTCAAGAGATCTTACTACGGTCGTCGTAATCTCTGTGGTGATTACCATCATTGCTGTTGTGGCCATACTTCTGCTGTCCAGATTCATCTGGAGATGTAGGACACGGAAAGGTGGAGTCTCTGGATACTCTCATCCGGGATCCACCGGCCTGTTGTCAGCACGCCCGTGAGACGGAATAAAAGCGCATTTTTCCGTGTCCAAATTGAACGACACATTGAGCTTTCGACCTCTTCACTTCCACTTAATTTCATTTATGAGTTGCTATCTTTCTTGAGCATGTCTAGCACTCCTTGCATTTCTACGCTAAGATCTTGACGCATGAATGCTTATTTCGAACAATAGACTATCGATTCTTTTGACATCTGTCAGGCTTAGATCAAGGACATTGTGATCACCTGTGGTTATCCTCCGTAGTGTAGTTAGGCGGCGGAACCCTTCGTATGTCCTTTTTACTTCAACTGTCTTTGTTATTGTCCACCGCTGAAACGCGTGTACTTGTTGCTTCTGTTGGGTGAGGACCGGTTGTATTGATTGGCTAGAAGGTGTGACCGTTACACAATACCAAATACAAACATGCGATTGGCGACAGAGTGATTTGAGACTAAGTAGGAAGGTATTGATGTAGTAAAAATGCCGTCGGAACCCATGATTTTGCATCCTGTTGGAGTCTCAAGTAGAAGTCGATATAACTTGTTTTGCGTTAGATACGGGGATAGCTCAAAATCTACCAAATCCTTGTACTGTTTTCGCTCCGTTTTAGCGACCGTTGTTATCTAGTTTACCACCGATAGATTGAGGATTGGTGACCCGGGGCACTAACAGATATCTTTTCCAGCGATGTGAGTTTACGTAGACACCACTTAGACCTGAATCCTAAGCAAATCTAAATAACATCTATAGTTTAAATTTTCAATTCCACAAAGTTGAGAAACACTGTTTGATTCACCTAACTTGAAGGAAAATCTCAGTGGAATCAGATCCGATGACCGCGGAGCAGATTCCTACCTTTGGTCTTAGATCCGTGGTGGTAGAAATACACACTAGTCGGTCGTTTTGGAGACAGTTCATACAAGGAAAGAACGAGGATTTTCCGGTATCCAGTGATCCCTGGATAAAATAGAGGCACCAGTACAATTTTTGTGGGCTCCGCATCGTACAGAGATTCGTAAATTAGCCTAACAAATAAGTCCTGATTTCTGCCGGACAAACACTGATCTCCCGGTCGCTGTACTCTTGTACACTGTGTACATGTATTCAGCTGACCTATCCATTCAGTGTCCTCCGCCGTCGTCCCTATCTGTATCCTTTGTTTTCTTGCAGTGAATTTAATGACTTTTCAACCCATGTAACAACCCATATAACTACGCGTTTATGGGGGAACACGGTATTAATAGGTCATACGGATAATGATCATGACGTGGAATCCGTTTCAGATGTTTACATAGGTTTTTGGTGTGCGACCTACACCCAGTGACCTCAGTTGTCTTTCTCTTTAAAGGTTTCACATAGCACAGGAAGCTGTTGTCATCGCAAACAGCAGCTATGGTGGATTGCTGAAATTGTAATGACCTTTCCCTCTTCAAGAAGAAATATTGATTTGTTCATATCGTCAAAGGAACACATGCAAGTTGTGAAGCAATCCACCCCATTAAGAATGGAGGAATGAAAGTAGCTAAAGACCAGTGGTGTTGAATTGACAGCCATGACCAACCGGTTTACTGCAGAGACGACACATACGACGCCCCTCCCTCGAAGGGACGGGGGACTTTCTGGACCCTCGAAGCATATCATTGGACCGATGAGTACGATGCTGAACTCCCAACAAGTTGGATCATTTTGTCACGTGAGCCACACATCGGTCGATCTAGTCCTATTTTCTAGGTTAATGAACAATCTGTAAGCAGGATGGACTTTCTATACTAAACCAAAGCTTGACAATTAGTTCCCGTAGGGGGATAATATATTTTGATGTTCGCTGTATCGCAGTCAGTTGTGGGCAACATCGGTCACAGTTGACGAAGGCCACTCTCCCTGTCTTCAGATGCAAAAGCGTAACAACGCTTGTCCTGCTCGTCATATTCTTCACTCTTCCGGGCTATTGTTTTGATCTGTAAGTGAATTTTCAGCTTGGTTTATTGAAATTGCTTTTAGAGAATGGTAAAGCTCCTTTAAGGCTTTTCGCGCCCTGAAAGCTGTCTGACAATCTGTGCAATCCTCGTTCCCAAAATGTGCTTTACTTCCGATGACCAAAACACTTGAATGCACTGCAAACGAACTTCATTTAGCAACGTTAATCAAAATAGACCTTCGGAACTCGATACCTACTTACATGCTTATGTACAAATGTTGCTGAATTATTGCTAACCATGTGAGTGTGTTTAGAATGCGTCTCCTGAATTATGCGAGCTACCGGGTGCCTCTTCGCATACAGTGTAGGACTCAAATGTTCAGTTACAATGCCAATAATTGACTGTTACGGTCTACCAGTTGAGGATGTTGATGGTTCATAAGTGACCACGTCTGTTCAATCCGTTTCCTATTCTCTCTGGTTGACACCGGATACAGGGCATTCAGGTGGATGTTCTTGTGGCTCAGCGCAGTCCCTATCCAGCATTACCCATTGTGCGAGGGTGTCTTAGCTTCGTTCACTGTATATATGAAAACATATCGCTCATTTGACTGATTCTTTCGCGAGAATCATTACTTCGTTTTTGCATCGTAAAGTCCCCGTCAAATAATGGCCGTCTTCCTCCCTTCGTTACATGTATGAAGAGACTGAACTGCATTCGTCGGATATGGCAAGCCAAAGGGTGGACATATGATGCAGTCAAGATGTACAGTAGTAGATGTGAAGTAGCTGGGAATAAATTCCCGCAAGAAATTAAAGTGTATGGAGCGATGAAAGACGTTAAAACCACCAACGAAAATGTAGGCGGACATATCCAGGCGAAAAATCAACGATCGGGAGAACGAAGTGATGATGTCATTGGTGATGTTACTAAAGTTGTATAGTTTTGAACGAGTGATCTGAAATTATTCTTCCACTAGGCTATTTACGGGCTGATGGGAGTGTGGGACAGTATGATCATTTTGAATTGGGCTTTCGTCCAGTATGTGAAACCAATCCATGCTCTACAGTACTTCTCAGTTTTTCAGCATTGTCTGGCCTCACTTACTACACGATGTCCCAGTGAAAATCACACCACCATCAAGATTGCCAAGCTCAGAGATTAAGTCGACTTCCAAATGCAAAACCTGAGTTACCATCATCCCTTTCGGTAGCAAACTTTGGGAAATTGGCGAAGTGGCAGTAGTCAGTTGAAAGGCAGTGGTAAAAAACGGTCATGACGCCAAATTCGTATAAGTCTGTTACATAGATTTCTATCAAGGGTTACGCACAGGAATTTGAAGCTCACTTCAAATAAAACAGCTGGTAGCCGCGATGATTGAACTCACATTCGAGTTTTCCAGATCAATTTCAACGCGATAATTACTGTCTACTTACGCAAATCACAGAGTAGTTCACATGAAAACGCATTTTCAGTCAAGTCAACGGTTGATCAAACCTGAGTGCAAGCAAGCGCCTACCCCTAAGTGTCACGATCATTGTAGTAAGTAACAAATAAGCACAAGAAAATGAACCTGGGATTTAAAGATGTTAATTACAGAAGTACAGTGTATATAACTCTGAAAAATTACCCACTACCCCTTACGTCCGAATTGACCTGATCGGTTTGCTGTAGCGGATTCATTTGTTTGTCCTTGGGCCAGTGACTTCCACCCTTTAAGGGCAGCACCACCTAGCTACAAATCACACGTGTCCGCATGGTGAATGTGAATTGAGTATTTTGATCCAGACGATCTGATCAGTTCGCTCAGAAATGCTTCTTATTGGTGGCATCCGATCCGAGTGGATTTTCATGACCTTCACTATCCATGAGGGCATAAGATGCATCCGGCCAAACAAGAAATCAGTGCAACTCATTTTCTTTACGTACAAATATTTGATTGGTGCTGGTTAGCCCTACGAGTAAATAGTGAAAACCGCTACACAATGTGACACGCAATTGATCCTGCTACCTCTACCTAGTTAGCTCCAAGTAGGACGAAACGTATCGCGAATCGCTTTTCAGGTCCAACCAGAATTCGCTGCCGCAGGTTGCCCTTAATGTCTTGGGCTACCAGGGGTTATTGCTGTGACTTGTATTGATATTGGTGTCAAAAGCATGGTACTGTTACAACCATGATTATCTGGCGTCGTGATCTAATCTATAGCCGAGCTTAACGAGCGCAATTTATTGGTCAAGATGTGAACCAGCTTGGTTTAGACATCTGCGGTGTTAATTGACTTGGAAGTCCTAAGAGGTGGACCAGTCAATCAACACTACCAGTACACTCGCTGAATTCTGATTCTAGGCATTAGGGGACCGATCAATTTGTACAGCTGTAAACACCTTCATTTAGTACTACGCAGTAATTCAAGTGGTTTCACCGTGCGTCCGTGAAACGTTGGGAACCGTTGCGGCGCATACCACCTGTCCGGATTTCAAATCCCGGGACGGGCAAGGACATGCAGTGCTGACGTGAGCGAACCTCGAACCCAGTACTCCATCAATTTGGTGCAGATTAGAGGAATTGTGCCAGGCGGGCGAAGAACTACTCAGGTGCTCATTCAACTGAAAAATAAAACAGAATGTGTTTTGTCGCATGTCCCTAATTTTCTTATTACGTCTTTTGGCATGAAAAATGCGGAAGTCGCTCTAGAACAATGTCTTTCAAATGGTTTCGTTAACGAACCGTTTCTTCAGGTCGTCTGTGAATGGGGTCACCCATTCCCTTCTGTCGGGAGTAAAATTGATATTGAAAAATGATGGACGGAGTTGGTACTTCTTGACTAACCCAAGCGCGAATGACGGTTGCATGCGCACCTTGTTCTCTTACCGTCGGCTTGTGTGAGAATCTATCAGATTGGATTGCTGCCAGTCCCACTAAGACGAACCCTATGTCTTATTGGAAAGCTTTGGATTCAACGCTTATTTGAAATCTCCTATGACAGAGACGGTGTATAGATCCTATCAGACTTGTTTCTGGACGATGAATCATTTACAGATTGATGTCACTAATTACTTTTGAAGGTTCTTGAAGTTGAACTTGGATGACTGTTCTTCGGACAGTGTATCTTCAGAGATGCATCCACGGTTGTGGACTCCATTATTCAATCGTCTCTAAGTTTTATCGACCTTGGTTCGGTTGAGTAAAACAGACCTAATTCGTCAAAGTGATTTGAGTTCGAATATTCTCTTGTGGAGGTCGGTAGAGATCATTGATACAGTGGTAAATTCTCTGTCGCGTCGATTCAGGTAGTAACCATGAGGCTTTGCAAACGCAGACAGTCAATTCCTTGCTGAGCTTGGGGGTATGTAAAATCACAAAGCAAAAATATCTTCAAAAGGTCTTCCATCCCGATGTTGCGAATATGACAATGTTGTTTGGTATCCTATTTTCTCTCCGCAGATTGTAACTTAGCATGCGTTATTCCACTAACGTAGGCAAAGCCCTTCAGAACCGCAGAAGACTGAGGTTGCAGACTTTACTTGATGGTGGCGTCCGAATGATTCAAAACTGAAGCATACCATTATTCCAGGTGCTCTTCTCAGGAAATAGACCGATATCACCAGCACAACTCAGTTCTGAGTGAGACTCAATATCGAACAGTACAGAATTAGCACGAACCGATAGGACCAAGCCATTATACGAAAGAGGTTACTTAAACTTCTGGCATAACGTCGGGTGAATCAAGACGAAAAGCCAGTCAACATATATTGTGATTATTCTCCCGATTGAATTGGTTTCAACCGCTCGCTTACACTCATCAGTGTCGATTCCACTAGAGTCAAGCTACCACAAATTGGTTTACTACCATCATATTTGTGTAATAGCTGTGAAGTCACATGTACGTTGAAGTTAGGACGTCCACAGTTTCCCAAATCTGCCCGGTAACTTTATCCCCCAGGCGAAGATGCAGCGGCCGACTAAATCGATTGCGCATTTAGACAAATTGTGTGTTTGTTGGTCGTCTGTAACGTTCATCGACTGACCAACATTAGTGGTCAGCAGATGACCACTCATTTACACCGTTGCCTGTCATGGTGCCTGCCACATGGTGCAAGTTCCGTCAAAATTTCCCATTTGTTCATAGACATGTGGTTCTCCCTCTCTCTTCAGTAGTTAGCATGTTGGAAGTTCAGCATTACAGTGACGTGTGCAACAACGTGTAAGCAACAGTTTCAGTTAATCGAAGATGGTGTCCGTTATTAGTAACTTGTAGATGTGGAAAAAAACGAGAGATTTTTCTACGGAAATTCTGGCAAATAGGCCTTGAGCCAACGGTAAAAAAATCATCCGACCGACATTGATGTCACAAATAGAAAAGTCAACTTGGCGTGAAACAAGGTCTGCTTTCAGGCGCTTCGTTTCACCGTCATCTTCTGTACAGATGAAACCTATGGGGGCTTTCCAGGCTTGTGCTGCTCCGCTTCTTTTATTCGGTCGTGTCGATTAACTACGATGTCTTACATTCATGCCCAACTATGCTTGCTTACGTACAGACTTTCAAGCCCACTCAGCGCCAGTTTAGAGATATTCTGTGGGTAAATTCTTCCAAATAGGGGTGAAAAATATTGGTTTACATCCCTTGTTTGGTTACCACAGTTCTTGTTTGGGATAAAAAACAATGGAATGGATTAGGCCTTGTCACTTATCATTAAATAATTTCCAAAATGTGGAATGCCTGAGTTTCGTGGATCGTACAAATATTCTGAGTGTGGCAGCCCATTTTGGTTACATTGTTAAGCAGAACAGTCAGCGGCCTTCAGAAATAACAATACGTTATATTTAACGAGACTGGTTTTATCGCTATACGATGTTACGATTTGCTTTTGGCGTTTAAGATAATATGCGGGTACAAACGCTCTGAAAATCGAAGAGTTGATCGGTTCCTCTCACAGCCTCTAAAGTTCGCAATCTGAAGCAAGTTAGACAAAAAGATGCAGTTGCTTGTACCCTAGACTTGCTTTCTACTGACAGGTGTTGTATCTCTGAAACGAGATTTCAAGATCCACTTACTGTTGGCAAACTGACGATCCTATCATTTTCTTGCATCCAGGGGCCGCTGCGCCCAGTTGTATCGGAGTGGGTTTTCTTATGACTATCTGAGCTGGATGGTTTCTGGTTAACTGGATTTCAGTTGGTAGCCGCCTGTGCGCTGTCCATTCTGAAAATTCTGCGCAATTTCCCGGAAACCTTTCGAAAATAGCCGCCTGTTCGGTGTGTCCAATTAATCTCCAACAGACTGTGGGCCTGATTTTCAAGGACAGTTCTTATAACTCTGAGTGCTTTATTCCAACGGACTCAAAGATCAGACTATGTGGTTACGGGGGGTATTATTGAACGATTTGGTAGACTTTGCGCCACTGAGACCCAGTTGGGTGATCGTTTTGGACTGGAACCGAATCACCGTTCGGTTAACGGTGAAAGACTGTTGTAGTTTTTTGCCCACCACAGACTACTTATTGCAGTACTAATTTCTGAAACAGCCACACACTAGCCAATCGCATGACCAGTAGCTCTAAATGGCATGGATCTATCACTTACTGGCGCTGTGTTTTGTTGTGTAACCAACTGGATTTAAGCCATGGGGTAGCAAATTAAACCATAGAGTCTCTCTGGGCTCGGATAACTATTTCCTCTGTTCGACAAGCGGTCAGATATCAGGCAAAAAGCACCTGAACGGATCAACAGGTTGGATGGGTCTAGAAAGCTGATGAGATACATAAAGTGAGAAACTCTGAGAAGGTCCTGCAATCATCCAACTGAAACTCCCCGCGAACCACAATGGCCTGTGGTAAGCAGCTCAGTCATTCTTATAGAAGGATAAGTTCTGAATCGTTGGGCTGAAAACTTTCAGCAAAAATTTAACTGACTTCATGCAATCGCTCAATCAGAGAGACTGGGCGCATTACGTGTTTAAGTGGAAAGGTTAAGTTGCCTTGTTGTACAGTCTGGTAAGTACGTTAAACTCCAGCTAAGTGCTCAACTGGGTCAACATTGACAGGTTCTACGTTAAAGTTGATAATCTCCTCCGATCTCTTCCAAAATCCGACAAGTTACTCTTATGGGGGGACTTCATTGCACATATCTGTAGAAGTGATCATCTGTGATGAGATGTCCTCGGACACCATGGTATCGGGACTGTAAGCGCCAGTGGTAACCGTTATCAGACTGCATTATCCAAGCACTTACCATCACGGATACGAGATTATGCCTCCAACAACAACTCACCACCAAATGGACACACTCACACAGCGTCTATTTCATCTATCTGAAAGTGTCGTCGTTCGTTAGCGAGACTTTCGGAGGATGCAAAAAGCGGAGTGTGGAAAAGACCAACAGATTGTCCGAATGAAGCTTGTTAATGCTCTACTAGAACCCGAAACCTAGTTATATGGACAGAATGCTGAGAGCACTAACAATGATAGCTTTGTTAAGTGAAAATGATTACAATAGGTATATACGTGAACAAGGGACTTATCGTATTGTAGATACAAGTTGATAAATCCTGTTGCAGGCCCGGATGCAGGTTTCGTGTCTTCTTCGCTGTTGTCGCAGCTACACGTATTTTCTGTCCGTCCGTGCGTGGTGTGCTGTAATTCCTGAGCGGCTAGACTCGGAGCTGGGCGACGTGCGTAGCTCTGTTGTGTTCTGTGTCCTGTGCTGTTTTCCTATATCTAGGTTCGTTTGCGTGGGTGTAGGTGTCCACTTGTTGCCACACGGATCGGACAGCAGATAGTCAATGTCAGATGAGTCATCTTTGTGTGTCGCGATTTGTAAGTGTGGGGCTAAAACGAGTCTCGTGATCTAGGGAGCGATTGTGAGCTGTGTAGTCAAGTGAGTCACAATCGTGTAGCGTGAATTGTGAGTGTAGAAAAAAGAACAGATCTCGTGATCTAGTGAGTGGCGGTGAGCTGTACAGTCATGTATGTTGGTGAAGGGGCTGCTACAAGCTAAATTTCCAGCTTCCTAAGCAAGTGTAGGCCAGTCATATCAGTAAACGCACAGCCATTCACGTAAATCGTTTCAAACATCAGAAAGCCAATTTGATATACCAGCAACAACTGGCCTCATTACTGATGCAGAGGATTTGCACAGCTTGAAACAGATGAAGAGGTGACAGCAGTAAGAAAGATAGGGCAAATGCACCAAGAACGTGCTGACTCTTTTGTTGGTGAAACCAGCATGCAACTCAGGAAACATTTGTAGAAGCCCTTGTAAATCCCAACAGCGAGGTCAGGAGACAGAGAAACCCAGTAAAATACGCTCAAAATAACCTAATTAAACGACTTAACCGTATCAGGAACGATGGAGGAGGTAAACTGAGAGACTCAAATACTTCCCTGCTAGGCGCCAGTATAACGAATTTTTGAGGTTCTTTTTAAGTTATCTATGCAGTGGACATCAAACCGAACCCTCCAGGATATTGACATGGGACTGAAGCAGGTTACTCGCAGAAATATTGCATATGCCGCGCAGGCACCTCAAGAAACTTCAGAATCGACTGCAGTGCTCTAAGAAGACCGCCCTGTTGAGAGCTGAATCTCCTGCCGAGCCCGTACAGCCACGCGATGCCGTAGGCGATCATGCAAACGAGGAATGGTAAGGCAGCTGGGTTACCGGACTCTGGGGATACGCTTCTTCAAGCAACCAACATTGTCACGCAAAAAACGGAGTTCCCGCCAGGATCCAAGGGTTCTGTAGTCGTTCCTCCCGACAAAGGAGGAAGAACGAGGGGGTCAGCTTTCTGAGATACGTGCCCAACCACCTGAAAAGGTGCTGCTCAACCGCCTTGTGGTTGAGGCTATCAAAATAGAACCTGAAGAAGAAATGTTGGCTTAACGGATTGTAGTACAATGGGTTTGTATATTTGCTGTATGACAGCTTCCAGAATTATCGTGCAAAACTAGCTGTCCATTCACTGCCCCCTTAGCAGACTTTTAGAATGTCTTCAGCTCTCATGTGAACAAATAGGTCGGCTCCAAGTGATTTCGAGGACCTCATCAACAGAAGTACGCCCTTGTCCACAATGTCGTCCAACTGTATGTCATACGCATCGTGGATGCGACCTACTTGAACGAGTATGTGGTGCGTCGTGCTCAATATTACAAGTTTTGGCGCAAAGACCAGTTCCACCACACTTGGGTCCTTATCTTCATGTTTGCAGATCATGTTGTGACATTTGCGCAAACTCATGATGAACTGCAGCGCCTACATGGGAGCTTCGCGACTGCTGCTGAGCTGTTCTCCCTGCGCTCAACACAAAAGTTTTCGTTATGCACTAATCTACGCTAGGGCGAATCTCAAACATTCCTTCGCGTATCGTGGAAGAGTTATTTCACACCTAAAACATGGTGTCTGGTGACCTAGCCATCAACGCTGAGCTAAGATTCCACATTTTAACAAAATCTGGGAAAACTGGTGTAAAAGAAGCGGAGTATGCAACCGGAGACCAAGCTGAAACTGTAAAACTCATCATGTATCATCTTCTGTGGCTTTGAAGCAATGGTGTTGCACCTCTTATACATGTAATGTCCTAATTATGTCTCACAGTGGAAAGTCCAAGCCCATCATATGTAGTTGTATCCCGCCTAAACGTTGAGTAAAACTCCTATAGAGACAGAGACTGTAGAATATTATGATTTTCGCGGTCTGTGGCAATATGAAAGTATCTCTTGCGTCACTAAATCACTGTTGTTGTCTCAAATGGTTTATCGGCATTCTGTAGATGCCTGAGAAAATTTGATTCCCGAGTTCTGTTTACCTAACAAGGCCCATGATAAAACCATAGGGTTGTTGTTGCTTCACGACCACATCGATGGTCTTTCAGTTCTCACATTTAGGGTCATTGACATTTTTTGGTCCTCCTTGAAGAAGTAAACAGGATAAGCACTTCGGATGGTGTCCACTTGTCTAGTTCACTTTGACCGAAGTGCGAAATATACGTCCCTATTTTCTGGTATCACGTGCATCTAGCATCCGCATCGCAAGATTCCATTGCTACGTTCCCTGGGAAGATAAAAGAATGTTATTTCCTATTTTGTTTATTCATGGACATCTTTACATATTTTTCAGTTACTTGTCCCAATGGCCTCTGTTTCACAAAAACAAGTCACAATAGCATATTTGAATACATGCACCTAAAATGGAAATTCCTCTGAAAATGTAGCAAGTAATCAAACAACTCATTAAGCTACTATGTGGTTAAATTAGAGGACGAAATTTCAGCCGCACGGTATCCTTGAACTTACTGTCTTTCGTTTGTCAGTGGGGCAGTGTTTTTGACAAACTTGATTGTATAGGAAAACTGAACAAGCCAAACGGTAGCCTGGCATTGAGCTAGGGAGAACTTAACGAAAAGAAAAACGCTTCACGACGTATCTATTTATTCCAAAATTAGGGCTCCGAAGGATTCCCTCGATTTATCGGGCCGGAGAGGTAAATAACAGCGGCATTTTTGTACCCGGACCTTCTGGCGTTTAAATGCACACTGGTGCTGCATGCTAACGGTTTCATGTAGCGACTTGTCACTTCGGAATCTGATGATTCAGACTGTTCCAGAGTCCGTAGGTCGATTTGATTTGCCAAAACCGTGACTTATGCTATGCACTGGCTTCGTGATATGGATTTCGTAAGTTATTTCGACCGGGATTATCCACGTTATATTGATTACTATGTGCCGTACACTTCACACTAGGAAACACCTTCGGTGGATACTGAAGTATCTTCTTACTGGTGTGCGTGCTCCTGAGAGAGATAAACAATATGAACAGTTTAATATTTCCTGAACCATAAAAATTGCTTTCTTAAAGAGTTGGCGACAAAATTTAATTGAATCGCTGCTCGATGCCAGTCTTGTGACCTGTAACTAGCGGATATCTAAAGTCTGACGAATTCAAGAACAGCAAATCAGTTTCCCCAGATAATCTAACCCAATGCTAGCGAATAATTCTCTCATACAACTGTGGAATGGTAAGACTTGAAGAAGGATAAAGGCAATGTGCTCATGAAGTTGCTTTAGGGAGGAAAAGAGGGTTGGTCAAACGGTACAGGAACCACTTCATTTCGTTGATTGCAGTCTTTTCGAAATGATGAATTACAAGTTTGCTTCTGGCTTATTTGATGCACTACTGCGGCAAACCTATGTTTACCGAAGTTTAGTAGCGATGTTGAAAAAGTAGCGGAAAATAAGAGTGGCTTTTCAGCTCAAGACGTTTAAGCAGACAGGATCAAAAGCGCTCTAGGTTCAGTTGGATGGCGCCGTTCACCAAATCGCGATCCCAGGACTTTATCCAGCAAATTTCGTGGGGTCAAGCTAGATTGGTTATCACCTAACAGTTACACATAACATGGTACACTGTGGGTCTCCTTGAAATGGCCATATTCTAGTTGTATGTGTTATTATGGTATTTTACTTGTTTGTGAAGATGCTTGTATCTTCTTAATTTTGCCGTTGTTCTATCTGAAAAACAAAACCAGATTCAGCTCAAGGAGAAAAGTGCATCGCCTCATAGATGCACTGACGCAACCGCCACTTTTATGTACTCGATTATCACCGTCAGCAAGTTTGCTAGGTGTGAACCACATGGGTGATGCAAGGAGCCGACTGTGGAACAGATCACCAGCTAGTCCGAACGAAATCTGATGTCTAGCTTCATAGGCCGGCTCCACCCGTTAATGTGTAGTGTTCGACGCACGATGTACGGAACATTTGAAAAAGAGGTTCTTACGTGCAATTGAATGTGTGATTCATGGACATGTGCTAGCATCTGAACTTGCAGGGCTTAATCCATCCAGTCGGTTGAAGTGAGTGTGGAACAACTTAAAATAAAATGCTGACAGCGATAGTCAACGAGATCGGGCATCTGCACCCAAGTCGCTCTTCTTGATGACGAACTTTAGCACGTAGAACAACTGGCAGTTGGCAAGGACAAAACGACTACTTCAGGCAGCGAGAACAAGAAGCAAAAAGCAAGACTATCAAGACGACCTAACTCAGTGACTCATCCGCATTGGGGATAAACGGTGCAGGAAACAGATTGAGCAGACTAAAGAATTGTCTGCTTGACGGCCTCGCGAGCAGCCTTTCCGGTAGCGTAAATGATGTGGAAGAATTGGGTCGAATCCAGAGATGAACCACGCTCACACATTCTGTCTGTTATGCCTGGGAAGTTCTGAAGAAACAACTGTGTTTGGCTAACGGTACGATTCAGCTACACACGCTATGTTACGGGAAGCGGTGTCTGATACTAAAGCCAACCCTCATAAGGCCGACCGACAACAGTGGATTCAATCCGGCGACAGAAAAATCTGGGTCCGAGTCACGTAGGACCCCATAGGCTCGGGAGATGCTACTTCCTCAGTAGCAACCGTCACACCTCCGCAGCGTACATTAAAGACTGGAATCCGAATGTTTTTTCCGTGAAAACTGGTTGAACAAACGGACGCCAGTTCCTTTTCAGATAGAGCGGTGTGCGCCGAAAATACTGCTGAGCTTAGTGTAAGCCTTTGCGGCCGACGTAGACCTTACGAAAGGTGATCGGTGGGCGAACAGGCAAAGATTTATCTAAAGACACCGGGTGACCTGAATGTGATGGCGTCAGAACTAGTATCTGCGCCAGTTTCCTGCTGCTCGTAGGGCTATCGGCATCATTCCTCAACTTCTTTAGGTATGAGCATAACATTGTCCCTCCCAGGGTAATTCAACTTAGTCGTCATGAGTAACTATACTGTCGGTCTCAGTAGGTTAGATGGACATAGCTCAGAAGAGAAAACCACGTTATCGCGTTCTAGTTGCTTGTGCTTAGAAGATAATTCGTCGATTTTGTAAGCGATCCTCGTAAGATACCCCCGTTGGCATGTAGTGCAAGCCAAAAAGGCTTGGACTTCACAATGGAAACTTAGCCAATTACACGCGGCTTGCCTATCTCGGGGCAGCGAGATACACCTCGTCTCAAAGATTCACACACTTATGTAGATAGTTGCTTTTCAGTGCCCTCTGTTGAGTGTTACAGCTGTCATGGTTTGGGAGTGACGGTATTTTAAGCTGTTCCGAGTTCTACCCCAGTTTTAGAAGTTGAGTTATTTTCGATTTTCTAATTCACTCTCTGATTTGCAATAGATAAGCTGTTTTAAGATGCGAGGATAATTCCGATGGGCCTTCCAGTAAAGCCAGTTTTGTGTCAGGCTGTGATCGATTCCAGCAATTAATTCGAAAATCTTCCATGCTCCGGGTTTGGTCATATTACTTTGTCCAAAAGATTTTACGTGGGAACACAAATGAGAGCTGATGAGTGTCAGAAAGTATCATCTATGCAGCATTTACTTTTTGCTGTCAAAAAGAAGCGAAAGCAGTACAACAGTCAAGTTTATTAGTGTCTCAGTACCTATGAATCTACAATGGCGTTTTCATGAGGCGTGTTTTCAGGCAGTCGAACAACCTACCCTCGGCGTAGGCCATGGCTTCAGTTAGCTACCGAGCTCTAGGTCCGTACACAGTGGCCAAACTTCCATACAGCACAAAAACCCACATTCAGCTGTATGCTGGTACCTTCTATTGTGAGCCTCCGATACAGACTGAAGACGATTAGTGTATTAGAAAAACCTACATTTAAACAAACCGATATCGCTGAACCAAAAACCATGGTTAGTCATTGTGATTATGTTGCTATTTAAACACCCTATCTGCACAGAGAACCTGAGATACACAAAGACGAACGCAATCCTTGCATGCACAGATGCTGCTGCCATACACTGGCAAGTTGGTTAGCGGATGTTATCACCCCAGTTCGTGAAACCCACTGATTCCTCTGGTGTAGAACAATCCATCCATTTCCTACAAAATCCGGACCGTATTTTGTGAGTGCCTTAAACTACTTATTCCATTGATTTTAACTCCCTACTCACTAATGACCCACTTAAAGAGACATTGATTATTCGTATGACCTTATCACAGTTCACAAGCTATTCACATGCATCCCATTAGACCAAGTGGTTGACAGGTGCTTTTTGTATGAAAATTATCCATTTTGCTTTCAACGGAGGAGTATATAGGCAAACTGATGGCGTAGAAATAAGCAGTGTACCAAGTGCTTTTCAAGGGATGGATAAAAGTTTGCCGCTCAACGATATCTTCACAAACCTACATAGAGGGCATGAAAATGATATTTCATTCCTCCCACTTTCAACACCCACAGGCGTATAGACCATCTGTATTCTATACCTTTTGAGGCTGGGGATAACAACAGCTTTGCCCATTTGGATATTTTCATTACCAAAAGCTTAAACTGTACTCTCAAATGTTTGGCGTAATCAAAGCCAAAGTCCACTGATGAGTCCTCCCAATTTTTTTTGAAAAAAATTTGCAGCAAAAAAGTTTATAAGATAGTTCTAGTACGTGCCCTATTCACGTATTCCAGGCATCTCCCCGATTCCATTAGAGAGAAGGAAGGATTGATATCAAAGATATCCTGGTCAAGCTGATACCCTCCGTCACACCAGAATACAGTTGCAGCCGGACACGATTCGGTTGTTCTCAGCAATTCGTAGAGCTGACAAGAATGCCATATTATCAGGCCACAATTTTAATGCGACCAGTTAGCTACAGTCATCCGAGGATGCCTCGTCACAGATAATGACGTCTACGGACACGTGTACTGAAGTCCCCCATAAGAGTAACTTGTCGGATTTTGGAAGAGATCAGAGGAGAGTATCAACCACAATGTAGAACATGTCAATGTTGACCCAGTTGAGCGCTGATTTCAATCGCGTAATTTTGGCACACCAATTGCAGCCAAATTAAAGTGGGACTTCAGTTGATTCCACAGGATCTTGGGTTGATCACTTCCTTGGTGTGGTCAAGAAGAGCGGAAACCATAGATTGATCACGTTTTTCTCATTTAGGGTAACCGATCCAGTAGAAGGTTGTCCGGAAGCAGCTTCTCGAGGACCTCCCAGGTCTAACATCCATGGTCCACCGAATCGAGATAACGGTTCCCCTTCCATTCAGCTGTATTGCAACCAACACTCCGTGTCATACAGGGCAGGCAACCCGGTTATCAGCAAAATGCAGCCGTGTTGTATAGTCCCGCTAGCCAACGGTTGTTTGGGAAGACGTAACTGAGGGAGATATGAGTTAGCATAAGGAGTTATACTGTTCAACAAATGCTCAATGCGGAAGAGTGCTGTGAATTCCTGACCCCCAAGAGTCTGTGATATAGGCTGATCACACGCCGTCCTGGAGTTTTTTGGTAAGATTAGTGTTACTATTTTTTCAAACATAGTTTGGTAACCCTGTCACAGCTACGCTCACTCATGCATCCGAGTAGTGTAAAACCTTGTTACTGACGTTTAAACCCCTTCATTAATAGTGAAAATCCAGACATGTTGGCCTACTAAATAGCATACACGAGAGCGTCAAATGAGAATCATGCCCCGTTGAACCCTGTAAGCCAGCAGAACGACTACTGCCTCAGCGTCTACCCGAACAACCCAGTAGCATGGTACCTCAGCCAGTGCACATACCCGGACGCCAGACACCGTCGGATAACGGTAGACGACCGTTTTTTTACCTGATTCTTGAAAGCAAGTAGAATGGCAACCTTTAAACAAATGTTTCTGGATTTTCTGGCCAGATATCAAATACAAAGCAGAAACTAAGTCATTATTAAGCGGCCCTGTTTACCTAATGTGTACGATAGAACGTGTCGGCAGCCTATAGAATAAATAATTAGGTGATGAGGTAGAGCTACCTGATTTACAAAGGACAACATTTCACTTATATTCATCACCAACCTGAACCACTCCGGCAAGTCCATTTTCATGAAGTCGTTACAGAAGTGAGAGGTCCCGACTACATGTTTCGTGCTAGAATACTACTGAACTCACCCACACCGTCCATCAGAAATAATGAGGTTTCTGATATGTATAGTTACCTGAGACGGGACTGACAAAATACTAAAAGGGCTGGTCGACAACCGAAAAAAGGCATTGGTGAAGAACCACACGATGTCCCTCTATAGCTAGGCTTTATGATAATAATACTGTTGATAAGAAACGCAGCCAACAGCATGACTTACAAACTCGCTTACAGACAACACACATAAAAACCGTACAGGCAAAACTTAGTTGGAATCATTAAGGAACAGGAACTCCCAACTAGGCAATCCCAGCCATGGGCTTTGCGTGGTGCCCATAAGGGTCTCTTATAAGCTTGGGAGGCGGCACACACCCGGCCGTGAAATTTAAGGTAGATTTAACGACCGTACGATTTAAGCTGTACGATCAAGGCTTTGCCGACTGCTTGACAAGACAAATGCAGTCTATTTCCGAAACGTCCAAATATTGGGGTCTTCAGAATAGGAGTGAACTATCTCACGCCTTTCCATAAATTTATCTATTCGAGTGATTGATTTTGTTGATCCGAGCAAACTGACGCATCGACCTAGTTGAAACGATTTGAAATCACCGACTATTATTACATTGGCATAAGAAACTAACACAGACCAAGACAGATCTACGGTGAACGGATAACGTTATCCCATCAAGCGGGGTAAGCCTAGTAAAAAGTTATCAACCATAGCAGATTAGTTGAACAGTAACCTTTTGGAAATAGGAAGGAAAGGAGATGCTTGAGACGCCAGGTGTGTTACAACCTCGACCTGATGCATATAAGTTCTTCAGATCTCGTACACTTGAAAACACACGTGAACCCAGCGGTCCATAATGAATTAGATAAATGGATTCTGCATGCATATATACCTACGTAACGGTGGACTGGCATCTGTTTCCGGATTGGCCTATCACACTGAAACAAATCAACTGACGACTGCTCACAGTATGTCATGCCACATAGGTTTTGCGCTGACCTGCGAGTGCACCCACCTGAATGTCCTGTGATTGGTGTAAACCCGAGGGAATAAGACCGCAGGTTCAGCTGGAGGCGTCATTTCAAATCCATCAAAATACTTTACTTTACTGGTGACCAATACTTTTAAACCCAAGTTACTGCAACTGAAGATTTGAGGCGAGCAAGGCATTCAGAAGGGTAACTGCTGGCTTGCACCACTCAGGTGTATTTTAAGCACTAGCCATTGTTCAACTAGTTCTGAGCAATGACGGTCATGAAAAGTAAATTTTACCATCCTTGAACATAGGCGTATGCATACGTACAACGGATACGCTCGTAAATCCGCTCCTTCACGCCAAACCAGCAGCCCATACCAACAATCGTACCGGGTGCAACTTACCTTGACTAAGCAACATCCATGTTTCATTTGTGTGGACACACACGCTGGACAGATTTTTCTCCTAATGTCCTTGTTCCCTGCGTTGTAACTTCAAAATTCCTATTTTAGATTGAAACCATGCATAAAGCCATGTGTGTATCTGGCGAGCCAAACTCAAGGTGTCGATAGATTTTTGCTTTTTCTCGTTCTTACAGAGCAACCAACAACAACGTTTCAGCCGTATTTCAACCATGGTTTAATGGTAAAACGTCAAGTTCTCCAAGCTATTCACCTTCGAGTGCAAGGTGGATTTTTTTCATTACAGCAAACTATCTAATATCCTCGAATTTTAGGAAGGGGGATAAGGGTTCATAAGTGCACTACGGTCTTATGCATATGGATATTGCGAGTCAAGGAGCTAGTGTTCACTGTGTCTGATAACCGATCCAAAACTTGTCGGGGTTAAAAGATATTCTTTCACAGCGTACTAGCTTCACACATCGGGTTTAAATTTGACAACTCTACTAGCAAACACTGGAATCACCTGAGTTTTCACGAATGTTCATCATGCATCGTTATATTAGAACGATATGGTTGTTTTCCAGAAATTTAAATCTCAGCAATGATTTCCGCGCTACCAAGTGGATTTTGTTCATTGGTTCATACATTTCGTTATAAAACAGAGATCACTGCAACCAATCAACCCAAAAGAATGGGTTACATAGAAGTCAGTACTGTGAACTCCTCAACCGAGTTTCGTGACCAAACCAGAGGAGGCTGTTGCACACCTGATCGAAGGAAACATCTGCAACTGATGTGAATACCCTTCTTGTTAGAAATCATCCTGATCACGTTATTTCATATTGACTTGATTTAACAGTAGTGCGTTTCACAATGACTAACATGAAATCTCGCAGCCTGTGGAAACCCTTCTGTCAATACTGAGGTGTCAACGTTTAAAAGTAGAACAATACACAGAGTGCAATCATATTCCTGGCTGTGAATGCCAGCCAGTCATCCTTCGCAACATTTCAACTCTGAATGGATTCAGTCCATTTAGTTTGTTCGCTGTTGCTCGCCAGAGCCTGAAAATTTTCCAGACACCCTACACTGTGTTGCCCTATATTCCCGCTACAAAATATGTCTTGAGTATCGAAATATTCAGGGTTTGTTTTCCTGCTTGACACCTGAAATAGTCCGGCCAGATATGGAAACAATTTGGAACAATCGAAATTGAAAAAAAAACAATGGAGTTATAGTGGCAGGTATAGTGTGCCACGCCTCAGCGCAAATTATGCTGGACAAATATAGAAAATAGTTCTTCTCTGCCGCATTTGGACTGATTAGGAAAGTTCTGTTTATAAAACAGTCCATGTGAGGGCACTGGTTCTTTTATGGATTAATACGCAGAGTAGATTTTAGTCTGCTTCTTTTCACCTTGAGAACGTCGGAAGAAAACTTGTTTGTATCACGTCGATCGGTTAGCTTTTATAGACGAATGTGTAGATTCTTGTCTGGGAACCATTCCTGGCATTTAGACTTTTGTAACAAGAATTCAAAAACACTTTAATATATTTTCAAGGGCAATAAATAATTGGAAATGACTCATCTACTTTACGGATTACAAGACAAGACTTGCCTACCGGACAGTGCGTGTTGTAGAATATCTGGGGGATTTTATTTCATTAGAGAGTTTCGGTGGGTGAATGTAGATATAAGAACTATTGAGGACTTTCCTGTTGTTCGCTCAGATGTTCCTTTGTGACCAATCGTGACCCTGACTAAGTTTGTTTATGGTAATATATGCACTTGGGGCGGTGTGCTCGGTTTTCCCGATATCTAGTTTGAATTACGGTAAGATATCATGCCATCAGATGAAAGCTGAGTCCCCAGTGGTTGTACACTTGACACTCTGTCAGACGGATTACCATCCAAAGGGTTTTTAATGCACATCCAATAAACATGGTTCTCGCTTTAAATATCAACCGACCTAACCGCTACTACGTATTTCTCAAGCAACTGCTGCTCATTACGTCGTCATTGTCCAAACATATCTGGAGGGAAGATGAAATTATTTGCATCACTCAGTTTCTCTCGATGTTGCTAAACCCTCGGTCGGTAGTTTTACATGAGGAACTTGGGATCAACCTATGTCGGGCAGCTTGATGCGCATGGCAATGGCTGATGCTAGCTGTTAGTTTACTCTGAAGGTGTCCTCTCCGAAAGTTCATTTGTACAAACAGACATGTGGTTTGTGAATCGTTAATTCTCATTTGACCGCATATCAATCATGCATATTATTTATCCTGCAGAAGAAATCGAAATAAACGCTCAGCTCCCGAGATTTGTGTTCCCTTGCTCTCTTATTGAAATGGACTAAAATCCCCTATATTTGAAGGTTCATGTGAGACTGAATCCTAAACGAGTGATTATTCAACGTTGACTGTCATTAACATATTTCAGCAGGAAGTTTTGTTTGCTTGGAAAGCTGAACGCCAGGTATATCCTCTGGTAGGCATTCACATACATAAGATTCAGCGGTCTCACAGATGTCAACCCACATGACCTATAAAGCCATGATGCAAGAATCGTGCCGCGGAGATATTGTTGGGTGTGACCAAACTAAAGCATAGATTGGATGGATAGAACACACACTAGCATTGCCTGTCAACGCCGTTGGTGTAGGTAATCACTTATCTCATTATTCGAAGTACTATTTTGGGCCCAAGAATTTGTCCTCCCTATAGAAAACCTGGACCAACTAGACGTGGAAGCTCAGTTTGAGGTCACTTACACCATTCAAACTACCGACCATTCAGTTACCTCCTATATCACGCGACCCTCAGTATGAAATTGCGATTGAGATCAACAGCATCTGCTATAACTAGCGTCAGACCCTAATTTATCATAAAAGTTCTGTCGCGCCTGAGCAACTAGAAGCACCGAATAACCTGCGAGCTAGAGGTATCGTTTCCCTAACTTGACCAGATACAGATCGTACCTCCTAATGACACCGACTACATAGAACATATTTTTCAAGTCCCCTTGGATAAGTACACAAGAAGAAAGCGTATAAAGAAAAAAGAGCTCCAGTGGAAGGATTGTCGAAAGCGATTAAAAAAGCTTATATCACTAATGGGGCGAATGAAAGTCTCCAACCGATCGATATTTTATCTGTAGTTCCTCCCATGTACAGGCTGTCCAGAGTGTGCAATCCGAGCTACCCTTGCACCTCATTTCTAACGTGAGCAACTCTCAGCATTTTGCAAGTGTGTGATGGCTTAAGGAAATACTCAAACCAGTCAGAAGTTGTGCATGCACAACCTACGCGACATCTTCAAGTTCGCTCAGTGCATAAAGAGTGACAATATGTGTGACTCTGTCCGAGAATTCTACACGTTTTACCCATACTTGCAGACGAATCCTAGGAGTTACTTTCCCAACGCAAATTTATTACTCCATTGTTATATAATGACTTCATGCATAGACAAAGGATGAGTTGTTTTCGGACTATCACTCGTTAATGACAGTTTTAGCAGGAAGGTCGAACTCATTGGTGTGAACCAAGTGAGTGAGCAATTATCATTCTACTTTTGATATGTCAATGATGTATTTATTCTTCTTGATTGCTTTAACTCAAACAATGGGAGCTTTGAAAATTTTAACTCGGCACATTCGATAATCAGCATTGGTACTGCGTGTAGGCATAATTGTGCTTTATATTCTCTTGTCCCTCCATTCACTTGAAAATCAGGGGGATGCATCGTAGAAAAATGAACCGTAAGAAGGCCTTAGGTGCCCAGTACAATAAACATCGCCACCGTACACGCAAAATTAGTGAAAAACCTTGTGAGATACCAGTGGAGCAGATCTCAGAGGGTCTAGATTTACGGCATCCTTAAAGCAGAACTAAAGTTAACTAACAGAACCCTGACTGAGAAAGGATGACCAGAGAAGCTCTTAGGTAAACATCTAGAACTCCACGGTGGAGTGGAACCTAGACAGTGTACTTCGTTCTCCAACAAACTTGTCTACATATTGTTGCCATTTGTCGGTAAAAGAGCAGCCCACGTGTGCGCAGTCTTTAGTCGGGAGCAAATAAGACATCAGTAAGAAATTGCAGACGAAGTTAGCCTGCTAGGCAACCATCATTTCCGTCGGTCTGCAAAACCAGTAGCTAACTGTAATTTGTCAGGTCAGGTCAATGACGTGACCTTCGTTACGCACAGCTTCGAAATGTCACATTTATCAGTGCATAACACATCGTGGCTTCAAGTACAATTTCTTTTCGCCAGCGTATTTGCACCCTGTGTGTAAGTAACCTCAACGATATCCCGACATGTTTATCTGCTTGGATAAACTAGCATAATAAATGGTCAAAGAATCACTGCAGATCAGAGGGGAATATTGCCACAACAGTTGTTTTGCCCCTCGCGCTTGGTCATCCTCTTCGGTAAATGACTCAGAAAAAAGCGTTCAACGAATCAAAGTTCAAGTAAAGTATGGACAGTGAACTAGGGAATAAATGAAAGTTGATTCAGGCAGTTACAAGTTGCATAAATGATCAACCTTCTATTACATATTTCATATATCCTTCCGTTTGAGACGTCTACAATTTATGATTACTCGAACAGACTGGAGTTCTTGGAATGAACCGCTTTCCATGTAGAAAACAGCATATTATTGTCCCTATCATTTCATTTACCAGCGCCTTTATGGGAGACACCCCAGAATATTGACCTAAATACCGCTTTTGCATTGAGTAATGATTATCCATTAACACGCCCTATTGTCAAGACAAGAGCATTAAGGCAAGACCATGTCAATCTGAATCCAATTTGCACATGTTCTGTACAACACATTCAATCACCTACTGTGACCATACTGATGGTAAGTACATAATAAATAAAAGGGTGATGCGTGTGTATTTCCAAAGACATCAACAAAGACAGATAAGAATTTTTGGAAGTTTGTTGTCATACTAAGCACGAAAACCTTTCAGTGCAAAATTGGTGGGCGTTGTCAGTGGGAAATGCTTTCGTGATATGGGGGGAAGAATGAGAATTATCAGAAAAGGGTTATTAACAGAGAGTGTTCATAACAGTTGAAACATGTAACTAATGTTCCTAAAAAGAGAAACTGGATCAGCAGCAATGTTGAATGATTCTGGCGGGTGATTGCTAAAGTTAAAATCAGAACGTTGGGATGTAACGGACAAAATAAGAAAACCGCACGTTACGTGTCTAAGTAACCTAATCATATAGGTGGGCTTCTGTGGGAGGACGAAAAATAATTTGTCTCTTAATATAAAATACTGTTTCCGAGTTTTCCGAAAAGCCGGCGACGGCCTACTACTGCTGCCTTTCTTTTTGAAGCTCGCCAGGTGAGCACAGCTCGGAAATTTCCAGCAACCTGTTTTACCTTGAACAGCAAGCTGTACTCAAACGGCGAATATCGTCCACCTGGAAAACTAGTTGGTCATTGTTCAAACATTCAGTTGAAGAATATCATAAACCAGGGAGTCAGTTAGTCTCCTGTTAACATCAAATTAATTTCAAAATTGGTTTCGTGCCCCTTCACTTCCAACTAGAAGTAACAGTAGTTTCTTTTAGTATATGGAGACTGATTCCTTATAAAACCACAAAAATATTTTTGCGAGGTACGACTTAATCAGAAATATCAGAATTTCTATCGCCTCATAATCAATATCATTTCCCCGCAACTTGAACAATCCTCTTTGTGTAAGATGAACCTGAATATTACTTGTGCTCTAAGACACTTTATTATTAATTGCTCTGTTCTGATTTGCCCGCGTTCAGTTCCACTCAGCAGTTTGTTTACAAGCGATTCAGAGGAGCTACATTGTATCTCGAAAGTGTTATCCCTTGATGACGATGGAACTATTGACCAGCGGTCTCGAATTACTACATTTTTTCTACTGAAGAGGAATCTTCATGGTGATCGATAGTGCCGCCGTTCCTCTGAATCACGAAACGATAATGTAATTTTAAAACATCTGCACTGCGTCATAGTTGTTGATAACCCAACAGGTGTCCCATGGAAACAAATTTAAACTGAGTAAACAGTTACTGCACAAAGTTTAGCGGATTTACTAGAAGATCAAGTCGATCTCGATTTCTCCTGAAGAACGTTTGCTGAATTTTAGCCTCAGGCATTTCTATGTAGTATCAATAATGTGCCCTGTGGCCCATGTGGTATAATGAAGGCGCGCGGAACTCACTCATTAGGCGTCACCCCTTCTTTTTGCAAGCATTTGTCACTTGTGGCCGATTATCTTTGGCAGTAGTCCCGTTGGGGGATATGGATTACTGCTTTCATGTTTCTGATAGCAAATATATTCAAAGGGATGACATGCCTCCTTGATATTTTGTCGCTTACATTTTTCTGGGGATTATCCACCGACAGAGTATTCCCATACCTAGCAGCTATTCTGTGGCGATGTGACCTCGTGATGTTTAATCAGCTTCTTCTTCGGGCTTATTGGTAACACATTCAAACCTCTAAATGGGGGACAGCATATAAAAGTGCCTGGTGTATCTGGTACACAAACGGGAATTCTGTAGCCTTGATATTGATGGGTGTATAGATATTATGAGGTAAGCCAGGCATGGGGTTAGTTAACGGTAATCTTCGCAACTGCAGAATGACTGCCATTGGGGTTCGAATAGGCAGTGAATATCAATCTAGTGCGGTTGTTCTTGCGGACATGACTAATATCACTGATAAGCCCCTGAGTGATGCACATTTGGGGCATTTCTTCGACGTGTTGCAGAATTTTTGCTTTTGGTAGCTTGTTGTCTCACATTGCTAAGCTATGAAGTACCTCTTTTACTACGCGAATTTCGTGATCATTCGTAAGATGAAACTCGAAAGATTTTACTCTCAGCTTGTGAATAGTTAAGCACAATAGTGCAACTTGAAGATTTTCACGAGTGGGATTAATTCAAGAAGGTTCGCTAATGCTTACCAACTTCATGCTTCTCCATTCCATTCACGCTATCATAGTAGGGTTCTGTGTGAGTTGGCTGGTCTGATTCGACGTCTTTTCCCCAGCTCTTTCGACTCAACGTTGCCTCCCATAAAATCCTCCATCTTCGGCGCTCGACAAGCCAAGTCCTCAACATTGAGCATGTTTTTCGTCTTTAAAAAACAGTTGTTTCTTGAAAGATGGTGGTACGTCTGAAGCGAACTTGTCCAAAGGCATGCTTTATTGTGAATCCCCATCCAGGCAGGACAAGATACGGTCAGATCACATTTACAGGCACTTAGAAACGTCCTCGCTGACTCTTACAATCCGGGCTCATAACCTTTCGGCAGACATCCAGTTATGTAGGCCCCACGACTAGGTTCTGCTTGATGCTTTCGTATGTCAGGTTTATAGATTCACTTGTGGCTACATACGATGCCGCATTTGCGCAGTCGTGTAAAGCAAGCCTGGTGGTCAAACTATCCTATTCGCTCTAGAAGTATGTACCTGTGATGCTTTCGACTCAATAGGAAAGCTTACCTTAATTCTAAAAAGAATGCAGTTTATTTCAGTGACTATTTAATATCTCCATCTAGAGCATCGTGTCTGCGGATACCTATGGAAGGCTCACAAGATGAGGAAGCTTATTTTTTGTCGCAAGCAACTAATCAATAATACAGGTGGCTCTCTTCTATTCACGTACATTTATGGTAAGAGCAATGCGTCCGCGCAATCGCTCTGGCTAGCTGCATACAAGATTAAATTAGGAATTGGTCATTTTGAAGGAATCTATTGAAAATAATTTGCATATTGAATCGTCCAAAAGACTTTGTTTGGTTTCATCTTTGACTCCAGAAGTTTGCTCTCTATGTAAAATGCGAACTAGGCAGTAATTATTTTCAGTCGTCAATCTAAGCTTCAGTTTTGACAAAAATTGACGTCAGCTTCCGACAAATACACTCATTTGCATATCAACTTGTTTTTGACGGGAGACTCACCTGGAACCCAGATGAATCTCTCGTTTATGGTGTTCTTCAGCAGCTTCTTACACAACGCACGGGTGTTGGTTACAAAATCCACAGAAGTGAATGAACAGACGAAATTCGGCATCAGCAAACAAAGTGGTGAAACACCACGTAGAATTTTAGCCCCATTTAATCTACGTAGGATAATTAAATAAGGTATACCGATATTGCAAGGAACACGAAACGAAAAATCGCCGTTTTTTCTGACGTTGTCCAATCAAATTTCAACAACTGAGTACAGCCCTGCATATAAGTCGCTGCTGGAACACGGAAGACCCATAACATAAAACCAGATGGGCAAGCAAACGAACTGCATGGCCAGCACCTTTACACAATGGCCCTTCTTGAGCTTTGGCGTACTTTTAACTCTTCTTGGTCTCTTTGTTATCCCATCAGTTGAATCGCGCTCTCTTGTGAAAGAAGATAGTTTCCCGAGTATCAATTATCGTCACTCAGTTCCATGGGAAACCAGGCGTCCAGCCGCGTATTTGGGTGAGTCCAATTATCTCGACCATGCAATGCATTGTTCAAGGAACGGAACACATAATTCTATATAACCGATGCGAACACCTGATAATACGTTTAGGAATTGTCATTTATGATAATTCTGCTAGCACTTTAACCAACGCTAAAAATATTGGCACTGAAGCTGGTACAAATTGTCACGGTGAAAGAGGTCGTGGATTACTAGTCACGTGTTATAAATATTTTCGGTAGAAAATCATATAATTGATGACAGAACTTTCTCAGCCTGAGGGAACCACTTCCAGGGACCAATCAAACGAGTTATTTTGTTGAGTGGTCCCTAACATAAGAGTCTCTAACAGTTTGTCACTCCAGGGTGTACCTGAAATCCAGTTTCCCGAAGTTTGTTCCCTTCAGTGAGTTCCTTGAAGACGGAATACTTTACTTATTTTTTTACTTGTTTAACATACGTAAGGACGACCGCAGGAAATATCTCCAGCTCGTGCACACCCCATTATTGGGATGAACTACACTCAGTTCTAAACTTATTCTCACTTTGATTTTGACTTTAAATCGTTCTCTCTTGAAAAAAATATCAACAAAAATGTCAAATACTTTTGAATTGTCTTGAGGTACAAGAATATTTTCAAACAGATGTACAAAACATTTGTACAAAACATGGCATGGTATGTTTTGGACTAGTTTGACAGGAATTTTATTCTGGTCTTCAGAATAACCATTTGTAACATAAAACTTCAAAATTTGTCACAGTATAACTCACTTTTAAATTGTTTCCCAGAAACGTTTTGGCGTTAACCAGAGGCAAAAAATATGTAAACGTGTTACATGTGTACTACAAACGTGATTCATTTGGGAATTAGCATAATGCCTCAAACTGCGCAGAAGCTGCCACTAATAATGCAACAGAGTATCTTTTGTCCAATAGTTCTGTGAACAAATACTCGACCACCTCGGAGACCATCATAGTTAGACTGCAGTCAACTTCATCATGTTGGATGGTATTATAGGTAATCGCGAGTAATTTAACCACAGTACAAATAGTATGACATTACATGTGTGGATACCCTTGCTTGGGCATCAATTAACCAACAGCGATCCCTTGTTAGCGGATAAACTGGGGTCGGAATTAGATGCAGCCTCTGGGAAAATGAAGCAAAACTTGAGTCTGTCAATTTCTTTGGATAATGATGGGCTCCCACGAGAACCACTTCAGAGCAATATAATATATATAACATATAATATATACATTTTCACTATAGCCCAACGCCCTTATGTGGTACAGGTGCTACCAGGTCCATGTTTTATGAAATTTGTTAGCTGAAAAGCGCCAGCCATAAGATTAATTGGCATCCCAACCGTTTTTTCTCAGCGCCAGAATACATCCTTTATTCTGCATGTGTCATACCGGTGCCCCCAATATTTGCAAGGCTGTATTTACATCCTCACGTAAACGATTGTAAAACAAAATCGTTTTGTTGATTAGGACGCGTCTCACGCTGACAGAGCTGTTTTAACCTGATAATACGCAACCAATTGAGAGTGGATAGATATGGAGGATGACAACATGTCATCTGAAAATTTTGTCATCACCCTCAAAATAATTGGACCGACCCCATCAAGACTTATTGGGTGACGAACTAATGATACTTACTTGAATTATCCGATCAGTTCGTAAATTACTCTACGCACATATATTTGCTGCAGTATGGCAACTAATATCCCAGGTAAGGGACAAAGTGTTTGGGTTTCGTCCAAAGACGAAGTCCAAATAAACAGAAAAAAGCAGTGAAGATGCAACTTTGGATCAAAAATTACCTACTGACCATTTATTTACCGGCGACTACCCTATTAGCTGAACTGTAAAAGTGTCTGTTCCTATCAAAATTGAACTCCTGAGCTTTGAATGTGGTTCAGAACGCCTCCTCTAGTATTTTAATGTTTAATGACTCCTAGTACCATTATGCAGCCTGTTTTCCGTTTGCCAAAAAAGTTATTGTAATTTTATGTTGTTGTGCTTCTCTTACCTCTTTTTAGCTTCAGAGCTATATTCTCATATTTTTCGTTCTATTCTGCGGAACATGAATGCGGAAGGCTACGAGTATCTTCCCATGGGCACCTGGCATACACATCTCAGTCCGATGTTCAGCTAAGCTGAAGTTCAACAATTCAGGGTACGACTAATAAGAACAACTCATGGGGTGTTTATTTTCACTGACCAAGGCCAAGATTTGTTCCATTATAAAATGGTTTTAGGATAAATTACAATATAAAATGGCATACCATCATCGAGACCACGTGTTATTATGCCAATCGAAGTCGACTTTACTGAATCAACTCAAACAAATCCGCTGATGATATTCAGTGACAGTATGAATCCACCACTGTTTCGGAAAACAAGGGATGTGGGCTGGAGTAGAAGTAAAGTACTGCATCGTTAGAAAGTGGCCGGCTGCGCAGAGCACCCAGGTTCATTGTAAAAGTGAATAGTTGAACATTCGTTTTTCTCGTCTCGGAAACATGGGTTAAGTGAATGGAACATTATAATGTTCTGCCAGAAGAAAAACGGTACATTTATGAAGAATCCAATTTATTAATGCTTCACAGTCAACAGGTAGGCATGAAAGACATTTATCGTCGTATATCTACCTATCACTTGAATTCGGGAAAAAAACAAGGTATAATTGGGTTTTGTAACCCAAGCACCGATAGAAAAACCGCATTTTTGAAGGATATCATCATTTTGATCTGTTAAGTATGTCATTAGCAGGTGATGCTAATTGTCACATTCGTCACAGTCTTGTTTTTGGTTACGAGAATCATAACTTTGTGGTTCTCTCATGCACTGTTTAGCAAAAAATTCATCAAAGGGGCATGGATGACTGTGCTGGCGTTATGTAATGAACATCCGTGTTTCCCTTTTGACTTCAAACATGTCTGATAACCGTATGAATTTTGTGGATAATGATATATATGTATATATATGATCCATTCAAGCAGTACTATGTTCCTTTAAACACTACTGGACAAACACAGCATATGGACTTTTACAACCTTCACCAGCGGTCTGTTACCCTTTTTTCACGTTGCTTAAATACTTGTTTTGAGTGAATTAATTTTGTTCGAGGTACCATTTGAAGCAGTTTCACTTATCACATCGTTCCATCAGATTTTCTGGAGTTCCTGCAGGCAATATGGAGCGTGAATATGCCTTAAAACTTGAGTGACATAGAATATCCTCCCAAACTTAGTATCGAAATGGTTTTCAGCACAGTCAATTGGGTTTCTTCCATTTTAGAGGAGAAACGTCGCTCGGCAATAAACTTCAGAAAACTCTTGGAGGCGCTGAACTCACCAACGGAAGAGGATGATCTACTGCCAATCTCAAGTTTGCGATTTGGCTAAACACGCACTCGACTTAATAAAAAATGGTTTGCGAAAACTTTGCACATGTCACCATAAATACACTATGTACCGAAGCTCTGTTATTGGTTTGTACAACATGCTGGGATAGAAATTAACAGCTGGTCACACGAAATCCATAAACACTGCTTAGACATATGCCATCGAAACTGGAGTCTACAAGGCATGAGGTTAATTAACCGTTGGATACCGGCCAATTTTTTCAGAATGATTCAGAATGATACCAGAAGGAAATTGAGCGAATGACGTATATCGTACAGTGAGAGATATGCTTTTTCTGACACGATTCCTGATAATTTTCGGCCAAAATGTGCCACCTGATCATCATCGATCAAAAATTCATATCCTGTTTATAGAGATGAGGCCGTTTACCTAATTTTATTGATACGATTGTTGGAAAGGTAATGATTATACCGTCTGCTTAGTATACAACCGCACTTCATGTGTGGGAAGCGGATGAGGGTTGATGGAAGAGGAAATGCAAAGGCTAGTGAAAACTCGGGGAAAGGGTTTGGGTTGGGTTATCTACCCTTCTGATTAAAAGTCTAGCCACAAGACAGTGCTGGTGGTATTCCAGTCTGTGTAGTCTGCGGGAATATTGCGGCACGTCCAGGTGGCAGATTTGGTTAGGAATCCATACAAACTTAATGTCACATAACACTCAGGAAAATGCATATTTCAAGATAGAATGATCAAAAATTCCATTCAGAATGTAAGAGCTTTATCAACAAATCGTAAGTACAAAAATCATATGTGAACAGGACTGACCACTTGGACGGGATAGATTAAGTGCTTCGAGTAAGTAGTGGTCGAAGAGAAATAAGGGAAATAATGGATTACAGGTAAAGGGGATCTGAATTTTGGGAGATCAAGTACATGCGTTATGAGTTTGACGAAATGAGGGCAAAAGTTTGTCTAGTAATTCACCTTGGAGTGCACAAAACCAGATAATGCCACCGTACCGATTTGCATTATTTGCTCGCTATACTGATACCGATATCCAAGACACCATCATCTACTAGCGATTGCATTCTTCCACGAAATTCTCCGGTTACACTCTAAGCTACACCGCAATTCATCTCTACAGCGTCTTTAATAATCATTGGTCCTTCACCCCAATCAGGATCACTTATTTTAAGCTCTGGTTTGTCGCTCATTTTTCGACCGGTAAAGCAAGCTTCCAGATAGATTAGGTTCTCGTCAGCTATCTGAACAACAGGGTTTCTGATAGACCCTCAAGCGTCCGCCACAGTATCTCTTCAGTCACGGAATTAAATAGAAAAAGAGCAACTTGGCTGCCCGGACGGAAGCTTTTACAGGGCTCTCGTACACACACACGTCAGAAATTTCCAGAACACAAAGAACTTATTATATTCACATGCTTTTGAGACATTACTTACTGAGCCAATATGTTAAGGATAACAGACTGGTCAACTGATTCGAATGCGCCTTGTAAATCCAAGAACACTGACGGTGTAAAAACTTTAGTCAACGCAACTCATACCAAGTTGAAATCCTGCTTGCTGTTCTCAAATCAGTCTTTCACGAGCCACCATTTAGAAACGAAGAAGTGACGCAATGAGTTTATACTTGGGGTTAACTTGTTCACCCCATGAGTACCTCATTCACCAAAGGCTCCCTTTTGAAAACGGGAACCATTACCGATTCTTTCTAATTGTCTGGGATAACCTCCTTTTCCTGGAAGCAGGCAAGAAGATCTGGCAAGCGCTGACTGAGAACTTAACTCCCATCTTTGAGCGATGCAAGTTAAAGGTCGTTCGGACGAGGAGCTCGGTGGCGGTTGAGAAAACATATGCAGTCATAAACCTCCACGGCCGTATGGGTACCATGTCCAACGTCTTGGGTTCTATTTTAGTTGCACAGTCCAAATGAGTAGCAGCAGACTGCCTCAAGAATTGTCCTTCAAAGTATTCAGGTCGAGGCATCCTTCTTTATTCGAGATGGTCGCGTCACTCTCATCCTTGACATTTTTTATCATAGGCGGTTTCCGGGGATCGATTTCACGGATCACTTAAAGTAGCATTCTCGGCTATCTGGGCTCCTTCCATTTACTTACCCTCCCTTGTCCAGCTTGACGGTCAGCGAGCATGCTGATATCCACTTGAAGACTCATAAGTCGTTCGGCCAAATAATGTTCTGGACTTGCGGGAATATTGCTCCGAGATCCGAGCAGCGCCACTTTGTGTCTGGTATCCAGTTCATGAGCGGACCGGGTAGCGCCAAGCCACAGGTAAAACCCCTAGCACTGCGCAAAGATGTAGTGACCTTGTCCCAGCATGAGTTCACATCTGATGGTGGAGCAGTTAGAAGAGACTACTTGCGTGTTTCACACGGACACACCGAGTATGACTCAGTGGGTCGCGCGGGCACACAAACCGTCACATCACACTAAGGTTTAGTCTTCTTGTGACAGAAAATGCCAGTGAGCGACACAATAAAAAGTTATAGGCATGTCACAAGTGACCACGACTCATTCTCGACTTCTAAAATGGCTATCCATTATCCTTCGTTGAGTGCCGTTGCCCTAATTCAACTGCATGGCATGGGATACCTGGGCATGTCAGTTGACGACACACAGTTCCATAATATGTTTCTTCTATGTTAGCCGAGGATCATTACTAACCTAAATATTGCAAGTGTTCGTCTTGGTCCATGCATCATCGCTCGTTCGTATTTACACTAACCAATGAAAGTTTCTAACTGATAACTCTATGTATCTTCATCGATTCCGCAGTGGGCATTCTTACGAGTGTTAACTCCGCGTTCCTGATGTAATAAGAGCTCGATACTTTTAAAAGACGACAAAACATCTTGGTCAAATTGAACAACATTAATAGAGTTCGTTACGAAGACAGGAGAACCATGAAACGTCTTCTCCGTCGAACTGAACACAAACACACAAATACAGTGCTGAGCTTATTGTGCGCTAGTTTATGTCTAACTGCCAGCTTTCCAGTACTTGTCTCGCCCATCCCCATAACAAACCAGAAACAGACTTATGGTCCTGGTTTTTTTTAAAAAAAATGCGTTTAACGAATGCGCTTGGTGGCGCAGTTCCATTTAGTTTAGTTCACATATTCGTTTTTGCCTTCAAAATAATTTAATGCGTTCATATGAACAAAGTTTCTACCGCAATGGAAGTGACGTGCGAAAGCAACGGATGGTAGGCTGGTGCACTGGTAAGTTGGATGATTAGTAGACCATTAGAACACATTTCATACAGTCATTCATCAATGTTTTGCTCTCAGTGGGAAAAAATTCTAATGTCACTCAAATTACCTGGAGTCACACTAGTCAGCAACCTTTCAGTGCCCGAAGCTGCTGTTGAGAATTTCTGCACGTGGTCACTAGAACAGCTGATGTCCTGAAGCTCAAACTTTCAGCCTTCACAAAGTCACGAAAAGTTTACGGTAGGGGAGATTTTGGACCTATTTTGGTACATCATACAGTGGAGGAGGACAACAGAAATAAACATTCAAGTTTACTCGTCCAGTGGAGCCATTGATAGTTGAATCCCAATGTTAAATTATATGCTTGATTTGACCATCCGAATAAAATGCAAACTAGCTCTTCATTCTGAAAATGCCTTCATTTCACATACCTGTTCGTCCAAACTACTATCCTGGAACTCACAGTTTGGAAACCTCCTTGAGTTTCGTGAGTTTTGCACTGCTGATTATTCCCAGTAAAATGAGGCAGCTGTACAGTGCTCATCTGATTTTCCGCATAGGGTAGCCTCACTTAACAGGACTAGATCTCATTTGAAAAGTATTAAATATCCTCACACTACCATGAACCTCGTTTTGTTGTTCTTGAACAAACATGACGTATTCAAGGTCCATTCTCTCCGAAGGGTTAATTTCAGTAGTGACGCTCATTTTTCACACTCCGATGTTCATCATTTGTCAAAAGACCTGTTTCTGATACTCAGATAGCACGCGAAATTAGGTAACTTCATCGCACCATCCACTGTCCCAGTCGGGCGCTACGTCTACTAGTTGAACTTTAAGTGGACATTGTTCGCGAATAGTGTCCATTATGGAAAATTGTTCATTTTCACCCAGGCGGATCTAGCTTAATGCATATAAAAGTAGTGAATTGCTTCATGTACTCAAAGCCACTATCTCAGCAGCTCAAAATTAGAAATCTTTTCACCGAAAACAGGAATAATTTGTGTGGTTAATAAAAGTGTGTAAAGTGGTTGAATATTTTCTGGTAAATGTTTTCAACACAACTTAAGCGAGGAATGACGCAATAGTAATCTTACTTTCTCGACAAGGTACATAAGATCACTTGATGTCATGGTAAGTTGCATGCCCAATTTTAGACGTCAATTTGGGCACATCAATTTTACATCGAGCTGTCTTCAGATTTCTATCGAGACAGCAAACACAAAGTCTGACGCAGATTTTTCTCCTACCGCTGAAGTTGCCATGGTTACACGTATAGTGAAAATTATTACCTGGACGGATACGAAGTTTCATCCGTTAAGGCTCAACATTCGCTCCCTAAGTTTCAACTGAGTAATCAAGTCGTTCTATTGCTATGACGTTACCAGGCATTCATTCCTTGAATATTGCCACTCACATTTTCCAATAATGTGATTTTCGTCCATGTGTTAAAGGGTATGTTGACAACATAACATAACTACATTTCGAAAACACTTGTTTATTGCCCTGTTAGCTGGCAAAGTATTCCAGTACAGACTTGAGATTTTCGCTGACATTGACAGCATTAGCGTGGTTAGGTAAACCAAAAGTGTGTAGCTGTTTGTTCCGCCCATTAAAAATTATCAGCCATTGAGTAGAGTCTGTTACAATTTTGGCAAGACGAGTGAAGTGGGCTGACGTCCTGTCGTGTCAAAGAATGTGTTTTAGTGGCGAGCATGATGACATTTCAAACGAGCCGATTTCCCATTGCTTCTCGAACCAAGTGGATTCTGAAAAGTTACTTTTCGGGCTGTTCCTACAACCGGTACATCCAGAGCACGCACTTACAACAGAAAAACTACTATTTCATTAAAAACGCAAAAATCCTCGAAAGGCTTCCAACGAGTAGTGGGACGCTCTTTTTATCCAAACTAAATTAAGGTACAGATTCAAGTGTCATTTAGTCGAACATTTGGTCCGAACATCACACTTATTTGAAGGCCAATGTCTTCCCGCAGAAAATATTACACGTTAGGTTAGTCGGAAAATTTCCATTTACCAACTCCGACAGTTTCCAGACGGAATAATGCTAGTTTTATCAATGCAGTTCCAAATTCTTGAACGTACTTTTAAAACGGATAGATGGCGACATGAGTGGCAGCCCGTATGACCCAGCTGTGGCTAGCGTATTCATGATAAAATCTGAGATACATGTGACATCACGTATTTTTAAACTGACCTAATGTCGGCGCTTAGTAGACCACATTCTGCTGATCCCCAGGGGCGTAGATGATACACGTAGATTCATTCAGATTATGAAGAGAATTCACCTGAATCTTGAGATAAAACAATACGCTGAGAGTAATGACTTCCTTATGTGGTGGGGGCCTTTAACACACATAGGCCTGATAGATCTGGTCAACGTATTGTTTACAGGTAAATGTCCATGTCGAGTTTCACCCCATTGAAGTAAAAAGGGAACTTGGTAAAATGTGTATTCAAAAAGGCACACCTACTTGTTAGCTACCTTATGTTACTGCCGGGTTTGAGCTGCTGATAAAGACCTGTGAAAAGGGTACGAGTGCCCTTTTGCATTTCATTAGGACACTATAAAAATGAAGTTGAAACAAGCAAGCGTGATACTACACTCAGGAAACCGAGCCACACAAGAATTTACTTAAAAAAAGACAACAGCGAGGGTAGCAACGCAATAAAGCGGAGATAGAGTGCGGCAGAACTGCACGTCCTCAAAGTACCTGAAGGGTTACCACTGCCCTCACTCAGAGGAACTGAAACTTTTTCGACCAGATCGCACTGTAATTTAACGGTTCATCCCATTGGAGTGACAAAATCAACAGAGTTATCCCTTCGATGATGAGGCGATTTATGCCTCCCTTATCCAAAAGCATATTTTGTGAAATATCGGGTTTACTGGCGGATAGAAGCACCTAAGTCTCCGACAGCTTGATATCCCCTAACGGGCCATCATAATGAAACCGCCCCAACCTCCAGCAGTGTTCGTCACTGACGAAATTTGTGTGTTCTGTTTAGCTGAACGAATCAGAGTTAACAACACCTACTAAAATATCTATTTGCGAAGCTAACTTAATCCGCTTACGCTAAACCTCCACCAAAACGATATTCCTTAGCGTGTGCATTACATCCCGAAGGTGCTTTACCGTCACAACTGTTATTATGCCATTCTCAGGAAAACCATTCTTCCTCGGGCCAGATGTGGTGACAGACGGCTCCGTTTCCGATCTATTCGTCATTGCGAATGTTCCTGGTGGTTAGGCTCGAAGATTACACGACGTATCTTTTCCTCCTCGCGGTGAAACGACTCTAACGTCCCCTCAGGGGGTTCTCTTACACTAGCTACCTTTACAAATGGTCACGGTTTATGCATTAGTTGAGTCTAGGAACAAAATCCTCATGTTCATTTCCTATGCACTACCATGCACTTCAATACCAGCTTCGGGTGAAAAATTAGAACCGAGGGAGTAGGCGACAAAGCAAATACTATCAATTCAACCTGTGCTGTATAGTGGTGCTACAGTTTGTTGGAACAGTTTAATACCATTCGATGATGCTTCATTGGAAGCTTTTGCCAAAAAATCATGATAAGGATATCAAGTGGGATTTCCAGATTCCCAGATAGGTAGGTAAAAGCAACCCACTAATTATTTTGTCTCGAATCTACAGGTTAAAAGTTCACATCTGCATCCTCAGAAACAGGCTGGTATTGAATTCACTTATACACGTGGCTTGTAGTTTCCTTGAAAGTGGGGACTGATTCTCAAATACGGATTAAGACAGGCAAGTAAAAGGAATTCCTATCATTTTAGGTCCCATATGGAACTTGTCCACACCAAGCGAAGAATTTTCGTCGAACGACTGGCCAAAATCCTTACATTCCATTCTAAAATACGTGGATTATTTTGCATTAACATCCCCCAGAGTGCGAAGCTAATTAGGTGTATGTTAGTTAATTCATCTTCACCGCTGAGAATTCCCCTATCTGTGAATGATATAATATCCAACATAAATAACATTAACAACGTTGATACGATCTAATCCGAACACCAACGGTGGAGATTAGCATCAGAACAACAAATATTGGCTAGTGAATACATCCACCGGGTGCAGGAGCCAATTTAAGGATATATTTCATAGCAGAAATGAAACAGGTTATTACAAAATTATTTTGGAATATGTGGGAAGAATTACTTTTTACAGAGCCATTTGCGTGGCTTCAACGAACTACGCCAGGTTGAGTACGATTTAAACGGTCGGACTGTTTGAGTTTGGCACTCTGCTGGTGATGAGAGGCATCATATTAAGTGTTGCTTAAATTGCTCTAATTTTAGATGTGTTACCCCGTTCTACAATATTCTGACTATTTTTCTTCTTGGAACCATTCTATACTTACTTACGTATGACTTATTCACGCTCCCGTACCCACGATACATCGCTGGGGACATTGCTCGTCGGTAATAATCACACGCAACCTCATTTATTGGACGCAAATTTCGAAATTTACAGAACCGTAGTCAACTTGGGAGAAAAGACAGCTCCCATCCACATGCCCACTTTATGTTTTTGATTCTCCCCGTATAAGCAGCTGAGATTTTATTTTCGCCCATGCCAGCCGGACGAAGTCGCTTTTGAACAAGGTGAAATTCTCTCCACATAAGTAAATGTTAGCGTGAACAGCCGAACCTTCCGAACCAAATATTGCTTTCTGATTGTATTCGTCAGAATAGATCTTGTAACTGAAAGCCGTCTAAGGCTTCAAAAAATTAGTCGAAAACTTCTTCTTAATCAATCCCTGGGGAATACAGCGAGCCGTTTGATCTGGTAAGAGAAGACGATGAATCTCTCCTCAATCCATTACAACTGCCGACTCATTCCGTACGCAGTGATCCCGAATAGTCTCGCAAACGGAAGGTTGATTAGCCAGACTGAACAACTGAATGGATGTCACAAGGCTGCGACCTGACCTTCAAAATCTTTCAAATATACACTTCCCAAATTAGGCATATAATCAGTTCTAAGGAACTATGCCGGCAGTTCAATGGGAATCACCTACTTTTTCGCTCGGTACAAAGAAACCCCATTTATTTCGCCTCCTCGAATCACCAAAGGTGTAAAAAATTGAATGAATAGAATTCGATTGGTGAAGTGCCATCTGATGCTTTTATTTCCAGTGCCACTTCGCTCGACTCTCTGCTAAAAGAAGATATAATTGCAGTGCAGTTCCCTGCGTAAACACATTTGAAAGTCTTCATTCAGTGTTTTCTTGCCGACCTGGTTGATCAACAACGATCACCAACAACAGACGGTGGTCTACTGCAGACCGCACAGACGACTGACACACTGAAAGTTTGTTACAGCGTTTGTGACTCAGCATAATCTTTTGTCTTGTGGGGATAAAGCTCTAAGAGCCTGTTTGGTGACAAGGACGCATATTGCGTTCTCAGGGTTTCTTCGATTTCCAGAGTTTCCAGATTAACACTTTATTCTATATTATTAATGATCCTCAAATTGTCTGTTTACCATTATTTTTAACTGGACACCCTATTAAACCATACGCTCATCCCAAAAAATATACGAACTGAGTTGAGTAAATTTGACCAAACACGTTGTGTCCATAATCACTTTTTCCTCAACGACCCGGTTCAATACTCAAAATACCTGAAACGGAGATCCGTGGCTACAATACTGGAAATATCCCGATTTTTGTTTACGAAGTGTACGAAACATATCGATCACATATCAGTACATTTAACGTCAATGTTCATGATGCGGGAGAATGCAGCATCGAAAGAGGTGATAAAAGAATTACGTTCATACCACTCTCGTTTGAACAGCTGCTGCTATTATTCTGGTAAGTCCGCATCACCAGCGCTAATCCATGGCCTTGCCCGGGTTTGACCTCCGGACGTCTGACATGCAAGGCGAGCGTGGTCTCACTACAGCATTTGCGCATGCTGGATGCACCTAAATTAACATGTCTGAACGGGCGAACGAGTTTCAAGATTGACTGGCCAAACGTTTCGAACAACAACCCAGTAACCGTCCTTTTAGTAACTACCGGCGGAGCCGCATGTCAGGACTACCCAAACGTGTAGCAACCTTGACTGCCCACAGTCAACTACAACAGATAACAGGATTATTTGGATTACGGAATCTAGACATATTGAGCAGTTACCTCTATCCCATCTGACGCGATACCCATATCAATCCATTCCGACAGTTGTACCGAAAGTAGCCTTGAGAGTGTCCACACTAATAACAGTAAAAGTGCTTGCATGCTGACGGTACCATTTCATAAAGAGCTAAAAGTTGGAAAGCACATTTTCGAACCTGCATTCTCTCAACTGATGGTTTGTTTCTGCAACGGCAGGCTCAAACGGTAGCTCCCATTTGAGATTCATACAGCAGAATCGATAATTGTGAATTCGTCGATGAAAGCTACGGTCGTATAGATCTGGCCCAAAATGACGTCCGCATGCGAAGAAAAAATGCCGAAATTACGAGTCACTTTTATGGCACTGGTAACCACTTTGCATGAGTTTTATATATTATCACTCATTTGTATTGATTGTTACTGACATTTCTGTTTTTGTTGCTAAATTTCCGCTCAACATTATTGGCAGTTATATTATCTCCGTTGCATTCTGTCCCCTATTTTCACATGAGGCTAGCTATGAACGAATGATCACTATTTTATTTCGACCTAATCGGACGTTGCCTGGGATTCCAATCCCGGCGACCCAATTTTGGTCCCACTCGACTAAATTAATGCTAATTAGTAGACAAACTGGGTCAATTGAATGCTCCGTGGCTCACAAACGACAGATTCAGCTGGGCTTCGGATGAGTTTCTCGCAAAACCAAATTTGTTTGCAAATGAGTGTATTCCGCTAATTTCGTGCAATTTGGTTTCAAGTAGAACATAAGGTTGACGGAAACTCGACGGAAACCTGATGAGCCCCAAGAAGAGCGAAACTGATCATGGGCTGTCGAGGAATTTTCAGAAACCTTATGAGGTAAGTTGTTATGATATGAAAGACCTTTAAGAATAATGTGATGGAAGCTGTTTGTGCTGCTGATTGGAGACGTTTGTTCGAAACGACCTCGTATTGGCTTCAGTAGGTGTCACTGCCAATAGTGCCTGAAATTCACTCGTGGCGTGCGTTGTTAGCCCCAATGTTCCTATTCATCAAATATCAGGGATATCAACTGAATTATCTAATAAATGCCCAAAAGACCGTCTTCCGTGGTTCATGATTCACCTCAGGTTGTGGCCAAAAACACGCCTATCTTTATTCCCATCAGCATTACATCGATTGCCTGTGTGTTGTGCCTGATCCCTCCTAGAATAAATGAATGTCCTTAAACTAATATTCGTAATCTGTGTCCTCAAAATATGTTTGCTGTTATTGGCGAACCTTCGGTTTCCGATGGGAGTAAGTTTTGATTTCACGTTACTCAGACAAGTCAGCAATCTCCGTTCACCTCACCTCATTTCCTCAATAATCTCTTTTGTTTCCCATTGTGTACTAAAATCCCGGAACATTTTCTACAAACATCTTAGGCAACTTTGCCAAAAGGTGTATGAAATTAACGCGACTAACTGTAGCCACCGAGAATCCGGTTTTAAACTCTTAATGTTTATACGTAATACGCTACTCATAAGGTTGCTGAAAATTCTTCGACTGCCTCTGCCTGATGAGCCCCAAGAAAGACGAAAGCGGTTGCGGGCTGTCAAGGAATTTTCAGCAACTTTATAAGTAGTGCATTACGTATATACATGTATCGCGATATCTCGAATATCGTAGCAACTGGAACATGAGGCGGCCTGGTGCAGCACATTCAGTTGCCTGGAAACATAAAAAACGGGAGATTCAGCTGGGTTCCAGGTGAGTCTCTCGCAAAACCAAATTGATTTGCAAATTAGTGTATTTCTCTTGATGTTTACTTTGTGAACTCAAATCCAGGGTACCCTGAGTACTGTTTCACTATTTACTGCGACGATATTTTCGTTTGCATGTATGCAAAAGCACTAATTGCAGAGTACTTTATATTCGACCAACCCTGTATGCATACGACGCATTGTGCAGCAAGTCAAAAGTTGGCTCTTGAAATTTAATTACCGTGCATGATTGATGGAAATTACCTTCCTTCCTATCTCTACTGGAAACACCAGCAAACTTTCAGAAAACACAGTAGCCTCACAAACTCTGAAGTGGCCAGGACTCCATCACGGCATGATGGAATAATGGAATAGAAACTAAGAGTTAAGTAGACTTTAGTTCGTAAGCGGTTCTTAATATGGTTATCGACAACTAGACTGAAACCTGGAATTTCAAACAAGCCAGCTTCTAGGCGTACTTCAATTTTATCAATGAGCATCGTTATCCCGTATTCCGAATGAATTGTGCGGTATTTTTCAAAGGCGACAACCACCAAAATAGAAAGACTCAAAAGCAGGCTCATTCATTGAACGTCCCCACAGCTAGCGTTTTGCTAACAATGCTCACAATTAAGCCAAATTCTGCACGGTTTACCCAGATTGAATATGTGGACACGCGCTTCGTACAGCCCCAGCTACTGCAATACTGATAAGTAGTTTGCGTGTAGACACAAGATCTGCAGTACTTCATGACCCAACATTGTGGTGTGCCCAGGGCAAAGCATAAATTCGAGTGATTTTGTGACTACAAGTTGTCGTGTTAACCACAATTCCAAAAATATCAGCGATGCAACGATACCTGGTTATCTTGGGAATATGGGAATCTAGCAATGATATAAAGTACGCATTTCTGGAATTTGGACAAGGTAGTAACCTGAGAGCGTCTTTCCAAAAAATAGGAGAGGGCATCCATAAGATCTCGTAAGATCCAGCCTCCACCTGATACTGACGATCATTTTATATACACAGAGGACGGAAGTTCTCCTGTAAGTAGATTTTAGGATATAGTACCCAATCACTGGCTGTTGAAATTATCCCACGGTTAATGGACATTTGCAAACAAGTTTATCCAGCGCTCTCAAACATGGTTAAATATATATAGCCTTTCTTACGAACAAGCCCTGGGTCGGTTGGATGTTCCGTCTCTGGAGGGTTGCCTAAGTAATTTACATATATAATATAATAATATATGTACAATATAAGCGACATGAGATCGGTTAATGATGGTCAGTATCAAGCACTATAGAAAGTATGTTCGATGAGAGGAAGAACTGCATCATCGAATGTGGAACTATAGGTGGAGAGATATCCTAACATGTAAATTGTGTAAAAGGATATTACCTTGTTGAATCTTCATCAAAGTTTCGTTGGATTACAAGATGGGGAAGGAGAGTGGTCCCCAAGGGAGGCATTCTGGTCGTGGCCAATTTTGGTCCCACCTCTAAAAATGCAACTACAAGATTCTTTCCAAAAGAGACGGATATTTTGTTGTCTTTTCGGGTGGCTTATGGTGGAGACGGGACTCTTGTAGATCTCAATCAAGGAAGACGTGTCCAGTCTGTTTAGCTGATTTAAGGCTAACTACTCCTTGTTATACCAACCAAAAATTAAATAATAATAGTCCTGAAAAATTGCGAGGTCTAGCTACTCATGAGTGGTTATGCAGAACATTTCCGTCTTCGAGTGAGGACTCAGGGCAAAACCTAAAATCACGAATACAAATTATGAAGCTCCACCTAATCCAGGTCCTTATATGAAAATGATATTTCATTTTGGCATACCTCGCTCGAAATTACCGAATAGTCAACGGCAACAAACAAGTAGAATCAATCTCAGCTTTGTTCCACAGCTAAGGTATTGTACACCAACATCTTGTCTCCATTTACGTTGCGCGTGATTATTCACTTTTTATGGCCTGCCTGGCAAAAACGATAGCCACTATGATTTGTTTATGCCACGCAGTGTAGTGGAACCTTGATTGATGGGCATTACGATTTGGCTGAATTACTAGGAGCTTTTGAGTTACGGAGCTACGATAACAATCAGCACAGGCTGAATGTCATTCATACTGAGTTCAACGATCTTCAAACGCCAAATTTAGTAATCATCCACAATATATGAACCGTTTTTGTCTAAAAAAACGGAAATTTTTAAGGAGAAGAACCTACGAAGATGGTCACATATAAGTGGGGCGAATAGGGTTGGAAAATCTGAAGTACTCTGATGAAGATAGGGACAACTAATATCCATTTTTAGAAAACTGGGCTTATGAGGGCGGTAAGGTCAACCAAAGCAAACAAGCGCCGTTGCACTGGAGGAGACTTGATGCTCGTTGGGTTGAGTACGTTTTAGGGGAAGACAGGATAGTACTTAAGAAACTGACAGGCCAGATGTATTGTTTGCAGTTCATTGCCATGTAGGTTTTCTGCCGATAAACATACGCAACCCCAGTAACACTACCGAACTATCCTAAACTTCAATAAGGACACCCGAAAACGCGGAAAGTCATATTCATCTTTTAAACCTTTGGTAAGTTTCGTTGGTTTTGTTTAGAACGACTGATGAAGGACTGTAAGATGCTGTTAGAATTAGTCCCAAATAAGGATATTATTCGTCACTGAATGTATGTTTGTAGACTTCAGTGGATCATGCAGAATTTTAGAGCTCAACTTTTACCCCGGGTCTGTTGTGTTAAAGAAGATGGCGTTGTAGTACTATGATAGGCTTTTCGTTCGCCTTCGTTTCCGCATTTTTATTTATATCTGACTGTGGCGCTATGTGAAGCATGATCTGTGGGGGTTAAAAGATAAAATACTAATACAGACTATGCGTAATGCAACATTATCGGCTTTGATTTCGTTTTTTAATTTCCAACGAACATCTCTGCCCAGTAGTTTCCTGGCGCCGATATGAACCCTAGTTTCATTTATTTTGTTTGACAAAGGAGTCTCATCGTTGGCAAATGTGACATCATTAATACACCATTTTTTTATTCTGTTGGTATACACTAGATGCTATACTGCCAGCCGTTCATAACTCAAATGCTCAACTAGCCACATTTTCACAATTAGCCAAAACTCGTCTTACCCGAGTCATCTTAGCATGGCATTTACTAGGTAAGACGCTGTCGGCTTTGTGATCCTCTATGATCATCTAACGTAATCAGCATGCCCAGATCTATGAAATAAACTTAATATAATTGTCTGAAGATCTTTGATCCACTTAATTTTCTAGGCTCCTCCAGAGTTTACACTGCCTTGTTATGGCTTGCATCACTTGAGGATTGGTTTTGAAGATTTCCATTTACCGTCAATTTCAGTCAAATTTCTAAAACGTCTCCAGATTCGGTGTATTTCATAAGACGGGTTATAATATAGGTCACTAGCTCATCATCCAAGCAACCGACCGCAATTTTCATTTGACCCTATCCAGAACATCTGAGCGATCCCTAGTTTCGCTCCTCTGCTCACAGTTCCATAACCCTTTATACTGGAAAGACGGAAATTCAGTGCGTAATGCACATAAGATTGTCCGCCTAATGGGACTATGTCCCACTGAAATCTCTCACGCTGAATTACTGTGTCAAAATTTCGTTTCTGAATATCGTTGACCGGATCCACTGAGTATGTACACTACGCGTTAAAATTAATCATATTTGACGTAAATCGGCGTGTGCCCAGAGCGTTGGAATGTCGATATGGTCCGTCTTTTCGTAAACGTTACTCAGAGCCATCACATCAGTTTACCGAAATTCGCATGACTGCTTAGCTTCAAAACTGAAGAGAATGGGTGGTTAGTATGTGTGATTTCATTGTGCATAATATTCCGTCATGGCTACTACATCTGAATGGATTACAAAGATAACCAGGTGAATGAATGGGTACTGGGTAATGGGCCTTAAATGTCAGCAGGAGTAACGGATCCGAAGACTGGTTCGCGTTATGGAGAGACGACAATCAGTGATTCGTTGTGAATATCATGATATTTAGACAATCCTCAAAGGAAATTAATGAATGTATCCAAGCTTTGTATGTAACGTGGAGTAATTTTATGGGATAGTAAACTTGTCTCGAAGAGTTGCGATCCGCTAAAGTGGATTTCCTTGCATATTTTGCTACTCTTTTCTTGGACGTTGTATCCAAGATCTGGGACGAATTGCCGGGAACTACAAGCCAGTCTCCCTCCTCTTAAAGCAATGATAAGAAAGGTTAATCACCGTTTTGCGTTGCGATCATTAAAACCTAACTGCGCCCTAATATACCGCGGCAAAATCCCAGTTCCTCTGACAAGCCAATGGTTTGTTTTCAAGAGGAACAGAATATAATTCAGTCTGTCAGATTTCCTCCCACCCAGTAATACATCACCTCCGGTTTTGTGTTGAACTGTGCGCCAGAACTGACCAGTGCATGAGCATTTTTCATGCAGTGTGCATAAATGCAGGTAGATCATTGAAATTGATGGTTTGGTGTGACTGCGGCACTCTGCATGATTTGCAATGAAAGAAGAGAGGAACATTTCCATCCAGGCCATGTGCAAAAAAATGTATGCTGTTCTAGTATTCATGCATTACACACTAAAGGTGATTAACAACACGTTTGATGATCCCAGCTGTGTAGTTAGTGTGTGAATGATGGTGTGGACCAGATGGATGGGAAGACTCACCTGGTAAATATTTTCGTTCTGCGAAGCAGGACATTTATGAGTGATTCAAATTAGATTCGCTTGCCAGCACCGATTTGATGCAAAGCACTTTTGCAGCAACCGCTTGTAAACACTACTGTGGCGGAATATAAAACGTGTGATTTCCATATACACTCCTAGCTTGTCATAACGATAATGACTGTTAGCCCTACTCAGCAAGTCTTCCGGTCCGATTAAGTTTCATTTTAGTGGCAGAACAATTGGTGACGGAAACTTCACAGACGACTCTTGAACGCCAAAAGAATCTTAACCGATTTCCGCAGTCACTTAGCTTAAGTGAGACTAAAGCTCGTAAAAAAAAGAACAGTTGAGTAAAGCGCTATTTAGTACGCAGAAGACATTCTGGACAGGGACCTAAATACAAACTGCCTCTACCGTTCCATTCTAGTACCATCAGTGCCACGTCACTCTACTCTATGACTTCCGGCCGGCTGTTGACATAAGGTCACATTCGGGATACAGAGCCATGTCAATCACTGGGCCGTTGAATAAGTGGAGAACTAATCCCTTGGCCTGTCTAGAAGAATCCGCTCGTTACAGTTCTACATAGTTAACATTAAATGAGAACACTTGGTTTTCGCTCCATCACAGTCATGGGCATGTGAGAATCTATGCCTTACATGTTCACACAATTTGGGAAAGATTAGTTGGGTCAAACATCCAAACACTTGTGTTAAGTTTCAAACTCAGACCTGGGGCATAACATACTTATTATAAAGTTTCTGAGAGCTATTGGAGACTCCACCACCATTTCGGCAATTCCTGAAGAATACGAAAAAAATATGGTGGGTTCCCGGGAGTCTTGTTAACACGAACTTGATTTGAAAACGACTGTATTATCCCAGTCAAAAAGGCACTGAGTCACTCAAACTTGTTTACAGAAAAACTAAAATATACAACAGCAGTCCTATGTAGAACGATCAGCTAGCTCCCTCAATGATTTTTGCAAGAGGCTTTTGTAGACAGTGTTTTGTTGTTGGTTTCTTGACTGCAAATCTATGCCAGGAAATCCTTTGGCTGACAAATTATGGTGATATAAACAGACTGGGAAAGTAATACGGAAATTTCTTCTGAGGATGGAGCTGCGGAAGGAACTATTTTAATCCCACACAAAGTCTAGCCACAATGTGACACACCACTTTTCACTGACGCATTTTTGGAGAGAGGATTACCATCGGTGATACTAGTGGCAACGTAACCATAGACCAGATTACTGTATTGGACAATTAGGACACCTTCTGCCTGAGTGGAATTCATCCCACAAAACAGCCTTAGCTGGCCACTATGCATTATTATTTTTTGCCTCATAGAAGTTGGATGACTCTCACTATATAAAACTAAGATATCGTTGGCACCGATAGTGAGAAAACAAGTCAAACATCAAAACTGGTAGGATAGGAACTAAGGAATCCAAAAGCACTTGCAAGAGTCTTAGACGAGAGTCGTTGGATCATATACCATCATCGAGCACGGTGAAGCTGCTTTCTAGTGTTTAACTAACGAATAATTACATGCCATAAATGTGGGGATTATTGAATATAGTTCTGTTATGGGTAATTTCAAAATGCAGCCCAGTAGGTTACTACAATGAAGGCGGGTGACAGATTAGTATTATGAGCTATATTTTGCCACCTAGAGTAATAGCCGGAGGGCTGAGTTAATTTCGGGGAAAATTTGTAGCAAAAAGAGTCGATTGTCTTTGAGTGGAACAAGAGAATATGCCGGCTAGTTGGTCCTCCATTTTGTATTACTTCGTATGCAGCTAAAGACGCTCACGTAAGCCCACTTAGATTGAAGCTACATGGCTGAAATATGGACGGATGAGACAGAGAGCTCAGGCGACAGTAGGTATTAGGCCTGAAGACAGCTGAGTTGTCTGAACAATAATAGAAAATTTGTTTCGTATAGCCAACTGAGATCAAAAGGTTTTCAAGAAGTTACACGTTTTGTACCATCCAAAGGTGTCCCTTATCTGATGACTGTCAGTCCGTATAAACTTTCTACAATGGATAATGATTAGATCTATATGAATCCACTGAAACAGAACTAAACTGTGACTCTGTTGAGACAACCTCTGGGGTTCCCGTGTATCCTTTAAGAAAGAAGGATATCCTGAGAACAAAACAACATCTAAAAACGTGAGTCAGGCTTTGGAGGGCAACTTATCTGCATCAGAAAAAATGCGACAGACGCTAATCGCTACTAAATCGCCTGTGTTCATTTGAGGTATCCCCAGAAGACAAAAAAATTCGTTTTTAGGATAGAAAAACTCCTAGAGAAATTAACTCAGTGTCCAAGCAGATGCAAATGTCAGTGATTAGCCCCAAAATATGTTTTCCTACCTTACAACTATTTAGCCGGATATAGCGCCCTAGATCTGTCCCCGCTTGAGCTGATTTGATTCGAGTGGATACAATGCATGAAAGGCTTCCAAATAGACAGGAACTACAGACTGTCTGTCATTTAGCCTAAATCTGGGGCCAGCTCCTCAGGTCATGCATCACACTCAATTGTGGGATGTGAAACCGGAAATATACACTCAAGTTTAACGATTTTACCTTCCTAGTTATGCTGTTTTTCAATCAAGTTGGCGGAAATGAGTTAGGATTAAGTCTACGATGCTTGGCCAAAATCAATACCTCTTGTTTCACTGTATTACATAAAGCTGTCAAATGGGTATCATACTCACGAGAAAAGCAGCTCTGGCGCATCAGATTAGAAGCAATATTCGGGTATAAAACACTCTTTATTGTCCGCCATTTCATAGCAACGGGTCACTTGTGTGCCCGTGTGATAGTGTCCGTGATTGTTACGGATAACTCAAGACTCCTGAGCTCACCAAACAGAAGAAATAGTGAACCGCAACTTTGTTCACCGTGAATCTGGTCATCGTGATGTTTTTCCCTGGCAACGTTCTCTTGCTGATGTCAGGGTAACCACGCACAGTTTGCTATCGTCCTGCACTGACAAGATAAAGCATTCTGGTGGTGTCATTTTCTGGTAAGAGACATTTCCCGACCAGCTGATAAACAAGAAACGAAGCACCACACATTTACTGCCTCAGTCAGGTTGGCTGAGCATGAGCAGTCCATGAGCAGTGAAGTCGACTAAACGATGCAGTGACAGCTTCAGTTGAATGTGGCTGCTAATATTTTGGGCTCTAGGCCCTAATGACTTGCCTGGTGTATACGTCTTGAAAAAAATGCGTCGTTTAATTCCGTGGTCTCCAGTAATTTTCCACATCCCAAATTTCTTGAGGAAATAATCTCGTGCACCTATGTCCCTTGCTTCGTAACCGTTTTATTTGGAGTTTGAAGGAACGCACTATATTTTAATGAAGATTTATCATACGATAAATTGTAAATGAACAGCGTTCTATCAACCCCTATGATTGTCGTTTTATTTAAAGACTACTGGTGTGCAGCACAGTATCGGTATTGATCCATTTGTCGGATTGTTAGTTCGTGTGTTTTGTACTTGAAAACTGGAATACAGGTGGGTCTGTTGGACAACAAATAGACTCTTTAATCACTTCTCAGTTATCGCCCCAAATTCACTTTCCCTTATTCCGACTGGAAAAGCATGGGTCCATCGCGCGATTTTGAAAAATCGCTCTCCTTCGACTGTTGTATCTAATCTGACGGGCAATTTACGGTACGTATGGAGTACTAGGGCAGGAGAGTTAGGTTAGTGATACAACACAACCGCGATATCTGTGATGTTATCGATCTTTGCCACATGTTGAGAGCACACACAAACGTGATTGAACATGTTGGTCTGTTCAGTCGGGATATTCCGAGAACTCGAATGCACTGGAAGAGTAGTCACACTACGATCACTTAGCAAGTTAGCCGTCTGCAGTTAACATACCGCAACCATCAAGAAGAAAGCATTCCTGATAAACACTAATCAGAGGAGATTCAATGTTTGCTGCTTTGCTGTGCGCAAACCAGGGCAGTCGCAGCAGTACAAGTGACGTGTTTTAAAACTATCACACCTATTTGCAGCCAATAGCATTTACACACTGCAGGAAAGTTCACAGAAAAATAGACGTAACACTTCGTTCGGCAAGGTTCGTAAGAGTTGAATTAGGACGCAGTCATACCCACTGCTTGTTCGTTGAACAAACTTAAGTTGTCCAAATGCTAGGAGAGTGCAAATGTTGCACAAGTTGCTGATTCCCCTTGGGAAGCAAAGATAACAAGCCGCCAGTTTTCTTACTAATTTTAACTACTCTCGAGTAGCAAGAATTGTGATTGTTTAACATAAAACCGCTTTGGTTCCCTGCCGTTTATCCTTCCCTTTCTGCTGCCCTCTTGCTACAAGCGAAAGGAGGAACGCCCTTCGCCGCAAAGGAGTTTATTAGAAGACACCAACTAAACAGTTACAGACTATGGGACAGGAAAGTACAACTCTCATACGCACACTGTTTTTTAAATAAACCGATTATTCGTATTCTTCTTGAACGCATCCTCTTGAACCTTCCTGGATATATTGTAAACGAATCCTGCAAAGCAATTCCACAAATTCCGTAATAAATTCCACCTTTCATTAGGTCAAGGCGGAGTTACAAGTAAACCACATACTACTCGCATGCCCGGTCAGTGGTATCCACCGTCACACTAGTACCGACGCGGGGTCGGCTGTGCGTTTTTGCATATAATCTGTACTTCCCATGTGCTTTCAATTATCTGCTCAGTACAAGGCGAACGACAGGCGGCTCGAAGCTAGGGCCGTCGGATGTCAGCCGAGAATCCAGGCGCTTCGCATCGACCGTCATTCTTTGGCAACACCTCCGTACTTTGTCTTCCATGCTGAGGCCGGCATTCATTATTTAAAGCAGGCGTAAAGGCGCATGGTGGTTTCAACTTCGCACGTCTTATTGCGCCAGACTGTCGGTGAGGGACGTGAGAATGTTGCAAGTAATTAGTTGAATTAATTGTATAGTGTTTCATCCTTTGTGTGTTTAGAAGTAAGACTTGCGCTCAAATATACCGTTTATGTTGTTTCAATAGTCTATTCCGTGTAACATGCCATTGGATAGATAAGCTAACTTGGGGAATTTTGTCCAGTTCCAACGAGCTACCTATAGGCTAACTCAATTGTGCGCTAGATATTGGAATCAAACGGCGTATTGATCTTCAAATACCCAGGTTCAGAAAAACACTGTGATTTTTGGCGCTGTACGATAAAGTTGGATTGCTAGGCGCTGAGGCCGTTTGGGCCATCAGAAGCATGCAAAATTCACGAAATTTGGCGTGTCGTACTTCTTATCCGAATACGTTTAACGTAATATTGTATGCGGGAATCTTTTTAAGTTTGTAGGATTATCAATCGGATATAAATGAGCTCCACGGGTATGTTTAGAGGTGAACGTGACTCACTTTGACGGCGGCCCGCTAAGGCATACTGTGTGTTTTTTAGTGACTAGGTAGCAGAAAACGCCAAATAGACATCCGAACTAATCTACTAAAAGATATTTTCCTCCTTTGTACAGAGGACATTCATTGTGGTTTGGAAAGCCTGGAGTATGTTCCAATTAAGGATGCTGCCATGGTTATTCCTTTAGGTCCTGCAGTTGCAGACACAGTTTAGCTGTAAAAAAGGCTATTTTGGGATGATGTTACATGCGCTAAACCCCTAGAACAATATGGTGATGGTAACCTCGTTAACACCAATGCAGACCACCTCCGCTGACTTTTCATCTTAATAAAATTCATCCTACAGTGCCCCAGTTCACAGTTTAGATATCTCGGGTGACATTAACCTGCAACACTCTTTACCCAACTAGAGGTGACTAATGCATTCTTTTTGGAAGCATTACCCCGGTAGCTTTTTAGCTCGGCTCAAGCAGTTTACTGCTGCATTGGACAATAAGCAGTTGCACACCCGATGAACCGCACCAAGAAGAGGTTTCGAATGAAGACCTAATACGGACAACCTTCTAGGAACGCCCTTCCAAATATATAGCTGAAAAAATATCAAGCACACCTGAATTTTCGCAGGGGTACAGTTCTCTTCCAACTGTACATGTAAAGGCAATGGTATGTTTTCAAACACTGGACTTAAATTATGAACCACTCTGAGCTGTCTTTCTCCGACCCCAAATCTAAAAATGAACCAATGCACTCTCGACCTCAGACTCTGTCAGCTGGCCCGGTAAGACAGGTCTTTTTCAGGCCAGCTGTATTTAGTATTTTCAAATGCGGTAACATATTGGCAAAACAGAGCGCCATCCCTCCCAGAGTAAGTTTAAAGACTTGATTCGCGCAATGAGACAAAATTACCTAGTTATAAGCCTTCAACCGAGATTCCCATTCATTCGATCATTTGTCTGTTAGGTGTAGCATCTGCTCTACCTATGTCTTACATACACGCTAGAACAGATCGGGTCTAGCACTCCGCTTGAAAGCATTGATTGGACTGAAACAGCAGGTGAGATGACTCAAATTTTTTCCCTGTATCTACATTAATACTCAGAATATCTCTCACCAATTTGAATGTCATCTCGTGTTTCTATTGTTGTTGCCACTTTCTGCACCTATAAGTAAATGTTTTACGTAGATGACCAAAGAAAGTAAAAAAAATGTTAGCACTCAGTAAGCGACTTCTGCCGATTCTGACTAAGTGGACTTAGAAGACCCAGTGCTTTAAACTTCCAAATCAGTATAGCATTTGGATCCGTTCTATTCAAATGGGTATTATACACAAGTGTTAAATGCACACTTATATTGGGAATTTGAGCGTAGATCCTTCCAGACTGGTCCGGCAACAAGCTATGACTTATTTATGTAGTTGAGCTTTGCTTGATTTTAGTAACATGGTGGGTCGGATGGTTGTCCGTGGACTAACTTATTGCACTGGTACCATAAAGTCTGAGCAGCCAAATTTACGTAATCGGGCCTTCTGTAAAAAGCTGTCTTGTCCCGCTGTCGTTTCCGTTGTGCGTTGATGGCACGTTAATGGTTGACTTTTATATCCCAAAGAAGTGGTTCCGAGGCGTATCCGTAGAGCACGATTCCGCTAACCAGAACCACTACATTCATGACGTAGTCTCAGCATCGTTCAACAGAATTAAGTGTCGGAATGCCGGATTTACCCCCATCCAAAGAATTCTATACGACTTGCTGGTTGACATTCTTTCCCTAGCTGTTGATGAGGTTTGTATTCCTATATGCACCACAGTCCATTGTAGACAACCTCAAAGATTATCTTCACGCTCAGTTCAACTTTGTCAAAGTTCAAAGGTCGGAAGTTCATACCATTCTACAGAAAACAGTGACGATACCCGACAGCCTCATCTTGAACTTTGTCACTTTCCATGTCCTCCCAGACTGTTACTTCGCTGTACTCCCAGAATCATTTGAATCAGAATTTCACCTTGCTGTCTGATCCCGGAAAACGCTTATGGATTCATCGGTATACCAGGGGATTTTCTTGTCAAGTTTGTTGTCTGTCGTTATAACAATTCTCTGACGATCATTTGAGATGTCCAACATTCTTCCCATCTCTAGCTGTAGGGCCGTTTTAACCTTCGCCCTCTGTTAAGATTCAAAGTATCTCAGTTCACACTGCAGCCTCCCATAGCTCCACAGTTCTTGCTTAGACCAACCGTTGATAACCTATATATAACGTTAAACATATGCTCTAGCGTTTCTGTTTTTTCGTATTTGCTTTTCCACCTCCTCTGTGGTTTGCTTGCTAAAAACTCACCTCCAAATGCACAAAGAACTGACTGTTCCGATTCTTCTACGCCCGACGAACGCTCCCAGCGGCAGCTGAACCACTGAGTAAAAGCGTCTCCAATGGTGGCTTTCCGGAAGCAATCAACTCAACATCAAGTTAATATTCCAAAGCCCTTGTAAACAACAGATTCATTGTGACAGTATATTCCTCAACCGTTCTTTTCATTGTGGGCGATTCAGCCAAACTCAGGCACCCCAGAAAACGTGTACCAAAGTAATTGCTTCTGTTCCAATCCGATCGCAACCCCAGTTGTCTACCGTGACAATTTACAAACGGCACTTTACATGTGGGAGGTGAATAGGCAGCATTTAACAACAAAACAGAAAAGTGAATATGAGATTCACCTATGTGGAAGATTCTAGCACACATCTAGTGACACATCGCAGGAACGTCAGGATCAGAGTTCAGATAGTGAGCTAAAAAACAGATTCTCTAAAATCATATGTACAAAACCTAGGCATGTATAAAATAATCGTTTCATCTACGTTAGTCTTTTAGATTGGGGAAGTAAGTTTGGCATTTTCGGCATGGCAAATTATTCTTCTGAATTTACTCATTTATTGTGGTGACCCGTAGAACGTGCCTGATGAGCAGATCCAGGGTGTCCTGAATAAAACTGCACTTCTGTATTCCATCCCCAGCTTCGTTACGGAAACGTAAATAACACCGAAAATTTTTACTTCCGTCACTAGCTATAGGGTAAAACACTTTCCGACCTAAATTCTTCCAACATGGTGTTTAGACTTTAGAATATCTATTTGAAAACAATTGTTTTTATACATTTGTGATCAAACATACCAATTATTCCCTCCACCGATTGTCCGATTTTGGGATGGGAGTAACCAGGTACGTATCTTCCTTGACACATTGTGGTTGGGTGATAGCGTAGCCCCGGAAACAAACACGCGTGCGTTCCAATCCACTTCACAGTATCCACTGTATAAAAGCTGATTTTCATGACAATTCGATCTGAATAGGTTTTCAAACCAGTAACGCTCATATAGACATTCTGGACCGTGCTTCTAGTCTAAATGACTTGGTTAGACTTACTGTTAGATGAACTATGGCAAATTTCCATACTGTTTCCGAATATACTTGTCAATTGTTGAATGACCCCACCGGCAGGCAGAAGGTGGAATGATACCAACCTTCCACTGAGAGTAGCTGGATGGAACCAAAGTATACTCCACAATCATTAATTGCATTCGAGATATCAAGCAAACTCCAACAGCCTCGATATCTGCGGAAGAGACTCAGTGCTGAAAATGCGTAAAGAAAAAACCGATGATGCTTACTGCAGCTTTTTAAACCAACAAAAGATGGGCTCATTTGTACTAGAAGAGACAGAAAGTTTACCCCTGTTTGTTTCGGTATTTTTAGTCCCAACCAGTATCAATATTGTGTTGGAAGGTTCCAGATAAGGTCATGAGCGGCAGTAAAGACATGTGTAACCACAGTTTCCACCAGGACGGATAGTCTTGCTCATGAGTTACAACTGTGCGTAACACTTCAAGCAAAATATGCTTGGGTATCTAAATTTCTTTGCTACTCGGAAAAATAGGCAATAATTTTTTCGTGCATTTTTGATACGTCCGTATTAACTGAGAATGTTTCCCTCCCAGAAATCATTCGGAATGGGCAGTAATTCTCATAATCCAGTCTCCATTTATTTTGACGATCTGGTAAGCAACAAGTTCTCAGTAATCATATGGTAATCGACTTGTCATTCCTCGGCTAGTTTTTTCACATCCTTATAAAGAATGGCGACAGCGCTCCAAGACTAATCCGTTTGAATGGTCCATATTAACAGTAATTTTTGTGTACGGCTTAGCGGAATGGACGAAAGAATGTTCAAAGTGGTAATCTCTTGATGCGAGGAATTGAAGCTGAGTAATTACCACAGAGAAACGCGGAGCACAAGCGTTTTGATGGGAACATAATCCATGGTCTTAGATGATGAATGGTTTCTTATCCAGATTATTATTGTGGATTTGAAGGCTAAATACGTTTCAACTGGAAATGAATACCGGTATTAGCAAGTGCTTTTGACGTAATGTCGAGACAAAATTATTTGTATTTTGGCATAAGCTAGCTGAAAACAGAAAGTAAGTGTAATAAGACGGAAACCCGACATTTCTCCAAGAAATGCTTTGCTCAAATAATTTCCGAATCATAGTTTAAGTTTTAGTAACCGCAGCTTCGCTTGTTGTTCTCTCAAACGTCCCTTTCTTCAATGACGCCTTTTTAACACACAAAACATTATTTTGACTTCTTTAGTTTTCTCTTACAATTACCCGAATATGCAGCCCATCTCACGCAGCCAATTTAAATGGCTTTCCACATTGTTGAACTCGCCTTATTCAGCACGATTATTCGCTCAGCTATATGCCAGCATGAGGACGGTAACAACCAACAATCACGCATGTTCCCTTAGTGCACCAAACATTTGCATCAGGCAAGTTGCAATTGATTCATATTTGTGTTCTAATCGATTGCAACAAAGCAACTAATTCGCCGTTGAGTACCGGAGCGGCTCTCCTCATTACCATGCACAACGACTAGTTACGCACTGACCGCTCCATCAACCAAACTTTCCACGCTTCGTTAGGTAAAAAAAAGTGTTGCCCAGAAACCCTTAGAGAAACATCTTACGATAATTTACGAGAACTCAAAACGATTTTAACGTTTGAGAAGCGTAGATTGAATAGACGAAAATTGGTATATTTTGCATATTCGGACGTAGCTTAGCGGTGATGTATGCAACAGTAACAGGGTAGCGATGGAACTCGTCCTAATTCTGGCGGTTAATTTGTCTCTCGTTAGAGTCGCAAGCGTTATGTGATTCCAGATGGCATAGTCAAAATTAGGAAACAGGTTCCTTACGGTATCTGAGGGGAATATCCGCTGTAGATATTCCGTTTTTAACCGCTCACATCCACTAGAAACTTTGAGTGTTCTAAAACTATGTTAAGGTAATCTGCCAAGTTTCTTGTTGCTGATTTAAAAATGTGCATCACGGTCACTTGACACGGTCATTAGGTTAAGCTTTTGTGTTTAAGATGATTCTGTGGATATTTGTTCAGGTAGTTTTGGGTTTCCAAAACTCCACTGAGTTCCATTCTGTATAGTCAACCACACCTGTCTCATTACCCAATTTAAAACCACTCATTATACAAAGAACTGGAGCCAGTTTTGGTGGAAGCCACTCTGTGACAATTCGTCGCAGATGATGATGACATCTGGTCGCCTCACTCATATAGACTGTCTTACTGTACCAAAATCTAGGTGGCTGGGAACGGGTTATACAACGAATCACATCGCTAGCTTACGTTTGGAGTGCCTGGTTATCAACCCTAAACTGATGTCTGAACCAGGTAGTTTTTCCTACATAACGTGACAAAGCTGACCTGTTGTGCAAAGGCCCCATCCATAACAGTTATATGCTTGGTAGAAAGTAGTTGAAACGTACTCGAATTCTCCGCATTCTGTCACGGATGAGCATTCAAACACCTGCATTCCCTATTCTAGTCATTTAACCGCAACATCTTGAAGCAACATCATTTGGTCTCTTCGTATTCTATGCTACACTACCCCACCCCGGTGGCTGTAGTGAAAGTGGGACAGCAACTGAGAGACCTTAAATGGTTGATGAATCCACAGCGTTATATATGTTTGTGAATAATAATGCCTAGGTATTGTATTCCTTCCAACAATTCATTAAGTTTACTGACTTTCGCCAGTGTCTCGTCACTGCGTTTGGAATGCACCCCACCGAGAATGTTGTTGTTTTCGACCGTTCATGAGTATAATTCCTCCATCGGTAGATTTCTCCAACAGTGTGGGAATTTGTCTTGGTTTGCTTCGCCCAATACCAATTCCAAATGAGTTCATCCAGCTGCATATGTTTTTTAACAAGACCCTATGCTGATTAGCCGACGTCTAAATTCCTCGCCCAATCAGACAGGACGCAACTATTCATTGTTCATTAGTCTGATTAACCCTCATTTGTTTTCATCTATCTTTTGGGCACATCCTTCGCTGAACTACTTCGTCTGATTGACAGTCAGCAATAATTCCAAGATGGATTAGATGAAACTCAAGAATGTTCTCAGCGTACAAAGTAGGACGCTGATTAGAGGTGGAATGCGCAGATATTGAGAAAAAAACTCTATTTCCTCCGTTTACCATTTTTCAAACGGCTGGTTAAATTTTAACTTAAATTTCTGTCACTGACAGATTTATTCTCCTAAAACCTGATGAGAGACTGTCTCGCTGGTCGTCTTCCCTGCATAATTGGAACACAAATTTGTCCGGTACTCAGCTGCAAACAAACATCTCACCTTTTCCGATTATCGGCCTGGTTTGCCATGCGGGGTGCTTCAAATGAATTGGGAAGAATTCTGTTTCACAGACTATATTGCAGCAGCCTTAATTCATACATTTTGAAATTGCGTTTGACTGAACAGACATTGAACATATCGAATTTAGATTAATGAAAACTGGGGTAGGTAAAATTATGTCGCAGCTCACGTAAATCGTTGAGATGTCCAGCAAACCTTATCCAACGTGATAAAATTTTATCAAGAAAGAATTAAATGAATGTTTTGCTTCATGATACTCACAATTTTTATCTGGAATTGATGTCAAAATTCAACCAATATGATTTGCGTTACTACAACTGACGCTTACCGTTAAGAAAATTGGGTGGCCGCAACACCAACGCACATTTAAAGGTAAATAAGCCTTTCTGGTTAAACATACTGCTGTCATACACTTCCGCTATCATACCTTATTCATTGGGCTTCACTAAACTGTACCACCCTACAATTGTTCGAATCTTGTCGAAGTATGATGGACGTGTAAAGTTCAGCCGTATAATTAAAGGATGGCTTGCCTGAAGCGATTTTCTGGCACCTCCTTCTAACGTCCACCGCCAACAGTTTATGTATGTGTATATATATCATGTCAAAAAGGACTGCCTTCAAAGCTGGGTTTTAATGCTGCTATGATCATGCGAGCAGCATTAGGTGGACATAGATACAACCAAACAAGCCGAACAAGCCAACGGGGGGCAGTCAGACAAAACTGTTTTACAAAATTATTCTTGAGTAAAGTAGTACCGTCCAATATAAAAGGTTTGTATCTGTGGAAACATACACGGGTTAGAAAGGTTCATCTCCAGAAACTGCCCATGTTTACAGTTAAGCGGTTCATTATCACGTCAGATGCATTATTCTGTATTGTTGAAGTATATCTGAGAGCCACCCTCTATTGACAATTGCCCTCAGAGTTAGATTTTAGGCCTTAGTCCCTGCGTCCTACGCACACTGAGGCCTCAGAAGTAAGACAGATAACGAGGGCTGAACTCTTGGTTTCAAGCTCATCAGTCAGTAACCCTCACTACCCCACACAGTATGCAAGCTACCGATAAGAGCAGGAGACCACTCACTTCGAGTGGTTTAATACTGTCCAGGATAAGGATATGGGAAGGAATGCGTAAGGCGAACTTCTCTTGCTGTGAGAGAAGGAAGACTCGACAAAATCGTAACAGTGTAGCGGAACGCGATGGCGAATACGCACTGGCAAATTAGGTGGATCAAAGTACAACGAAGAAATTACACTGGCTAAACTCGAGGAAACTGGACGGCCACAACTGGCCGTCAAGGGGAAAGTTAGTCATATTTATCTTCACACTGTCCCAAAGAATTATTTATATGAACAAATATCGGTTAGGATCATATTCGCACCTTTAAGGGACTCCCTCTGTCTTTGTTCGTTGAACTGGGTTCCCGGATTTGCATGGACCCGGAATCCTGGACGAAACCTCTATGCAGCCGGATCAACGAACCAAAATCTTGTGGGATTACTGACAAAAATATTGCAAATATGAGTCTTAGAAACGAATGAGTGGTTTATTGATGAACAAATACTGCGCAGTAAGCAAATTAATCCAGGAAGTGGAAGGAACACAGAGTCGCCGCAGCAGAATCGGTAATTCATTCAAACGGCCCAAGATCCTACAAACAGAACGGCACGAAAGCAACAAACAAACATCAGCTTTCGGAGTACATGGGCAAAACAATGGTCGGCAAAATGCATGAGTTAAAATGACAAATTGATACCACTTTCACGAACATTTTTATAGACATAAAAGAACACTGAATCGAATTACAATAACTTCAGCCATACTCCTAACGGTTAATGCATTAAAGCTATTGAAATCCCCCGGACGAGTAACTATCACCGGAACTCAGTGGTGTACCATCCTGTTCAGGCCAGTTAATGGCCTGTACCAGTGCTCTTCACACCCATTCACTGAGCTTAATCCTTTTGGCATATTTTGGCGCCAAGAACTTTGAAGAAACCTGAAACCTGTCTCTTGGCAGACCATCCCCGGCAGCCCGGCAGTACGCACATGTACAGTTGTTTAAATAGTGTCGACAAACAGTTAAAATTCTAAGCAACACCTGCTTTACTCTACTGTCCCGTTACTATAGGCTGGTCACCTGTAAAACTATTACCATCTAAATGCCATGGTAACGTAGAACTTCAGGGAAGAAATGTCATCGTATGCAAGTGAAAATATTTGGAGAATTCCGTTTGATTGGGATTCAAGTGGAATAAAAAGTTTATGACACCTCGGGGGACTGTGCCTACATAGTGAACCGTAAAAAGAGTGAAACCAGCCGCAGGATGTCGAGTTGTATTCAGCGAATTCATGAGTAGTGTGCTACGTTCGGAAAATGTTTTGTGGTGAATCGAATAGCCTTGTGCCGCACATCCAGTTGAAGAAGATTGTAAGAGACGAGATATTCGCGTTTATTTGTTTGAGCGTCCCGACAAAACTAATAAATGAAAATATTCTGCGCACATTGATACCACTTTCACGACCATTTTTATAGACAGGAAAGGACATTGAATCGAATTACAGTAACTTCAGTTAAAAGGATACAACCAAACAGGCGAAAAAAATAACAAGGCTGACCACATTTCAACTTACGAATGCTAGATTAAAAAACAGACCAACAGGATAAAGTGCGTGTTTTAAGCTATCCTACTATAAAAGGATCACATATTCGTCTCATCTTTTTACTATACCGGAACTCCAAACGGCCGGAGATGGCTAAAATAAAGGCTAACTGAGAGACTGGATTCACCAGGCAGGACTTCTCCACCGGCCATAAAGAGTTTTGGAAATTGAGGGTTTCTGCATGAATTTGCTGTTGTAATGTTGACCCTTGTGCGCAGAGCAAAAGCTGATCGATAACGAATTACTACCACAGGTACAGCTTCTTGCTGCCAGGAAGTAAGATTATGGCTAGCACCCCCAGCAATAGCTTGGCCTCCAGTACTATAGAGGAATACGATTATGGAGAAAGATTACAATTTGAGGCAGAACAAAAGGAAGGTTGTCAGTGGAACTTACTTCTCTGTGGAAAGGTTTGGACTTTACGAAAGAGATTGACCGAGCCAGCAAAGAAACGTTGTGGAACATCCAGTGAAAACCTAGCTGCCTGGGAAAAATTGCGAACCGCACCAAAATCTTTCCACGACAAATGAAAGGCCGTATACGAAGGAGTTGATGTAAGGACTGGCCGGCGTTGAGTTTATTCGCCAGCTCCATGCACCCTCTGTTTATGTAAAAGGATGTATGAGGAGGATTCCCGTCTCTTAAAAGGTGGTACACCAGTTCCCGTTGGATAACCATCTACATAACGTGATGAGCTTCAGGTGGAAAAGTACTCCGACCTTACAATTTCCTCTCTTTTGGCACCACGGTGAACTCTCTTTTAGCATTCTGAATGGAATTCCCTGGACTGACAACGATTTTCTAGTCAGCGTCAACCCGCTTTGGCTCATTTATAAATTTTTTTGGAATGATTGTCTTTGAGTCTTTACCAGAGCTTCAAATTAAAAAGCTGCGCATCCATTAGAAGTTTTACTACATAGTGTATTGTAGTCCTTTTTGACAGAATTTACCGCGTTATTTACAAACCTAGCGCTTGATAGCGAAGGGGAAACACAACTTACAAAAATGGGTACGACGTTTGATCACCTTTAGAAAGCATTTTATGAAACCAGTAAACAGGCGTAGATTCCGAGCCTCGAGTCTAAGAAACTGTTGCGCTTTTTTAACCTTTGTACGGAGAGAAGCCTATGGGGTGGATACGCTCCGGTGCTACTCGTCAGATTCCACTCTCATTGTCTGCGTGAAATCCTTTGAATCAGGTGTACCTGACAGAAGTTTTGGGGAATCAAACAATGTTGAAAACAAAAGCAGTTTAGCGGCCAAGTAAAACAAAACTCGCATCCTAAATAACGTACATACGACCTGGAAAACGGCTTTGAGATACGACACAGCTGGGCACCGCAGAACGGACAAGCCAGTAGCGATGGATTTTAACTCGCCAGACATTTGGAGTTTCTCAGCATGCGGACGCACTTTCCTTACCGAGTGGCTGGTGCTGACATCAGCCTATGTTCTGAAGATAAATAGCTAAAATCGTAGTAACCTACCGGTTTCTGCTCGTCTAACGTCCTAAGTAAGACAATACCATTAGACATACTCCTAACGGTTAATGCATTAAAGCTATTGAAATCCGCAGATGAGTAACTATCACCGGAACTCAGTGGTGTACCATCCTGTTCAGGCCAGTTAATGGCTTGTACCAGTGCTCTTCACACCCATTCACTGAGCTTAATCCTTTTGGCATATTTTGGCGCCAAGAACTTTGAAGAAACCTGAAAACTGTCTCTTAGCAGACCATCCCCGGCAGCCCGGCAGTACGCACATGTACAGTTGTTTAAATAGTGTCGACAAACAGTTAAAATTCTAAGCAACACCTGCTTTACTCTACTGTCCCGTTACTATAGGCTGGTCACCTGTAAAACTATTACCATCTAAATGCCATGGTAACGTAGAACTTCAGGGAAGAAATGTCATCGTATGCAAGTGAAAATATTTGGAGAATTCCGTTTGATTGGGATTCAAGTGGAATAAAAAGTTTATGACACCTCGGGGGACTGTGCCTACATAGTGAACCGTAAAAAGAGTGAAACCAGCCGCAGGATGTCGAGTTGTATTCAGCGAATTCATGAGTAGTGTGCTACGTTCGGAAAATGTTTTGTGGTGAATCGAATAGCCTTGTGCCGCACATCCAGTTGAAGAAGATTGTAAGAGACGAGATATTCGCGTTTATTTGTTTGAGCGTCCCGACAAAACTAATAAATGAAAATATTCTGCGAAATGTAATAGTAGTTTATCTGGGAGTGGTGCGGTACCACACTGAAGCTAGGAAGAATTGATGGATCCGTTAAGCGTATTGGAGTAGAAATAATATTAGTGCGAATGTTATGTGAACTCATCACCAGGTTGATGGCGCACATTTGGTTGTTTCAAACTGTGAGTGCTTACCCCAAGCCCATATTTTTATCACCGGCATGCATGCAGTACAACGTTCAGCCCCCGGAAAAAGGCTTGTAGTTTACCTACTGTGCGCAGGTGTTCAAGGAACCAACGACCGTTTTTCGACAGACCCATTTTAAGTGCGCATAGTGTTTGGCTTGATGTTCGCTGATTATTAGTTGATTTAAGTCATCTCAGTCCAGTCATATTTTCCAGAAACTTTGGGTACAAACATTCAGGCTTATTTAGCACAGACTTTAATTTTCCGAGCATCCTTACCAGCATCAAGCGAAATAGTTCCAACAAACTGTGGGCACCATATGTCGGAGTTGGTCACATTGTCTGCACTCAAGTTTCTCCGTATGAGAAATGGCTTTAGAAAACTAAATGTGCTTTGTGAAGAAGAAGCAACCTAAGACCTCCTGGACGCAATCCTTTGCAACCACCCTAAACGAGGTGTCACCTATTCTAAACAACAAAACTATTACATATCGAAAACCATAGGCCATAAAAGTGAACGTAATGATTCACATCTTTTCAACAACGTTGTAAGTAGTATGGATGCAGGTGGAATTTCAGTGCGAAATGTAAGCACGGGAATTCACCACACTCAGAGTTCACTCCGAAAAAAGTAAGTTTGTGTTGGAGCCTCGCTGTGACAAACTGATTGTCTGACGTCAAGAATTTAGTTGATAAACATTTGGCCACGGTGATCATATCTACTGTCCATCAACTTCTAGTAAGCTTTCACTCCTGACAATTTAATTTGGCGGAATCTTTCAGTACGTCGTCCGCAACTTTGTTTGTTGTGCCACAGTCACTAGCGACATTATTCAATGCACAATGGTCTTGTGAGCAGTTTGTGCATTCAACTCTACAGACATCTGCAGGCATCATCCAGTAGGTGAACCCTTCCGAATATATGCAATGAACTCTCCTACGGTGTTGCTCACAGGATGAATGCTGTGTCAAACTCCGACACTTATTAATACAAGCGGTTTCAGTTTGGGTCGACTTTATTTCTTTCTCTTAGGTGTCTGGTAGGATAAGAGTTCAGTAGCAGACTGGCCAATCAAAAATTGTATGCGGCCTAATCTCATCCCTATCACGAGATACGTTTACATTTTTGAGTTTATGGAATCTCATGACGAATGCCACCCTGACTTGTACATTTAGGTCTATAGTCCATAGTTTGATTTAACTGAGCCTTTGAGATACTGGTAAAGTCTCAGTGAAAATGTAGTGTTTGATTCCACCGGTATGTCCTTTATATCATCACGCATTTTGGACGGAAATGATGACCATCGCTTTGGATTTACTACAGATATGCCTATCAGGTTTAGTCAAGCAGGTCACCTCGGTTTATGGGTAAGAATGGCTTTAGAAAGTGGACGTAAAAACCGGGCAGTTATTAAAGAAATATCAGATGAATCGATTAGATGGTTTAAATGACTGCTGTTCCATTTACGGTGGCAGGAACATTTACTTCAACCAGCGTAAAGTGTGTTACAAATGAAGGCTAATATGCTGGTACACACTTCACATTTTGTAAAAAAGCGGTTTGTAAAATTATGAAAATATGTCTTACCAAAGATTGGATACTCATTTACCTATGAAAGGTGAGTATTGCTCACTAGCTTTATTTATCCACCGAGTTGATCGATGGTCTGTCACTCGACACCTTCTAAAAGATATGTTCACGAGGTTGTATTTATCGCAGGTCTACACTGCTTCTGGTAACAAAGTGGAACTCTTGAGCACACCAGTCAAGAAGTGTTGACTCAAATGAGTCCAGTTTTAAACCCGAAGTTTATTTCTACGTAGAAATGCGTACAGGCGTAAAACTATCACCCTTCACATTTCTTAGTTCCTCGGCGATCTCTAGTATGTAATATTCAACATCTTTCCAAATCACACCGGGTGAAAGCTCTCGAAAAAGCTTACCATTCTGTCTTATGTTTAGTTCAGTAGGTACCGACTCTTCTCGAAGGCCAGGAATACTGTTTATCACGTATGAGTATTTAAGATTATTCACATACACTACAATTGTGTGTACTTATTGGTAGTGTTGCTTCTCAGTCCAATCATCCCGATTATTTTTCAGGAGTCGATAAAAATATGTGAGTATCTGGACCACTCTAAGCCATTGCCTCTGGTGTAGGAAACACAACACGTCTGTCTTATCCTGTTCTATATTTGATGGGTTCAGACTACACATGGCAAGCAAGAATTTTGATTTCATCAATGATATAAACCACACAATTTAAATAACCCATCTTAGGGAATGTCCGTCGGATACGAACGAGGATTGCCGTTCGTCTCCTTGTCTCCACATTTACAGCTCTAATTTCTTCCCTTCTGCATTTGCCCGTAGTTAGTACCACAAGGATTTGAAATGATATTACGAAATTAATATTATTTTAGCCGCTCTCTGACAGGACTTAGCGCTTAAGCTGGAGGTGACTATTCAACGATTGCACAGATGAGCAGTACGGGTTTCGGGATTCTATGGAACGGGGCAACGTTTTTGAAATTGCAACACGTGGTTTTAACTAACAAACTGTTTCAAAGCGCCGTCTTTTAATTCAGGGAAAACGATGAGAACAGCTGTGGTTAGGAAAATCAGTTTTGTAATACACATACACAATTTCCAACAGCTAAGCAACAGGTGAATTTGTACTTTCATGATATGGAATTTTAAACAACTTCAAGCCATTGTGTGTGCGCTCATTCGAGACAAATTCCTAAAAAATTTGTTCAGTTGAGAAATGGCTGATATCAATTACGTGGCGTGATGTAAGCGCATACGGTTACAGACCATAAGGCGGTTAATTATAAAAGCACGGTACAAGAACTGGCCGGCGGTTTCCACATTTCGTTTGTTTTGTAAAACAAACATAACACATACCTTAGAATTTTGTTTTTGGTAATCTCAGTGGTGGTAAGTTTATGGGGCTGCACGTGTTGTTTTCGAATATCCATTGTTCCGAAATGCACACCCTCAGCACAAATGTCGGACAGCTGATTCAGCAGCGGATTCAGAAGCATTCAGTTGCATTCGGTTTTTGCAACTATCAAGCCATAATATGGTGATGGGTAGTGCGATATTCACACAACTATATATCAATTAACGCGATAATAAATGTCAGCACTTCTGATGTGTTTTTACTTTTACCATGGCCCAGTAAACCTGGACACAATTTAAAGCTGGAAATATTCCCTCGCATAACTTAGATCTGAAAACTTAATGACCATGAACACGTAACTTTGGAACGACCATCATACCAGTAAAGCCAAATGAAACCCAAACCGTGAAACTACTACTTTAAAGTGTAAGGTCTGTGAAAAAGGCAAACAGAAAATACGTAGCATATGTTTATCATATAATCAATGGTCTGGATAGCATGTGAATTTCCTGGAGTAATTCTTATACACAATATTAGAATCAGAAGTACGGCAAATCGGATTTCGTGCCCTGATTGCAACGCTGTGTTAATTTTTCCTCTGCCTAAAATGCCTAAGTTTTATCTCTCACAGTCTGGCAAAGTCATGGATGAATCGTAGGTAATACCAGTAAGCTGTTTGACGAGTTCCACCGGAGAAACTTGATAAAGTTTATAAAAGATAATCATTAGTTTACCTGTAAGACAGACAGTATTGGAAGCAAAATAGTTGTTTGCTGAAACTGAAACTAAGGAGGAGAGTTGTACTGTAGCAGCATTCAGATTCCCAAAATAATCATAACTCCTAACCCACATCCGAGCTGCATACATCGTGATAACTTGAACCCTTGAAAACTTTTCGGAAAATATCTCTGTATTCGTACCACGAAATTCCAAAATGCCGACATATTGTAGGACGACGAACGCTACATCACCGCGAAATCAAAAAGAACGTCAGCATACCACTTTGCGTTTCCTGGCTGGACTACCTAGGATAGCTATTTACACTTGTTCTGCTTTCAACCGGGCCTATTTCCACTCAGACTGATAGCATCAATCAACGTGGCTCATGCAAATTGATGCAGTTATGCTTTTTTGGATCAGCTATTGGTTTTGTTCTCTTACAAAATTTACTCACCCAATTTGGCTGATGTTGTCATTATGATTCAAATTCCAGCCGCGTTCCGATAAATATAAATGACTTGCGCAAATCTCCCGTGTAGGCAACTTCTCAACTGTTCGTTTATCTACTCTGTCACGATGATGCGATACACAATTGTAACCACGATGAACGCGGCTTTATAGCCTACCGAATCATCTGACTCGAAGCGACTCTTCGGAGGGACACCCATCAAAATATCCCTTTCAAGAATAATAATGTGATCTACGGCATATTCTGAGAAATAGCTAAAATCTAGATTTATAGTAGAATGTGAATTATTCCTTGCAGATTCTACACATACGTTTCTTCTACCACCGCTGATACAGATGCAATAAGAAACAGCTTCTCCGTGTTGGCAGAATAAAAGTTCGTTAATATGCTGTACTAGAATTTGCGGCCTAAACGTGGCAGCTTAGCGAAACCCCGATTACCGTGGGAAGAGATAAATATAAGACATAGCAAAACTTCTCATTCGAAACCTCATTTCAGTGTCAACATCAAATGCATTGAGGAGAATGCAGCCTGACCATTTGTAGCTATTTTATTGTCGTAGTACAATATAATAGGAACGACAATCTGATGAATCGCTGATCATAGGTCCCATTTAAGCTGATGCAAAAACGACGATCGATATACCGTTCAATCGGAAGACACTTTCTATGGTTCCCATAGGCTGTTATGAATTTTGGTGACAGCCGCAACTATTTTGAGGATACAGTTTTGGGCACACTTCCGTTTTCAGCCGAATGAACCAACAAGCCATTTTCTACCGTTTTTGTGAATTCAAAGCACCCAGCAGTTCGGTTGCCAAAAAATCTTTGAATATAGCCAACGCTTTTTCATCTTGGGATACATCAGATAAACGCAGTTTTACAGCTTCCGTCAACCCTATTTTCTTGAACTTCAAATTTGTAAGCCACAACAGGAGCAAATCCGGTGATGATATGAAGAAATGTCAATAACTCCACGAACGTAAACAACCGTTTGTTGATGCCGAATGTCATCGACACAGTCTTTCTGAACGTGAAGGAATTTGGACACGCACGACCTCACTTGGGTGAATCCGACATGTACACACTCTTTTAATGGCGAGTTCATCTTTTAACTGAACTCATTTATCGCTAAAAAATGCGGAGCGAAGACTGGCTTTACTTTCAAGACGAAAATGTCATCCAAACTCCCAAGTCTCCTTACACTACTCACGAACTCTTTAATGAATGGTTAATCCATCTATAGCACTCAATTTCTAATTTGTCTCGACAATATGGGGACTTATGGAGTCTGAAACTTACTATTGGAATGAACCGTAGTGAGTTATTCGCTTTTCCAAAACGTCCATTAATGATCAATGTAAAGGCGAACACTAAATTAGACTAAGTATTTTAAATTTGAGTATTAGCGTAAAGTCATTGGGAAACACCAAAATGTGACTTATATCCTAGAACGAATTTCGGCTGCTTATTAGTCACCTGGGCATAATGTATTTACCAGAAGTATGGAATACATAACCCATTCCAGCAAGTTTTAGAACTAAAGCGCATCAGCCTATATCAACATGTTTATTGTTTGTCCAAGCCTCCTCTCATCCGCCTAATCAATGCAAACTGACGCATTTCGGATACCAGTCATTTGATTTCTCCCTTGAAGCTGTATCGTTTATCTAAATGCTAATTTTCCAAAGTGCGCTCATGCTCAGCTTTTCTGACATTTGGACACTTGAGGAAGGCGCACAACCACATTTCAAACGAGTTTGCATTTGGTGCGGAGTGTTTTCCTCAGCGTTTCTAAGCAGATTTCTGAAGTGATAGGGTGGGTGGGGAAAGCTCCCTCAAGTTGTCACGGCAAAACTACCGAAGCGCATATTGATGGAATGGGCTGGTGGAGATTTTATGCAACAGGGAGAAACGTGTAAACTAAAAGAGTCTGCAGCTGTCAGGGCAAATGAAATTTGTTCTGCAGACTGTCTGCAATTATACATAGGCAGAATAACGTCATAATTGTTCCCCGGTGTTTTTAAATGTTATTATACGTGATGGCTGGTAGTAACAAAATTAAAAAGTGATGCTAATCGATATTTTATTCGACTACCTCTGCATTTGAGATCAGTTTAAAGCGACACGGATTTATAGGTCACTGGTTTTCAATGGCTAAGAAACATGTCATTATCCATATTCACTGTTTCATCTTGGATCCTGTGAAGAAACCTTCACTCTAGTCTTAAGTAACCTCATGACATGAACAGAATATGCATCTTACCAGCCACTTGTCACTTGCCACTTACTTGCCACTTATGAGTTACGATCATGGGATTCTCTTAAATCAAGGGCTTGTAAACGTTCACCATACTGAACGAACAACAGGGTTTACAACCCCATCACTAAATGGAACTATCAAGATTATTCCCTTAAGGTTGACTCAAAAAGACCTCTTATGGTTTTGAAAAGGTTTATCATTATATATATATATATATCGAGCAGCATGTTAGTGGCGCATTGGGTAAGGAGATATAGTAAAGCAAAATGCGAACAAACCAACTAAACAGATAACTGCGCGCGCAATCCCTTTCTTTTATAAACACCAGCCCGCCCGCTGATTGTAGAATGCAACATGTCAAATCTAGCATGGATCGAACCGCTCTCGCTCATATGAGGTTTTCATGTGCGAGATTTACACCGCGAAGAAAAAACAAAGTAGTAAAAAGAAGCAGAATCCCGATCACGAACTGATATTTTCAGAGGATACACTAGATAGATGAATTATTGTTCAGACAGACGATGCTCTCCGCACATATGGGTATTTCTTTAGAAATAGAGTACCATCTAGGTAACACACAAGCGACCTGTATGCCTGTCTGAGTATCCGCTAGTGTTTTTACGGCTTGCATGCAAATGTGTCGTCAGCAATGAATACTTTCTGTGTGATACTTCTTATTGTTTGAATTTATATAATCCAGTCACGAAAATGTAGCCTGTCCCTGATGTTGCATAGCTGATTTCCTGGTCTATGGTGGTTGACACATATGCTGCCCCTATACAGTCGGTAGACCACTGCCGGTTTATGCGGAGCAGTTAGCAATGATAGGCGCAAAGCACTGATTTTCGGTTGCTTTCGTCTGAACCAGCGCAAATCACCTGCTCATATGCTTGATACCCTGATATCCTGTCTCAGGGGCCTTCACATTTTTGTCGTTGGACGGGAACTGGTAACATTTACACTGGCCAGGACAACTGAATGTTAAACTAAGACGTCTAGCTGGGTAGCAGTCGTCACTCCTGCGCACAATTGGATTGCGCTGGTAATACTTAACTGGTGGATAACGCTTGCTGAGAGAAATATGGAGGTTGCTGAAAGAGACGTGAATATGTCAAAATGGATATTAATTAGCGACTGGACACCCCTTAGATATTCCTGACTCTCACTCTAGTCAGTCTTGCAGCTCTCTCGGAACACATCGCCCACTCCCACCTGTCATCAAAGTAGTTTCTTCAAACGACATCCTAATATGACAAGCAATAAAAGAGCGGCGCGATCGATCTACTTGGCTGCATAGCACTAAAAATAACGGCTAAAATTATGTTGAGTATAGCACTTCAAATGGATGATCAGATATTTTTCCGTACTTGGAGAGTAGCCTCAATTAAAGCATACTCAGTGGTCGGGTCTGTCTGATTCTTCCACACTACGGTTCTATTCCTAATATAAACTTACTGGGAACGTATGAGGAAGTATTTATTGATTGATAGGTTGCCAGGTTATTTATTAATTAAGCGTTCGCTCTTCAGTTCGCCGAGGTCGTCGAAAAGCTTGCAAACCTCTGGCCGTTCACCAAGAAGACTTTAAATGTGAGTTTTACTGTGCGTACTTCCCCCCTAATTGCTTATGTTTACATAATTTTTAAAAATTGGGTGCTATATCTCAACATCATTGGCCGATTTTGAGACAGCAGGGGTTGTTTCATTAGTGTGGTTACAAAATATGTTGCGTTATAGTGTTTGTGTACACTGAATTTGACTAGTTCCGCATATAATTCGTTTTCGACAAAATTGCTGGCTGTTCCGATTGGTCCACTCACAAGTTCTCCTGTTTAGTAGTATGCGTCTGTGGTGTGCGAATGGCTGGTGGCATTTATTCCACCTAATAGTTGAATTTTCAGAAAATTATCGTTTATTCAGATGAGATTCTTAAACAGCTTTTTTCATTCTTTATTCAGTATGGCTCTGTGATTTACCATTTGCAAGAATACTCCACCAGAATTGAATATCCATTACGTTTTCACCCCATTGGATTTTCTTTGAAGTTATTCTCTAGTCTCTTGTATAACTTTGCTCCTCGAAATTGTGGAGTTATCATGTAGTGACTTGTCTGGTGAAACAAGCGTTTACGTTCCACCTCAGATCTGCTTGGGACGATATAAGTGGCGATCCTCAATTATGTATCTCCAGTCGGGCTATCTACCTATTGAGAAGGCACAGCTATTTCTACTCTCTTGCTCTCACTTGTGCTGCCCTAAAAGTCTCCTGACGAGTCAGTGTTTGGGTGACCGTCGTCTCAGTTCAGAAGTTGGTCTGCACTCGTCGTACTGCTGTGGACGCCGTTTTGCTATCCAGCACTGAGGACATCCAGAGACGGCTGTTGGTCATCGTTTTTTCCTGCATTATAGGTTGAATGTTGCGAAAACATAGTTTAATAATGGACGAATTCCCAGTGCTGCCTGGTGGTTTACTATATGGGAGGTTTCTTCTGCGTCGCCGTTGTGCTTGTTAAAATTTATATCAGAGAACGGAAGTGAAGTCAGATAGTGGCTTGTGACTAGTACAAGTGTATGCAACTACTTATTTTACTGTAAGATGGAGCAGAAAAACCAGTGTTTTAACCGTTGATATCATAACAGATAAAACACACAATGACCGTACGCCCAGGGGGGTTAAAAATACACAACCTCAGTAATATAACCAAGTATGTTTTTCAGGAGACACTCTAGTTCGAGAATATAAAGGAACCTTCTGGACGGGATGGATTTTCAGACAAAAATTGGAATATAAATCTCCGGAGTGAGAAGTCATAGAACGTGTATGCATTGGACGCCTCAGTCTGCAAGACGTTTACTTTGTCACCTGCAAATCAAACACGGAAGCCTCATCATGGCACTGTAATTTGACTGTTTGTTCATGTTTGTGTGTGCAAAGTTAGAAGTATGCATAAGAAAATATACCAAATTTCACTTGCTGGTATGGGCACATTCACATCAGAGGCTGATGCACGGGCTTGCGCAATTACTGGTGGGCAATTATCTTTAATTACCGAACTGCTCTTGTTTCTGCAACATGTAATCACTGGAAAGTATTCTGTTCACCCGAGGAGAGGGCGGGATCTTTCGGTGGTTGTTGATTCTGTGATGTGCAACAGAAGTTCGTAATCACGATATCCACATAGAGATTTATCGTTTTTTTTCTAGGATATTTCATTACCTAAAATACACGTATTCGACGACGGCGTATTTTTTCTCAATCAGTTAACCGTTTTGATACACCGTCAGCTTTGCGAGCAAGCTCAAGGCAAAAGAAACTACGGCTACTTCAGCTTAGGGAAGAAGTCAGGCTCAAAATATTGATAAAAACAACGGCCTTTACGTCACTCGTTTGCACATTCTCTGCGATAACTCGGAACCAGTATGTTGTCAGTTCACTTCTAAAAAGATGTGTGAGACGGATTGGAAGATTCCATAGGGAGCCACTGCGAATTTCCCCAAGTGGGCTGCTCATCACGTGGTGTGATCAGCAGGTCATCCTGATTTGAACAAAAATGGTATTTTTATGCTCCTGTGCAATTCATTAGCGATCCAAACGAAAAGTTCATGAATCCACTAATACTAAATTCCTTTGGCGTCCTCAGTAGCCTCCAGATTTCTTTACAAATACTGAATAAGTCAAGTAATACGGTTAGAATGTTAATAGTGTCAATAGCATTGCTTACTAAGAGAGCAATAACCGGAAGCAATGACGCTCTAAATCTGAGAATAATCGTCACACAAACGGAAGAATACTACTGCAGTCAGCTGAGTAAAATTCTGTCTACTGTATTTTAGCCTACGCACTGGGGTTGTTGGAACTGGCTACTTTTGGGCATAGGCCAAAGATGCATAGCAAAATGTCCTAATAACTTTGGGGTAGATAGATTCTTCACATTTTACATTATTTTGGTGAATTACATTACGAAGGTTTTTTTATTACTGGGTGGAACGAATCAACAAATCGTCCAAATTTTACCGAGAAATGTATGTCGGATCACCGTCAGTGATGGTTATTCTTATAAGCAGACAAACCAGATCTGTGGCGGTTCAAAACAGACCGAAATATTCTCACTGAAGAACGTATAGTGTTTTTCAAAACCTTCACGTCTATTTTTAATGTCGAATTTTGCTACGGTTCGATCGACCGTTTACATTGGCACTGCAGTCGACCAAATAGCCTGAATCATGCTGCTGGAAGCACACGCAGTTTTATCTTAAGATCACCTCTGGTAAATTCGGAAGAGCAGCTGTCCGCTGTCGCGTTCAGGCTGTACTATCAGCCTACCAGATGATATCTATCGTTCAATCAGTGAGATTAGTAATAGACTGTCCGTCGCAAACCTCCGATTGCACTTGACATCCACTAGTTTGTGTGATCTAGCTTTATCTTGTTCTTATTCAACGGAATATGACGCGCAAAGGTCGTCTCATTTTTCAACTGGTGCGATATTTAAAGATTTCTGTACGTTCTCTACGTGGAACACATTATTGAAAAATTTTCAAAAACGGTTGTGGGCTACCAAACGAATTTCAGCAAACATATAAGTAGTTTGTCCTCTCGAGACACTGAATAAGTTTTATCGAGTTGACTTGACCGTTCAGTAGACAAACCTCCTTATGATGACTCGTGCTCTAATGATAACAAATTATGTATAAAAGTTTCTTTAGTTGCCAACATCCTTGACAACGTCCTGACGTTGGAATTTAAATGACATCTGTAGCTAAACGCGATCAGATACAAAAGAAACTACCTTCCTCTACACTGTGGAGTCATCATCGACATCATATGAACCCAGATCCTTTTTCTTAGTTGCTCTGGTTTCAGCATCTCGATTCATCGATGAGGCATCTGTAGAACTCCAAAAGTCCAGGTTACTGAGTGTCAACTGACCTAATAAAATCAGTGTGAAATTCGACACCGTTTAAGGTTTACAAAAGCACACTCAAATTAGGAGAACACGTGGACTGGCTGTGAATCCATTTTCATTCAACCTCCAGCTAGTCTCTTAGATGTGGTTGGAAGCAGAATGCTGACATAGATATCTATCTCTGGCCGCGCTCCCATCAAGGTAAGGACGTCATTCACAATGGACCCAGCATTAAGCTTAGAAGCAAGTTGAGATCAGATCATGCAAATTTCAGGTCTGCTAGTCACTTTTCAATAGCAGGTTATACACATGGCGTGTAGTGAATAAACATGAATTTTGTGCCAGTGAAAATCCCAAATTGGGCAGCTGCCGGCTGGAAATGTGGCTGAGATGGCATTATGGAAACATATCTCACAGAAATCCATACGTGTCTGTAACATATAGACCAAAATCTACGTGGCTTACCGACGACTGATGAGTCTCCGATGTAGAGTATTTTTCAATAGCAGTAGTTACTGATGGGCTTGACAAAATGTTCATTCTGTGTAACAGTGTTGGCAAAGGTTGGTTCCCTGATTATATGAAAGGACGAGATTTAGGACAATAATAGTCACCTGTTTGATGACAGGCATTCAGAGAGAAAACAAAAGTGATTTGGTTGAGTGAGAGTAGAGTAGGAGAGAGGAGATTTGATATGTGGATGGTGGGTTTGGTTGAATATGTTGAACCCATAAACGATAGACAGATAATGAGGGAGTGTTCACAAGGAACGATATTTCAAGCACATAGCTGACCGTATATAGCCACTTAAACTAAAAATTGACTAACTAACAGTTTCTCGGGTAAACCCAAGAAATTCACTGTAAGAAATATCATTCAAAATATTAAGTTATCGAACCACAAATAAAAGTAGGTGGATTTCTCCCTCAGTCTCCTCTCCTAACTTTATGATGTTTAAAACACAAACGTGTGGTCCACTTGACTTAACCGGCTTATACGGTCAGCACAGAAAGAAAACATTTTCTGAGATAGGCATGCCTGAAGTTCAATCGAAATATCTCGAATGTTTCAACCCCATAAACCCCAACTGTATGATCAAACTATGCAAATTGTTTATTCCTTATCTTTTATTGGAAAATCGGATGGAAAGAGGTTCTATTGTCAGAGGTAGTACGTAGTATTTCTTGTCAAGCAGTTCGTGCCACCTAAGGCTGCGATGGATTTCGAGAAGCCCCCTCGTAAAGAAGAGAATAAATTGCTAACAAGATATAATATAAAGCGGTTGTAGGACCATGCAACATTGCGGTAGTTTTGAGATAATGACAGTTAGTTGGTTTATAATACAAAGGTTGGTTTATAATACAAAGGATACAAAATTTTTGGAATAACAGTGGAAACGTATAAAGGGTCAGCATCTATAACAGAAAGCACTTCACTCAAAAAATCCATAAGAATGATATTGCAAAAACATCCCTTTATGAGATTCTCGACTGGTGAGAATAACGTAGCTCTCACTGAGTTTCTTTAGCATCTGGTGGATGTATTATTACCACGTTTCAGGCGATTGCGGTGACAGAAACTTAAAACGACAAATACGGCTAAAGGAAATACAAGCAACAATACACCCACGATTGTCTTAGGAAAGCACAATAAATTTTTAGCTTGATGGATTAGAAAGCTAGACTTCAAACTCAAGCAAAGACTGCTTAGACATGCATGCAAGAACGATGGTGCTTGATAAAGTCATACCGGGATATTTTGCAGCAGAAAGCACGTAATGAATTACTGCGGAAGCACTGAGAAATTGATCGCAATTAAGCAGATCATTCCAACGTTGACTGGAGGTGACAGGAAGATTACTTTTGAACACATTGGGACAACGAGATTGTGGGGACACTCAATTGACTGCATTCAGTACGCCTTGCGGATGCAAATTTGCTCTAGACACCAGAGGGTTGCCGCCAATCGCAATCTCATTGTTTTGTTTACAAATGGGAAAATTAGGAATAAATCAGAAGATAAGTAAAACGGAAGAAAGTAATGTCTCGCTGGATACCGCTATTAGTCAGTTGTACAGACCAGAAGCGCCCACCTGCACTTGTGAACTGTGTGCGGGTTTTCAAGTTGTTTTCGTTCAGGTTGACCAGGTCACATCGTATCTTACTGAGAAGTTGCATTGGTTACCCTTTCACAACGCGTTGTTGTGGTCCTTGCATTCAGTGCCATCATAGTTAAAAAGTTCGGTGTGTAACAACATTTACTACGTAAAGAGAATAGCTGAAAGCAAATTGTTACGAATCACAGCCCAGTAGCGTATCGTGAGCAGAAGCATTCGTTCGAGCAACCCTTTGCTACTCTTCGCTTTAATACCGGTGTCTTGTTAGCTACAGACAGGACTGTATTAATGGAAATAGCAGGTAGGTCTTTCCGGAGGATGGCAGCACACTGCTTGTGAACCAACTGCAAGAGACAATCGGGACATCAAGGTCTGCCTGACTTCACTTACCACCTGTTCTCACACAATCCTTCTGCATGAGAGTAGAACCGTTTGTGGTAGTGAATAAAGTGCACAAGCTACAAAGGCCTAAATGCCCCCTGTTAGGTTGCACAAGTTTAAGGCTACCGTGATCCACCACCGCACAGTTATCCTGAATGCCGTCACATTTCAGCTTTTACCAGAATGATTCATTCTGACGTAGATCCTTTTGAATTGAATGGTCTCTTAAGATCTGGAATCTTTTTTATAACCTCATCCTTTTTTCGTCCATGGATTTTTAAGTGGCGGACGATAGAATCTATAAGAGCTCATATGCGTGGTTCCAATAAGCAAAAACAGAATGAAGCAAGAAATGAGACAATGAGATTCTGGCAACAGATTCTGATCAAGGGACAGCAGGCTCGTGAGTAGTGTGTCACATCTCCGATTTTTTCAGCTCCTGTGAATTTTTCCGTGAATTGTCCTCGCAATATTCATTAAAAGTAACTTTGGAAGCAGCATTAAATGCCGAGATAAGAAACATGCATGTATGATTAGTGGAGGACCGTTTGTATACTACTTGCATGCTGTTCACTAGGACAGCCTATCTGCGCTTCTAGTCCTATCAAAATGTTTTGTGTGGGGACATTCTAGTTGGATGACATAGCTGTCCCAAATTGACCACCCCTGCTATAACTCACATTTATCAATCCCAGGGGAAACTCATGTGACTTTTGTGTGGGGACCTTCTAGTTGGATGACATAGCTGTCCCAAACTGACCACCCCTGCTATAACTCATATTTATCAATCCCAGGGGAAACTCATGTGACCTCCAGACTTGACCCGGTCTGCGGAAATCCTCTCCGACAAACTTATATAACGTTGATGTCACTCCTTTATAATCTGTGCCCTATTGGTTTGTGTATCTCACAATCACCCGCTTCACCTTTCTTATTTCTTTTTTATTGAAGAACATCTACCAGTGATTTCCGTATAAACTTTGGAGGCGATGTATGGTGTCATATAAATATGTCGCCCAGGACCAACCACAAAAGTATGGTTTGTTCGCACCCTTTTTTCTCATGATTTGAAATAATTGATGTGAGAATCATTTCCTTGAAGGTGAGTAAATAAAGCTGTTTCAGTTTAAAGTGAAATATAAGGAGGTATTTTGGAAGTTCGTAAACAAATTTCAAATTTGTTAATTCGTTTTACAAACGCTTGATTCTGCCATTAAGCTATTGGTCGGCCAGAAAATTAGGCATCTCGTTACTTGTTTATCGCGTGTTTATCATCTTTAGACCAACTTTCGCTACGAAATCCTTGCCAAGAAAGCTTGCGACAAAGTGAGGGGTTAACTGTTGTCACGGAGGAAAGTTTTTAATGCCCACTGATATGGCGCCATGGATGGGCTTCCAGCAGGCACTGGGGCCCTACTTGTTTGCCCGAAAACCAACCCCTTGAGATTACGTCTGCATCAGAAACGTGCTTTTGGAACTGTATTCGGCTCCAGGCAATGCTCTCGCGTCCAGTGTTTCAGCGGCTATTGAAAGGCAGACCCACTGAGAGTGCCGGCTCAGCATTTACTTCCGACTCAAACAAACTTAAATGCTTGCCTTTCTAGAAATCCAATACCTGTGTTCAACCAGTAAAACTGTTTTTTATCTGTGCTTCCCTGGACGCAAATCCCCATGTCTGTCCTTTGGATCACTACTCACAGAAGATCAAGTTCGGGACAAGAATATTCTCAATCTTCAGCAATCCGACCAGTCACATTGATGCTCATTGAATATCTGTATTTTCTACCAGTATTATTCATCCAATCACCAGGTTTCCTGGTTTGCTGACAAAAATGTATTCAATTCGCCTAACACTCACAAATCGTGTGCTTTTCCAAATTTCTCTTCTTTTTTAAGGGCGAAATTCTTCCTTGGTCATGTGGTGCAAGTGGTTCACATAACGGGTTCATCAGCTCAAAATCCTACCTAACAGAGTTTACTGATCTGTCGCCTAGAACAGCGGGATGTCCTCGTCCACTGTGCTGTCTTTCCACCTTTGGCAAATCTTCTAATGAAAGTGTTAAAGTTTATTCGCTTCTCTGAAAAAAACCACACAGGCTGCCAGCAACGCGCATTTTAGCTAGCATTGAATCCAGACAAAAATTATCAGATGTGAAGACAAACGTTATGTGAATGAAAATCAGTATTTTGCCACGCTTTTGCCTTTTGCTTCGTTTATCTATCGTGAAATAACAATTCGACTTCTGCACAGATGGCAAATCACGCAAAGCGAATTCCTCAAATGAACAAATGAGGACGAAGTAAATTAAACGTAATCAAAGGTGCTGCAAATGAATACAACGTTTTTTTCTGAAAATTTGGAAACGTTTGACGCCCCAAACTAAAAAGTGAACAGAGAAAGGGACTGACTGAAAATTTGGGGCGTCGAACTAAAAAGTGAACAGAGAAAGGGACTGACATTTAGAAGAGGATATTGAGCCAACATAATTAGTGTTGGGAAGATGACCTAAGGGGTTACTAAATAACGAATGAAAGTTTGTGGTCACAATAATCGGACAGTTGAAATAAGGAAACCGTTAAATGAGACAATGAAGAAGCGCGTGGTAATGATCGAGGCTCACCCAATTATCTTCTGTTTCACAATTGCAATCCATGGTGAATATAGACTGGGCGGTGATGAAGGGCAAATTCGAATCGGTGATTGTATTTGACATCAAATAAGACGATGCGAGTTTCACAGATATGAGGTTAATCTTGTGTAAGTTTATCAACCTACTCTAGTCTGTGTCCCATGTACGTTATGTTGTCTGAAATGGAGGGTGCAATAAAAAATGAAAACGCTGAACAAACTAGACACTAAATTGCCTGAATAAGATGGTTGGCGATATGTCAATCTGGGCACATGACCAATGAATCTCAGTGACACGCATTCCAATTTAGCTGTAGGATGGAAAGAATGGTTTGGGACCCAACGATGTTGCACAGTGTGTGAAAGAATCATCAGTCAAGTGTTCCGGAACTAAGCACTGGAAATCCACCAAATTTGTATACTTTCCATTAGAGTAAATTAGCTAACTTAGGGTGTCTGTAAGCTGTGGGTATTGATGTATACATACCCTCAACTTATTAGGCTGATCAAAACTCCAGGAGCTGGTTGCTTGTCATCAGCCAACCTGAAGATGTCAGTAGATTAACCAACTTATATGTAAAGCCAGTCCACGCATAAAAGCTGAGAAGCAATACGCAATTGTTTCATCCTCTTTGAGAGTCGTTGCGGTACGCGCTATACAACAGCCTGAGAGGTTCGAACCCGCGAACTCCGTATAGTAGTTACCAGCAGGAAAAAAGAAGTAGTCACTTGAGAAGCTAGTCAACACTTTTAGCTACGTGATGTGGATCCCGTGATTGACGGGTAAGGGGCTCCTTATTCTGTATGAGTTCGCCTTAATCATACTGCTAATCAGCCGTTCGTAGCCGAAAGCTTGTCCTCAAACTACTAGCCCGGAGGTTGCGAGTTCGGGATTCTCTGCAGTTCCGGAAAATAACCACTAAGGACGATTCCAAGAAGTATAAAACAGTTTTAGTGTTTGTTGGCTTTTAAGTATAGGTCGAAGTGTGAGGAGATTGGGTCACGGAACGAAATCTCCAATAAAAGACCACATGAATTAAGCCGTTGTGCGTTTGTAATATGCCATATACAAGCCAGATACACATATTTTTATATGAAATCCAGTTGAAAATGTCCCCAACTATATCGGCTTTACGAACTTTGGAAAATTGGCGGGCTATATCCAGAGGCTGATAATTGCAAGGTATATGCCAGTCATGTATTGAGTGTACCGGTCTGTTTCAAACAGCAGCGTTGGATCAGATAATACCAACGTCTCACTGCGCACTGTACTGATGCTAGTGCTTGATTTTGCATTGCAAAATGTTGAACTCTGCCTAATATATATATATATAAATGTTCAGTGCAGAACTGTTCGGAAAGTTAGCTATCAGTGGTTCATCTTAACAGTAAACAAAGAATAAATAACGCACATCCTCTTCCTGGTACAAATACACCACAACAGGATATTTGAAATTAATATCACTGACCTACACATCTAAACTTTACTAGTATAGCGCATTTAGAATAGTTTTCTTGTTCACGTGACACTGAACTGTAAACATATGTAAAGTCGTTTAAGCTAACGTTGTGGTAAGGCTGTTAGAATGACCGGTCACACTGATGGTTGCAATAATTAGTAATTAGACCTGATCAAGATGACCCCGATGGCGAATTTTTGGACGTCTTCTGTACAACAGTGGCTTAAAATTCATTGAAGAAAATAGCAGTTTCTTGATTTATGTAAGAGAAACAGATGAAAATGCAACATGTACGTTGTAGTCACAAGATTTCGCTATGCTACCGCAACCCAAACGCAAATGTAGGTTTGAGAAATGGTAAATTTCGAAACAGTAAAACCAACATTTTGTAAATTGGAGGCACACATGTTTCTGCGTTAGATGTTCTTTGACCTAAGGATTAGTGAACCAGAGCAGGGCCAGCATTTTTGCGTGATGTCTTTTTGCACAGGATTAACTACTCTGATATAATTGCAATGCTTTGGCTTCGCGGGCACTTTTTTTCGGACGGAGTAGACAAATATGGTGGAGCTAAATAAATCACACTGAAAGATTCGGTCGAATTAGTATCAGTGGCGTAGATAGCAGCTGTATTAGTCAAGTGCTTCGTCTTGCCCGACATGGTTCAGAAATCTTAAGAATGGGTGCTGTGTCGTGGGTCTCACTTAGTTTGCAAAAAGATTAACAAATAACGGAATCAGTCAGCATGGAAGAGTCGTGGTTGGGCACCGTATCATCCAAAATAGTACTGAGTACTTTGCAAATGCTGAAATGAGCTTATCAATTGCATAGCATTAAAGTTTCTTAACAGAGAAGAGGAGCCGACAAGTTGCCATTTCAGGGGCTCTATAACTCTTATGTGGGTGCCGAATATACATAAACTGCCTTTTTGCTGAGTGGCCCTATGGTTTTAGGTTTTTTCATCGTTTGATTCATCAAAACGCAGACAGTTTTAGTTAGCCGTTTTCCATCAATGTTTTTAAAACGGGGGGCAGTACTGAACTTGGTTTTTCATCAGCGAAAGTGTAAAGGCTTGTAAAATTGACCGGACAAAGTGGATTCTAAATATGGTCTTCATTGAAACCTCTTGTTCCGATTTTTCGATAAACGTGACAAACAACCACTGTTCAGGGTCAGTGTAAATGTACTTCATACGCACCCACGTTTGTGAGAAAATTGTTGGTTAGCGTAGAACAGTAATATCTTGCAAGTTTTTTCAGGCATAACGCCTAAATCACCACGACCGCCAATTCGCTCCTACTGAGTCGTTTCACTTCAAGCTGAATATGCAAAATGAGTCAAATAGCACTCTCAAAAATAGACAGGATTATGATACCTGTGATCTAAATGCGTCATCGTCACAACAAATCTTCACTTCATATCAAATTAATCTCAGGTTTGCGCCTGTTCTGTTCTCCATTTCCCCATTTCTTTCTCCATTTACCCGCGCTATCAGACCCGTACACTGTGAACAAATATTCCGTCAAATTGAATTTTATGCGTCGGTTCCAAGCACTTATTTGCACTTATACTCTCTGCTGGCCAACGAGTAAACATTTCTTCAACTCTCTCTCTGCAACAGTTGATGATCTACTGCATTAAACAGTCGACGGCAAAACGCAAATAAAGCCTGCCAGCGTGAAATCTAAACTGTGGATTACCCACAATATGTGAGGTTCAGTTTTCTAATACAGTTGTCCATCCGGAACATATATTCTACGTAATGGTGCACCGCAAATGCAAATTCACATTCACACGTTCACACAAACGCGCTTTCCAAAACTATAAACACTGAACACCACAAGACCGTTAGAATTTTTCTGCTGGTAAACCAGTGAACAGTAGTTTAAGCCCATTTTTATAGTTGACGAATTCCTTAATGGAAACAAGTAAAGTAAAACATGCACACGATGACGATGGACTCAGGTTATCGATTTCGAATATGGGCGGAACTTGCCGATAATTCCTATTGGTGTACACCAGCAAACCCAAACATGAACAGAGCCACAACGTATATATACGTAATGCACTACTCATAAGGTTGCTGAAAATTCTTCGACAGCCCACGACTGGTTTCGCCCTTTTTGGGGCTCATCAGGTAGGCGCAGTCCCCGAGTTTCCGTCAGCCTTATATTCTGCTTGAGACCAAATTGCACGAAATTAGTGAAATGCACTCATTTGCAGCACACTCAGTTGCCTGGAAACATCAAAAACGGGAGATTCAGCTGGGTCCAAGGTGAGTTTCTCGCAAAAACAAATTGATTTGCAAATTAGTGCATTTCTCGAGAGCCACAACAGTTATATTCATGCAGAAAAAACCGAATCGGAATTTCGAGCACAAAGACTTACCAGCTTCTAGTCAACCGTGAGACAATCCCCGAGCCCGTCCTCGAAGATCCCTGTTCGATCTCTTTTTTATGGACTACTCGCGCTGCCCACTTATTGCGTAATCTCATCTTGGATTTCTGTCGAGTAATCCTCAGGTCCGTGTCGCAATGTCAAAGTGATAATTGCGTTTATTGGTTTCTTTAAGACACTCTGAATTTCATCGCGACACTAAATCGTCTTAATTGAATACCGACGTGCGATTTCTCAACGTTCTTCGGATTTTAATTGGATTGTCGATTACAAATTAAACTCAGTCCGGTAATTTGACTTAGTTGCGAATTCTGGAAGGCGCAAATGAAGTCTATGTAGCATTATCTGTTAGAGTTTCGCGAATGTCACTAGTCATCTATTGTTGTATATTTGTTCACCGGAAGCACTGCTTTAGAGTAATCACAAGTGGTGATATTTATCGTTACGTTCCAAAATCAAACAGCACCGTAAGCAGTTAAAAATTGGGTCGCCATCAATGACATTGGCTTACGTTAGAGTTGCATTGCATCTTCTGCTAAAAGTGAATGGCACTCTAGCTGGGAGGTAATGTTCGCTTCACTGCCTGCAAACAATGTTGTCTACCCTAGGAATCTGGTCTTATTCGGAAGTTCCGTGGAGCCAGACTAGATATCGGCATCGGTAAACTGATAGCACTCCTTCGTTCTATGACAGGACTTCTACTGACACGTACAACCGCCGGGATGCGTTGCATTCGTAGTGTTGTAAATGCAAAAAATTTTTCAACTTAAATGGAACTCTTTGTAGCGGCCGCATTCTCTTACACGACACTATACAGCTCTTGTGACAAGCCCGGAGATTAAACCAAATCTACACATATGCCTTCATCCATTCACGAGTGCATTTTATGTGCACTACCACAAGCACCACCTCTACTCTCCAGGCCGAATTTCGTCCCCGTTCTAAATTCCAGCGCACCGGATCGCGAGATTTCAAAAGGGATTACTCATCTTATTTATTGTTGTTGAATACACACAACCAATCAGAGTTAATTATTTGCTTACTGGAATTTGTATTCCCTGGCTTATTTGTTTAAAACCATAAAGACAAATGAGAATTTCAGGAGTTTATTCCTCGACTTATTACTATAGTCATGAAGTGCTTCAGGATTCAGCTGGAGTTCGCAAGGACAGATCAACATCTTTGGTAATCGCTTATTGATTATCCCACTTACTCCGCGGGTGAGACAAACAATAGGTCGTATGACATCTCTGGACGATCAGACATAAACAATTGAGTGACATTCACAAATCTACAACGATGTTTGACAGATATATCAAGTAGAGAATATCAGTCACTGAGCTGCCACCGAATGAACACGTTTTTCACCACAATAGAGCAAGAGGGCCAGAATTCTACATCATTTCCTAGTTGGCTTCACTGAGTTTCATTGGCGTGACTTAGACATTGTTTAATAACCAGATATGCAGGTATTTTTGTGGCCGGTCACATAGCTGCTCCACCGTTGGTAAATGAATAATCTATTTGCTATCTAACAGATCGCTAAGATGTAATGTTCGCTGAACAATTTCGCATCCATTTTATATATCCAACTGATAATCGCTTACCATCCCACGGGTTAATATCATATGTTTTGAGTATCTAAGCGGACCAAATTATGTGTAAGCACACATAAATTCCTGCGAACAATACAACGAGGCAAATTTTTAACATTTCTTATCAAGTTTTCACAACTTTTCATAAATTGCTCTGAGTGATAAATGTTATTTGAGTCTGTGGTTTTGTCAAAGATAAGTACTGATGCACATCTTTCTCGGCCAATCAAAGCTTCATCGTTTTTCCCTAGATATTGTTTTCTGTATTGTATTTTGGTGGCTGCGTGAACACTGGCTACATTGATCAGTTAAGAATAAGAGAGGAACATGGGGAAAATAGGTTTCCAGCATTTTTAGACTTAGCAAATGTGTGCTTTGTGAATCCAACTAATGATATATCCAAGCAAGGGTTAGTCACCGTAAAGCCAATTTCACAAAATGTACTGGAATAACGCAAATAATATTCGCTTTTCATTCACGGACACTTCATTTTTGTGGCGAAAGATATTGAGAGACAAACTATGCAGCAAACTGAACTCACCTTCAGTCATTTTGAACATGGCGGTTTCAGATCAGCCGAGTTTACTGGTAGCGGATATGTTCATTTCGAACTGTTCATTTCGAACGCCACATATTTTGCTTGTGTTTCCGCAGAACAAATCAGCCAGAAGGGTTCAGAATACTGGTGAGAATTTCACCTGTACGCCTGAATATCAGGGCACGCGAAGAATGTGAACAGGATTCGACAATATCGCCGTAGGAATAACAACATTAGCCGGGTGCATGTTATGTCCCACATAACCTCTGGAAGATGGGTTATGACAGAAGTTTATTGCGTGTGCGACAGTAGATTTACTACAAGCAGTCAAAGGCTGCTTTCATATTTATCGGGTTAATTTGACGCAGTGATAATCCAATACAGATCAATACTCTCTCGTCCGCAAAAACGCGAATTCGATCATTTTTTTCAGTCATGAATAACTCGTTTAAATGAAGGGACCCGGTTGAATGAGCAGCTTAACCTTCGATTTTGCCAAGTTGTTTGCCAAACTTTTGAGGACGCCCTCCTCACGTCATGTGGTTTGTACACATGCTTTGGCCTACCTATATCGTACCCGTCTTTTTTATCCTATTTTTGATAAACCTACTTTCATTTGTCAAGTTGTACCAAAAAATATTTCTATTCATGTTTTTATCTTGGGAAATAAGTACAATGAAAACGTCCTCGGTAGCACGGTAGCGCTTCTCCAGAAAGCGGTAAATCTAGTCCACACGTAAGTAAATTAAGATTTTGCATATAGTAGTTGACAGAACTCTCTTCCACACCATATCACCAGTTTTGGCGCACAAATTTACTGGACACGCTAGTTCTTTTACGATCGCATCATTGATTAAATCTATTTCAAAATGTATACGGGCACTATATCGAGTTGATGAGTTGTTTGTTCACTGTCAATAAAGGCGGGGATTTTCTAGAAAAAATCGATCGATGAAAACCCATCATGCCTTTTTGACTTCCCGAGTAGACTGATGCTAACTGAGAAAACAAAATGCTCACATCGTTCCACAGATCTCACAAAACCTTCTCTGTGCTTCGTCATACCGGGTTGCTGTATTGCAAATTTCGGCAGACAATAGATTGCTCCACATCATCCTCATCAGAATGACTATAAGGGGATAATTTTTCCAGTTTTATCGTACTTGATGAGTTTAGCCACATAACAATCGACAATAACAGGAAAGATTGGAAATTCTACTAGCAAAAGTGTATGCATTGGAACTTGTGGACTGTGTAAAGGTTGTGCTTTGGTAGCTGAACAGTAAACCGGCTTTCACGTAGACGACAGCGTTTTCGACGCTCGTGCTAGCCCACCTCACTTCACCGTCAGAAAATCAAAGCCAATCTTCTTCAAACTTGTTGTGCTTATCTAAATATTAGCTGTTAACTTTATATTTCAACTTGTATGGCAGTCGTCATAAATCGGAATTTTGTATCCGTTTTCTTTTGTCAGCGTTAAAAGTACGGGTAGAGTCCGGAGTTTGCAGTTTAACGTCATTTTTCCTACGCGAACAGCCATGGTTGCAGGTACGCTTTAAAAAGTCACTTTGAGATAGCACCATCTAGTTTTGACAAGCAAAATTACTGCTTATTCTCTGCGGTAAATTTCATTTAAAGCAGTCGTTTCCGCTAGTTTATGCTTTGTTTCAAAAGTTTGCGCGGCACATAAGTTTGTTAACACTCAAAAGGGATACTTCTAAAGATGAATCATGTAGATTTCCTTTCCTCGTTTGCTTTCACAAACCTCGTTATTGGGCAACAACTGCGCAACCAAATTTTGACAGTAAATTGCGCATTTATATAACCACAATAAAACAGCGTACCACTCCACGAAATCTGACCTTACTACGCGACTATTCAGAGCTGAACACAGTTATTAATAATTCCGGTTCTAGCTAGCTTTGTCGAACCATTCTGTGGCATTAGTCTACTTTATTCACATGTGCAGACAAGCTAATTCCAGGGAGCTAAGGCTAAAGGAGTAAGGTCCAATGATGATTTTGTGGATATGGTGGATATCTGGTCTTACAAAGGGAGTATTCCTCTATGGATGATTTTGTGGATATGGTGTATATCTGGTCTTACAAAGGGAGTATTCCTCCGTTTTAAATAAGTTGACCACTTTGTGCCAGAAAGACTGAACACCCAGTGCTTTAAACTTTTGAGAATGAATCAGATTAGCTCGTAAAAATTACTCATTTCGTCGCTTCAAGCAGGTCTGCATGTGTTTTACAGTGACTGGTGTAAGGTATTGGCCTACTTCCTGAACATTTGGCGATTTAGGTGAATTACAACATCAGTGAACTCATCATTCTGCACAGGGACACGGATTCAGCTTTTTGAATTCAGTGCTGTACTAGGTTATTTTTCAAAACACATCTATGGTTAGTAACAGCTATTTTGTGACGTCAGTCGAAACAACAACGACCGGAAAGTGTTCTATCACTGGCCACCAATCGAGAATGCAGATTGATCCATAGCACCGACGCCTTCTGCGTGGTTTGATAGGATATCTTTGGAGTGATAATTAGCAGATATATGAGGCAGATTTGCTGTTTCTCCACCAACAACAAAGGTTTCATTTTGACTAAAGAATGTACGGTTAGATGCGAAACAATAGCAAATTGTGCTTTGGAACAAATGTATTATAAGAACTTTTCTGGCAGGGTTAATGCATTTATGCAGATGATCAAAGCTCAGAGGGTGAATGCAGTTCGGGTTTTCTGAGCTAGACTGCTTAATTGCCTCCAAGCTTGGACAAAGGTTAGCGGATTTCTCTTTTCGTCACCATTGCAGAGTTCGACTGATTGCACCTAATATGATGTGGTTGTGTTCAGTTGGCTAATGAGAACTGAGAATAAAAATTAACCTCGAGATATATCAACGCTACGATTTAATATATTCATGCACACTTTGTGTAGTTTTGACCCAAGGATGTGGTTGGACAACCAAATAAGGCTGCAACCATCAAATACAGCCAAAAAAACGCTGCTGTTTTTCTGTTCACCTAAAGTGCAAAAGTAAAAGGCATTCTCAACCTAGAATACCTTTCCGTTTCTGTCCCGATATCGCCAACAAAGAAAAACAAACATTTATCCCTAATTTTACCAAACGGTGGCTAAATGATAGTGTTTGCTTGAATAATTTCTGGCTTTAAGCTAAGAGAGGATATCAAATATCTGTAACTTGATTCCGTCATCAAAATATGACGTTCGGAGGTCAATCGCCACGGTCAAAACTTGCTCGTTATACAAAGTACTGCTAAGCCTTCAAGCAAATTCATTAGACAGAATTTCCCTAAGTAGTGGTCGCCTGCGTTCTGAAACATTAAAATGAGGCATAATTTCTTCCACCATGCTTTCCTCTGTACTATCAATGGAATTAAACTAACTTTAAACGGGTCATGTTTAGTTGCGCCCACGAACGACATGATTAGGAGTAATTTGTCATATGTATCCTGTTCCCATCCGCATAACGCAACTTTCAGTTACATAAATATGAAACGACAGCTTTTGCAGTAAATTTATCTTATCCTTTTCTGCGCACCAATCACATGGTAGGCATGATTCTCCGTGTTGTAACTCGCTTGGTCTAATGATGAATTGAGTTACTTACAGAGGTAATGCATGTTCTTCTTTCACCTAGGACCACTTTGTCGGTGACCACCAAAGTGAAAAAATGCTTACAATAGCCCAACGTACAATTCTGCATACCTTGACAATCAACCGCATTCTAAAAGAAGACAAAGCGGGAGAAAGTCAAATTCATTCATACAAAGTCGAGCAGAGTCCAACTGGAATTCGCTCCCTGCAGATTTGATTTTCACAGCCTAAATGAGCTTTTTGGTCGAAAAATTGATTTTGCCCCCGTGGAGGTCCACTCCTTCCAAAAGGAGTGCCAGCAGAAATTTTCCAGAAACTGTGCAGAAAACCACGTAAATTTATCCGAAAAATACTCCCAAGTTATTTGCAACATATAAGTTGGTTTTTACTGTCCAAATGGTAAACATTATATCCTTTTATTTGTCGTGCACAATGTTTGTATAGTGTCCTTCGAAAAAACAACTTAAATGAACAGTCGTTAACTGCCTATTTTTATAGATTTCGCTTCAGAAACTCCAACTGTTCGGTGTGAATAGGCACATGTTTCCAGCATCGCGAAAAAAAATTGACAATACTTAAATGCTCCAGATACTGCAAGAGATTCTTGAAGTTCACTAAAACAGTGATAAATGGAAGGTTGCTTTTCATGTGCGGCAGTCCCACAGAGTCGGGTGGAAATCTTGAGTCTGACTTCCGTGTACAGACATTATGCTGAAGTAGACGTTGATGGGGTCGATGCTCAGTGTTTTGGGAGACTAAAAACTTTACGTAGGCTCACGTAAGTGACTGAAGGGGCACTGAAACGATGTATAATCTTATTTTGGAAAAAAGATTGGCAAGCGTTCAGCAAGGGCGATCAAGATTTGGATGGAAAGCCCATTTGCGCAGGGTTTGGGAGGCCGTATGTAAACATTTGAATGTCAATAGTTGGGATCGAATGATATTTTTACGGTCCAAAGCTAGCCCCGGCATAATGGTATACATATATTTTAGTCCCCATGTTTGCAGAGAAACATGACGTGTTCCTTCCAATAACCCAATAGTTATTCACAGATTTTTCCGCATATCTGAAGAACTAAAAACAAACAAGTTTTACATCAGTTAGATTTTGCACCATACTGAATCATATTACTGGACCCATGTGAACTATTTGCGATATGGAATTGTGACCGTACCTCGAGTTATATGCCGGCCCTCCACACAAAAACGATTTCTTTGTGACCGTCACTTCTGTAGCATTGCTCAGTCTGAGTAGAGCTGTTCTACGAAAGCAATTTAGCATGGCACTCCACATAAAATTCTAACATATTGGTACTTCCTTTAACCATGAATCTTTCTGCAATGTGCATTACTAAGGGTATTTGAAGTCCGAGACACTTGGAGCACGGCAAAACTGCTTCGAACTTTAAACCTGCCTACAGACTTGACCCGTTTGTAAAAAACCATCGTATTCAATGTCGGCGTACTTTTTGTATACACATCAAATTAGTTTTAATAGGATTTCTGTCCTATGACTTGCTTGCAGTAAAGTGATATGAAGTTTTTCTCATCATGTGCAGCAAAAAACCAAACTCCTTACTGATTAAACTGTTACGCGAAGGCGTGAATTGTCACATAAACGCAATCCAAATGGTTATGGATTTAGTTCTTCCAATCACCGACCCTATATTCTGGTGAAATATCTTCCTTTATGCCTATCTACCCGTGCTATATAAAACGAGTTTAACGAACTTTTAAAGTAGGAGAAACTCAGGGCACTGCACGTCCCGGCACTTTTCTGCCATCCTAGTTCAATTTCAAATACGCTTAATTGTATTTGACTCCCACAGTTTTTCGTTTCATGCGACTGAAAGTTTTTCAAAAATCTCATTAATTTCGCCATATATTTATATATGCAATGGATGCGGATGAGACACATGGGACGCCACCTTTCAAACAGAAATTTAGACCCCAAATAACTTTATAAGGTTCTTCAGAAGGTTCATTTTGCACTCACATTAAATAACTAGCTTAGTTTACCATGTTTCTTCATGGAATGGTCATCAGTGAACTGCCAAATAAACTGGTGGTCACGATACTGGAGAGTAACTCATAGAAGAAAGCACGAAGCAGTCATATCCGAAATCTTGTAGGATTATCTTATACGCCTGTTAGAAAAAACACACCAAGATGCCTTAATATTGTCAACAGACATTCTGATGAAACTAAAATTGACGCGATTAGAGGGTGAAACTGAACTCCACAGGCTTGTTAACCCTAAAAGCAGAATTTACAAAAAGGATCATTCACGTTCCATAACGACTGAAGCCTACAGAGATTTTGAGATTGTGTTAGGAAGACATGTCCTTAAAGCTGAAGTTTTAAACGTAATTTATCATACGCTGATTTAAACGTGTAGTGATATTTTACATGAATGTTGGCTATCATTCAAAATTTGTTTAGTATTCCTGACCACTTAGTTTAATACTTTGTTAGTTTCGGAGCAAACTGGACTGACCCCTTATGTAAATACGAACTAACTAGAAATTCCTTGCTGGTGTAGCTTTTGGATCTATAGTGGACCTTTCAGGTACTGAAATCTGAAGACAGATTTATACGGACAGTATTTAACATTATCACGTGGTGTCAGTTAGGAAGTTCTGTCTGCCAACTGGTGGGCAAGATATCAAGTATCTCTGTCATAAAAACTTTATTTCACACTTGGACAAGGCTTAATGATAAAATCGCGTGAAAAGGACTGGTCTAAGTAGTAGGGTTTTTGTAGTTTTAGGAGTCACCCACATGTACTTAGCTCACCTATTTATGGATGTTTCCCTTGTGTATTCCAGGAGATCTTTAGCAGTGCAGCGTTAAGGAGGCAACGAACAACTTAATGATGTTTCAACAAGCAAAATGAATGTTGATATAATTGTCCTTCGGATGACAGGGTTTTCCAAAGGAGTCATCAAAAATATGCTTCATGCAGTTTACCATGAGCAGATCGTCTGGTGTGAATGAGAAGATAACCCAAAAATCAATGCTCCAAGATGTGTGTTGTGCGTCTCTATATAGTTGTGACTATATTCGGGAGAGTAGAACATTTTAGGACTTAAAACATCCTGAAACTAGGATGGATCGTTTATCTATTAATTCCCAAATCCGCGTACGGCGATGACAGATAATTCTGCCACTTTTTAAACCTATACATAAACCTTCATAAAACCTATATTCCAGTCGCGCCGAGTCACCTCATACTGTCTTAAATTACATATGATTCTTAACTCACTTCATTTAAATTGTTACTGGATAGAAAGCTGACTAATCAGCCGTCTCAACTATTTACAGCTTCGTCTCGAAATTCTGTGAAGCACTTTCTTGGCGCGCCACCTACATTCCTCACCAGGACAAACAATTTAGTTCCAGAGTTCAAGCCACTTTGCGCCGTGAGACAAGCGACCCGCTTTTTATTCCACTTCAACAGCTTTTCTGACATCGTGCACTTTCAGAAAGAATCACCCAGAAGTGGATACTCCCAAGGAACACAGCAACCTAGGTGGCTTACATGCGGTATGTATTTCAAAATTACTCCTCCTAATTTCGACGACTGTTGCCTTTCAAAAATGACCGGAAAGTCTATCATAATAATTAGTGAGAAGATTTTCAATTCTGAGAGTCGATAAAAGAAATACGTCAACACTGGTTTATATCAAAGATTCAAAGATTCTTCAAAGATTCTTCGCTAACCGTTTGAAACTTGTTTCACGCTGTGACCTGATTGGTGTTCAGTCTACTCTGACAGCGTTCCAGCGTTTGAGATACTTCGTCGACAACTTAACACTTCATTTAGCTCAGTTTATAGTATAACAATGTGAAGATGATTTCGGTGCCCCTATAGCAGCAGCTTCAGCAAAAATGAAAAGAAGATCGCGTACATTTGGTGGCAAATTTTGAGGGCGATAGTTCTCGGTTGCTTTCCGTCCACCTTTCTACTCTCGATGGCATATAAAAGGCTGTGGAATGTGGAGCATTTTACGCTCTCATGTTGCCTTACAAACAGGGTGGTAAACTTCACCAAGCCAGTTCCAACAACCCGCCAGGTTAGCGATTTCGTAATAGTGTTTTGCGGCCAGTGTTGACGCGTAATCTTCCAGTTAGATGAGTTTTGCTGTAGTCGTCACTTTTTAACCATAAACAAGCGACAATCGAGCGTTCCTAGAAATTTCAGTAACCGGACAACACCGTGAAGTGCCACCTCACCATTCGTTGGGAGAATTGAATCACATCTTTACTCGTGACGAGGAACAGCAACATGCATCGTACGTAGTAGTTTTAGATACACCCATTCAACCACCATCAAACCTCATCTTGTCATTCCACACGATTAGTCATTAAAATTTAGTATTACCAATTCAGGTGCTCTGTGCTAACGTAATGTTAGTGTATTTTTCCCCAGAATATAGAGAAGAAATTACCTCTCACCGGCTAAACTCCCTGCAATGTAACAAAAAGCCCGCGCAAAATTATATGCCTGTGGCTAAAGATAACACACGTTATTTGAGCCAACCATAAAGACGTACCCCACATCTAATACAAAGGCATTAACAATACATTTCCATATCCTCTGGATGAATGCGTGAGATGCTGTTTCACTGTCATGTTGGTGAAATTCCAATGGAATTTTGTTTTGTTTGCTTGTCATTTACCTATCACTGCAACCTAACGAGACAGAACAAGCGCGGCCCGGTAGATGTGCTGACTACCTTATTTGATATGATTTTGTCGTCTCCGAACAACTTAAAGAAATATTTGAGTTTTGGCTTTCTAGTCTAGTCCAGACTTTCTAGTCCTCATGCTCTTTGAAAAAGCCTCTCTGTGGACTTTTGGGCAACTGACGCACAAAAATCCGAAAAGTCATCCCAAACAATTATTTGCTAGACACTACCAAAACGCCAACTCGTAGCTTCCAGACCCACCTTGCTTGCCCGAATCACCAATATTTGTTAATTCTAAAATAATATCAGCTATTTGAATCAATGATGACCAAAATCAGTAATGTAATAATTTGTCCAGTCTTCAAGATCTCAGGATTTCTTTAAAAGACTACACTCATTCAGGAGTTTTGCCACCAATTACAAGAGAAGTTACAAGTTACAAGTTAGCGGACTGTTCAAAAAAACATCTTGAGCTAATGTTCAACTCAACGACGTCGACCTCAAACTTTTGGTGTTGCCAGATTTGACCTTGTTTTTCTGAAAGCACTTTTGAAGTGCTGGCCGCTTAATGGGTGTCACGGGCAAGTTTATGAAACCGATGAACATGCACCAGCAAAAGTTACCTGTCTAGCGTTGATATAATGGTGTAATTTGTCGATTCCTTTTAGTTTTAGACTTTTAGCACCCTACTCAGTATATCATCATATAGCTTTACCGGAAACCGCCCAGTAACATGCTGTCAATTTGGCAACTGATACCTGGCTGTCCTCCATTAACGCTGGAGTTAATATCGCTATCACCCCTATGATGAAAATATCAGCCTGGTAGTCATTAGAAATAGGATGACTACTTGGGTTCCAGATGGTTACTTCTATCACATGAACCGGTGAGTGCGATGACAATGAATAAAGCTCATCCTGCCAGAGCGCGTGCGTTCAGAAGTTACATGTTCGAAGCTGCTTTTGCTAAATTCAACCGTTTGTATACCATCCAGGTGTCACCGGTGTAAAAAGTGAGAACAGATCAACAGCCTGATACACCGCAATCCTTATGCCTACTTCCATGTGACGACTGCTGCAGGCGCGCTTCTCAAGACAACCAAACGTCTTAATGGGTTTTGCAGTTCATGTGTTTAATTCAGTATCAGGTATCACAGGGGTGGATAATATGTTGCCAAGATATCGGAAATCCATTTAACACGCTATCTGCAGATATCTGGCAGTTCATGTTGATAAAAGATCAACGTTTTAGAGATAGTTGTACCTGAACCAAAGCAAAACGCTACTGAACTGGATGCCGTAACCAACCGCCGTAATACGGCTTTAGAACTAGGTAAATAAGGTATAGTCGTCCGCACATAAAAGCATGCAGACAGTGAATTCGTGTAGCAGTGTTTTGGACAGCAAATGATTTAAACTGGATTAATAGCCACTTAAATGATATTAAATTAGTATACCGCCTTCACCCTGGCAGAAGACCTCTGTGCAGGTGGTTGTAAATTCGATGCAGCCCAGATTTACTCCGGTATCATTGGTCTCGTGATCAGGTATTTTTGTCGCTGAGCTTGATTACTCGTGTGTCACATCTGCCTAACGTTGCGTTAAATTTGAACAGTAAACTCATCATCTCTGTTGGCATAATTCTGTTTGGTTATCCTTACTACAACCAAGAGCAGTATTCAAATCAGTATTCGAATCTCCTGCTAATCATTACCAAGTAAAAAGTGCTCACCTCTTTTCCTTGGTTGACGTTTACACGTAAAATTTTACTTTCGTATTAAAATTTTAGTAATCCTTCAGTGAATAGTCTGCTCCATCCGTCAAAACGTGTCTCCAGAGGAAAGTACGTCTTGTGTATTGTACACAGTGTTACTTACCGATTTTATGGCAACGAATCATTAAATTGCTTCACATTTTAGTCACGACTATTGTAGCAACTGATTGGATCTCACTTGTTTGCGCACAAATAGTGGGCTGACTAAACATTATTGTAGATCTCAGGCAGGTATGCTGGCTCACGTGTAGGTAAATGACACACATCCTGACAGATATTAATAAAAGACTTATCTGCTGCTACTTCTGGACACTGCATGAAATTTAACCAATTTTATGTACAACGCAAACCCAAGTGTTATTTGCTGTTTCAAACATACCGTTTTTGCAACTTTCAAAAAGCACACTGAAACAAACGCAATTATAAACAAAGCACCAGTGGGTGATACAGATTTGAGCAAGATTGGTCATGACGCAATAAGTAGCAGCCGCTTAAAATTCGTTCCTAGTCTGGAGATTTTCGTTCGGTAATCAGGTGAAATTTGGTTGTTTTTCCCTGGGTTGAAGGTAATCACATGTGTGTTACACTAGGATATTAGATTTGCTCATCTGCACCACCAGTCCCATTTTTGCAGTTGGGTCGAATACTGTTACTCGGAACCTACGTAGGAGGCAAAACCCCACCTATTCTCAGAAGTTATAGTCAGTGTCTTAAGGCGAAAGTAGAACTTTAAAGGATAAAACAGATATACGCCTGCAATTTAATTAAAAATAATGCAGTCATTTTGAAGGGTAGTGTGCTTACCGCTTCCATCAAATCAAAATAAGGACCACATCAATCAGTTCATGATTTTTCGTGGCATGTACTGCAGTTCAGCATAACCTGCGAAGCAGGATAGAGACAAATTTTCAATTGCTTGTTATCATTATCTGTATGCAAAACCTGATGATATGCTACGACAAAATACCGCAGGCTGCAATATATTCAATCCAGATTATGCATCTTTTCTTGTTTCTTTTGACAATAAAACAACTTTGTCACTATAAATAGAAAATTACGGACCCAGTAGCTCCTGAATCTTATGTAAATTCGCCCAGCAAGTACGGACGTTGAGGTAACAGATAATAATTAAATCATTATCTGTGCATTATTAGCAAGTAACAATGATATTAGCTCATCCAAATATATCAAATTTTGTGCTTTGTAACCACTTTTCCTTTCATATTGCTTTAAAAAGGTAAACCACTTCCGCCGAAACGTCAGATTACATCATTCTGTCCAAATCGCTCCCATTTATTTGAAACACCACTGCGGCAGAAACTAGTGCGCTATAATTGATGGGCACGTTTTGTGAACTTAGGTCATTTTAAGCAAAAGCCAGACAGTTAACGTCACGTAATGAAAGACACTTACAGCTTGGCTCAGCCTTCAGTGTTGGTTTTGTTGAACTAAGTGAGTGGATAAGACACGCTTTGTATGTGCTTTTATTCAAACAAAAAAATCTAAGTAAACGGCTTGGCCGTTCGCCAAAATGTTCCCTCCAAATGTGCAAACACAGCTCAGAGTTTGGAATTCCTAGTTGACCGCTGTTGCGGACGCGAGGCGCTTAGGAATCAGAATCGTTAATATTCCGCTCATTCCATGATCAAATTGAGACTGAAAAGTTGGATACTGAAGGCAAGCTTGTTTAAACCTCATGCAAATTTCGGACTGGGCAGTATTGCCTCAATAACTGATTAGTTGAACCCTCGTAACGAAGTGAAGAAAACTGGCATGAATTAGTTTAGGACAGCTGAGAAAAGCGGAACAACCCCCAGCACCTCCCTGTTTACCACTTCAAGGATTTCCTTAACGTCTGAAAACAAGCTTCATTACAAGCATTCTCCTACAGCAGACTCGTAGGAAGATAAGGTTGTTCGTGCCAAGCCCGCTCTGCAATTTCCAATTTGCCTCATATATATTCTATTCCTGAATATTACCTTTAAGCAGAAGGAGATTATTGAATACCAATTTTTTCCTTTAGGGCAAAATACTGAGTTAGTGGAACTTGTATATTTTATGTCAACTTTACCTCTCTCTGAATCGTGATATGATTAGGACGTCTTCAAGCTGTTGTTTCTAACCATTGGAACTCAAACAAAATACTTTACCCACCCACCATGGAAAAAATGTAGGTAGTCCGTATTCACCAACGGTATTAACATATTACACTCCGGATTTCACCTTTTGAATTTCGTTTGTTAAGAAAATGTCCTCCATCACATTCGCGGTGGCTGGTAAGGACGGTTCTAAAGGGTTTTGGATTTGTAGTTCAGCAGTGCTGGGGTGTGTGGCGAAGGATCGGCCAGAATAACACCCCATGCTCTCAGCTGTGACAGTCCAAAGGTTCATTCACAATTTTGACTGTTTGAACTGCTGCTGCTTGTTTAGCCTCAAACATTTTTCACTCTAGGAAGGCCCCTCTAGCACCACTCATACTCAAATGACACAATTTTTGATTCACTTTCCGGGTGGTGTCACGCATAAGACCGGATGGTCCATGGACTCACTTTGTCGGATATTGTTATATTTTTTTCAGATGTACGCGTTCGGTTGTTGAATGCATCCAGTTCGCGATGGCATCTCAGTCACTATGATATCATGTGTTGGTGACAGCATGTCCCATAATCTCACATATCGCTGCGCCATTACCACCTCAGTTATCTCCCTCCATGTCTACTTTTCACGACTCATTCAGATGCTGAAAACAGGCGAGCGATAGACAACAGCTGATAGAATGAATATGATATCAGGTTGTAATCATTGGTAAAGCTCCTCCTACTCACCCTTTGAGCAAGGCATCTTCGGAGAATACACTCTGGCAAGAAGCTTAAAATTCCTCGTGCAGTCGAAGCCGAACATTTATGGTTCTTGCGTTGATGAAGTGAATTACAGCTTACGTTCGTGCTTTACTGCAACTGTCCAAGAAACTGTCCAAGTTTATGCTCTCAACGTCTGTTCTCAGAAGGTTTATATTACTTGCTCTCCGTACTCCTCCCAGATTGCTTCGCCGAGTTCTGCTTAATGCAACATTTAGGATAGTTGCTAACCAGGGTCTTTAGAACTTCAGATCCCTCAATGCTATTCCTATTGTTCGGCTGAAGCACCCTTTCGGTGCCTAGCTGCCATGCCACCCAAAGGAGGCACGAGGGCTGGGATACTGCCAGGTTGCCCAAGCCTAGACAGGGGAAGTCGAGAGGCAGAGGTCGGGTTCGAACCACGAACCTCCCGGTCAGTAAATTCGCGCTCTAACCAATTGAGCCATCTCGCCTACGTGAAAAGAGTTTTGTTTCTAATGACGAAGTTAGCGTACTCTAATCTTTGGTTAAACACTAGTTACTGGAAAAATGATGTCGACCTCAAACGAAGCCCTAGCAACGGAACATGTTATGAGTTTATAAAATGCCCCTCAAAAGATGCAAGTACAATAGTTTCCGTTTGCCATCCACCATTCCGACCATTTGACCAGACAGAAGTCGTCTTCCAGATATGTAATTCGATATTCCACTAACTTGACAATAACGATGCTCAATTATTGGGTTTATAAAGGCGTCATCTAGCACCGATAACAGATGTGCAACGAAATTGACCAAAGAACAATCTTTCAACTTAGTCTTCCGATAGCTTCCTGTCAGGCGGGACAGAGAAATTCGTATTTTATCGTGAGGTTTTGAAAAAGTCTACTTCCTACAAAACGGAAGTAAGTTGTTCTTGACAGATGTACCACAGCAGTCAAAGTTAAAGTTCTTTTTAGCATCAAGCGCAGAGTTACCGCGTCGAATAAGTCAATTTTGGTCAACAAAAGACGAAACGTATTAGTTGTACATAATTGAAAATAATAACTGAGACCCAGTGACGGGATTCACTTTTGAGATACTACCTTTTCCTGGGCAAACGAAACCAGGATTGTCTGAGGATAACAAGATTTAACTGACAAACTTGCAGTCTCTGCCTTACATATTAGAGTAAAACAATTTTTATGCATTTTACGACACCAAGCATTACACTACAAGGACGAGCATCTGCATGTAAAAACAGTAAAATAACAACTTAAGTATGTAAGTAGGTAAAAATCCAGACAGCTCAACGGTATTTGTGTGCCTGTGAAAGCGCATTCAAGCGCTTTGTATCCCTAAGCCAAAAAATTGGAACGTTTTCAGTAGCTCGTCAGTGTGTACGGCGAGCGGAATAATTTTCGTGGCTAGCATTTTATATGTGAAACGTAGCGCAAAATTATCTGTTTTTAAAACTTTCCTTCAATCTTGCCAAGATGCGTTAGAAATCTAGTCGGCTCCAATGTAAACACTGAAGGAAAGTGGGTAGACTATTTGATGCACATTACGATAACTTCATTGGAATTTTAGCGTACCACATCTCTTTGCAGCCGATGTAATGGGAACCTCGAATGAATTGTCTACACACTTTGTCATCTGACAGACGTCACTCAACTCAGTTGCGATACATCACGAGATGCCACGTCGATCGCCTTCCAATCCTAGGGCAAGTCAATCAGAAATACCCCACTCAGTATCAGATGCCGGCCAACTGATAGATCATGCAACTCAGTGTTTACTAAGGCGTGGTTTTTTCCAACAGTTTTCGGACCTTTTGGGTCATATATTATGTTGTCAATGAAAAAAGCTCCTTCCAGAATGAGATTAGACAAGCTAACTACCACGTTAGGGTATTCATGGAAATGCGAAAAAAATGAGATTAGACAAGCTAACTACCACGTTAGGATATTCATGGTAATGCGAAAAAAACTCAGGCGAATTTGATATCCAGAAGTATGGAATCGTTTGTGCACTGGATTCATATCGTAAAAAACTACATTTTATCTTTTCAACCGTGGTACTCAATCGAGCCCAGTACAATCGGTTTAACTTATTCAAACAGTCGTAGTGATCAAAGTACTGGCCAGAATTCTATCAAACTAGCATGATCTTCGAGTTTTGCTGTCACTCTCAGAGCCATCGCCACATTTCCGCGTAAAGCAAAGGGTGTTACTTTATGCTCGGTATTAAAGCGTTGAGTTTTAAAAGGCGATCAAGATAGTCACCAGATACAACCGATCAGTTTAAATCGAATTAGATATTGAAAATATTGCTGGAATTACGCACTACAGGTCAGCTCCAACATAGCCAGGCTCATAATTTCAGCTAACGTTGTTATTTTGCTGTGATGACTAAAGCGTTGTCCACTGATATGACACAATTTTGTGGCAACTGAAAAGTCTCTGCGAACTTAACAAAGTGCTTTCCAGAAAAACCTGTTCGTTCTAAGAGAATAAATATCATAAAACCCTACCACTCTGTCATTAAAATAGCCAGTCATGATGTTTTCGTAGCAAAACGCAGCAGCCTTTAGGAAAATATGGCCCTTTGGACTAGTACACCTGAGTTGCAAGCCAACTCATTAATAGATTACGCTATGCTTAAAACCTACTTGCATTGACGGAATGCACCCAAATCCAGAATTTCACGGAGACTAACTTCTACGTGTTGAACTGAAACGGACAATATTCAGATATGTTATGCACTTTAAAGTGCTTTGGTCACTTGAAGCACTGATCAATAACCACTCTATAGTTGGTTGTCCCAGAATATTTAACTACCACTTAGTAGGCGGGCTATTTGCACGTTGGTGAAGAACATCAACATTGACCAGCAGAAAAGTCTAAAGCCCATAAATGCTTCGGACACTTGAGGAATGATCTCCCTATCAAGGAAAGATAAGTGTTCGGTGTTGAGCTGAAAACGTCTGAGCATAACTTCTAAACAGGTGCTGAAGATACATACAGCTCGGTATTGTGAAACAAGCTTAAGCTTAGCGTGTTAACAGTACAAGTGTTTATTCAACTAAACTGATAAGGCTTTGAAGTAATGAAGCCCAAATGTCTCCCGCGGGTCTTGTATTCAGTGAGAACAATGTAGAAGTGTGTTTGACTGATTAAATTCACCTAAACGACGCCCAGCATACAGCGAGGAACAAGGTTTACCGGAAAACCTTACTAGTGACTGGCAGCATGCTTCTCACCAAAGGCTCCAGGAGGACAGAGAAAGTTCACGCCACTCGTAGTCTTTGCCATTTTATGACTTTTCCTTGTAGTGTTCTCAAGAACGGACTTGGAGTAAACAGCAGCGGTGATCGAGAATACTGAGTAAACGTTCCGAACTGTAAACTCTGTTTTCTACCTGAGCAGTTATCGTTTGCAAATAGTTGCTATCTTATGCATCAGTTTACTGTAGAGACCCAGCAGACAAAAATTTGCTGGGTTATTTTTCCTGGATTCCCATCAGTAGCATCGGGGTGACCATAGCTTTTTTCCCACAGCTTTGTGGAATTCATGGCTCATTTTTATAGTGAGATAATAATAATAAGATAATCGCTCAGCTGTAGCATCCTTTCTGTGCACAGCTGCCGTGCCACCTGCACGAGAACTGGGATACTGCCAGATTGCTTAATCCTAGTTCATTTTATATGGAATCAGCTGAGGAAATCCTTCATATTTATCGGAGAGTGTGAAAGGTTTGGTGACTCAAAAGAGGGTGCTCGTGTTTGTTTAGCTTTGTGTGTGAGATGCCTGTTGCATCTAATCCCCTCAGTTGCAAATCTACAAACAACAGTGTGCTGCCTGGGTCAACCTCCGGAGAAGATGATCTAAAAATGGTGTACCTTCCTACAACGATCTAAAATGCACGATGGTTCAAAAGTGGGCTCACAAATGACAAACGTCTAAAAAAATCAAGACGGACATTCTTCTCTGCAACCAGAAGTCAGCTTTTCATAGAAACAAATGGTTTCGGAAAAATGGTCAGAGGGAGGATCTTGCCTTTATTTCTATTTCCATCAACCATAAATCTCACTTCTGAGGAGGCCTCTTACATCCCGTACCAAACATCAGCTTGATGAATTTTGATTAATAATATTTGCAAAACTAGGTGTGTAGTCTTTCTAATAAAATTTGTGATACACTACACCGATTCAGACAAAAATACTTTGGTAGTGTCTGAAGGTACATGCACAGACAACGGTGCTTCGTTTAATTTTTAAATGTTTGACGCTGGTTTTCACGTCAGGTGTCACAGTGGCAATATTTTATCACCAGGGTATAACAGCGTCTAGTATAACACATGAGCATTGTATGATCCTAAAATATAGGAAATTTTACAAATAATGCCCCATCAATTTCATTTTTGAGCTGTTGTTTTGCTGTCACATGTCTTCTTTCGAGTTAAACTTGATTATTCGTTTAAAAGTGTTATGTTGGTAACATACGTTGAAGGGAAACACTAAACAGTAGCCTGTTGAATCAAAATTTTAGGGGCATAAGTATGCAAACAGTGGCTGAGTAAAACAATATTGACAGTTTGCCAGGAAGTATTTCAAAATAGATCACCTTCGCTAATTTTCACTCAGAATTGCATCAGGTAAAATACATGCATACCTATTTGGTTCACGAAGAACGCTAACTCGGAGTTTGCGCTCGTTGAAATGATTCCTTTTTGGCGAGTTCCCCTATCCTTCAAAATATATTCCTTAAACTCCTCGTAAAGATGTCGAAAGAACTTTAAGGTTGCTCCCTCTTCGTAGGTTGTCTGACATGACACAAATCGACTTCTATAAAACATGGAGTCAGTTTGTGGCAACACGCAAGATGATGATGTAAAAGTTCGACGAAAGTGTACTGTAGCGATTAGCAAGCTAAACTCAACGTACAAGAAGCAGAATTTCAGACCCCTTAGGATCACGAGCTTTCAGATTCAGAAAAACGTACGTAAAATAATCCGTAATTTTTTTATTATTTGTTGTCAAATTTAGACACACATATACATGAAAAAACAAGAAACATCGGTCAGAAAAAGAAAATTCATTGCTTATCGATAGTACTCCGACTACTCAACGATTAGCACGAGTTCCGAGAGTTATCTAATCTTATGACGTGAACAGCGGGCTACAGAAAGGCTATTGCACAAACGCGTATAATTTAGCACAAAAATTCAGGCTTTCGAATACGTTGACGATTGGCTCGAATATTTGTTCTGCTAGACTTTAGCCGTTTGTCGGCAGTCTGGGGAAGGTGTCAGAACACACAACTGATATCCTTTTTTAAGTAGGTCGAACAAAACCCAGCATGAGGTGTAATGGATTTTTCGTGTGTGTAAGGCTAGTTTATGGAACCGCATAAGAGGTGGGAAAAGCGCCGTTGATTGTATAATGTATACATGCTTATATTAGTAACATCATGAAGGGACAACAATTTTCATTTGCGTTTTCCGGAGAAGTGAATGAAGAACAAAGGCAAAACACGACTTTATGAAAATAAAGGATATCTAAAACGTTTACTCTGTACGGAGTTCCATGGTCATACTTCTTTTCAGTAACAATTTTAGTGCTGAATGAGCACTTAATGCCAGCGTTCCCCACTCAGGTATTGGCTGACAAATTTGTAGCATAGTTTATCGTGTTTTGCTTTGTTTAACAATTCCTGGATGGAAGCCACAGCTCGTAGACGCAATTATCTCTCTGAGAACTAGACACTCCCTTGGTGCTGCAATATTAACATACGGTCACAGGAGTCAGCAAACCAGTAAGTGGAATTAAGTGGAACAAGAAGCAGAAGAATTCCCGAACCAACTCGCATAATTTGAATTTAAAGACAGCAAATAGTTTGTCAAATCTTGACAACTCTTGTCAAACCCTGAATGCACACACATTTTGTGATATGATTCATCCGCCGTTTTGTTGAAGTATTTAATGATGAACAAAATCATGCCAGTTTTTAAAAAGCACTTATCTGAAGAATAACTGCGGTTAAGAATGATTTAAATAGTGATTTATCAGTCTTGTTTATGATATTTACTTCATAATAAGAAGCACAAGTCTGTTTAAAAAGTGGTGGTAAAACGTTTACTGGGTGAATTAGTCGTGCACTGCTATCACCAAACCATAAGAGATTTGCATACCGAAGCATTGGAAGGTTTTGCTTGGAAGACAACAAGAGGTAGACTATCCCTTATGATAGAAATAGTCTGAAACTAGCGAAATTTTGTGTGCCGTTTTGTGACGTTTCATTCATGTAAGTAGTTCCTTCCTTCTTGAGAAATCTTCCTGCTGGTAAGTTTTAAAATTTATTTGTTTTTCTGGTAAATAATGGTGGCTGGTGTCCGAGTATTCATTAATAATGGTCTTGAACTGTGAGTAAACGTTCTTCAAAGAGGTTCGCGAGGTTTACAAAAGCTCACACGCACGCCAGCTTGAGAAAGATCAGTGGTTAGAATTTCAACTTACTGACCGGAAGGTTCGTGATTGGAAACATAACTCGACATCCCGACAGCTCCTGTTTACGCTTGGGCAACCGGACATTACCTCAGCCCTTATGCTTCCTTCGGGTGGAAGGACAACTAACTTTAGGAAGTCCCACAATATAATTCGTAATCAAATTACGACGGTATTACAACCTAGTGAAAGTTAACTTTTAACGATCAAACTTTTTGCTGTTGCAGCCAGTTATCGCACTGTAGAACGAAATCTGCAGCAGGACCTGTTTTTGTTGAGGTACCATGGACCATAATGTATTTCCGACATGAAAGAGTAGAAGTCTGCCGTTTCATCGAAAAATATGGAGCGTTGGAAGCACAATACAAGTGTACTGAGTATTTGGCGTTATTACAGCATTTGCAGCAGTAGACTCTAAATAAAAATATAAAAGCGCTTTAAAAAGGACCACTGACGTATGGCCATGTTACACGTCGGGAATCTAAGAACAAACCAGAGTGCCCAACGTGATATATTACTCATAAGTTTCATTCTTCGACAGCCCACGACCGGTTGCGCCCTTGCTGAGGATCACCATGTAGGTTCAGTCCCCTAGTTTCCGTCAACCTTATGTTCTACTTGAACCCAAATACACTCATTTGCAAACAAATTTGGTTCCAAGTGAGTCTCTCGCAAAACCAAATTTGTTTGCGAATGGGTAGGTTTTGCTAACAGAGTGTTTAACATTAGTCAGCCGTCAGTACCCAACATGTGTAACGGTATAGCGACAGCCCTGAGTACGAATCAACCTTGTTCAGGGCCTGGTTAATGCACACCTGAGAGACCCATGTCACCAAGCTCCGGTTGGTCAAAAAGCCGCCAGAAATGTGGTTTCGTTTTCTATCAAGTCTTTTCTACTAACATTTACAGTATTGATCAAAAGGTATACTTTGTCCAAATTTCTAACAATATTCTACCCAAAACGATGTGTAAAAGATTTTCTTTTAAGCAGCTGTTTGCTTGTTATCTAATCAGATAGAACCCTTCAACTGGAGGGTGGTTTTTAGATTCGAAGCAGAGGCTCACATTCGGTTAAAAGCTCCAGCTATAGCTTGTCTGATTGGGTAAAAATTGTCAAAAGCGGTAATAAATTGGTAAAATTCCCGGCCTTTCAAGATCCATATGATGAATCTCAATAAAAAAGATGCTCCTGCAGCTAGTCTTCACTCAACTCTACAGATAACATGAGAACCACACAAAACGGTCAATAGCTCTCCGGAAAACGAATTTTGAAGTACAAAGACATCTCCCTGTGGACAGTATTTTGGACTGTTTACACCAGAGTGACATACAACAAGGGCCGTCATCTTGATGATCACGGAATGTTACCTGTAGGAATGTAAAAATAATTATACAGTTGTGCTACTGCTGAGGGTTACTGCGTCACTGGCTACCATAAATGGACGACAACAGTCAAAAAGGTGGCAGGTTGCTTTGCGGTGGTAGGGAATATTTGGTGCGAAAACAAGAAATGAAGATTTTTTGCATGACATTATTCTCTAAATGCCGCAGTTGCTATTTGATTCGCTCTAGAAAACAACGCTGAATTAGGATACATGCAATGAATGGACGTTGAAATTCGCAAAAGATTTCAAGGGCTCGTTGGTCAAACCTGTATGTATTTCATAGTGTGCATAAAATTGGCGCGCAAATCTTACATAAATTTGAGTGAAGTTGCCCTGACTCCATGCGGATTCAGATGATGAGAAGCAGCGCGCTTTGAAGGTTTAAATATGTAATGGAAATCAGTGGTTGACCTTAGACTACGTCGAGAATGCAGCGACAAAAATACCTAGACAACATAATGCGCTCATTGAGACTGCTAAACTCAAGAAGTGGTAAAATTATTAGCTAGGGAAAAACAGTTTTTTTAAGACGTTCACGAAACAATCGTGAAACCATCGATTTTGTGTGCCACGGTCCGGTCGAAAATTTTCCGTCTTCTACTCCCGACAGAGGTCCTTAACTGTTTGCCACTGTCGCGAACCGATAACGTCAGTTTCAAGCTCTTGAACACGACTCACCACCAGGCCGACAGGCAATGAACAGCTCACAAAGCGCAGTTCAATTTGATTTCTTCATGGCGAAATTAGTGGTACGATTTACGGGGGGAGGTTTCAAGATTGACTTCATATCAGCGTTACGCCGAAGACTCTGGTGATCACCGGATATATTGAACATAGGTAGAAGTTCAGTAAATGTATGAAAGGTATTCTCCCAAATTTTGGTGTATTACCTAGATGTAAACCGTTGACTCCGCAATAGAGTTGAACAACTTCATTTCCCGTAGGCCTGACAGGTTTGTAAACTTAGCGTCCACAGAACTTCTACGCATTCAGGTTAATAAATATACTTCATCCCAGTGGAGCGCATTAAGGACGTATTAAAACTGCTGGTGACCAGAACCCATTAGATTCCTTCACTAGGTTGTGCTACCGACGAATTGGAACCACTAGCAAAAGATCTCAAAGAAAGGGGTATCTTTTGCATTTTATTTTTAACACACGCCAAAGAAGAGTCATACCCAGCAAGCGGGACATCGCTTCAACATAGGGCTCACTCAAAGGAAACAACACAGTGACAGTAGTGACACGGTGCCCGAAGGGAGCATTAATCCCGGCAATAAACAAGGCAGCACACAACCAAACTCAGGAGCTATCGCAGCACTCAGTCAAAGAGAACTATCATATTTAGACCTAATAACATTGCGCATTCCAATTTGTAAGTAACCGTCCAGCAAGTCCGGTTTGCGGAACCAGCAGGTTCTGACCACAAGAATATAAAAGCGTAAAACTCTGAGTTTATAATTAAGTTCCTCAAAATTATTGGTGGTTGATCAGATAGTCGTTGCTGTGTTTGCCAAGCTCCGTGAAACAATACCTGAAACAATTAGACAAAGAGGAAAACCAGTTACAATATACAACCATTTTTGATAATCACCACTAAGCATTCCAGTGGTATTTATTTGCACTATTTAATACAATTTTGGATTTCGCTCATAATGAAGTCTTATGCACAAATAACTGTACCGTATGCTTTCAGAGTGCCAAATGCACGGTGTCACCTACAATATTCGATGGTCTTGTCTAACAAATTTACGATGTGGAACAGTATTTTGTGGTTCAGAGTCTGGTAACCGACAACCTGGGCTAGACGTTGTCTAAGGAGGCACGTACAGTGCTTAAATCGTATTTGCTTGACTTAATGGGCAGTCAACACCGTGGTGTGCACTGATTCGGAAAAAACATTCAGTTATTTTTTTGAGGTAGAACAACTTTCTGTTTGCACCTACTACACATTTGCTCCTATTTCGATGTGGCTGTACTAAATAAATGAAACATATTATTAGCCGCTTAAACATTTTTTTCGTGACCGTGGACTTGATATTTCAGCACACGTAACTAGACGGTTGAGGCATGAACGCGCACAAATTAGTTTGAGTGTTAGAGTATATCTTGCTTTAATTTTGCCATTCGGAACAGTTTCTTTAGTGTGCATATTTGTTTGTGTATGTAGCAATTGGATTTCTTTCTTGGGATCTGAAGATTGGTCTCTCACGGGCATCTTTTCATCAGTCTCCTGGGAACGTCATTTAGCAAAGTTGTTCGCCGTCGAGCAACTTCCGGGAAACTGCTTTCCAGTTTGACAACAATCCACCCCCAAAAATTACACGATAGATATAGTCTTCAATCAATATGGGAAGCCAAACTATTTCCAATATGACACTAAGATGAATTAACTCGGGCCACAATTTAGGAAAACTGAATGGCACAGGGAAGTAAAAAGTGAACTGCAAATTCTGATACAACCCACTAACATTAAAGTTCACGTACAGAAAACCATTTAAACCTATCGCGGACAAAAGTGAGCATAAAACAAGGAGTCCCAGAACAATGATAACCTTAATAAGGTCAATCAACGGACTCTCATTTTAAGCAATAAAAGCCATTTAATAGATGCTTAGCATATCTCTGAAGGCCTATCTAACTTTTCTACAAAGAAATACTTCACCTACCTACCTACCCACCTATCTATCTATCTATCTATCTATCTATCTATCTATCTATCTATCTATCTATCTATCTATCTATCTATCTATCTATCTATCTATCTATCTATCTATCTATCTATCTATCTATCTATCTATCTATCTATCTATCTATCTATCTATCTATCTATCTATCTATCTATCTATCTATCTATCTATCTATCTATCTATCTATCTATCTATCTATCTATCTATCTATCTATCTATCTATCTATCTATCTATCTATCTATCTATCTATCTATCTATCTATCTATCTATCTATCTATCTATCTATCTATCTATCTATCTATCTATCTAAGTACCTATCTATCTATCCACCCATCCACCTGCATATATCGGTATATATATATATGTGAATGTATCTACGTGTCCGCCTAATGACCCATCATCTCATCCATTTATACATTTATCGGTAAACGTATCTATGAATCTATCTATTACAGTGTGGAAGCCTAATCAACAGTTTCTCACAGTTTCCTCTCTGTATTATCCTGATATCCAGCGTTGAATATCAGGACATCATCAAGGTCTTTATTCTACCGAATACGATAGAGAATTCCAGTTATGACATTCAAGCTATTTGAGCGGAAATCTGGCAAATAAACTTAGAGACACAGACACGCGGGTGTCAGAGTGGGCAGCGATCATAGAACCTCGGCTGATAGAACGCTTTCTTGTAAATCGAATGACTACACTGCATTGCTTTCATGGTGTATGATCGTCTTCTAGGTGCGGCAAAACAATCCTTCATTCAAACAACTGGATTCTTCAGCAGAATGATCTGAGTCCGTGTTGAGCCTTACATGGCTGGCTCACAGAGATAATGTTGGCAATATTTACAAACCGTTGGAAAAAATGAGTTTGTTTTGAAAAAGAAACACTATCAACTATTCAAAACCCACTAATTAAGTCAGGAATTGTATGACACAATTAGAAAAACCTGTAAAGCATTCGGCACATGAGTCAAGCTGTTCACATAATCATCAGCATTCTCAGGCAAGACATGATGGAACTCGCTTACCCTGACAATTAGTAAGTAGGGTTTCGTTAGTAAATGATAAGGGAAATAATATAAGTTTATGCAACACCCCATTGATCACCTTTATCCTACGTCGTTTTGTGACTGTATGTTTATCTCTATCCGCCTGTTAGACTATTTGCTTTTGCTTATGTTTGGATTTGCGCGTCTAAGTACAATGTGAAAAAACACAGCCATTCCTCATCACTTTTGTTGACTGATCTGATCAGTTAGTTGCGAAATGTCTCAACTACAACTTCAATACTAACTTTGGTCAATCTACCTTGTCGCGAATCTTTCTTGTAGAAGGATGGGTTGGCCCAAGTATATCCCTAGTCGCTGCTGTCCGTAAATTACGATCAGCAACGAGTACCGAGCACAGCGTTCTCCGATTTCTGTTTGCTTGCCTGACAACGTAGACCCCTTGCAGACTCAGTTTACGTCCGCATTAACTGTTGACAAGCAAGTCTTCATTTGCCCTCCGATGATTATGCCGGTGGCGACAGTGAACGTTCGGAATTTGGTTTCCGGTGTGCTTGCACAATTTGAAGAGGCGTAAATAACTGAAACACCGTTCTCGTATTCTTTTTCGACAATCGTTCATTCAAACGCGCACTCACTATTCGTGGGAAGGATCAGCTATCGAATAGTTTATGTCTCAAAGGCAAACAGATCAAAGGTAAACATTACCAAAATACGGATCATAAGGTCGCAATGAGCAAATAATCCTTGTTTTGGAGAATTGAAGATTTTTTGGGCACTGTCGAGGTAAACGTCTATTTTTTGCCCTGCCTGGTCAATCGGAAGGATGATGGGTATCAAACGCATAAAGGAATCAGCTCGGTTCACGGGTTTTTCATAAACTCTAGGTGGGCAGGATTAGATATTTACGTTTATGATTAAAGAATAGTTTTCAAAGAATCTACCTCCCACCGTAAAGCATAGTAGTCAATGCCATCTGCGGTTTTACCGGATCTGTGCTGGGGGGACGACGCTATCGTCAAAGTGATTAAGGTTCGTAATCCAGTTTTCGGGAAATTTCTGCATTTTTTGGAAATCGCTGAGGGTATGTGGCATTGTTAATTCAGTCGCAAGAAAGCATCGGGAAAAGCAGGTGGCCCTGCCGAACGCCATAGTCCTTACCAAATATAGTCAGTTGTGGGTTTTTTGCTTGAGTAATGGACTCTCAGGTGCTTCAGTAGAAAGGTTAACATGTCACCATCTTCTGGGTTAGACCATAGGCATTATCTGTTAACAGATCCAAGATCTGCATGAAAGTAAATGAGTCGAGTGGCAGTTAGTTGCGGGAGCCTCCAACGACGTTCCAATGAAAATTGTGGCGTCAACTCTGATAAGTCCAACCTCTTCTTAGACAGGAGATTCCCTGATTTTTTTCGATGTGACTCTTGTTTTTATAAATTTGCGCAATGGTAGGTAGGTAGTTGAAGAGGTGATAGTGTTTTGAGTCGATATGTTCATTCCATCTCTCCGGATAGTTCTCTTGTTGTGGCGCTGACTGAATCATCATTTTTGCAATTCAGTCACCATTCCCTATCAGAATATCGCTTCAGAGCCCATGGCTGACCACATTTTGTAGCTTATCGTAAAAATTTATTTTGATGGAGAGGTCAGCTGAGAAAGCAGGAGCTTAGGCGACTTAGTCATGTTAATAAGATGTTGAAAAGGGCTCCCGCAACTCTGCATGGTTCCAATCACCAGAAGTGTGAGGCATCGTGGATGTGTGTCAAAGCCAGCAGCCACTCCGTAAAGCCTAGCGTTGTCACCTCTGTGGAATAAACTCTCTGTGATGCGAAGCCAGGGATCTGTACTCCTTAAAGACGATCACCAATAGCGTCTTGTAAGAGACTCAGCCGTTGGCTGAGGGTCCACAATGCGCCTGTGTCACCACCACAAGAGACCCTTCAGCCCATGTGTAGCTGTTGTTGGCTCCGTCGCTTTACTAAGAGGAGGTTGCAAAACTTTCATCGCCAAACTCGGAGAGCAAAGACAGTTTTGTTATTTGTTGTCCATTATGAGCTTTTGGATAACACCATACAGGAGGGTTGTCCACATTTCTGTCTCAATTAATTCAACCACACATATAGTGGTCACATGGATTTCTCTCGTGTATGACGAATTAAAATTTAGCGCAAACAACTCAAGAAGACTGAATCCATGAGTAGGCTGAATCTTATGGAACAAGTAATTCCATCGTCAAGGGAAAGCTCGAAAGAACCCAAGAACTGCACTCAGGATTCTGAAGAAATGTGTTGCCTTTCGTTCTATGTTTCCAAATATGCTACTCCCATGTTTTGTTTTTCGTCTAAGAAATCGAAACCGATGTTGCAAAAATGTCAGTTATCAGCTATTATCTACCGATTCCGGTTGTACCAGTCGTGATCCGATGTTCGTTTTAATTGATGCGATCGAAGTCGTAATTTTCCGAGTGTCGGCACACCGGAAATCTGAATCCCAAACATGAACGTACATCTTATTGTTGCAAATCGATGTAGGCGGTCGGTGATTTTTCCCGTGAACCACCAGTAAGTCCCGACAAGTGCTTCACCTGTCACAACTCGCGCTTGGAATCTGGTGTGCAGAAACATGTTCTGTTTGTGTGGGTTTTGGTCTGCTGGTGGTGGTGCAGATTGGGAATAAGCAGGAGTGCAAGACAACACCGCGAAATAATTCTCTGGCAAATAAAACAGATCATAGTGATTCTTACGTGTGCGCAAAATAAATTCAGTGTTATTCGACTTGTTTTGGTGGTCATATAGGGTCAAACAAACAAACAACAGAGGATTTTGCGGTATCGTGTGTACAACGGCGTTTCCGGTTGCTCACAAACGGTCGGCGTTCTGCAAAACTGTGCAACATGGTCCCTACAGATGATACGTCCACCTGGTCCTAACTACGCGTTTATTCAGTCAACACCGCTGAATGCTTTACGAGATAGAATCGCACAAAAACTTAAAATTCACTCATGTACAACCTAACGTGAGTAGAAGGTCTAGAGCTGTTTGATGGTAGCATGTAGACATTTGGTCATGTACAATTGGGATTTCGTCGTATCAGCAAAGGCCTCCAAGCTAAAAAGCCGAAAATTACTGTGTAGCTGCTTCATTTTTACTGGGAACAGACATCAATGCGCGTATCACGAAAGTCCGAGAATTTGCAATCTTTGACTTTCCGGTAGTAGTTCGAATGCTTAAACGGTCGATCTCGAACGGCTGATTAGAATTGCGTTTAGCTCTCACTTTGACTGGATATAGCACCATTTATCCTGTAGTCATAAAAACCACATCACGTGGTCATGTTTGGCGAGTAACGATTTCTCAAATGGAGGTTCCATTCATCTTGTAAAATTCATCTCTCTTCCAAACACTCACGGATTGTTGGTAGTGTGAGAAGATTTGGAAATTTTCAACTGCCGGAGCCAAAGGCCAAACAGCAATCTATAGCTAGTTCATGCTTATTAGAGTTTGTTTATTAGAATTGCTTGTTTTTGTTCATACTGCTAGCTTATGAATGTCATTCAAAGTTTGTGAGAAGAGAGTGAACAACCACCTAAGTGACTCCGGCTGAATCTGTCTAAGTTTCAAGTGGAACACAATGCTGATGAAAACTCTGGGAACACAACCACCTGACGAAACCTAAAATGATGAAACTGGCCGTGGGCTGTCGAAGAGCCTCTAGTAACCTTACGAGTACCGTGTGACGCCTAGACAACTATCTCAGTGACTTCTCAGCTTAGCCAGTGGCACGTTGTCAACCACAAAAAGCAGCCTACCTCTGTTCCAAACACTTGTTTCTTTAATGTAAAAACTGATGCGTGCCAAGTTTGTGAGTTATGGGATTCAAGATAGGAGTTATATAAATGTTGAGGCTTGCCTTTTGTGTACTATCAACAAATTTTTCAGTGTTTGACGGGTTCCATTGCATTACGCTCAGATTTGGCTTTTGGTGGTATAGTTTCTTCTCCTTTTGGTTGTTGTTGGGTGACGACAGAATACTTCAGTTTCGCTGCACAAAAGTTCATGCTGCAAAATACAGTTGGGATACCAAACAGCTAAAAATTCATCTGTAGCTTGACGGGAACAAGTTTTCATGAAACAAGTGACCTGGCTTAATCGACCCAAACTAATGTGTTAAGAGGAAGCTTTTGGCCTGTGGTAATCTTGTGAATACATTAGCTGCTCAGTAAACTTTCTCCGACAGCCAGAAAAAAACAGAAATATACTTCCTAGAAGTAACCTTCTTAGACAAAGCGTTACAGGTAGGGTGCAGCAACGAACTGATAATCAGTCGCTCTACCAGTGCTTTTGTCAGTCAGTTATGCCGATAAGAAGCACTTGCATGATGGAATGACCCCTGAGTTTGTAACGATATATCCTTGAGTCATGCATGCTTTTTGTATAGCACTCAGTAATTCTACGAAGCTCCCAATCCGACCGGGAGTTAACGTGCTTTTTTACTGGCAGATGTGTACACATCAACCTCAAGATCATACGTGCAAAATTTTCGGGGAATATACATGCATTGAGAAAAGCAAAAAGGAAAAAGGAAATTTCACTTCGCGAAACACATTTCACAATTACTCACTGACTCTAATTGTCAAAGTCAAAATAAGTTTTTTCACAGGCTGTTTTTTCCAGCGCAAGTCATTTTTTCCAAAATAGAATTTTGTTATATTCGTAATGGACTACTCATAAGGTTGCTGAAAATTCTTCGACAGCCCTCTTCTCTCGCAAAAACCAAATTGATTTGCAAATGAGTGTATTTATCGAAAACAGTCCAATTTGGATTCAAGTAGAACATAAGGTTGACGGAAACTCGGGGACTGCGCCTACCTGATGAGCCCCAAGAAGGGCGAAACCAGTCGTGGGCTGTCGAAGAATTTTCAGCAACCTTATGAGTAGTGCATTAGTTCATTTCACTGTTTCCCATTTTGAAGCTAACTCATCGCCCGGATATGATCATAGAGCACACAGACAACTGAAAAGAGAAATACGTTTCAACATATTATCACAATCTTGCGCGACAATTTAACATCACAATCAAAATAAAGCGTCCGTGGTAAGCGTTTTCCACTTATGAGACCGCATGAATCGTATATCTGAGAGATTAACAGAGCGCTCCGCAGCCCATCTAACTAGCTAGAGAATGCATTTGGTTGGAAACTAGTGCACGTTTACTGAACAACAAATATGGTAACCCGCACTTGTCTTGCTCGAGTCATAACTCCCGTTAGGCCGGCTTTTTTTCAAAGGTGTTCAAATCAATTCCAACACGTCTGAAAAATGCATCAAGGTTTAATGAGGACGTAAACCCATTTTATTGTGAACATTATTTATCAAAAATCGCGGTTCATATTTGAAAATGCCCAAAGTTACTAACGTTTGTCTGACATAAGTGTTGCTCCAAATCAAACAAAATCACAGAAACCTTATGTTGTTTGAACCAATGTTTGTATTAGGCAGTCTGAGCAACAAGTTTATGTTTTTTCCTGATATAGAGAAAACATCCCAGGCTCCAAAATTGTTACGAGTGCACGAAAATTATTGTTCTTTGGATTCTAGTAGGAAGGCGAATCATCGGTAGATCGAATCAAACCACTCAAACATACATATTCACGCACAAGGAAGTCGCTTGAAGATTCAATAGTATGGTCGAAGTTTGGTTTTTCCTTTAAAAGGTAAATACTGCTATGCAGTGACAATAAATTAAATTGCGTAAGTAGTGAAAAACATGCTTTTGCAAGTGTTTTATTTCTTTCACAATGGTCGGTTCTGTGTTCTGCGTCTCGGACTGCAGCTAGCAATTCAGCCCTCAGTAAGACCAACACCGTCGGCTGTGGTCAAACATTCACCATCCTCAAGCCTATTACAGAAGTTAGTTTACTATTGAATGGCAAGTAAATCATTCTCCGCGTTACTTATTGCCTTTCAAACTGCAAACGATTTTGTTGAATAGATTAACGGGACGTCTATTGATGAAATCTCACGCCGTGCCCACTTAAAATGACACTTTGCGCATACTTAATAAGGCGAGACCGTACATTTGAAAGCTGGCTTTGTTTTGACATTTTTTCCGTCGCTAACCCAGCTCGGAAAGCCTACGACTGCTATTAAACTGATAAGCTAAAGAATATTTCGTGACACTATTAGATAAACAAAGTAGATGGAGTTTGATCGTGAATGATTTAGCTGTTCCGTAACAAAACGTGAAAGTGTTTAGAAACTGCTTTCACAAATCACTCCTAAGTTGCGCGACTCTCAAGGCACAATGTTTATTCCTCAAAAACAACAAAAGGTTTGAAAACTATGGAATGTTTCTGCGTTTCTTGATTGTGGCATGTGACGTTGCTCATTAACACAGGCGTACCACTATGAGTTTGTTGCTGGTTGATGTGGATCAGACAAAAATACCGTCCGTAATATGAGGTTATTTTCTTCCATGTCAAACATGATCTAGATGTAAACTGCATACAGTTATCTTTTTCTGTAGAAACCCCTAGATAGTGTGGCCAGAAACAATTACCTATGTAAAAGATGATAGTAGCAAAATTGAACTGAAATACTGCAGATTACAAACAATGTGAACGTTTTTCAGTGGATATTTTACACCAAAAACCGTCTTGTAATGCTACCTTGAGGATGTTCAAAATGCTTTTCTTGGTTTTGCACTTGAATCTTATAAGGAATCTGAGAGAAATCCACGGGTAAGCTGCGATCGGTTTTCCGTTATTAGGTAACCGAAACAAGACAAAAGCGCTCTTGGAGGTGTGCGGATGTGGTCTTAGCAACCATGTATCGGTACGCTGGTATAAATATATACTACACTGAGGTGTTATATATATATATAATTCACTGAGGTGTTACCGATTTATCACAATATAAGTAAGAGTTTTCTGATGAAACTTACGGTGGCGATAAGATGAAATACCCCGCACTGCATAGAAGGCTTAGAGATCTAGCACAGCTATTTCAAAAATATTTTTTCACAAGTCCTTAAATTTAGGAAACGTCTATGAGGGCCATTAGGTTTTTCGATTTTCCGCAAAGCACAACACTAGTTTGGGAGTACTCTACGAAAGTGCCTCAGCTTTAAGGAAAACCCCCTGTCCATTCCAGGAATATGTTTGTCCCTTCATGTTCTGTACTTCCTTACAGTAGGGAACGGCTCGGCTATTGGAAAAAATATTTGAAAAATATATAATTCATAACTGAGGATAAAGTCCGTAAAACACTCACAAGCACCCTGGCTACGACATCAGTCGGCGCAAGTCATACTCTTGATCGTGAGAAAGTATTCGTAATTGCTTGCAAGGTAAACCACCATCTGCATGACAATATCAGATGGATAACCAAAGCGTCTACGGAACTAAGCAACACAGTTTATGCTTTCTTCGAGCCTTGGGTTTTATCCGTTCTTCGCCTCAGGTAAATGACTGCTGCTAGGACAAGCCAGCGAGGCCCTAAATTGTATCCACCTAGAATGTTTTATTGCTTTCCCGTTTTATCAAGTGTTGTCTAATTCAACCAGAATCTGTAAGTGAAGTCAATCTGTGCTGAAAAGCCGAGAAGCACAGTGCAGGCTTTTCAGCGTAGATTGGTTTTACTTACAGGATGCAATCTCCACACACACAAAAAAAAAACAAATTTCCTTACACTACCAGCAAATAAAACCGTACCCAATTCTGACAAATGGGTCTGAGAACCAATAGTTCCCAAGCTCCTCGAGATTTAATTGGAGGCCGCTGACACAAAACATAACACTTGACTACACCAAGTTACGCATGCTCATGGTGACAAAACGGCCAGCCGGTATGACAATCATATTTGTAGCAAATAAACAGGCGGATGTTTCTTGGGAATAACCAAATGGTCTATACATTGTTGGTGAGCTGGAATAGCAGTCGGGAAAATATCTTCCAAGTGAACCGAAAAACATTTGGTCGTAGACTACACTACTAGGAATCTGTGTTATCTTGCAAATTTACTATTTGGCTGTAGAGCAAATTCTGCAATAACGTTTGTATTCATTTCAAGTACGTACAATAAATAAACCTAGGTTTAGATGGGATTATTGAACTCCCATACAATCGTGTCGATCATAGTACAAACAATCATGATGTCGTCCTTTATGGCAATAAGTTTGGAGGCTATAAATGAATGATGGGCAAACAAGTAACACATTATGGTTTGGCTGAACATTAAGTGGGTGTTTAAATGATGTTTTCCTTAGTTCACTTTATTCAGACAATCAACATTTGATATTGATTGTAAAAAACATAGCCAGAGCAGTTCATATTCCCCAACAAACCCCTATGTGAATAATTTGACGCCATGAATTATACCCGGTAAGCGTGCAAAATAAAACCAGATAGTTTTCCCTGTGAAAAGCAAACCCAATTGGTTTTGCGAGTATCAGTTGGTTTTTTTGATACTGTTGGTAAATAGCTTTCAAAGTATTCTAAAGTGATTCACAATTTACTTTATTTCCAACACAATTTACAATTAACGGACAAACTCTACAATGAAACCAAACGTCGAAACATTCTTCTAGACAGAAAATGTTTTGGGTGCTTATCACATAAATATGCAGCAAAACTATGGAAAGTGCCAAATTTTAGTTGAGTTTCACTTAGATTCACATTTTTCGCCAGTCACCTACATGAATGAAGGCACAACCTTTTCATCCTTTATAGGTAGAGTCACTTTTGTGCTTGAATTCCAAAGCGTACATTTGATAGCACGAAGCAATTTTTCCCCAGAAATTGTGTTTTTCGATGTACCGCGTTTTTAAGTCTACCAGAGTACCGCCGATTGCATGCCAAATAGCAATTACACGGTGCTCAGTTCTGAAGAGCGCCGTCAAATAAACTAAATTGTACTCACAATGTTTTTTTGTAGTCGCCACCAACACCGACAGTGATGGTCACAATTAAAGAAGGATGAGTGGGAATCAAACTCCAAAATGGATCCCTAGTGGGGTAGACGCCATGCGAGATACAAACACAATCCCGAAAATTGAAGAAACCGAACGATAACCAAGGAATGATCCTAATGATTTAAGGGTCTATCAGCTATGTCGAAATTTGTTTAGACGCGCCGGTGCCTTTTGAACCAGGCAAAATACTGTCCCATACTGCGGACAGGATTACAGGGCATAAAAGAACTTGAAACAGTGAAAAGTGACACTTTGAGGCGTGTATATGAAAGAAGAATAGGAATGGAATTTTAAGAAATAATCTTGGACATTAGGATGGATGGATCATTTTGAAAAAAGGCTGTAACCAAAATGTCAATGGTAATGCGCTCATCTTAATAGGAAAAATTCGGACATGTGTAAAAATAGTGCTCTGGCCCCATTTATTAATCTAGCCAAATCAACACTTTTGAATCGTTCATCGTTCGGCAACCGCTTAAGCGAAAGTCCCCTAACTCAAGTAGTCAGGTATTTAAGAGCTGTTCCGATAATCAGCCAGTGTAGTGAGAGAAAGGTTACGACCAGGCAGGAGCAGGAAACAGCGACACGTTGTTAGTTATTTGACATTACATTGCTGTAAGGAGAGAAGACAAACTACACGTAGCCCCTATGAGGGTTTTCTGACTTGACTGCTGTAAAACTGTCTAGTTCCTCCAGGTTCAGTATACACTGACTCAATCCGTAGCATACAGCTCAATCAGCAATTTTTATAGAATTTCCCTCAATTAGATGTCCTTGGAAATAAACAGATGGTCCGTGAAATGCTCTTTTCTGATTACACACTTGCTCATTTCTGCCCTGCAGAAAGACGTGAATCATTAATTACAAGGCTTCTTGAGCTCGGCGTATGTTTGATATTGTTCAATCTAGTCCGAATTTTATCATGACTATTTTGGAATATAAGACAATGGGAATAAAGTTATTCATGTGCGTCACTACTTATCGGTTTAATGGGCTGAACAGTTTACTTCAGCAATACGTGCACACCAAGAGGTGTACATCCTAAAAGGTGCAATCCCTGCCTCCAACAGCATCCGAAGTGAACATTTTCGGTTAACATTCAGCTTCTCTTCACACCTGCTGTCCAAGACAAAGTAAACTTCTGAAGTGCTTTATTTTTGAACGATCCTTTCGAGCTTGATCAGTCGGAAATTTTAGTTCGTCGGGAAGTCTGTCACAGAAATAACTGCAAACTAGCATGCATGTCCAAGTAAAAAACTACTCCTTGAACGAAACCAGCTCAGTCGAGCGCTGTCACTATACGCTTCTCGACAACAACCATATTATAAAAGTAAAAGCTAAAACGAACTTGCGCCAAGTGGAACAATGAAAAGTCACTGCGTAAGAGAAACATTTATACTGCTACTGAAAATCTAACAAGCCGATGGTCTAACTGTTACTTACTATTTTTTATACAGCTCGCCATATATTTCGACCATCGGGATATGTCTTGTAACCTTTTGGCAACCGCTTTTGGCAACGCTTTCAGGATATTGATCCAATTAACTCTAAGCCAGGCGTAAACTTGTCCATTTAAGCCATTCTGTATAAAAGCACCCGTAACCCTGAGATGACGCTGAAATTGCTGCACTTATTTTATTATTTTTTATTTTTTATTATTATTTATTATTATTATTCATTATTTTGAAAAATAAATTCACCAATTTGGCTGCTTCCTTAAAAAGAGTGCAGTCTCTGACCTTGCTGATGGGAGAGCTGGCAGCCATAAATGTTAGGAAGCACCTAAGCTTGTCCCCATTTCCTCCAAGGTGTCCAAGCATTGGATGCAAATTGACTGTGAAAGATGCCATACTATGCTTTACTTGTGTTGTGAAGTTAGTCCGAGCCATATCTAAAAGGTGGAAGCTTCACATTTTACTACCAAGGAGACTTTCTAACAAGGCGTGAAACATATGTGTATATGAAGAAGTAGCCAATGAAAAGCACGTGAAATATATTATGACTATATTCTCTGTCCACCACTTAAGTTAATTAACCTTATCGAATTCTTAACAGCGAAAAGTTATTTAGCGATTTGATTAGAGAATTTTTTCCGCTGTAATAGGTTCCGAAATAAACCGTTGCAATTGGCAGCGTTTGGTCGAGAATCTTGTGTTGCGAATAATGAGCTGGAAACATTTCGAATGGAACATAATTCTCAGTTAATGTACACACAAATACAGTGTTTCATCGGAATGCAGTCAATGAGTATCACTGATCACACTGTGTGAGCCGAGGTCGCCTCAAAATCGGGAAATACCCAAAAATCTAACCTACATGCAAATGATTTGCGTTGCGCTTCATCTGCCTTCCTGAATTCATTATGATAAGATGCAGCGCTTCATTAGTTTGAATGGTAGCTCTGTTTTCTATATACATAGAAGACTGAATTTATTGGAATGTCAAGCCCACCAGCAACGATGGTTTTTACAAACCTGAAACAATCCGGCTTGACTTCCATTCCACTCAATCTATGTTTCTGAGAGCAAAGGAAATGCAGATTGATCAAACGCTGGGTCATACAAGGAATCAAATGGGAAACCAACAGAAACAATGTGAAAAAAATGTTTAAAGTGTACAGACGGAATTCATTTCTAAATTTCCGAATCGAGAATGGTACACATAGTCAGTTTGGTGAAGCAGCCTAGTCTCCACATCCACCGGCCAACTGTACCCTACTTCATACACAATCTCTGAGAACATTGCAATATTCCCGAGTGGCTATGACCGAACAGACGTTAGGTCCACTTGGCCGACAGTGAACCTATGTACATCTAAAGAAATGTAAATCACCAAGTTAGGACAACTACTTGCTTGCCAGTTTTACTCATAAGTACATACTATTGAATGACTGTCATCCAACGAGGCCGACTATTTGAGGATATCGCCGAGCATATATCTCAGAAAACGGAAACTTAATAATATCACAATTTCACTCAATCAAAAAAGGTAAAAGCCAATGCCCTATCCGGTACATTACTAAGGGCTGGTTTACATTGGATCGACTAGCAATTAGTGCTGTTTGGGTCCCTCTGGGGTCCAATAACATACCGAGTGTACAGAAATCTAAATGTCTTTGACCCAATGATCAGGCGGGTGAAGATCCTAAAAGTGGATTATATATCACACGAACACTTATTAAAGTTATCTTATAAGGGCTTGCGCAACTCTTAAATAGGAATGAAAGTAAGTTGCCTGGAAACATCACAAACGAGAGATTCAGCTGGGTTTCAGGTGGGTCTCTCGCAAAACCAAATTGATTTACAAATGAGTGTATTTATCGAAATCAGCTCAATTTGGGTTCAAGTAGAACATAAGGTTTGACGGACACTTGGGGACTGCGCCTACCTGATGAGCCCCAAGAAGGGCGAAACCAGTCGTGGGCTGTTGAAGAATTTTCAGCAACCTTATGAGTAGTGCATTACGTATATACATGTATCGCTATATGGCGAATATCGTAGCAACTGAAACATGAGGCGGCCTGGTGCAACACATTCAGTTGCCTGGAAACATCACAAACGAGAGATTCAGCTGGGTTTCAGGTGGGTCTCTCGCAAAACCAAATTGATTTGCAAATGAGTGCATTTATCGTAATGTCTATTATATTTGTTGCACATGATCGTGCCATCAAGGGGTTTTACAATATTTTGATGCCCATTTCTTCACCCCCTGGAGTTTTCACACCGTCTTTGGAGGTGCACTTGAGACAGCCTATTTCCACATATTCAAAAAACCATTGCAGTTCACTCAGTATGAGTAACGTTATCATTAGGAAGTTCATGGACTTATAAGTTGTCTTCAGAACAAGGTTCGGAATGTTGTCAATGAAGCTCAAAGACTTCTCCGTAATGTAACGTGTATAACATCCATTGGATTTTCCGTTGTATTAGTGTTTCTCACAGGCGGTTTTATGTCACCAGTTAACATTTCGTCTCATTGAAATCAAATTCGACCTAAAGTTACAGCCATTGGAGGTAGTTTTTTTCTGCCTCGGAAAGAGAAGCCAAAATTTGTGCCGTATTTCTCCTACTGTTGGTTGGGTCCGATGTGATTACTCGACAACGCTAATCCAGAGTTCACTGGATGGCGAACAGTTTTTCTGTTAGGTCAATTTACTGGCAGGATTTACTGGCAAAGCGATAAGCTGACCGGTGTGTTAGCAACCAACAACCAATAAATTATCAACGATGGGTAAAGTAAACCTGTGCACCCTATAGTCCTTTTCGGCATCCTGTGCATTAAACCAAAGCAAATTTCGGCAATAAACCCACCTAGACCAAATGGTTTTTGCTTATTGATGAGTCTTTACGAGGTAATGATGGTGCTGATAATTTATGACCTGACAGCCTTGAGCAGATCCCTGGATAAAACTAGTGTGAAATTAAAATTGAAGCAACTTACCTCAGCGTTGATTTAAATATTAACTTTAGCCCATTCTGCATATGATTTCAGTTGCCGCCTGTTAGTACGACAACACAACCCGCTTCAGTAAATGACTTGGCACCCGATTTCCTGGAAAATTTTGTGTACAATACTTTCATAACTTCTTGGACAACAGGACCCGGAAGTACATTTGGGTTGTAAAACTGGAATGAATGCTGCAGGCTAAACATCACCAGCTGGGTTCAATCATCTACTGTATTCCTGTTAAAGAGACCCTGCACAGCAACAAAGAGTGCGCAAAAATCGGCTGAATGGTCCGCGAATTTTGACGTTTGTTAGGCTATTTGGCGACAAATGCATGGCGTACGTCGCTACGTCCAAGTGCAGGTACAATCACGTATTGTTGTCTAATAAAAGAAACGTTGTCTGAATACTGCATCTGATACTGCGTCCAAATATTATGCGTGGAATCAAAAACACCGGCCTGGAAGTGAGAAAACATGATTATAACTAATTTTAATAAGGGAAAAAGGACTACGCCTTTGCTTTAACAAACAGGATATTACAATAATAACACCAAATTTGCTCCATTTCAATGAAGATCGTAAACAACTATGGTGACATTCTTATTGTTTGACACCTGGAAAGGCACTTCTTAATTAATGACCGTAGATTCTATGCCGGAAATCGCATTGAACAATTTTTACACTATTGATTACCCTAAAAAGTCATCCATCCTGATCTCAGTCTTCAATGTCCATCGTGATGAACGTGCATCCACAAAGACGTTTTCTTCATTCAACCAACCTGCTGTAAGCTTGCTAAATACCAGATATTGAGCGTGATTATAAAATTGGCAGCACAACATGAGAACATCAAAGTTCATACGGTCCAACTTGTGTACTGCATGGTAATTAATTGAGTAAGGGCTTTATGGATCGTAATTTACCTCCCCGTATTCTGAAGTAATGACATTGCTTCGGCTGTCAGAGTGCACAGAAAAATGCTGAGTATGCGACAAAAAAAGAATGTTGTTACCTGAATGGTCAGCTGATTTGAACCTCAAATTTCACTCATCACTGCCAATGTTGTAGAGAACCTAAATCGACACCCTGGCTAAATAGCCTATAAACGAAGCCCATCTACTTCCTGTTTAAGTGTATTTCATCCATTGTAATATAACCAGAGCTAACAGTGGTTGTTTGCCTAAACATGGGAAGTTTTGTAGCGCTCGGAAAATCAGTGCGCCACATTTTTTCATTGAAGCATTGCTTTTTTGAGTATATTTACTTCATGATTAAAACAGCGAGTCTCTGAATGACATACTAATTTCATATTCATTTTACTCTCATTTAAAATCGCTCCGTTCTATTGTGGTGCGTATATTTTTTGGTTTGTTCACATCAACTGGTGAAATGCTTTAGACCTTACAGCTCTCTTTTTAGACCTCAAAGGTTGTGTGTGCTCTTGTTCGTGGTGTTCATCTGATAATATCCTTTGGCGACATATGACTGAGCAGCAGTGTGGTTGATTACGCTAGCAGAGGAAGTACACGCATGTTTTCCCTTACAATTTCCGTATTCTAAATCCTGACGCATATAAACTTGAACAAACGAAGAAACCGGAAAACATCTACAGCCTAACCCTTGCTTTCCAGACATTTCGGACAATGCAAAAGGAGAAGGAATAACCTGGCAGAAGTGCACAGGAAATCCTAATATTTTATTCAATAAGAAGCGGCAACTTCAAATGTAACAGGCATAACTTCATAACTAAAAATCAATAGGAAACCGTACAGAACAGACACTTTTCGAGTGAGTCCATCTACCCAGATATTTATGCATTGCCTGCATTTGACACTTACTGGTAATTGCACCTTATATCTTCGATATTTTGTGCTAAAGCAAAACATGAGAGTGCTTAAGGCATCATATTTATTTTGCTTATGTATCTAACTGTATTGAATAAAATCTGGATATGCCTATTTTAACAAAAATCCTCTAGCATAGTTTGATAAAAATAATTGTTTGAACATGTTACCTTCAACTACGCGTATGTCGTAGAACACCATTGATATGGCACTTTATTTCACATGTTACCTTCAACTACGCGTATGTCGTGGAACAACATTGATATGGCACTTTATTTTGATACTGTCTGCTGACCCTGGTAATATTAATCAATAGGAGTTAAACGGTTCAGTAATATTTGCACAGCCATGACGCTGAAAGAGACAAGACATATTCAACAAGCTTGCCGGAATTGTCTTCAGAGATGTGCAAAAAAATAGAACAGTGCAATCGGTTTAACAGCTAACAGATAGGTTGGCATTTCAGAAACCTGAATCCGGTCCGGTAAAAAACATGTAGATGTGTACAAGGTTTTGTGAAACTGTTTTAGTGTGAGTTGATCCATTCAGGAAACTGTTGAATTGCTTGAGAGACCAACCACAGAAAATCGAAAATTTTTTAAAGAGAAAAATCACCAAAAAATATATGTCGCAACTGTCCATGTGAAGCTTTGTTCTTTTTTCTCAATGGCTACACAGAAAAGTGATCAGTCATCTGAAGAAACATTGCGTGGTCTTTTCTCAAATTCCACTTTATGAGCGTAGTCTTGTTCCATTACTGGAACAGATCAATCATCTGTGCCCTTCTTGTCTCGGGTTTTCAACTTTGCCTATTGCATTTGCTCTATTTGAAGGCACTAGAACTGAGCTATTAGCAAAATATATGGGCATATGTGACTATGCCTGTGTGTGCATATATACACGTATACCTGTAGTAAAACCTATCATGAATAACCTCTCGAGGAGTCCAAAATTTGTTTTCAATGAAGATCATTCGTTTTGAAAAGATAATCTGTGGAAACAGCACATCAATACGATTTCATCTGTATTCCAATTTTTAGAAAATTTTCCGCACAAATATGGCTTACTGTTCACTTTTACCCAGCTGCTCAGTATTCTCCCACGTCCGGCATTATTTCAGTTGTGTTATTTTCCGGACACTTGTTGTGCCTTCTCAGTAAGGACTTGCGTATCGGGTAACTCAGTTTGATTTCACTCAACAGCAGTACACATTTGTGACAGAATGGTACGTCAATTATTTTGGCTACCAGAATATATTACGCTTTGTTTCGTGGGAGGAAAATGGCGATGAAATGAACTTGGTTTGATGTAGACGTATCAATGTGTTCAATAGTACTTACAAGTGTGAAGTGAATTATTGTAGCGAAGTTCTACATTACAGGAAGAATACACACGTTTGGTTAATCCGGAACCTATCAGATCCAAAAACTAGGAAACCCCGTCTCACGCGGTTGAAATCTTTTGCAACCCGCAATGATTTTGACGGTCAACAGCTGAATCTCAACGGAAAACCTAGTCTAGACTATTTTCGAAAGACTGCGCTGCATGCCTTCAAATGTTGCAAACAAGAATTTAACTGGAAATATGTTACATTTTGCATCGAGTGAAATACGACACAAGTGAAAACCAGTGAATGGGTCCAAATGGTGTGCTTCAAAAAAAAGAACCAGTACCGTCTATTTTTTGACAGAATATATCCCGATGTTTTGAAAGATTTTCACATTAAAACAACAGACAGGTTTTGCGCAGCACATCCAAATGACATTCATATAAACGAACTATACGATTGTGATAAGAATGAAAATTAAAACACCATCTTAATTCATGGGAAAATGTTTAACCGAATGTGACACTGATAAAACTGTGGGCACAAGACCAGCAACTGGCAGTGTGTTGCGGAAGCGTTTCCATCAACCACAAAAGTATTAAAAAGCTAGGTGCTTGTTTAGTATTTCAGCAACAATTTTCAATCCCTCTTTTATTGTTCTTTTTTGGAAAAACCTAAGTTGACATATTAAGTCGACATATTAAGCTTATACGTCTCGCCGTGCAGCATTTTCATATCCTCGGGTTAAATAACAAATCGAATATCTGATTTTCCCAAAAATGTTTCCATACAAACAATTACATCACGTGTTTTGTTAATAACTGTTCGTTTCAATAAGATTGTCAAACAAACAAATATAAATTGCCTTATGTGATCATCTAGCTCCGAAAGATATTACCTGCTGCTCACAAATCCAGATACTCAAAACCTAATCAATACGTAGTTTCATCTTTAGAACTTATTTTTTTAACTTGGTTGCAAGCAACCTCCTTGACTTTGTTGCAATTCAGGAGCATGGCTTATTCTGTTCTCTTCCTCAAATTCGACCACCCTCATGTTTTAGGTTTCATCTGTTGCCTTCAAATAGAAGACATCCTACTGTGTAATGGAAATGGAGCGACATGGAAAACTCCGATAGAGTTGAAATTATTATTTTCTTTGATTCATTAAATGACCACAAATACGAACGGCTCTCTAATGGATTCCAGCATACCACGACAGCGATTTATTATTCCCCAACATGATTTCAATTGGTTTCTCAACTAGCCAATGAGAAGCGCCCAAAACTGCTGTTTTCTCTAAGCCGCTGTTACAAGCCGTTGCAGAATTGCATTGCTTTGAAACCATCAAAACTTTCCATGGCGAGATACGTTTCTGACTGAACAACACATGTTGGATTAACACAAATGTGTATGAGACACTGGGTGAATGGAGTAAGTCTTGCTGTTAACCTCCTAGTATTCTACGTATTTGGGAAAAATGCATGCTAATTTGCTTTGGGGAAAGAGTTGGGTAGAAATAAATGAACAAATAAATAGGAACTGCAACAGAACGTTGTGTTAGTGGATAATTTTATTTCACTAATCACAAAACTTGGCTCGTTCCTGGTTCAAGTGTATGAAGTGTTCGATTTCATGGTGAGCATCAAATTATTAACGCCCATACTTATAACTTAATAATTCAATAAATAAAATTCTGCACACTTCTAATTACGCCCTTGAAAATGACGACTTTTCTTTTTTAAAAACTTGCGCCCTCGTTTAAATTGATAGCTGGTGCCCGAAATGTATGTAACATCAACAGGACTTAATGAGGTGAATATAATCGACTTCTTGTGAACCAAAAGCGTTTGCAGGGTGCCACGTGGGTTATTCCTCGCAAGTTGCTGAGACCAAAGTCCGAGGAACCAGGATCTACATGCATACACGGCCAGGCCTATTCAAGCTAACCTTAGCATAATAAGCACTAAATAATGAGCACAATGATACATACGTTATCTTCCTGGAATTTTAAGTTGTAAACAAATATTATCATTCTTGGCATAGGTAACCATTACAGTGCTATCTGACACGTACCAGTTACCAAACCATTTAGGTGAAACCGGATTGCTAAGAGGTTGATCGGCTGGAAAGCTACTGGTACGGCCACAGCCTAATACGACAAAAAAGCTGAGCAGATGTTGAATGAAAAAGGATGCACAACTACCCTGGACAACCCACCACTGCTTCAGTTGTGCTAAACAGCAAAACCACCCGGTGATCAGTGATTCTAATTCCAACTTAGCTGCCTGAGTCAAAGAGCCTATGGTTGTTTTTGTTCAGGACAGATGCTTAAAATCACTTGTGTTAGGACACTGGGATTTAATGCGTTTCATCATCAGTCACGCTAAAAAAAATGACAATCCGTCGGGCCACTACGCTACGTGCGTCTGAAATATGGAACCAGCAGGCCTTAGCAAAGTCAACGTGTCGGCCGATCTCAAATTTGATCTCTTCCTTATTTTATACCGAGCTGTTCTATGATATCGTTGTAAGATATTCGTTTTGCATAGCCTTTGGGTGCTTAATCATGTTTACTTTTATTGATTAAAGGACGTTGTTGCTTGGTATTTGATCTGACCGTTAAATCTAAAGAATCTTAGTGAAATATTGCAAATAAAATGTGTTAGCTACTCTTGGGTGTTGTCGATGAAACGTCAAAGTTTTAACAGCGTATAATAACGAAAATCGTATGAACGCCCCAAAACTTTGGTGCTGCACCCAAAATTTAATCAAATGCTCTTTCACATGGACAGCATCAATTTTTAAAATACTTGATTCAATATCAACTAGCATATATGTGGACAGTGGTGTTTAGTAAGCAGAATTCTGTACAGCAACGACGGGATCATTATTTTACTCTCCGCATCTCCTGTAGTCAATTCGAGAGAGGTAACTAGAAGTAAATCTTTTGAATGCGTTCGGATGTAGGACAAACTGATGTAGTTTATACAGTTATTTGGAAAAATTCTACCTTCGCCTAGTCGTACATCGTAAACTAAAAAACGCAAAGCAGTACGCGTGCCCCCGACGCATGAAGCGTTGTGTTGGCCATGAGGGGCAGCGATTATATAAATAGAAACTGTACAACAGAGTCACACATCAGTATCTTATTTTTCGAATCAAGGAATGTTTCTACACAAATCATAGTTAGAGAGAGAGTATACACAGCTGGCACTGGAGCTCCAACTTGCTTTACCCCTTAAGCAGATGTGAAATTGCCCTGAAAAATTGAGGTTTATATCAGAGTTTAGAATTTCGAAAAGGCTAACGACTTTTCATCAAAATCGATCCATTAGGAAACAATCTACGGCAAACGTCATCCGCGCGCAACCATTCACTTGTATTTTAAAGTGTTTTAGTGCAAGTCCAGTGTTTGCTGGATTGTGCGAGACAGAAGACCAGATTCCAACATTAACGTTGTTCCACTTAGTTTGCACTATCGAGTACAGTTTCTGCATTTCAGCTCAAATACCGTCCATTCACCCTCGACATTATAAAATGAACTGAAATTATCCATCTTTAAAGTATCTTGGGCTGAATTAACAAGGGTGTCCGAGTCTAAATTCCATTATACATATATCCATTTGTGTATGTGCACAAGATTTAACACCACGGATTTCAGAGACAGGGCAATATTCTGGTTGATTATTTTTCCATGCTCTTTCCGGGTAGATTACATGCGCATGCGCATACCGCGTATCTGGAAAATAATCAGCGGGTTTAGAAACGTTGCAGATAAACGATTTAAAAAATCTTGAATACACAGAGTCATTCTTGTTTTGTACAAAGTCAGCTGAGATCACGAAAAAGGCATACATTTTATGAAGAATGAAGCTTTAGGGCACGTGGCTGATTATATATATATATATTACGAAAGTCTAAAAAGCATTAAGATTTTCTGTAATCTAGTGTTTACAGCCAATACGTTTCCACAAATTCTTATAAAATTTTTTATGATCTATAGTTTAAATCAAGCGACCAGGTCAGAGAGTTCGTTGGTTGATATCATTTACTTGTCGAACTATTCGGACAAGCTGGCCAACTCCCGAACATCCAAATGAGGCTTTATTTTGAATTCTAATCACTTTAGGCTGGCTGAGCACCTTTGCACATCTGTTTTGCTCTCTTTAGGATTCGTCATTACCATGTTAAAGATTCAATATGTTGTTCATAGATTGCAACCAGAATTGTACTTCGCACTAATATGAAATTTTCTAAATTTGGTGCCTTTGAAATTCTTAGTTATTTCCATGATGACTTAAAATGTACAACGTGCTGGTTTTTTTGAAGCTTTTCCACCAATTGGTGTCGTTTTTTGGACCACGTGGTAAACTTGTTCAGAACTGGAAACTACTTATCGCCCGGTTGAAATAGTTCACACCTGAACTAACTCAGGTATTTTGTTGAATTTCACGCCCGAATTAACAAACCCTGCTTGCCGAAAAAAAGTCAGCGCCTATTTCGTCTCCCGGCACTGTGAAACGCGATCTTAAAAAATTGATTGTTGGGAAATATATGAGCGCGTTTGGGCCAAGATGAAACTTGTAGACAAAAGACACTCACTATTTGTAGCCTGACTGAACCAGCCAAGCAAAAACCGGAAATCAGTATGCTAACAAACGGATGTCGTGAAAGTCATTTTGGTTTTAATAATGGTAAGAAGGTTCTTATAAACGGCCGGAGACAGTATAGTTTGTTCACAATCTAAGGGTAACACGTGGGTTGGCATACCATCACTCCAGCGTATATCATAACTAACGAGTGAAAGTGACAGATCATAACCGTTAGAATACATGTTAAAAAGTAAGAACAATCGGAACAGCGTTAACTTCGATAAAACATTAACTACCGTTTATCTTAATTAAGTGCTTAGTCGCACGTTGCTTCACCAAAAATAATAAAAAGATAGGCTTGTCCGCTAGAAGCGTAAACTGCACGCAAATTTTGCTGATAGTTGTGACGTGACCAAAGATATATGATAGTCAACAGGATGAAATATGGTTCAAATCTTGAAAAACTAAAAGTAGGTCTTTGAAACTCTCCTCTTTCCTTTTGTGGGTCACAGCTAGAACGTCTGGCCATCCGCCATATTACATAATGAGAGTAGCAAAGACCGCTATAATTCGAATGACAATCTTTTGTCATTCGCCTCGTAGTACACGGCGCGTTCAATTAAAACTTTTTCTTTTTAAGATCAAAATGGATGCCAGTTCTAACAGACTTCTGCCAAACACTCCCTAAAAAAGCACTTTACTTTCATAAACGACAACCTGCATCTATCAGTAAATCATGCTGAATGCAGCTTTTGGAGAATTTTCAGATCTTCACATGCATTAACCTTAGGTAAACCCGGAGTACTTTGTTCGTTCATTCAGTTTAACATTCAAAAATGTTTACTGCTACTGGCCAAGGCGTTTGACATTGTAATAGGACAAACATTTTCATGTGCCTACACGTGAAATTTTCTTCTCATTAACTACTCTTAGATTCTTAGTAAAACGTGCTACTTTGTTGCCCTGATGTGACCAGATTGAAATTGAGAACTTGCCTCAGAAAACTCTGCAAACAGCAGAGTTGTCTGAAATCAATAATTATTGCAGAACTACGGGCAGACTAAAAACCTATCAGGTCGGAACTCGGTGTGACACTGCAACTTCAAAACTTATAGCCTGCTATTAACCGCATTCACTTTTTAAAGCATCCAATAGATGCAAGTTTGTTGTCATGCTCGAACGTGACGATTATATGCCGTCGACTTCAGAAAATTTAGGGCCCGAGGATTATATTTATTTGATAAGTTAATTGGAATAGAAACAAAACCTTTCATTATTGCGCATTTTAGTTTCCCGCAGACTTTCTCTAAGTAATTTCATGGTCAGAAGAGGCGACATGCTGAGCCACACAACGGTTGACAAATATAGTCCCAAGAGTTCTGCAATAGCAAGCTGACTGGCTAAAAGACAGATTTTTCAACTATTGTACACATTATCCATTACAATTTATAGACGCATAGATGAATGTCTTCTCTTTTACGGAAATTTAGTGTGTAGTTGCATCATGAAAACAAAATCTCAAGACCTAATACCGGATGAACACTAATCATGCATCATGCCGACTAATTCTGTCTCATGCCTGTGTCAAGAGTGGTCATTTTGGGTATTTCTAATCACACAAGGCAATACATCTTACGTGTGCTTGCTTGCGTTTATAGGAAACCCTAATTTTTAAGTTTTGCCTCTGACGGTTATTACGACTCACCTTCCTAGCCAGGACCTAAACCACTATATGTCATATCCGGTTAAAAATCCCTACTGCCAGGAGCGTGCAAAATCCGGTGAATCTATCCAGTGCGTTATTTGTGAATGAGATCATAACGGACTTCGGCAAAATACTCCGAAAACAGTTTGTTTTTACCTAATTTCCTCCACCCTGCTTAAGTTATAAAACCTAACACATGGTTTGTTCACATACCACGTTTCGAAGCAAAAGCTAAGAGTCACGAATGACTATTCAGTAGAAGGGTACCGAATGTGCACCGTGTCCCTCTACATTTGGGGCACATTATTAATAGCAAAACCCAGCAAACAAGAAACAATTTGACACCTAGATAACCAATCCAACTGGATTCGCCATTCACACATTAACGGAGAACAAAACACAACTCAACCTAAACAAAAATGCAATGAAAAAAAGCTGTGTTTCGGCTCCTTTCCGTGTTGAACAGATAGTGTGGGATTAAACAGCAAAATTAACTCACGGTCAATTCCTGCGGCACATACCGATCACTTCACCCATATTCCTCTGAATAGCAAGTGGGAAAAATTGTGTTCTATGGTAACACTGCCGCGATCTCCGCTTCCTCATCAATCTGGCTACTGTTTTTGTCAGAAATTTACGCATATGAAACCATCCGAAAACGTATGGGGCATAATGAAATGGCATGTGCACTGCCAAAACAAGGTAGCTGGTTTTTTGAATGGAAATACTGGATGTGGGTTGTGGGCGGTTGCTAACCTCCTCCATAATTTAGCAAAGCCAAGTAAACGTGTGCTCTATCAAACACCATTAAAAAGCACACCTTCCCTGAACTAAGCTGACTGTGCACCTAAACTGTGCTACACAACATATTTACATAATTTCAGTATGTTGTGCTTTGTATTCGACGCATGCAGAAACCAGCTGCCTGCAACCAGATATATAAGGAAGCGGGGAAGATCAAAAGAAACGAAAGGTCTAAATGATTTACTGTAAATCCCAGGATCTATGGTTAGCAGCTCAGTAAGCCACTGCAAGATAGGATATTCGGAGAGCAATCAGTGAGCTTTTTTGAACAGCAAAAATTGCAAGTAAACAAGGCACGGCTTTCTGTTAAGTTTCAATAAATCCCAGATTCGTAATGCGACTTAGAGAGACTGGAACTATACAACTACAAAATATGGTGCTATGTTCTGTGGAAAATTGCAACAATAAACTTTTTTTATTCTTTGGCCTGCACATTGTCCCTAAACATATCTTTAAGTTGCCATAATTTTGGAGTTGACTGATACAGATCGCAAAACGTAGTGATTTCAACCAGCTGTACGGTTATTAGAGCGTACCCTTACAATTTTATGCCTACTAAACAAGATATTTTCATGTGGTAAATTTTATTTTAGACTACAAGGGCTCCCCAGTTGTCTGCAAATTGCTTTCCGTTTATTGCCTAGTTTGGGGGTTATTAAGTAGATGCCACCTTAAATAACAACCAAACATCACCAAAAACAGTTTATTATGTTCTCAGAAGCTTTATTTACCAAAAATCTAAACCGTGTTCATTTGCGTTCCTCAAACAAGCCAGGCAAGTTAATTTTCATTTGCGCTGTAACCGTAATAAAGTTAGATCACAACTTTCCGTTGTTTCATAGAACAACAATTAACGGACCGGTGATTTCGGCAGCTCTTCTATCGATTTAGGAGTTGTTCAGTGTTTCTTTTTTAGCCTGACTATCTAGTAGATCGTCCAGTTTGTAAGTGTTTCATAGTTTTGATGCTCACACAGTGTTCATGAGGTGGAGGAAACCGTAACGGTGCAATTCAGTGTTTTCGTTTATAACAGGTGAATATAGCTCACATTAATGAGTTCATTTAAACGCACCCTTCTCTCAACAATAGACAGAAATCATTCCCATCTGCAAAGGCGATCGAGTGTGGCCTTTCGGGGTATTGTTTAATGGAGGCCTAATATTTGTCCAGATCATATGGACCAAATCGATTTGACATTTAGCTTCGAGAAAAAACTACCAAATCTTGCACGTCAAATGTCTAAACAAAACCTTCAATATTTGACGTCTGATGAGCCGGTGTACCGCATTCAAGTAGTTTTTCTTTGAATAACTAGGTACTAAATATGTGGGAATGGTATTTCTTTAAATGTTGTCGAGCATACTACACTTACAGGTTTGTGCGTCTAAGTTAGGTAAACAAAGCAGAGTTCTGGAAAAAGATTCTGTATCTAAATTTGTAAAAACCAATTCCTAAAACGGCTTTTCTTCAAATGCTGAAATTCTTTAGTTTCTATCAACTCGAAATTATATTACTCGTTTTTTTCACTAAAAAATTACTTTTGTTTGTGTAAGCGATGTGCGTTTTGTTCTTCCAGCTTGTGCGAACGAAAACAAAGGAACCCGCCCACTTCACCCGGATAAACGAAAATAACCGTAAACCAAAACTACGTTGAACCAAATTGGTGTCTCATGGTCGTCGTTTTTTAGGTGGCGAGTGATTGTTATCTTCATAATTTATTATTCTACCACAATGCCCAGCTGATAAAGCATCGCTGATAAACTCTTTCATGTGACCTGCTAGTTGGACAGATAATCAAACTTGCTTACTTTCAGGAACAAGTTATTAGCACGTTAACTCACGAACAGTGTGCAGGAGACTTACGCTCATTTGTTTCTATCACAAATTCTAAAAGGCTCCTCACAGCTTCAGCAAAACCTACGACGATGACAGAGGTCCTAATGAAAGTAAAACTTTTTGCTATTTTTAACCTGCATATTTCAGCAAGTTACGGAATCGGCTGCTTACAAAAGGTAGTTACACAACGCGTTTCAAAATTGAGCGCCATACAAAGCCTTAACAGGTGAATTGTTTCCAATTGTCTTTTAAAAATGTCTTCTTAGCGGTCGTTTCGAACAAAGATCAAATGGTACGAAGTTAAACTAACACAGTACGAGCACAGAATATCGGGTATATATCTTGGGAATGACCTGTTACGTGGCAAAAGACTACCAAATGTTCCGTAGAATACGTCGAATTTTCCGCACATCATTCCCAAAAGGAAATAAACCTTAAATACAACGTGCGATCCTTAGTAAAAAGTATTCAGGCTTTTTTCCTGCTGTTCCATTTCAGTTCACACACAAAAATGAACTCGAAGGCGACAATGCTTTTTATGCGTATCAAAATCTCATCAAGTTATACGTTTTTGCAGGCAATTCCAGAGGTTTAACACGCTGATCAGCACACTTGGTTAATGTTTTTGTGGTGTATATAATAAGGTTTTGTTACTACTACAACATTTGTACTATTCTTAAAGGTTTGATGGAGAACTTAAACCGGGGTGTGGATAGTTCAGGAGTTCAAAATTCGCTGAGAATAATGTGTATATTGGTATCCAGGCCAGTGTTCTTAACGCGGATGCTGCAACCTTGAAATATTTAATCCATTTAAAACACCTATTTCACAAGCAGAGTAGACTGGAATGTACCGATCAACGTAGTCTCTGTGTGATACTAACGCGATAATAACGTTTGTCGCTACGGGTGATAGTTCTTGCTTAAAATGCGATAGCCTCCAATTTCACCGTTTTCACCTCATTGCGTGTTAGACTGAAAGCCGAGAAATCCTAGTCTAGTTGTCCTTTCTGTCAGACATTCGAATGTTTCCAAAAGGAAATGACAGCTTTATATCGAACAACCAAATTACGTATTCGCCCTTAGAGAAGGGATTCCATAAATCCTCAGCAGCATTAGGTAACACGTCCTTGTGTGATAGTGCTTTCAGAGGAAACTTCTTGAGTATCTTGGATACGGCCCCTAGATGACCGTTGGAATGTACTTTGAGTCGAAACTCATCCGAAAGAAGGGGTCAGTTTGAAGACTGTATCATCGAACTTTCCTTTGCAAATGAGTGCTTTACTGGACTCTAGTGACTGTTCAGCTTATCAAGGGTGGAAATGCACTTCCCCAAATGCACTGTACAAAAGCCGTGGTTAGTTCAACCTTCCGATCAGGCCGCATGGCGGTATCTGAAACCTCCACCTTCTAAACTAACGTACTAAAGTCACTTTTTGAGAGAGGCATACTCCATCGAATAAGGCACAGCTAGAAAGTGAAACCCAACTCACGAATGCAACCGACCGATGGTCTGGGAGTTAGTCTGTTTCGAACACGCGCATTACACATATCTGTGCACATGCACAAATACACTCTAATGAACTTAATTAAATACCCGCTTAAAAGTTTGTTGGTGGTATGAAAGTTTAGAAAACCAAGTATGAGCGCCAATTACTGAGATCATATAGAAATAGACCCTCGGGCACCACTCAAGTGTTCCTGCCGTTAGCCAAGATGTGTTTCGACCATTAACCCCACTAGTTCGCAGGCTGTGTGGTGACGTTACGAAATTACTCTAAGCCCACCTAGACAGAGGGATTAGGCAACATTAAATCCATTCACTCACTGACATGGACGTCTAGCACTCTGATCGTATTCACAAAAACGATCCGGTCTTGTCATCCATGTAATGCCACCTGAAATTTCAGCTATTAACAAACACTTACAGAGCACATCCAGTTTATCCGTACATATAAACTGTTACACCAGAAGCATTGTTCCATTTTGGTTTAGTATTTTCTCCCAGTTTTGTTTGCAATTTTTGTTTGACGTAGTAAACTGCTACTTGGCTGAAAGCAAATGCTTCGACCTTTTTTATGGAGAGAAAAATCTGGTATAATGGGGATAATGGCGTCTTTTAAAATATATTTTGTTGCACTGTGAGGTTGTTTTTAGGCCAGCAGTATCCTAAAATACTGTCTATTAGTTAGCATAATCTTCCACAGAATTAGCAGTTGTGGCCAGGCAAGGGGCGAGAAGACACGTCTTGTGCTGAACCAGCTTATCTTTTCGTAGCCTTCTTGCCCCCAATCGAAGTCGTACGACACTATTCCCTGCACGTTCCCATATCAATACGGGGGATTTTGTGGACAAAAATCGACATTACCCGATTCTGTACTGCTGGAATAGCATACATTCCTCCAACTCGGTTTGTATGGAAATCGTACATTCCCAAGGCTAGTTTAGATCTCTTAGATCTCTCTCTTGAGTATAATCCATACATTTGTTCTCCTGCTCACTAGTTGAAACGAAAATATGGTCCGTAGTCTAAAGTTAGCCGCTTATCTTATGGGAGGACAAATCATTTTGTGAGCAAAAGTATCCGAACGGTTAGAGCTACGCGTTCTCGCCGTGTTGAGATTTTTTACCAATTACCTAACCCTATAGTTATGTTTCAGCATCCTCATAGGACTAGTACTGATGGGTTTCCCTCGCCAAATTCTGCTAAGTTACTGAATCCACAGAAATGGCTTTTCCTTATACCAGTCATGCGAACAAGTTATATACAAGAGGCACTTTTGTGCTTTTGTTAACAGATGTTGCATATTGGTGACTTTGTTACACTGATTATTAGTCCTTTATTTTACTTAAATGATAAATTGATTAAATACTATGTAAATCATTTTCTCAAAACTTGGTTATCTATCTGGTAGTGGTTGATCTGTTCGCTGTGCTTAAAAGTTGGTGAACAGATCAACAGCCACATGAACAACGACATTTTCTGCAGCCGACTTGTTTTTATTATGATCAAAGCATTTATGAAATATACTACCCGTTTGAAAAATAAGATAGCTTTCACTGCAAAGGAGGGCACTTGATTGGTTTTCGATGTACTCGAGTTTGTTCGCTGAAAATCTGAAACATCATTTGACGCTGCCATGTGTGCTACCCTGTGTCCGAGTACAAAATACAAATGATTTAAATGTTGAAACTACGTTTATCTGATGATCCTCAGAGAGGATTAGTTGATGGTGCGTTTTGAATAAGCAGTATTTTATGAGGATTCACTACCTCAACTTTCAAGACAAACATAGTAGACTATTTTAGTAATTTCAATGCTTCGAGCAGATTGTTTTAAAAGGCCCAATTGATTGTCTAAAAAGAGCGTACACATTTTTAATTGAAATCTCACTATAAAGCTCTATTTTACTCAGTTAAACCAAATTCGTTTGTCAACTCACACAAGCACTTTAGTGACAAAGAGTATTTAGCCTATTGTTTCGCTTGCCTGGTTGATGCTGACTGTCAGATTCGGTAAAGGCAGTTAATTTGGTCCATCCGCTTACCAACAAAACTTCATTCCTTGGTTTAGAATCGAGGCGTCGCACGGTGAGGTCAATCTACGACGAAGAGCCGAAAATTTCTTTAGCGACAAACATCAGCAATGCGCATCTCCTGAAACTCCACGGAGTTTTGAATGCGCTGCTTTCCGGTTAGCGCGTGAACGATAAACCATTGGGCTATGGGTGGCTTATTACCTGCAAGAGTAAACCTAATCTAGATGTAGCTCACCTATAGGATATAAGGTATGGAATATAGCTCTGCCATCAGTCATTGGATGCATTTCATACTTTTATCTGTTTACTAGTTTTGTTGATAATTCTCAATAAGACTGAAAAAATATTGTGATTTATTTGGGCATCTCGACAAGGTTTAATTCGATTTATGGGACCAAATCTCGATTGCGGTTTTTTAACCCCCTCACTCTATGAACAAACCATAGGTAGTTCAAATGGAAGGAAGATCAACTTAAAAATAAACCTCCCATCTAAAAAGTAGACTTTCAGTGGGATACGCAATTACGTGGTGTGGGTTCTGTGACTGAAGGGGAATGGTCATATGTCTTATTTATGTGTGAGCTACCCTTTAGGGACGGTCACTGTTTACCGAACGGTTGTCATCAACTTCTGGCCGAGATATCGCGGGTTCGAAGAGAATCTTGAAATGGGCATCACGGATGATTCCTAATAACCATGAATCAGTTGTAAAATACTCGGCTTTTTGACACGGATTGATCACACTTACAGTTCTTGATTCTTCTGGAAAATCCAACTTCAGGAAATAGCGTAAAAAGATAGGACGTTCTTTGTGTCATAGGTGGCCGTTTTCAAAAGTTTCACAATGAATTGATGGAAAAATCTCTCAAAAGTTTTCACATCATCGCAACAACGTAATTTCTTAGTTTTCTAGTGAAATGAATTTAGTAGGGTGTAGTAAGCAGTGATCTGCTTTTGGCGCCCAGCTGTTGTGCCAAAAGGTGTGTGGGAGCTTAGGCTCAAGCACTCATCCAACCAGGGTTTGTCTGAACCCATGAACGCTCTGGTCGGAAATACATGTACACAGTACATGTAAACAGATCAGTGAAAGATGCCAGATGGTAATTCAACTAAATGGCGTGTCTTAACTGCATATGATGTGTGAGTTTTATTCAAGCAGCCCGCCGAAAATGTTCCCTTAGTCTAGAGATCCAATAGACGATTTATCTCACTGTGTGTCACTTCGAGAAATGTTCCCATAGGGTTTCTTTAAACAATGTTCAAACATTGGAACGAATTTTACGGCTGGATATTGCTGAAATGAAATAACGAAGTTCGATTCCCCCTCACTCTATGATACAAATCCAACAGCACTGTGGGTATTCGAAACTCTGGAGTGGCGTAACAGGATTTTTTTCATCTAGCTACTGACTACAGCATATCTGAAGCCAGGTGGAGATGGGCGTGGAGATGGGCGGCCAGGAGATGGGCGTTACGGATTTGTGTGTTTTGCGCCATAAAATGGCTGTTGGTGACTTTTTGATCGTCATAAAAAACAACACAACCAAAATTAACTTTCAATAGAGTTAAAGAATAAACTACCAAGGAATTGTTAGGTTAACATGCTGGCCTTCAGTGCGCAGGACTTCGGAACATAATTGTGCAACTTGTTATTTTACGAGTACCAAAGCTGAAATAAAAAAGATTAACACCCGACTTACACCCACCATTATAGAAAATTTGTGATGTTACTAGACATGGGGATCAGCGGGCTAAGCATTGAGACAAAACGCGTCTGAAACCCGTTTGTCGAAAAAGGTCACCACAATGAAGGATAAAATGCCTTGGATGGAAGTAAAGTCGGTGATTTGATGGAATCACGGTAAAATTAGAATGACTGGCAGATAGACAAATGATAGCTTGTATTCCGATGACCCCATTCAATTTGAATCCAGTCCCGTCCGGAATTGATTGTCCAGAACTCCCACTGCGAGGCTCTCCAAACATGTGTCCAGGAGAGGACATGCACCCTGCTGAATATCTGGTTTCGGCACCAATGTGAACAAACTGGCGAACGAACAACGCAGTTAGGTTTTTCAGAATGTACAGTTTCGGCCGATAGATCATTAGGCATGTCAATCTCTATGAGCGTAATTAAAATGGTATTTGATAAAATTGTCAGCCTTCCAAGAAATTTTGGTTGATTTTTCTCTTTTGTCTACCGTACAATAGGTACTGCACCGTTTGCGGAGGCTAAATGACCTTGAAATAAATCACAGACAAAATATGGTGACCTGATTCAGTTACATATAGGAGCGAATAAAATCAGCTTCAGGAAAGTTTTTTACTAGATGTATCAATTGACAGCTCTTGCAAACATTGCAGGCACTTCTGTTTGTGGCGCAATAAATCATTTTAACGATATAATTGTTTCCTTGCGAGAACGTTTCCCTTTATTTTGGCCCCTAGGTGTTTTTGACATTTTGGCATTAGGATAGCGGTATTGGTGATTGGACAGGCAGATTGATGTATGTTCGCACTTACGGACATACAGCAGTAGAGCTGTAAGCCAACCGTCAACTTTCCACTTATTCGACAGGTTCTATACAGACTCAGCTATCGAGGCCGAAAGCCAATTAAATCCACTTGTTCGTCCTTACTTAATTTCTTCAGATGGAGTTGAATGAACCAGTGAGGTGACCTTTTGGTCTGTACTTGAGACCAGTCACTTGTCCACCGGTCTACGGGAATCGTTCCCGACATCGACAGTTGTCCAGTTTGATTCTAATACACAACAACTGGTACAAGAATAACATGCGTTTTGGATTCCTGTATTTCTAGTAGTACTGCTTCATCCTCAGTATGAATATGGCCTCACAACTTGTAATATGAATTGCCAGCGCAGCACAAAAAACTATTGTGAGATAAGAAGGAAATGCAAGGGTTACATTTTGCTGATCTACTCAAAAATGAACTTGGGAGCAAAACATTTCACGGTCCTACAGTTTTATGCCGTGACATTTCACCATGGCGGTTAGTTATCACCTCATTGCTTACAAATGTGTATTATTACAGCTTATTTATCGGCCACTCAGGGACAAATTTCCTCAACCATGAGCCTCACGCAATCCAACCTGAGGACATAAAAGTTAGATAAGAATGTTCAATTGTAGAATCACAGCACTTTGGAAGAGATTGGTACATCCGATTTTCGTTATGGAGATGTTTTGCATCCTTCAACCTAAGCGCAGTCAGCATCACCACATATCGTACGTCCTACAGCAATCCCGCGGTAGTAGGCTCCTCAATTCAACAAGAATGATAAATGTATCATGAAGTCAGGAACAGCCCAGCATCCGACAGCTATGCCCAGTGACATCATCTAAGTAAGAGAAGAACTTTTAGAAAAGGAAATATTATGTGGTTTTAGCTTTCTGCCCCTAGACGGACTCAAAATCACGCAAAAAATGCATGAAGCATGAGCTAAATATTCTAGATTTTTTGCACATGACCTGTTGTAAAATATTTTTGGGGTTCGGCAAGTTCATCAGAATGAGTAGTCATTAACTGTAACATGGGTGGTTTGAAATTTGGTATTGTTGCGCGTAACAACATTACGTCAAATAATTGATCTTGCAGCAACAGGTAAAATACATGTCGACCAATGGTAGCTGCCTTAGTACAATTCGCTCTTATTATTTGCCGCATGTACCACACAATATGCCGCACAAATCGACTAACAAACTGTCAGTCAATTTTAATCAGATTTGCTTTGATGAAGGTGGACGAAAATTACATCAATTCTGCAGCCCAACTGGGGTAAACATCGACCACTTTTTCTGTAACCACATCAAATTGAGAAAATCGATTTGCCACTATATTTGACAAGTTGACACCAGCATGAACACAAGCTTCTATCGTACACAACTAATTTATGTCCATAATTTTTATCAAAACATGCAAAGAATATTGCCAGTTGTAACGATATATTTGGTTGACCAGATGAACACCTCAGCATATCTATTTCGAATTTGCTGACACTGTAACGTGTTTGGACGGGATGTGAATAGTTTCACCCAAGAGGAGCAAGAGAAATTTATTCCTCATGAGGGGCAAACACTCTTTCAAGCCCTCGCCAAAACAGTACACTCATCTGCGCGTTCCTATTGCTTCAACGCTTATGTGCACTTTATTTTGTTCTAGTTTTAGTTGACTGTTTCTCCTATTCATACATGGTAAAGGATGTACAGCTGTATACAGGTATATACAGGTATATATACAGGTATATATATACACAGGTATACTGTAAACAATTCACACATTTTTGTCTCTTCCATACAAGACCCGCAAGCCGCCTTTCGGTGGGTCAGGAGAAAATCACTTTGCACGATACCAAGGGTTACACCTGTAACTGGGATACCTCTTTCGGCAGAACTCACAATCACAAACCGAAAAAGTAAATTTTATTCAGATTTGCTAATAAAAAATTACGTGAAAAGCTTTTTAGCAGGTAAGCAGCAGCATCAAACATTTTGTACTTAAGTAAACATCGTTGATTTTGTACCAGAATAAATTAATCCGGTAATGGCAAGTCGAGAGAATCACGGTAAGGCAAACTTTTGCCCACCCACCTATACCTGAACAACAGCCGCATTTGTCAGGTGGAATTCAATTAGATATCAGTAACAAGGTTATGTCGGGGCTTTAGAAAACAGCCAAGCCAACATAATAATTTTCAAGATGATTGAGTCTGTAGTTACACCTAAGCAGCCGCTAATATTCTACCGCCCTGGAAGTTCATGTTTACGCTGTCTATATCACACCACAGATAAAGCTCCGGGAGGCAGTCAAGTCCTTAATTCAAGTCCTCAAGTCCCTTCGAGAGACAATGAGAACAAATGTCTGATAACCAGCACAAGTTTTCAGTCCCTGAGGGGATGTCACAAAGTAGAAGCAAACATATGACTCATAGAAGTATATACCTATGAACCGGTATATCATTTCAGATAACATCACTCAAACTGCTCATAACGTTCGAATTTCATTGAGTACTACGTAACTCAATAATTTCTTGCATTTTGTAGAGGCTGAGACGTTGTGAGATACTAATACGACATTCAAAATTATTTTTCTGCAACCTCTGTGCAAAAAATACTCTTTCTACAAAACATCACACAAATTGATATAATTCTCGTTCAGCGTTCATAACTACAGGGAAAACTCTCTAGAAGAGGTCAAGTTATTTGTGAGTTTCCAAAATCCAAAGTTGTAGATCATCACTTCGCAACTACCTATAGCATGTAATAATTTCAGGACACCTCCTAATTCTACGTAAATTATGGTTTCACACTGTTTGAGGTTTATCCCAGAGGTTTAGTACGACTAAGCCTTAAACGTTTAAATTCAGTATCAGTGAACTCTTTCGTAGGAACTATTTAAAGAGGTTCGTCTTCCACAGCCGAAAATACCGACTATACCTGTCAACAGATGGTTTTCCAACTACGCTATCCTTTCCAAATATTTTTTTGAAATAGGTATGCATAGACTGGTTTCTCTTAGTCCAAACTAGTAACATCCAACAAAACGTGTTACCATATTCTTCACACTTCCTATGTTCTTCATCTAGGACATGCAGTGCATAGGAACACGGCATTTATTCGCCCTTTATAGTTGCTATCTAAGCTGGAAGAGGTTTTTCACTACTGTTGATCAATGAAAAGATGGTTTGATGTTCCGAAGTGTATCATTCCGGTTTGATATGAACGGCAGTTGCTTGCCAGGCAGACACCTTCGAACAGACTATACTGAGGTGCTTTAGCATAGTTAAGCCTTCAAGTACATTTTTTCCAATCGCCTCACCAATGGTTATGAGCCCCGAGCTTGAACTATTTCAACTAAATTAACATTCAATTAAGTAGCAATCCTTGATCATCCAGAAGACAAATGCGATTGCTAATAATCCGTTCTAAACATATGAAGCAGTGCACACTGGATCAAAATGGGGGATTAAATTGACCAGACCAAATCACCAGATAAAATTAACTCTGCATTGAAAAACGAATTAAACATTCAACACATTTACAGGCTTATATAAATAATTGGCATTCCGCTCCTCGTGAGACATAAATAATTGGGTTGCAGTATTGCTTGGAGTAGCGAGGAATGTCCCGGAATGGCGGGAACCGTATGTTTTCATTAATATCATGAAATCAGAGCTCTCCGCCATGGTTACCGCAATAGCTCGATGAGAAAATCACCACACCAACTTGCCTTTTGAAGCATGACATTTGGAATAAAACAATTCCATCTTCTTTGTTCATTATCGCCTCATTATTTCCCTGCTTTAATGTTCTAACAGGTACATCTCATGCACTCTTAGATGGTCAGAGATGTATCAGATGTATCAGATGTATCAGCTTCATTCTGTAAGAGCAGAAGGCATTCAGTCAATCCTTCTTTGAAATTTGCTTCTGTGGTCTTACTGTCAGGATTAAATACAGGTTGAATAGTTAATTCAATGGGTTATAACTGCTTGACCAAGCGCTTTGTTTTTGATGCCGGTTAGCCGCTGGTATTCTTTATGTCACAACCAGTTTTTTTACTGCCCACAAGTCACATTTTAAATATATCCAGCCCCTGCTCTCAAAACACAACAGATTGCTCTGCTGGTATGCGAACAGCCAAACGATTAGCGAATGGCAGCACTAGTCTAAGCTAAATAGGTCTAATAGACTGCTGTAAACCCACTGTCGAGTAGTAGAGAAAGCAGCGCAATTTCCATTTAAAGGTGATCAGCTCCAGTTTGGAACCCCCATGAACCGCATTCATCCGTCAGCTTGAAGAAGTTTGGCCATTGTCACTTTGCATTTATCAGACTTGACTGTTTCATGTGTAACCATATCGTACTTTTGCAGATGAAATTACCATCATCAGTGTCTATCTGTATGCTTAACAAAACAATCCTTATGGAACGTCAAATTCGATCTTTGATAGCAAAACCTCCAGCTACTGCAGGTTATGCCGATGACCGCTGGAAAGCCCTGTTTGTTTTGTATCTCCGTTTTGGCCTCTAAAGCCTACCTTCGAGTTGAACTTCACAGGTTCGAATGCACAATAAACGTCTACGGCCACAAAGTCACTTTGCTGATGACGTGATTGTTTTTTATTCAATTTGTCATCTTTCTAGAACAGCGTTTTGTTGTCAACACTATGTGTTCATGAGCAGACTGACGGATGTACATGTAATTATGCCGAGGGTCCGTTTGTGATGAAGTTTGTTAGTTTGCAGAACAGCTTGTCTGAACTCTTGAAGTACATCGTCCAAAGGACTCAATTCCAAACGCTTTCAAATAAATCGTTTTACATTTTCGCTTTGCAGTTTACTTTCTAATGGCAAACAGTGATTATTAATAAATTTTCTTCAAGATTGTGTTCATACGTTTTCCTTTCTCTGTTCAAACGGAATTCATTTCTGGTCATCTAACTGAGGGAACATATTAAATTCTGAGGCGGTCATACTCTGCATCAGTTCTCCTTAGTCGTATGACCAAACCCACAGCAAAATATGATACCGAGCACCTTCTGTTCCAGCATACAATATCTTATCCAGTCTCGGATGTGCATTTATCCGATGAAGGCTTTGGTTGCTTGGCACCAAGCAGCGAGACGCGGAATTGAAAGGCTGTCTATCGATCGGGATATCTTCCAAGGATGAGTATGTTCCACGTTCTTCCAGTTCCTAAATATACTAGACCGTTTTATTGAGAGTGGCCAGTCTTACGACTAGAAATGTCATAAGAACGACAAAGCAAACCGCAAACCCCAAAAAACACCGCGTTAGTTTAACATTTTCTTCTGACTCTTTTTCCTCCTATTTATGTGTTTTCTACATTACCTCCATGAATACATCATAATGGGTTACGTGTTGGTTTTTGCTCCGTTGACTTGGACAATTTTCACAGTTAAAAAGTACAGATAAGAGAGCTCTTTGGCACGCCTAAAAACTTGAAATAAAACAAACTCAATTAAATCAATCAAGTCAAATGTTGTTTTCTCTCTTATTTCGCGCAGGTCCTCGCTATTAAAGCAGCATCTATGAGAGGGTTGTGAGACGGTTTTGCGATAATGTCACTAAAAATCATCTCGTTGATAGCGTAGCTTTAAGCATAAAATATATGATGTTAGTTGTTTTGCATTCGGGTTAGTTTTCCACCTAGCCTTAAAATACCTTGCGTATATTTCATTACTGGTTGTCGTGAACTGTGTGGTGGATATCCTCTGGGACTATTCTGAGGTGTGTGTACACAAACCACAAATAGCCTGAGTCCAATTCGCTTGTGGTTTAACTGAATACTTATATCACATTTCCAACATATTTTCCTTTCTCCCGCCACCTCGTCTGTAAACTGTCTCTTTTAAAGTGAAGTATTTTCTCTAAGCCCACTACCAGGCCATTAGCTCGTACTTAATAAACTTTTTAGAATGGAACAACTTAGACATAGTGTCGGGTTACTTCGATCTCAAGGTAACTAGAGTGATGGTACGCTTATCACAGTACCGTCTGATTAAATTCCCCTGTATGCGTTATTACCCGGGTCATTCCAAATTCTCGTGGACATCCAACGCAATACGGTTTCCTCCTACAGACTTTCACATTCGCTTCAATAAAAAAGCCAGCACCCATGGAAACAAGTGTGTTGCCCAAGCCAGTTTAATCGTTTCACCAATTTATGCTGACGTATCCTTTCAAATAATGTTTATTCTTATCCAATTCACACTATAATAGACAAAAGACCTAGTACAACAAAATTCTGCCAAGTTCCTATTCCATATTCTTTGCTTGGTCGCAAAAGACAGATGCTGTTGTCGATAAACGCAGGTTTTTGCAGATTACTTCACGCTTCATATGACTCTTGTTGCTGAAAAACTGCTGAAGATTTGTGTGAAACATACTCGGCACACTTATAAGCGGCAGGCTACGATCACCACGCTCACTACTCCCTACTTTAATAGAATGAATGTCCTATTGGCAGCTGAATGGTTTCTTCTTGTTTCTACTTGTGAAAAGTACTGCTTATCGATTATGGCGCCACCTTCATTAAATGCATTGTGTTTTCCGAGGAAAATAAGGTGTACTGTTGTTAAGGAAAGCATCGTTTTGTTCACAGTTGGACCCCGTTTGCAGCAGCAGACCTAAGTATATAGAAACTTTAACCTTTTTTGCTGTAGGTGGTTGCGAGATATGTAGTGTTCACATTGAAATCACCCCCGTTTGAACATTCATCTTCCTGTGCTGGCGTAATTATTCTGGTGTGTCCAGACTCAAGTTTTGCTCTTATTAGAACTCATCAGCAGTGCATACCCAATGACCGTGCAGGGGTTTGAACTCCGGACATGTGACATTTGATGCGAGCTTGTTACCACTACTCCATCAGCGCAGTTCGGAAGCATCTGAATGTTCATGTCTGAACAGGCGAACGTGTTCACTCTTGCGAGTGGTAACGCGACCCCTTGAAGGACGACCCAGTAACTATCCTGGTTGTGAAGATCGATTCAGAACACTACATATCCCACAACCAGTCACAACAAAAAAACTGTCAAGGGGTTTCAAGCATCCAACGTGCGCGGGTGAAGGAGTGGTAACACGCTCGCATCACATGTCACATGTCCGAAGTTCAAACCCCGGCACGGCTATTGAATAAGCACCGCTAATTAGATCCGACAAGAACGAAACTAGAGCCCAATGCCTCCTTCCTTTTGTGTGGAATCACCAGAATAATTACATCAGAATAGGAGGACGACTGTACAAAACGGAGTGGTGTAGATGCGAACATCTATCCTTTTCATTAAAGATGGACTTGAGCGGTAGACTATTTTCTGAGAAATTGTAATAAACCTAATCCAGATTATTCATACAGATAATTTTCGTTCTTTAGATCTTGTAAATACACCTGTTCTTCTATGACCGCGTTGCTGGATTTCTGAAGAATAGCTTTCGCTCTGCGACTGAAATATCTTTCCACAAAACAGGTTCCTCCCTCAAATTGGCGCTTTGTCAGTCCAGTTGAAGGTTGACTTCATGACCGTACCAGACAGCATTTACAAAGCTTTAGCTACGAAATCTGCCACAACCTAAATATCAAGGTCAATCATTGCAAATAGTTCAAGATGGGTGCCCAAAAAAATAACGAAAATTTAAACTGTTAAAGGTTACTTTTTTCGCGATCTCGTTGCCAGGCTTGCGCAAACGTTTTTTATTACAACAAGGACAAGTAATGGAGCAAACAGTTAAGATCAGCGTAAAAATGCTATAGTAACAACATCCGAAGTATTAAACAAAAAAGTGCATTGTACATCAAAGGCCCCAATGATGGGACGGCTTACAAAGCCACATAGTGTAACCAAACTCATAAGTCAATTACTGCATATATTAGATTGATTCCAAGACGAAAACGCTTCAGAAAGGGGAACAAACGTTTATATACACCATGCCCCCTGCACACACTGTGTTAGACAAACGTTGAAGTGATTAGCGTCCACCGTTTATATGGCTGAAAGAGCACATGTAGTTATCATTAATTTCCCTTTTCTTAAGTGAGGAAAGATAGCAGAAACGTTGATTGATTCGCTAAGCACTTTGCTTACAAACTTTTCGTCATCAATCAGCGTTACTTTATCACTGAGTCTGTGGGGAGTCACAGTCGTTGTATTCGCGGCAACACACCAATGAGACAATTAACTGAGGACAAAATGTTTGCAGAACACACCGCTCTTACAACCGCAGCTACTGGTGATAGCAGCATTCGCGCTCTGACACGTTAAAAGGCTGCATGAGCCTCTATTGTCCATTCAAACTTCCTATTTTGACGCATCAAGTCGTGCAGTCGAGCAGCAATCGTGTTGAAATCCTTGACAAACCGGCTGTATTATACTGCTCGTCCAAGAAACCGCCGTAAAGAATGGTATGAATCGGGGAATGCAGGGTCCCGGAACTTTGCCAGTTTTTCCTGCAATGGACGTCCAACCTTGACCCACTTTATGCCCGAGCAGTGTCACCGAACTTCTAGCAAGCTTCATTCATCCGCAGGCCAGCTTTCCGAACACGCCTCAATACGGCTTTCAAGTGAAAAGCACGGTCTGGTTCTGAATCGCTACGCACGACGATATAATCCCCATTCACGGTAACATTCTGTAGTCCCCTTGTTTAACAAAGCATTAAGATACCAAAAGGACAGCTACAACCTGATTTACGATCAGCTTATTTAGACGCCGGAAATTCACGCAAAATCGGTTTTTCCTGTTCGCCTTCTTCACAAGGACAACCGGGGAGTTGTACACACTCTAAACTTGCTCCATTATGCCATTTTCAAGCACCCCTGGGACCTGTTTATAGGCCTCCTCCCGTAGATGGAGCAGCAGCTGACGCAGGCCGTAAGGTCGAAAGCATTTGGATGAGAGTGGGAGTTCGTTTTCGATTCACGGGCAGAAGCCAATGGATCTTCACCATCTTTGAACAGTTCGAAGCACTCTTCGACCACGGGCTATACTGACGGCATGTTACAAGACGAAAGCTTTCGGACACGCAGCTTGCTCACAGCAGCGCTTGGGTGGCCTCCGAACTTGAGTGAGCCATAACTTCTCATCAGTTTGTCCCGCTTTAGGTCAACCACAGATTCTGCGCTCTTGCGGAAATCTGCTCCCGAAATCGTCTGCTTTATGTCTGGGGTGATCAAGAACTCGTGCTACACCGGCTTGTCGCTTAAACGCACTAAGTGCAGTAAAAAGCCTTCAGTTTTCAGTCGGTATCCACTCACTACCCTCATAGCTAGCGCGCACGGCTTGTATCGTAGCCCGTGTCACAGCACTAATCTCAGCCCTCCAGTGGAAGGAAGAGTAAGCCAAACCTTTATCACTGACAGGTGCCCGGGGAGGTGACATTGATACTTCTGGTAGCCAGGCATGCCACAAATGTGCAAAGGCTCGTTCAAACGTGCCTCCGCGATCCTGTTTTTGCAGTAAGCTGTTCAGTTAATCGGTGCACTTGAGCCCGCAAGTCCCCTACTGGTCCTCATCCCGCCTCTCTTGTAACTGTAACATGGCCAGTGGCATCTCAACCAATTCCCGTGCCAGATGTACCGGATCCCTCCCCCTCGCTCAAATGGCTGATTGCCCTCACCAACCGAATCGCCGACTGCACACCTTCGACGAAGTGGTCAGACAGCAACTGCTGGAGCTGTACCATCCCGGTTCCTGCAGGACACAATCCAACCACTGCTACAGACTGGCAAATACAGCATCGACTGGAATCCCGATCATATCCAGGCCGCCTTGAACCACTTCATGACCTCCTGGCGGTCGGCCGTTGTGGCAACCTCCGTGGTAACTCAGTCCCTTTCCCAGGGCCCCTTCTGGCCGCACTCAAGGTTGCCTTCGCCCAGCTTCCGTGGAGGGTCTTCAGTGCAGCCAACTCACCCCATTCGGTATTCGGTCCAGCCAGCAACGTCCTCGAAATCCTCCAGGAAAGCCAGACCATCTCCACCCTCAAAAGCTTGTGACCACGGTAACTTCCTCCGTATCCTCTTTACGACGCCACATGAAAGAAGGAGGATCCTTCACAGCGAATTAGTTTTTCAGCAAACACGAACTAAGCAGTTACAAGCCATTAGAAACGAAAGTAACCATCTCATCTGCACAGAGATTTTGGAAAGTGATCATTCTCAAACTGGGTTCCCGATGAATACTAAACAATAATGAACGAACACGGCAAAGTGGTTCCATAATTTCCGTAGCAACCACCCTCCATCAGATGCGGGGGCGGAGCTTGGACACCAGACCATAGGCTGCTCACGTGCTTCTTCAATAATATGCACCGTTACACTAGCATTCCGTTTTATGACGAACAAATGGCAATCTGTAAAATATATGAATCTCCTTGTGTTTGAATAGTCAGAACATATATGTAAACAGTCAAGAAGCATGATAATTCATAACGAATATAGTTATTCAGCTAGTCTATCACCATCCTGGTATAGAGCTAGCCAAGCAAAGATCATACGATAATTAAACGAGGCATCTGACAGACAATCGTAATAAAGTAGCCTGCCTTGTGGACAGTGGCACTTAGGTCAAAGGTCATCATGAGAGCAACCGGTCAGAACTAACGTCAAACAAGAAGCGAAACGAACTGCTCACCCTAACCGTCAATGTTCAGCTGAATTCACCGTGTTAAACCTTACCTAAGTTGGAGCGCACTATCTGAAGGGAATTCCAACTTCTAACGTGAGGGGGGGAGCTGGAGAACTTTGTTTGTTCATTTTTGCTCAGTAGTAGCCAATAGGATGATTGAATGCAAACTAGTCCCACGTGTTACTGCAACCTAACGCCAGTTAACTTAAACAAAGCCGCAGCGACTTTGGCAATGAGGAACTGCTACAAATAAACTGATAGTGTGAGCAGACTTGGAAAATGCAATCGATATTTCTTCCTGTCAGTTAGGCCAATCTACGCCGAAAGCCGGTAATCGGTCCCGTATGGCCGAAAGTTACTTTCTTCAACTACTAGCCGTGAGTGCGAGTAGTAATCACCTTGGGAACACGTGAGGTGCGCGCTGCTGAGGGCTCAATAAGAATACAACAGCTGTGCGATTCTCTTTTCTGTATTAATTGGCCTCAGTGACAGGAATAAACCTCGATGCAGAAGCCTTTTTTCATGTGAGTGGTCGTCGTTTGTTGTTCCCTTTGCAATCTGTAAACACGAGTTACTAGTGAAAAGTTAGAGTATCCTTTGTTCAAGATCAAACCGTCAGTGTACAGGTTGAAAAATTATTTCTTTTACCGTCATCAATCTCAGTTAAAGCAGCGTAGTATAAAGTCGAAAATTCTGAGCATTCTCGGCCGCACTAGGTGGGTGGACCTAGAGTGGGGGCTAATAGTCCGATATTTTAGAACGTTGTGCAAAATTGCATGCTCAGATTGGGGGAGGTTCGTCACGGGAGAGCGGCTAAACTGAGATGCTTTTGCACGACACTTATGTCAAGCTCCCATAATTTTAACGGGTATACACATTTATTTTCAAACAAACGTTTTTTATTTAGGGTTCTCCTAACGTTAAGGGAAGGCAGAATCAATAAAGCCCTCTAAGAACGATTGCTTAGTTTCCATTTTTGGCCTGACTGACCACAAATTAGAAGCCTCTTTCAAATGTACTCAAATTTGACAAACCAATGGTCAGCAAATTATGACGTTTCCAGTCGGTCGCTTGCAAGTCAACCGGTAAAATTGGGCGTGCAGACATGCCATGCGTAAAAGTGATTTGGGTCGAGTTATGCAGTATAAGCACACAAAAATCCATAGCGCTTTATTTAGTTCTTGGTCTGATCTATTTTATTTCGAATGCAATATCGGCTTGATATCTGGCTCACTAGCCTTATACTAGTAGTTTGTACAATCAGTACAATGAGGTAAATCGTTGCGTGGCAAGTGGGCGGAAACAACAGCCAGCCGCCACGCGTCAAAGCAATCAAAAGCGCTTTGACAGTGTTTTCGCACTTGGTAATCCCGCTCTGTCATAAAATTGCACACTGCGGTTTCCGCAGGTTTGCAGAACTGCCTGTTTTGACAGCATTTACAAGGGCGGCTTTTGTGATAGGATACAAAGTTGTGAACCTGTGACGAGAGAGAGATATATAGTCCCTGGAGAATGAAATCGATTGTGCTTGATTCCCGAAAATTTAAGCAGAACTGTGAAAAAGTATGACGAAGAATAAAATAACACAGTAAAGCCCATAATTTCCACAAGTTCAAAGTGTTTAGCTCTTTTTCAAACATTTATCCTCATTTTGCAACACGGCATAAAACAGACGTAACTCGAGAACGAAAAAGCAGCTCATCTCAGTCAAACTGAAGAATATCATGAACGATACGTGCAGCCGAGTCTCTCGTTAACATCTATGCAAGCAGCAAAACGGTGCATTTAGCCAGACCGCAAACGGCTTTATAATAGTCCAAAGATGTTAGGTTATGTAATCGCTCAAAACAACCGAACGAAATACCACTTCAGATTGTGACAGATAAATAACGTCACAATACAGTGGGAAACTTGGACTACCGTATGCTTCGTCACTGGCTAGCTTTCTCAGCAGTTGAAACGACCAAATTGAATCCCTCAAAACGTCAAAAACGAGGAATGTTTAGACCCAAAAGCATTAATTTCATAAGAAAATGTTTCACTTAGCTGTAGCATTCTTTTTATGCCTAAATGTCTTGCTCCCAGAAGGAAGTACGATTGCTGGGATACTACCAAGTTTCCCAAGCCTAGACATGGGAAGTCAAGAGGCAGAGGTCGGGTTCGAACCACCGACCTTCCGGTCAGTAAATTCACGCTGTAACCACTAAATCCATCCGTAATTTCAACATTTAATCAAAGAACTTGGTTGCATTGCTCTTCTTCTACATGGCCGTTTCTAAGTTTCTAAGTTGGTCACTGCATCGACACAACCTCGGTAAATCTCTACTCGCTATCTTCGGTCACTCCGATTCCTAACCGACATTCCGATAGTCTCATGTTCACAAAAACTAATACACTGACCTTCATCCTTTCGATCACTTTAGCCGGCACATACACAGAGATATACGTATATACGCCTCACACTTTCACAAATTAACAAATCACCTGCACTTTTTACCTATGACTCTAGTAACACATTAATCGTTTGCATACGATCATTTGAGGCAGACTTCAGTCCGTAACCCTGCTTTCGGGAGTACCAACATTACAGTTCGCTGTGGATAACTGAGCATTTTTATCTACCGCGGGTTGCCACGGCGACTTTTGTTCACTGAGTTGTCGTGGCTTAGGTACGAGTCAGTTGACTCTTTCTGGCCCTGACCAGCCAGTTTATGTAGGCGATATAGAAGAATTTGTATGGAGGGTCCCTCTTTACCTGTACCATGGGTTTAAAAGTTAGGTTGTTCACGAATCTGTTCTCCACCTAGCTGTAGCAAACAATTGCTGGCGCATCAAGTAGCCGCCCTGAAAACGGAATATTAATGACTTGTTTAGGGTCATGACAAACGTGCTCCCGACTGCTATTCTTACAGGACTCGACTGCTGTTGGTGTACGGAGACAAAAAAAGAACTGGCGAATGATCGGGTTGTCACTTAATAAGTGCTACTTATCTTCACCCTATTCCCGACAATGACCGCAACCTGATCTTGGAAGTTTATCGGACGTCTGTTGGAAGCACGCGTTCTGGGGATTCAGTCGGAAAAGATTTCCGTTCATATTTTGATGTTATTGATGTGCTTAACACCAATCGACCTATCCAAAGTGTCCGAACTACCCGAATAAGAAAGAAATTTCTAGATTAGCAGAGTCCAAACCCAATGGACTTATAGCTATCAGATGACTCATGGGAGTCGGTGATTACTGTGTTTGAACCAACTATTTACCAGTAGCCCAATAACCTGTGCCGACAGCCTGAAACCTAGCAACATTTGTCTTGTGTAAGGAGAAACAGAAGTACAAAAGTGGGTGACACGGGGAAAGTCGTGAGACGTGGTTATTCACCATTTAATCTGTTCAAAGTGTCACTCTGGGATTTTTATCGGCACTGCTTCCACTGTCTGCCCTGCGTTCTCATTCTACGTGAAGCATTTGTGACATTTCTCTCGAGCGGGAACCAGCCAGCGTAGTAAAACCTATCCTCAATAGGTGGAAGTTGACTATACTGAACACTGTAAGCGACAAAATGGCGATGGCAGTACCGTATGCAGCGATTTGTTTGATTCTATTTAACGCACCAACCCGGCCCTCAGTAACAATCTTGCAGGACGACTACCTGAAGTAAACAATGGTAAACCTACCCTGGAAACAGCGTCGCAAGAATGATCTCTTTCCTTAGGTTTCCACGTTTTAGTGTAGAACTCCCTTCAGAAAAAAAGCTACACACAAGAAACCCTTCAGTTAAGAATTTGTTGACAGAAAAATGCATAAACTTTACTCATTTGTCACTAAAAACTTCCAGACATGACCAATTTGGTCTGATTTCAGCTTAACGCTCATATTGTCAGACGATTTCTTCCGGGCTAAAGACAGACTCCATTCAATACCGAACACTGAATAAAGGGAAAATTTGCAAACGGTCTAGGTTTATCGAATTGCGCACACCAGGTGTACGGTGTTTTGCTCTGAAAACTAAAAAAACTACTGTTTTACTAGACATGGCCCAGAAAAAGCCGACAGAACGATCAATCAGAGAGGTGAAAATGAATGAGCAAGTATTAGCATCAGATTCATACAGCAGTACAGGTCCCACTTTAACGTTCGTCGGGTGAATACAAACTATAAAAAATCTGTGTCTTGACCCCACTTCATAACCGGTCCTAAGTTAATTGCTATATGGCTCAGTGGTCAGAGCGCAAATTTTCTAACCGGAAGTCCGCGGTTCGAACCCGACCTCTGCCTCTCGACTTCCCCTGTCTAGGCTTCGGCAAACTGGCAGTATCCCAGCCCTCTTGCTTCCTTCTGGTGGCATGGCACCGAAAGGGGGCTACAGTTGAACGATTGAATTACAGTTTGGCACTCTGATCAGTTTAAAAAGCAAATAATTGTGATATATGTTTCAGATACAACCAACTGATCCCTGAGGTCTTCACATGTTGGGTCAAACTGGCAGTCACTCTGCAAGGAGATCCTCTCAGAACCAAATCATACGTGGAGCACATTATTCTCAGCATGTCTATTCTCGGTTCCATACCCTCAAGAGACAACTTTTAGAGCAGTTCACGCAGCCTTTGTTTAGTGTAATTAAGGATGTCCTAACAAGTTCATCCCCGTAAAACAAACAGCTCATTGTTGCTGGTGCAATTATCTGTCTTCGTTAATTTTGACATGCTACTGGATTAATGTAATTTCTTGATTAGTTACCGCCTTTTGCAGTCTTTTCGATAGAGGGGCCTCTACAACATCCATTGAAATTCATGAAACTTTAGGTTATTCTCGATATTAGACCATCGCTGGCATTTAAATGAGCCAACCATTTACCCTCTGTCTCTGCCTTTCGTCGTTATAGCGAGAACATGACCCACAACTGGATTCTGCGCAGTACCTTGAACATGAATATCTCTTAGTGGTTTTTGAGAACCCATATTCTAATTGGAATGGATCATGGATCAACACTTGTTCAGCAATCAGGGAAGAACGAATACTCAAAACCGGACTGAATTATGTCACGACTCAGGAGTATTGTGATATTCATTAGCCTCCAACCACATTTTATGTTCATTCTAATGCTAATTTTGTTATTCAAGGCAAACATGGGTCATGCTCATTGGACACGAGCTCCGAAGTCTACACGATCTACCAAATCCAACTCGGACGAGTTTCGAGTGAACTTTGTTCTGCCAGACGAGCTACCGGCTAATCATTTCATCGGAAACATTCCCACCCAGCTTCCCAGTTTCCCTTTGGGTGGCAACTTGGACTTGTCTGTGAGTACAACCATTATCGACGCACTTGGTATTGCTCCACGGCTTTTGAGGGTGTCAGATTCTGGTGACCTGTACACATTAATTCCCATTGATCGAGACGATCCGGACCAGATTTGTGGACCACTACAATGTTGCCGCCTCATGGTATGTAACCTTACACTCACTGTTTTGTTTGTCCACCCAAGGCTGGACACAGTCACTGTTGGTGTGAACTTACAACTACATGATTCTAACGACAATTCACCCACATTCGCACAACAGACATTTGCCTTGTGGATGCCGGAAGATAATGGCCTAAGATTTCAAAAAAGTTTAGTTGGTTCAAAAACTTCCAGGTCATTGCATCCTTTGCCCCGTGCTCATGACGCTGACTCCGATCCAAATGGACTAATAGGCTATCGATTAGCTGGTACTTATGTAGCAAAAACAACATTTCAGCTAATAAGCAATCTCTCTTCCGGTCAACTTAGTATTGGTGTACGACCTGAAGCAGTGTTGGATTATGATCGAGCAGCGGATCGAATATTCAAATTAACCGTGGAAGCCATGGATAGTGGCCAACCACCACGCACGGGACAGCTTTTGTTACTCATTCACATAACGGATTTGAATGACAATGTTCCACTTTTCGACAAAGAGAGTGATTCAATAAACATTGCTGAGAATACGTTATATGAAGATCCCATTTACGTAGCCCACGCAACAGATGCGGATTCTGAAGATAATGCTTTGATTCGATACAGCATGGGACCGGGTTATGTCAGTCTGCCCAATTCTATTTTGAAACATTTCAGTTTGCATCCTGCAACAGGTGAACTACATTTGCGCCAGATGTTTGACTTTGAACAATATGAACAAAGAAATGTGGAACTAAGATTGACGGCGCATGATGCCGGTGATCCCCCACTGTCATCTTCAATGCTATTGACTATTCGCGTGCACGATGTGAATGACAATCCACCTCAACTGATTGTCCAGCACAATCGTACTATCATTGAAAATAGTGAACCGAACCAGCTGGCCCTGCGCCTGATGGTGCGTGATGCCGATGAGGTTTCCAGATCAGCTGTTTTTTGTGAGCCAGAGGCAAATGAGCGCAAGTCGCCTTTGCGGTTCGAGAAATCTGAAGACGGTACAATCATGAATTTGTTCACTCGGACAACATTTGACTACGAGGTACAGCCACGATTAAGTTACACTATAACGTGCGTAGACAGTGCAGAACCGAGACAGATAAGACGCTTCAATTTGACTGTTGCCATCAGAGATGAAAATGACAATGCACCCAAATTCAGATTTCTGCCACCACATACAGAAGGGCAGTTTAATGTAACAATCAGCGAAGCCGAACCTGTAAATTCCATTATACTAACCGTAACCGCGGAGGACGAAGACAGCGGGGAAAATGCCAGAATCGCATATAGTTTGTACGAATTGAGAGGCAAAGCAACACACTCATCAACACAAGCAAACAGCACCCCTGCAACATTCAAGGAATACTTTAAAATCAGTAAGGATACAGGGAGTCTATTTTTGATTAAACGACTTGATTATGAACTGATTAATCAAATGGATTTCGGCGTGCGTGCCATGGATAACCCGCGCGGGTCAGACAACGAACGCAAAACAGCTAGTGCACAGATACACGTCACCATTTTGAACGTCAACGATAATCCACCAGTTTTGATCAGTCCTAGCCATTTCACCGTGGTGGAACACCTTCCAATTGGAACTAAGGTCGGCTTTGTACAATTCGTCGACGCAGATAACGGTAATGATGTTACGGTTGAGGTACGCGGTCTACTTCCGGACAGAAAGCACCATTTCACCTCGACTCTTAACAAGCCAAACGGAGAAAGACGATCGGATGCTGCTGACTACTTTAAATTAACATCGGGGAATCAAATTGTCACTACCCGTCCCATCGATCGGGAAGAAACCTCCCAGTTCCTACTGTACATACTAGCTGTAGACAACGGGCACCCTGTGCGCCTTTCAGCTACCGCAACAATTACTGTTGACGTGATTGATATAAACGATCATAAACCGGTTCTTCGTCACCCAGAAAGCGGATCACTTGTCATCTATCAACCGATTCGTTTAAGTCGTCTGGATAAGATATTTCTTTATAAGATTAATGACTCGCAACTGGTGTCAGAGGTTACCCCTCTTTCAAAGGTACATTTGCAACGACATTTCGGGGGTTCTTCCGCACTTTCCAATTACGTAACGACTCCAGTTGTCCAGCAGGTTCAGGCAGATGATGCTGATAATGGGGAAAATGCACAAATCGCCTACACCATGGTGGGAAAGTGCAATGCATCTAAATTTTTTCATATCGATAAAAACACAGGAGTCATACGCTTTCGGTTGCAAGCAGCTCATGATGGTCCACGTGGAGATGGTACCCTCTATAACAGTCAGTGGATCCCTTCTCCAGGTATCTATTTATTTTGTATCCAGCTTTCGGACCACGGCGAGCCCACTTTGACGAACAGTGCCCAATTTTTCTTGAAAGTTACGGAGCCCGTGGAACCAAACTTGTCCATAGCACAATGGCCATCAGATGCTGCCAATTTAGAGTCGCAAGATTCACATGATTACTTTGCTAAGAAACAAAAACATACCACAAATAGAAGTTACTATGGAGGAGGACTAATCAGCCCCGCAAACTCTTCTGGTCTTATAAAACAAATGAAAAGTGGTTCGGATATGAACTTAAGCAACTTGGTTATATCTATGTTGTTGGCAATTTTTGCTGTGACTTTGGTGTGTGCACTGATTGCAGCTATCCTTTGGGCTCATTCGAGACATCGCAGACGTCACTCTACCGCGAAGTCCGCAAACAGACATTTAGCTGCCACAAGCCATACAGAGGCTTCCAAATGGCTGGTCAGTGATGAACAGATTAATTCTAATGAAATACATTCCCCAGTTACTGTACAACGAAAGGATCAGTTGAGCAGTTCTTCGGAAATGGAAGTCATCCAAGAATGTAAGGTTGCAGACAAACTGTTACCGGTTGATGAACAAAGAAATTCCTGCTCAACTCTAAGCCCAGTTAACGTTATTTTGTGTTCTAAAAGTCAACACGCTATTCAAGGCAGAGACTCTGGATCACTAAGCCTTCCACGTGGAAATCACAAAGAATCATATGGATTCCAAACTATTTCCGCACTCTGCGACCTGATTCCAGCAGCGGACAAAACGAAGACACAGAATACAAAAATGTATATTTCAAACCCACAAACTGCCTGCACGGGCTCAGTACCACAACAATCTCCTACGTGCTGCAAATCTGGCGTCGGAGATATTAAATTCCAGCCTAAATGTACTTACGTTGGAATAAACTTCACGAAGTCAGACCCTTTGGAACCTAGTTTGGCATCAACATCCAGTGGGACGACTAACTACAGCCAGATGCCTTATTCGGTGAGTCATTGATCGCACTGTGTGGTTTTTTCGTTGAAAGTAGGTGCAAAGTAATGTTCACCGAATGCTTTCGATATAATCACAGTGGTGGGATACACTACCATAACTCTTACAAACCTCATACTTCTCTTGATGAAACCATAAAAGTGTCTTGTGTGGGCGAAAAGCCTTCCAACAAATCTTCCGAAGAAGAAACGGTCTAAGCTTGACTACTTGGAAGCGACAATTGTATTTAAGAATAACTAGAAGTAATTTTTCTTCACATCGTCAGACTCTCCAAGAAATCTCTAAATAAACCTCTTTACTTAGCAGCAGAGTGTACGCCACGCAGAGGCTTCACCAGTATCAAGTTGGACACCTAAGTCATGAATATTCTGATATCTATCATTATTTCGGAGCCATTTGCTATCCTTCACCTTGATTCCTAATAAGTGGCTATTAGAGAAGTGATGACATGAAGCAGTCGACAAAACTAAACCGGATTTCACCACTCACTTCCACTAGATAGAAATTTATCCGTCCTCGCCGTTGTCCCCAGGAGTGAGCTCATCCACTCAGCCTGCCGTATTGTAATGACCGTTGTCAGCTGCAGCCGTGAAATAACCGTACAATGACCTTATTATGTATTTCTTAAAGACTGACTAAACAACGGTTTTTCAGTTTTTATTACCATTCACATTAGAGATGTGTATGCCAAACAAATTACGGATTCCTCACTGACCACTTTAATCATCCGTCATCGATTCAACTATCGCCGACGTTCGCTGACCACAAGGGTTGTCCCTAATACAGTTTGCTAGCTTGTTTGAACTTAATTCCATTTTACGTTTGTTCTATGCGCTGTCTAATATGTAAGTCTGTTCAATCAGAACTAGACATCAAAAGGATTACGCTTCGCTTGCCGTCATAATTACTGTCTCAAGACAACCTTAAGGCGACAATGACAGAATTACAGACGGGCTCCACAGTCACTCGGAGTCAGTCAACTGAACTGGTTTTGTGGAAAACACCTCAATAATGCGACTTCCTATACAGCTGGAATTGGTGACTTTAGAACTATGTTTGGGATATCATTTTTGTCACATGGTTGGTAATAAGGGTGAGTAAACTATTCTTTCAGATACAGTTTAACTGGTAGTTTAATTTACCTGCTATCATTGTCAGGTTACTGACATGTAATAGTCACTTGGTGAAAGGGACGGTATGCGCCACCAGCCTATCTGAGGAGGGCCACAACCATCCTCTTTACCATTTGGGAACTGGAACATCGCCCAAAGGTCCTGCTCGTTATGCAACCCAACCAAAATAACTGACGTGTAGGTGATGTGGGATTCGTAGAATTCGCGCAAGTTAGCTTCGTTTGTGCGATGATTTGGAGAAATGACAACCCCAAAAGTTGATATCAATATACATTTCGCCGTCGGTTCTCTGGTCCTCCCGAAAAAAGCAAGAACTCGAGAATTCGAGAATTCTGCACCTCGAACAGCAGTGAAGGCTGAATGTGGTTTATTTTAGCTGCGGGTCCCTATTCGTTATTGCATACGACTTAATTTCACAGATCGAAAATGAGCTAGCATTACTGACGAGGCCGGTGGGGGTTCGCCTTCTCCTGTCATCGTTATGGGTTGGATAATGTGGAAGTAGTTGGTAAAAATCGGAGTGATATTAGCTGATATGCACTCCATTCGTTTACTCAATTGGCGTCTCAGCTTTTGGAACATTTAAGGCCTTTGGCTCTCTGTACAGCTGAGTGGCGTCCGTCAGCTGACGTGGTGTCTTTAAAGGTGGAGTATATCATTCTCCTGGGTAGGGTTTTGAACCCGAGAAGATGACTACACTCCAGTTGGTTGTACGGTGCAAAACGGAATCACTCATTGGACGTTGAGTCATAAGACAGCATGTGCGCTGACCGATCATTTATCCCACGACCTTTCAAAGCGTCATAAGTTCACAGTACAAGAAAACTGAACGAAGGCGGGAGTCCTCCGTCTACATCCCGTGTACCCAATGGAATTCGAATTAAGATAATGTCCCAGAAGCATTTTATCCTACTGTTAAGGAACATTAGTACTTCAAACAAGGGCGAAAATGCAACTCGATCCTTTGTTTGTACAGGATGATGTATCCGTACAGCCAGTACTACGGTTTAGCTGCAAATCACTTTCTGAGAAGCTCTTAGTGAATGAGCTTCAATCTATCTGTTCTCTTAACTTTCAAAAAACACTGGACTATGTGACTGTATTATCTGCACAGAACTCGCTGAGCGACTCGACATTAAAAGAACTTCGGGTCGTAGACTTTCGCACGGGTGGTAATTGGAGCTTGCTCGTGCTTGACCTGACCATTTTTTGTGTTCTAAATTAGTTTCTCCGGTGCATCTTATTTGTGGATTCCCAAGAAGCCGCTGGTTTCCTGGAATCCTCTGTACACAAACGCCCCAATTTACCACTTTTGCAGGCAGCCGTTTTCAAGCGATGCCTTGAAGTGGGCCGTCCTTGTAATCACTTGCTTCTTAGCCAATCAGGTGCACTGAAAATCTGTTTGTAGTTAGGCAGCTTTCAAGCTGTGTCAAAATAATGCCAAACGTTACAAATCCTAAGAAAATTCCTACAGGTGTCTACTAAGCTCACAACCGAAAGGGTGAAGGTACGCTTTGTTATTGAAATGCTGATAATAATGGCCTACCCAAAAGTACCGTCAGCAGTGAGACCTTAAGGTTTAGCGGCAAGTTTTAGTCCTTCCTCTGAGATAAATATGGTTACAAAACGCTCAAATATAGGTAGTTACAATCTCAAACTGCGTCAAAAGGGAAAGACGAGAAATTTTCTCTGTGACTGGACGGACCTATTCTGCCGGATTGATATGCTCCGTTGTTGGCACATGCGCGATAATCCGAGAAGGATTACGACCTACAGGAAGAAATGTTGTTTACACAAAAACTGGTACATGTATGAAAGGATAATTGTCGTAACACTGTTCTTTGAAGATCCCCTTGATAAACACCAACACCTATGTAATGGCCGTGGTTCCTTTAGTCGTTGGTCTACTTGGCGCCTGTGGTTGGGTGTTTCCACTCATTATGTAGCACAAAAGCAGTGACTTCTCACTGAGTCAGAGTCCGAACTAAATGTATCCTTGAAGATTGTAGCTAAACATTATGATACAATTATGGCTGTTAATTATTATAATTGATCAGATAGCCCTTCGGCTCTGAAAGGAAAAAAACAAGCAGTAATTCAATAAGTCTGTGCGGCTATCCGATGGCTTCTGTTTCGCTTGCCTCCCGGAAAGAAGGAGATTTCCGCTTCTGCAAAGGATTAGAAAATTGAGCAGACGGTTGTGTGGCAGCCTAAAAAATGGTCGTTGGTTTGTTCGCTGAGCTGGGCAATTTGATTGCAAACATTTCATCACCAATCGAGGTGACATCATCAGTGCTTTGGTAGGGAGCGTGGTGGAGCGTAGCAATGGGTTGGTGGTTGTGCGTTGAGTAGTGTTGTGTGTATGTTAATATACATGCTATTAGCCTGGGTTGACCTTCGGTCACGATTGGTTGTTCGGTCGGTCGGTTCCATTGGTTGTTCTGTTATCCCGTGTCCTGATTGGTCGATGAACAGGTGAATTGTGAGCCTGGCCTCCCGCGCAATCGTGTTCTGATCGATGCTGGGTTGACCACTGTCGTTGACCTCTCTGGGTTCCGGCTTGTGACCTTTGTTGATCCGACTCCCAGAAGTTCTTTGCTTCTTGGGTTGTGAATCCCATATTTGGCTCTCCTCGAGTACTCCGGTGGAGGAGTTGGTCCTTTGCACGTAGTGGTGCGTAAATCGGGTCCAGTTCAATGCATCGCTGATCGAATCAGCCGTGGAGTACCATGCCTCCAGAAATTCCCTTCCATGCTTCGTGTCTGGGGTCATGTCTCCTGACGACCGCGTTGTGTTCCTTTATTCGTGTGCATAATTTCCTCCTAGTTGGTCCAACGTAGAATTTGTTACAGTTGTTGCAGTTGATTGGTTGCCCTTTGGCCTGGGGATCACTTTCTTCTATAGCAAGCCTAAAGAATGATTGACCAAAGGCAGATCACCACTTCCCGTGTGCCAAAAATGGAATTACTGTGGCAAACTATCCAAAGAAGTGAAATCTAAGGGTTCCATTGTCTCGATTTTTTCAAAAGGACAATAGAGATTTCACAGCAGATTTGGAGTGTTCAAATTTTGGAATGACCATCTGACTTTACGGTATCGTAATGCTGAAGATGGTCTCGTAAGTGGTAGATCTGTTCCCTTCACTTCCTATGCGGTACATAAATTACAGAATGCCAAGATTGATCCGGCGCATATAATCAGAGCACGTATGCTCCACTTTGGCAACTCAAGCGAATGCTGACTCGCTGCGCATCATTATGTGAAACAGTGCAACTCCCCTCAGGTGGTCCAGTCAAGTGTGGTATCAGCATGACGGTAACTTTAATGACAAATGCAGCTACTTAGTTGAATATGTTCGAAGTAAGGAAACTACACTGATGTCTGCCTCACCTAAAGCCCAACAAATGAAAAAATTAGTCGAACACGCGGCACATTTTTCCTGCTAAACAATGTACACTAATCAATAAAAATAATTTTTACTTGAAACCTCCCATTTGGCTGTCGCATTGTGAATGAATAGTGAGCTCTAAGATCAATGAACTTGTCCAGACTTCTTTGTTGATTTATCAGGTGGATCTTTCTTGCAACAACGCACCTTCGGTAATTCCTGGTGTCAGAATGCTTACTGAAAAATAAAGAAAAAAAATAGGCTGATGGTGGCCGAACAAAGAAAGGGTAGAAAAACTAAAGCATGATCCAGTAAAAAGGAAAACTTTCGAGAAGTCACCGTCAGGCGGCTACGTGCCGGGATCCAGTTCGTCAACAAAAATGGTAGACAGCTGATAATGCGGGCTGTAGCCATAGTGGTAGTTAGAATAAAAAGTTTTCACTCAATATCAAGCAGCGAAATGACGCATTAACCCATCCCTCCCTGAACAAACATTTGAATGCAAAGCTTTGGTCTTATCCGTCTTCATCAGCCCCTGGTAACCTTGTCTTAGTCATAGTCAGCAATCTCACTTCTAAGAGAGCAGAGGTTGTAGAAGAACGCAGCTACTCCAGTCAGTCCGTGCATCCCAAGCACTGCCTCGAGGCAAACTCCACTAAGGATCTGAAGATTAATTAGCTCAGCATGGGATAAATTTCCTCCCATGGATCACCCGTAACTTGCACAACGTACATGCTACATTCTGAGGTACAAGTAGGTTTTATTCCTTTTCTCACTCTTAAGCATTTTGCCCGCCATATTAGGACTAGCTCATCTGCAACGTCCAACTCCCAGGAAAAACATACATTTTGTCCATTTTCGAGCAACGTTCAAGCGATCCAAACACAACAATCGTATCACACCATTAGATGAGGTCATCGATTGCTTTGTCACTAACAGAGGTCTGCACCAAACTTTGAGTCAATCCGTGAATATTAGCCACAAGTCCCATTGAAGTGTGGACGTATTTGGGTCATGCAAACAGAACTGACGTGCGGCACTTACAGCAACTGCTTGGCTTGTAAAGCTTGACGAAAAATTGGATAACAGATGGGTATTCATGTATGCTGCCTCATCTCGGTTGCAAGAAGATGGGAAAAAGAAGAAGGAAGGAACTTGAGAACCAGTCAAGTACAAATCACCTGCTTAACAGAATACCATGAAAAATGACTTTTGATTGATTTTACACTGATGCCACTTGTGATGAAATAGATGCGTGAAGTAGTTGAATTTACTTTGGAGATGTTGCCACTGTATGCCGTCCCGGCAGGTTAAAAAACTATTTTAAGGTACTTGAGGCCGTCTGTAACGATCGAGAAAACAAGTTTATGTCAACAGGTGACCATAACATCGTTAAGCTTCGACCTGTCAATAGCAGCTGTCCCAGTTCGGGATGCGCCTCCTTTCGAAGTTTTTTGACCCGATTTTTTCTGGTGATGATAAGGTTCGTTCACTTGTTGTTTGACTATGTACTATTTTGAAGATGTCCAAGATATGACATCTTGACCAGAAGATAGAAAATCTTAGATGGTGCAATAAGAGGTCCGAGTATTCCTGGAATTCCCCAAAGCGTCTTTTTGTTCACCCAAAGTGTATCTGAACCCCTATCTTCAACATGTTTTCTTGAAAATAAATATTTCTCTATTCGGAAGATTGCAGAAAACGCTTTGACAATCCAGGCCGAATGTCTCAGGTTATGCATGAAGTTCCGATGCACTTGTGCACCACTGTCTGAAGTAATGGCAAAACGAATTTCGCCAAACGATATGTTTTTTTGAACCTGATTTACTATGTCCACCTAATGAGACAAATCATCTGTCACTTTGAGTTCAGGGGCTTTAAATTTACATGGCTGTGCAGACCGTGTCATCTTTTTACATGAAAAGAGAAGCTTCTTGGTGAATATGCCGAAGGTGTGCCAAACTCCTTAGAAAAAGCCCTGCTGTAATCTCGGTAGTGGTGGCTAAAAAGATTTCCTGCGCTATTCGAGAGTGATTCGACTTCCACCCTTTTTTCGCACAACTGCAGTAGTCTCAACGCCCATACTTTCCTTTCCTTCATGACTATGGCATACCTCTCAGTGAGAGTTCTAGCACTACCTGGTTAGCCCGTCTTAGAGGAGGCTTTTAGATTACACAACCCTTTCTTCGACGGAGCTACAGCGGGAACGTGGTTCACTGTATACGCGACGGCCTCGTCCGGCACGTTCAAATGACCAATCCAGAATGGGCTAGCTGCCTTTGTAAAAACAGCTCTTCGCAAGCCATTAAATCTTTCCTTTTACAGTCACAAATTGATCCGCATAAACCTCATCGTTCCCTTAGCTAACCTTTGTTGGTGACGACCGAACATACAAGAAACGTCTACTTCTTGTCATCAGATTTTTTATCTCCATCAAACTCAATAGTTCACCAGGCAGCACAGGTGATTCGTTTAGGCTTAAGCTGGAAAAATCAGTTAGGCTTGAAAATTCTTGTTTATCTGCCTGTTTTGCCTGTTTTATGAGACAAAAACAATAAGCCTTATAATTGAACACTCCTGTAACCAACTCCAACAATTGTGTTTGCTGTGTGAAGCTGTTTTTGGCGATGATGTGTTTAGTTACAAAAATCGTACACTATGTCTCTCCATTGAATGTTAGTATTATCCTTTTATCTTGATCGTACATAACGAAAGCCCATTGGCACATTCTCTAACAAGCTTCAGTGGCTCTAAGCTGAACATATCTTTCATTTTTCTCTGAGCAACGTTTATCAGCATTGTTCAAAGGCGAAGTTCGATCGTAAAGAGTTTGTTCAAGCCTATCCCTGCGTAAATTAAAAATTTTGAGGAATGAGGATCCGGAGACGGAAATTTTACACGTCAAATCTAGCAAAACTGCATATATAATTCGGAGAAGAATGGCGACAGCTTTTTGCTTTATGCCGTTTACTGTCTAGTGGGTCACTGTCAGAAGATGTGCAAAGGGGAAGCACTGTCGAGTATCAAGGAGTCACTCGATTCTGTGAGTGGATGGCGACGCCGAAGTGATTGGATGGGTTGAATTGGAATGGGGGTGCAGCGGCACTTTCTCATGGGCATCAAAAACGGGCTTAGTAATTCTCTTAGGGGCAGCATTTGGGCTACTCACCCTAAAGAGTTGAAGCGATGGGAGATAGCCTTACCCTTACTAATAGAAAGGAGTCCAACCAGTATTGAAAACACAATGTGCGTTTGGGGAAGAAAATTTCGAGAGAGCTAATAACCCAATTTTATGTCAACATAGATCGCTTGAGTTCATTAAACATTGTTATTGTAAAACAGACTCACGTTGCCGCTTTTAAATTTTCAACCCATTTGGTATTCCTTTGGAATAAGTGAATTTCAATCCTGTCTTCCCTAAGCAGGGGAGAATATTCTGCGTGATTGGATCCTATAAGCGATGAGGCTGATGTTTGCTTGGAGTGATGTTAATAAAACTTCCATACTGAAATGATCAAGAAAGCGAATTGCCCCGTCACATGCAGTGTCATAAACCGGCTCATGTTGGATGAATCCTTTGAATTTTTTGTTATCAGTTTAAGCAACTGATCTTTTCTAACGCTTCCAAGCATTTCTCTCTTATTTCGCTTCTTACTGATTGCGAAATATTTTGTGACAAGCAGCTGAGCCAATGCATTTCAGTTGAGTATGTCAAGCTCACGGGGTCACTATAACGAATCGTTACACAAAGACTTCATAACAAACCTTTTTTATCTACTCTCTTTCAATTAAACAGAAGACTTTTTGTCACAACTAAAAATTTGATGGTGCCCAGAACCGCACTGAAGCAACTATCTTAAGAAGTGGCTTCCCGCCAAAAGAGTTCAACATTATCTAGTCTTGCAATGAATTTTTACAGCAAGCAGTCATCCAAAGGTTACTACTCTTCTGCAACTCTTTCACAAACTATATCCACACATAGAATTCCATTATACACAAGACTTTGGACCAGAAGGGTTTCAAAATTCCACTGCGGCGATCCCCATGGATTGCGGCAAAATATCTAGATCTCCCATTGCTGGAAAATTTATTTTGAACAGTATGCATAACCGGAAAAACGCAGAAAATGTTACTTTTATGAATAATAACCAGTGGCTCAATAGAGATTCAGCCGATGGCTGCCTTTTGAGAGCCAGGCATAGTGTTTTTACAGAGCTATATTGTTTTTCTTAATGGAGACCGAATATCAAGATATCCACACCTTGCCTGAATGACGCGTAATTTTTTAAATTATGGGATAATTTATCTGTACTAGTGGAATATTGCTATACTTTGTCATCCATAAAAGTGATAGGCTGTCACAGAACAAAGACAACTTCATTCGTTGTAGTCATTTTTAAAGCTGCCCAAAAATAATTCGAATTTCATGGCGAAAATATGGTCATTCAAACCATCTTGCTATTTACGCTAGACTTATATGTTCGAAAGCCGTAATCCCAAAGGTTCTTGTGAATAGTGTTGATGCTAGTTAGTAAAACTATATCGTGAAATGAACCAAGAACTACAGCCTGATATCAACAGCCATCTGAAATTCACACATTAAACGGCATTAAGCTCCGAAAGCAGAGTGTATTTTCTAGCCCAGTATTTTCCGAACTTTTTCGCCTCAGGCGCCATCTGGTGCGAGCTAACTAGGCTCTTCTTGTCAGACAAAAATGTTTTCATTCAAGAATTAGGGTAAGATAAAAACACGACTATGCATCAATATTCAAATTTAGTTTGTTGCAAACCGGTGTGTATGATGGTGAGATGCCTTTCATTTCCGGCCCTTGTCTCGATCAGCGCCGCTTCATCAGCAGTGGCACAGGCTATAGCTCCCATAATCATAACTCACTGTGGAAAACAAGCTCATATTTTTCCTGGAAGTTGTCAGGCACGTGCGGCTTCCAAGACACGTCCATAGTTTCTTCAATCTATGCCACAGGTATTCTAAATTTATGGGAAGTATAGTACAACTGTGGTTGTAACCAAAACCCGAACCCGAAATTATCAGTGTTAGAATGTAATTGGTCACCTGACAGCCTAATGTATCAACCTTCAAGTAGGTCTAAACGTGGATGGCTACGATAGCTTGTTCAATGTATCCAAAATCAACACGCAACAATTAATAAGCCCACAATTGGCTATAAAGTAATCCTTAGTTCATTGCAGCTGAATGCCTAGACACAATAATGGACCATTCTGATCACTTGATGCACTCAGGTCGAATCCGCAAGTTTTTACGCCATCAAATTGCCACTACTGTTCACTTGAGTGAAGGAACCATGTAGAATCATAGTTGAATGGGAATTCCAGACTTGCCGCCAAGGAAAGACAAGACCACTTATCTTTGTTCTATCTAAGTTTAGACACGCTATTTTTTTCTTCTTCTCCCTCGAAAACATCGAGGTTTTACGATCACTACGAATCAGTGAGAACCGTCTGTTCTAGAAAACTGTGAAACACTTGTTGAGGGAAAGAAAATGTGTGTGAGAGAGATTTGAAACGGGGATTTTGTGCTAAGCCTGATTTATTGGTAGGTTTGGAGTTTGCATGGCAGTGTAATCAGACACACTCGGCTGCGGTAAAATGGAAGCTAGGTTTTGAACTCTTTAAGTATCACCCCATAAACAAAATGTTAATCTGATCCCAGCCAGATATTTCAAAATGATCCAAAGAATATTACAAAAACATAAGTCACTGTTTTAAATAAGTGATCATTCCTCCCCCAACTATAAACAAATGTGATGTAACTACGTGTTTCTGCTTTGTTTAGAAGGAGGTTTGATCTCTGGATGACAGAACGAACTATACAATAAAACCTAGTTAAAGAAATCATATCTGCTATCCCGGGAGACAGAAAAGCACTTCACAGTACAATTACATTGATGTAGAACCACTGCTTTTGATCACGTCAAAAGATAATAATTTTAGGATGCTTGTGTTTGCAGTCACTGTAATACATTTAACTTAACTCAGCCTGTATTTTCAACCACGGTTTTGTTGCAACAAACAATAGTTGAAAAGGTACAGGAAAACGTGGCCCCTGGCCACATGAAATAACACGCAAATATGGCTGAAAACAAGAAGATATCGATGAAAATCCACAAAACGGAACAAATTTTGTTCCGGTTTGCATTTAGCATGCCAAAATGCGTATGTCCTATATATATGAAAGCCAGATAAAGTCCTTGTTTTTTAATCCGGTTGCGTGCCTAGGTAGAAGAGTCAGAATGATCCGCAGCAGCAGCTTCCGTGACAAAATTTCGATATCGATCACCGAAATAAGTAAATTATAGACAAAAACCACAGAATCTTTGCTAAGCTAAATGTTATTTCACAAAAACCCATTCACTTAGTGAGGAAATAAGCTAACATAATCAGTGAAAAGTTGACGCCATCGATAATCTTTCTTTGTGTTTCTGGTTGTGTCCCTCTCACCCAACTTTTGATTGTTTATCAAAAGCCTTGTACAGTCAGTCACACTGTTCTCTTGTGCAAATTTCACGGCCATTGTCAAGAATAATTATGATTCAACCTAGAAGAGAAACATATGAATCATCACGTCTGACACCCATGGGCAGTTGATTACCCGTTAGGCCGCGGGTAAGAGGCTCTAGAATTTCGTGAGATACGCACCGATGATGATTCCCAATAAGACTGAAACAGCTGTACAGTGCTCCTCGGCCTTCAGCATAGCTTTTCTTTACGTACAGCATGATATCTTAAGCAAAGCCTTTAAAATCTCTTCAGATCACTAGCAAAAAAATTTTTTGCACTATTTTGAAAAGATTAAGCAAAGTCGAGGGGTTTTCAGCAACCTTGTGAGTAGTTTCCTTTATGAAAAGTTTACGCAAATTCATTCCAGTGCTTTGTAAAAATAGTTACTGGTTCCGACTCACTTCTTTATATCAGTAAATACGATTGGGCAGGAAAATCTTTTGGATAAACTTTCCTCTTTCTTTTCATAACGTATTCCAGCCATCAACCAGGTAATTTTGTTTCATAACTGAGCTGAGAGGTCTCTAGCACAGTTTCTTTGGGCACTACTAATCATAACTCACAGCATTTGGCTCTTTGCTTTCAAACTAATTTTGTATACCTTAAAATGTCTTTCCCTAAAGATGTGCTAAACAGTCATTTTCGAACAAATTCCTTGTTCACTAAAGCTCAGATGAAGTTAACTTGTACCTCATATTTATAATACTCAACGGAAACATTCGGGCAAACAATGCTTTACGCTCCAGTTGAAAACCATTCAAGATATCTATGTAAGTTTTATCAGTAACAGTAGGGAAGAACTAAACCATCCGGTCCTTGCTTTGATGCCTTCCCCCTGGATTGAGTGCGCAGTTTCTCAAAAATAATCATTGCAGTGGACCTTTTGGGATGTTTGTAATAAATCTTGGTTGGGCCACACGCGGACAAATTCGAGCTTGCCTGTCATATCCATCAACACAGAACATGCACAGGATTGACTCATTGGTTGGATTCGTCTTATTCTAGGTGATGTAACATCCTAATGAATATTCAGGCCACGTGGAGTAATTCTGCCAAAAAAGGTTGACCATTGTTGGCACGGGATGTTCTGCTGTCATAAGCAAATATTTAGTTGCTAATTTAGGTTTTTCTCCAATTGTATTGTTTTTAAAAAAACGTTTAAGGAATACTTTTTGCTTTGTTTTTTCCTTATTTGCTATCCCTAAACACTTTCGATATTCTAAGATGAACCCTCAAAACCTTACTTAACACCAACCAGTAACTTTCTGCCGAAATGAACGCAATTGATATGAATCAACTTGATTATAGTCCAGCCCCAAGCGTTGAAACAACCAAGATATCGCCATGAGAGCGCATCGCTGTAGTATCATCCCAAAGTCGTAGGAGCAGAACAGAGAGTAAGACGTGAATAGAGGTAGCAATGAATATTCTATTATCTCGGGAGGTCAGGTGAAGAAAGGTGCCCCCAAGCAAAAAACTGCGGTTATTCATTATTCACCCGAATAAAGAAGTAGAAAGGAAGAAAAGAAGAACACAACTTGACCAGGAAAACAATAAAAAAGCAAACATGTTGAGTAATAAAGTCTGTACGAAATTTATTTCCAAAGCTTCCCCCAATTTCTTCTAACAAAGTGCTTTGGTTTAGAGTTTTGAAATATTTTATAACCATTATTAGCTCAATGCACCAATCATTCTTAAAATTAGAGTTTATTGAGGAATACTTCAGACGTGACCTGCTCAAACAGAATGACACGAACCCTGGCACTCAGAGTTACAATTACGATTTTACACATAAACCGCCCCCTTCTCATCAAATTGTGAAACTCAAATTTGTTGAAAATTTCGCTGCAAATTTTGAGAATGTAACGATTAGCTGAGAGGGGTGTATATGGAACTTTAAAATCTTAAGCAGTCCACTAGTGTTCAAACTCTACGCCTCCTTCGATTATTTTCGCATGTTTCCGCGTAACCACTTGAAAAACATTTTCCATTGAGCTGTCAGTTCCATCTTTCACACACGGACAACATGTGCCCTGATGAATGATCACGCTTTAGTTTGAGACAGTACATTATTTGCGAGTTCCTCGTAATCGAAGGAAAAAGTCTTTCTATGCACAGCTACACTGTGCATATTTGACGGAAGGTTTTTGTTGATTAAGCGGAGTACGAGCTTTCCACATTTTGACAGATCAGCAAGCAAATGAAGTGGATGTGCAACTAGAGTTTCTGACAAACCTCTTGAAACAGACAAAAGTAACCTATTATCAATCGACAATTTGAGTAAAACTACAGCTTGCAAAACTTGTTCCTCAGCTGATCCATTTACGCTGGAGAATGAGTTATATGTTAATCTACAAACACGTGCATTAGCTCCTGATATGTTGAGAATTTTCATCAACTTCCATCTTCATCTGTCGATTTTGTTACTCTTTTTTTCGACAGCTTTATCACTAGTTTTAATTTTTTGTCATTTAATCGCACTGCATTGACGTTACTTTGATCGGTTAATATGAGGAATAAAACCTTACACGACTCACCTAGGTAGACAACTCAAAAGCTCTACTAAGTATAATACAAACACGCTCTTTTGGGCTAGTTTACCCCTTCACTTTATATTTTCGCTCGACGACTTGATTTTAAACTTTTACCTCTAATATTGATTTACTTCTGGAAAAGCAACGTATGGTACAAAGTGAAAAAAATTAACATCATGGTTAGACAGATCTGTGAGGATGTTTTTTTCTAGCCAGTAAGCTGCTATTCATAGGTCAACAGAACTCATTTTTCCTAAGCCTTCAGCGCATTTAAAAGGCTTTTGTTTATTAGTCTAATTTATTTCTACTTCGGTGAATAATCAGGCCTTCTTTTTTGAATTAAATTAGTTTAAAATAGTTGACTTATGAACCATCTACCTCCTACGCAAAGCTGTGGATTTGGCTGGTACGTATGGTGCTTGTCAGGAAGTACCCCTTGCAAGCAATACCTATCTCAAAACCAATGTAATTACAATATAATTATTAATGTAGCACGTGGGTAGACGAATCTAATCGCCACATTGTCCTGTGAGATGTTAAGAAGTGAGCTTTTCTGAGGTATAAACAAAAAGGCCAGAGATTTCAATGTTTCCACCCTGTTGAAGCATTTTGATCCAGTTTGCAAGCCGCAGGCTTGTTGCCTTGCGTCAAACATCTACTTTTCTCAGAATTGCCCTCTAGCCATTGAAACGAATGTTGTTTTCCGTATTTTATCACAAATAATGAGATTGATGACTGCCGTCAGGAGGAGACTGGCCTCTCACAGGACAAAATTGTATACTATTTCTACATAAACCTAACGACAGGTGTTTGTTATGGACTCCTCCATGAAACGATCTCCCTTTTTCTGTCGCCAAGTTCACCTCATCATTTTGATAATTAGCCTTTATGCATAAAATAGAAGGGCCACATAACAGAAAGACCGATTAGACGGTTCAACGCTGGTCACGATATATGTCACCATCTGATCGCTTGGATTTCAAGCTCACATCTTGATGCTTCCTGATGCCAGTAAGAAAATCAAACAGATCAGTTCAGACCCCCAACTTAAGTGACTACTGCGCATGATATGACCGAGTTGTCTTTCAGCAAGCCTCAAAAATATATGAACACTTTCACACGGAACCGCGTTCTAACTGAAGCAATCTCAATTTCTATCCATATAGATGTATATTGGCTACCTGATTCAATAAAAATTATGGGGTTAGCCTCCTATTCAAAAAAAACAATACAGACATGCAAAAAAACAAGAGTTATTATTGACGAATACTCTCAAGTGCGCACGAAATTGGTTTTGGTAGCAGACTCAACTCAACTCATCCGTATCTTGTTTATGATGATCCGCTTTATTATAGGACCAAGATCCCGCAGAGGAGGACAACTAGCTTTCAAGTGGGTGCTTTTGAATGATAGCTTGTAACAGATGGTTGTCGACTGGGTGATGGTTGATAGTTTCATCAAGCATAACAATCTGCTTTTATCGTATTATTCGGGGATGGGAGAAAACATCAACGAGGTAAACTTCAAATCATAGTCCGCTAGGAGTCATGGAGATTTTGTATGCAGCCTGGCATTCTTGATAACTTTACCTCTACCAACTAGACCAGAAGGGTTATACAACGCAGCGAACAAGTCTCCAACGAAGTGCTAACAACCTCAATTTCAGCAGAATAAAAATCAAGCACCATTCAAAGCCAATTGCTACCCTTGAAATGAGGTGACTTTACATCTTGAGATTATCTTTACTTCGCCTAAGGTGGAAATACAAAGGACCAAAAAATACAGCATGGCTTCCTTCTCCGGTGGTGAGAATAAGTTTCAAGAAGTGGCCTGTGTAAGAATTTTATAGACGACGAGCTGACGAGCTGACCAGAAACAACAACACACGAAAAATTTTCACGTCGGCTGACTTTATTACCGGTGTCGTCTTGGTTAGCGACGGCAAACGTGCACACTCGCGTGCCACTGCAAAGCCAAGATGAACAGGGTAGACGCCGGCTAAACGAAAAAAGGGGCTTGTAAGCTGGAATCTAGTCAACTTTTGTTTGGCAGGTATAACAGACCAGAAATTCTGCTAAAGCGATCTGGATCAATAAGAATCGTTTGATCGATTTCTAAAATGCAAAACTCACGCATCTTGCGGATGAAAAAAACTGAATGCGTTTGCATCTGTCTATCACAAACTAGCCATTCTCATTCCTGTGCAACAGTTCTTCGAAAAACTAATTTAACTTTTGTTTGGCCGGCATAAGAGACCACTATTTCTGCTAAGGTGATCAATCAAAATCAGTTCAGCTGAACACCGTTAGGTTTAGCTTATCCGGAACCTACAAGCTTAGTGGTTGTCAAAATTATACAGGCAACACTCCTGTGTGCTTACCAAATGCAGCTAAATTTAGTAGAGAAGTTTTACATGGATTATATTTGACGTGCTTTGGGTTTTATCAGTGAAACTCCCATGGGTTCTGTTTAATCTCCAGCCTAAAATAGCAATATTTGTATGCACAATAACATATGTTGCAATGTAGGGTTCAGTGCCATAATAGTTCACATTAACGACAGTGACTTAGGTTTTTTGGAGGTGATTTGGAGAAACAACCTTCCTCTTCTATCGAGAATGTTGCTTTTGTTTTGAACGGATTACGTCAACAAGCAAATTGAATTTGTTTTTAAGTATGCAGGCTTTTTGTCCAGTCGTATTAATTTCGTTCTACAAACGTCAGTTGTTTGTAATCCATTTGAGTCAGGCCCACAGCAAAGAAATTTCGATTTAATGCAACCGTATTAACTAGAACTTAATTTCATGGCTCCCTCTTTTTCCTTGTGTTCAAGCATTATTATGAAACTCAGAAATTTTCATGGGTATTTCTCAGGACATGCCCGACAAAGAGCAGAAGATCGACTGAGCAACTTTCGTGAGGTACGAAGGTAGAAAATTGCCGTGCACCTGGCGACCACGAAACAACCCGCTTTATTGTGTAACCACAACCGTGTGGGTACTAGGAGCGGAAGACAACTCGGTTCAACTTTTGTCCCTATGAAATACATCGCATCTTGAGTGGGGCCAAAATCACTTTTTGAGAATAACAAATGGTGCGTATGGCATAGCAGAAGTTTAGGCGTATTATATAAGTTTTCTGCACATGAGATGAGAACGATTCTGCAATAGCCGAAAGGTAGCCCTATTAGCAAGATTCGGAATGATCTATATATTAACCGGGTTGCTATCCTTGAAATCCCGTGCTTTCCAACATGACCTTACGCCGCATTTTAGGTAGGGTGTATAAGAATAGTTTGCACTTCAGTGACCTGCGCAACATTTTAAGCATTCCTAGAGTATAAAAATGCAAAAAAGCAGTATGATTACTGGAATTCGTTTAAGCTTCAACCGTGAATTGATAAACGAGGTCAGCGCACGAATCTCTAAGTCTTGAGTTTTATTTTTGAATTTGAAACACTAATGGCAGCAAGGTGGTATATAGCTGGATTCCAATGCAGTTGTAATTCATGTTACAGTATGGGCTATTTTGCCATATGATTATGGTACGCAGCCTCTGTGAGCAACGGAACTCAGATGTTTTGCTGTCGTCAATAAACTTTATCCCAGAACTACAGCTGATCCCAACTAATCCGCGATGAAACGAGTAAAAAACGAGTATTTGGGACTTAAATCAGAAATTGTCCCTGGCACAGTAGCTTTAGTGGCTTTGTCGTTTATTGCTTATGTCAGGTCACTGTTTACCGAAAACAGTGCTACTTTCTTTGTCCGATTAATAGGTGCTGAAGCAGAGAGGTGGCCAAACTGTGACCTGGCAGTGAAGTACAGTTGAAGTACAAAAATGATTACAAAAATCCTGGGTACTCTCGTTGCTACTCATCTTTCTGGATGAGGCCAGCGTTATACTTCTGTATGTTGCTAAGAGCCCTGCACGATATGGTTACCAATTGATATCCAGAGTGTTTTTGCTATCACTATCTATCCAGGTTGTCTGATCAAGTGTCTGGAGGTGTGTGCATCTCGTAATGAGCGCAGCTGGCTAGCATAAGGTTTATTCTCCATCCATCTTTATTTCCTTCTCCGCAATAATGATCCCAAATAACTTGCAGCTGTATGACAGATAAGCATCGGTGTTGAATATTGCTGTTTTTTCTGTCGATAACGATGCTTATGGTGTTTGCGCCCAACAGAATCATCGAATGGAACGGGGAATTTCACCAACTTAAACAAAATATAAAACTCGCTAAGATTCTAGGACAATATTTGATGGTGTGTGTGTGGCTAATCGCTTTTCTCATAATTAAAGAATTAATAATTTGCTATGCGATAAATCTCGTAACTACTTCTGGTTAATTACCCAAGCCAAAAAATGTCAGTTTTCTGTGAAAAACAGCTGAGTGTGTAGCTGAAGGAAGCGCACTTTTTAGCACAAAATACTTATCCGCTGTTGTAAATGAACAGGCAAAGTTTCCATTGTATCCCAGACAGCAAACCACTGATAAGTTTATGGGTTTTACCAACCTACTGACTGTTCTAACTGCTCAAAACGATCGCCCTTTGACAAGAAACTCATGAAAGTTCTACCGCACACACTAACTGACTGCTTGCATCGTAAATACTCGTGCTCTGACTGCTTCTGTATTCTGGCTTTCTTTTGGACTAGACTTCACTGTGGCTATTAGTTTAAGTTTAGAAAAATTTGAGGAGCTATCAGAAACCAATCTTCTCAAACGAAAAATATGAGTACTCCTGTCAGTTTTCTGCCAGGGTCCGGCAAAATTGGTAGAATGAACTACTTCTTAGTTGCATGATATCCACTGCTACTCACAACATTGCCTACAGCCGCAAATTTTCGGAAGTGACAGGGTTTTGCTCCTGGTTATTGAATTTGTTTTAAGATGTTGAATATGACGCAACTTCTTGGGGCTTGTCGAAGCGAGGACGGTTACACAACGACCAGGGTGTCAACATACATGCCTTCTGGAAATCACGCATTATCAATATTCAATCCTCTCTGAACTATAAGTGAAAATCCGGTAAATATTTGTACGCCTGTTCACACTACAGCTGTAGCTCATGAGTACATTCGCCATGTCTCCGTTTGAGAACACCGCCAATTTTTTCTGCTGGATTTTCTTCGCTCTCAATAAGTTGATGCTAAGGCCACTTTCTCAAAACGCGGACGGAATCAAATATGGCTATATGGAATTTAACTGGCTAAGTTCATAATCTCACTGTTCACAGAAAACTTGCACCTTGGTGCAACACTAAGTGGTGAGGCGCATGACTGTCTCGCTTATGTCGTTTCTCTCTCCGGTTGCATAGATGAGTGTTATTCAGCTTGCGAACATGGATGTACTAATTGTATTTCTTTCATAAGCAGGCACACTGTATTCATCGGTGGATTGCAGCAAGAATGTTGCACCGATGATGTAATTCAACCTGGCAGTGACCTCCCTACACACAACCCCTTCAAATAGAGAAAAAAAGAAAGCCATGTATCCTTTTGCAACAAATATGCAGCACCAAGCGTCAGCCTAAAATGGAATTCGTTCACAATATATAATGCAACAAGATATCTACATTTCATAAAACTGAGTGTTAACGTGATTTTTTACATTCTTTAAATGTATGAGTTAGGCAGCCCAATGCTAGAACCTACCTACCTCCAATTAATGCGCTTGATAGTAGTGTGATTCGTTATCCTGTCATGCTAGACTCAATTTCTTCAAAGGTTCCGTGCTTCATCTCTAACTAAAGACGCTGGTGTTTATTTTTTGCTTTGTTTCTCAGTGGTGTGGATTAGTAAACCTATTGTAACTTCAAGACTAAACGAGCTAATTCTGTCACCAAAATCTCGTTCGACCTTAGTATTACACCAGCTCCAATTAACAGTGTTTCTCACATCTAAGGACTGCGTAAGTTCATGTTATTTGGTTTACATTCAAAACCCTACCTTCATTTCTCGGAATGATATGCATTATTCGTCCCCTGGAACGATAAAAAAAGACGAGGTTTTACTAGCATCTTTCAACCTACGGCGTCAGTGTATATTTGCAAATATCCAAAGCATTCCTCCAAGCTTTTGAATCACTAAATTAATGCTAACCAATCTCGTGACGACTTAGGAGGTTGGGAAATTTTTAACAGGATTTTTTTCATATAGTACCGAGTGAATGTTCCCAATGCGAGCTAACAATGAAGATTTTCCCTCCCCATAGAGAGGAAGAACAATTCAAACAACAAAAGCGAGAATTTACCGACTCACTAGAAAACGCAAGCCTTTGAGATCACAACAACTCGTTCCAATTTTTGACAAATGTGACACTGTTTAAAGGTGGCGTGTTTTCGTCTCTATCCGTTACAGACAAGTTGACGTATTTCCCATCGACCTTGATTGAGAAGTCTATCACATGATTTCACAGCACTTGGTTTGTTGATCGGAGTTTTCGTAAATGTTTTGGAGTGTTATGTAAAAAGGTAAATTACTGGTAAACTTTTGACATGATAACGTAATCAAGCTCATGAATATATTCGAAGTAATAATGGAAACTGATTCTCTGCATGGTCTTCAAAAACCGTCGGAATGACATTATCAGTTATCACAAAAATCTTTGGTTCCAAAAAGGTCTGACATCCTATGTGCCAAATATATTTTTGCCGACGTTAGAAATCCAGACAATCAGCAGGTGAGCAATTCTCCATGACATACTGATAACAACTGGTACATAACTGTCAAGCAATCACTTGACGTGGGGGTATTTTGACGTGCAGGTGTCCGTGAATGCTCTATATCTTTTATGTTGTTTTCCGGTATTAATTTTGCGCGATTCGTTTTTGATAAACCCGTAAAATCCAGTACATCTTTGTTGTGATACATACTATGGTGGGGATTTCTCCGTTGATTCTTCCGTCTAATATTAGGAGCTTCCCATCAGCTTTAATGCACGCTAGTCAGATTCTGCATGTTAATACCTATATATTAAGTACAATTATAAGTATAAGCATAAGTGTACGTATATCGACACGTATACAGATCCAATGAAGAAGAAATGTGATTCGGCGTATGTGAATCAAACGTGACATGTTTTCTAATTCAGTTTGAAGGTGAGAGGTGCCGGGGAAAATCGCGTATAATCTGCGTTATGTTTTGCTCCTCTGGTTTTTGCCCATTAGTTCTTCGGAATTTTGTTCCAACCATAGCCCACATCTCAAGGTCTTTCCTCTCAGCAGATGGTTGCCATTTAGTCACATAAAATGTACTGTTTGACTAACTAAATCGTAGAGCGTGAAGTTACAAGCGAAAAGTTCCCTACTTGATTTATGACCTTAGAACAATCTTTTCACTGTTAGCAACGTAATGCCGGTTCACACCAAAAAGAGGCTGGTAAAGTGCCTCTTATGCATTTGTGTTTCAGAATATGTCGAGTGTACCATATGGCAAACCGGGCGTAAAATACATAAACATTTGCTATTTGACCATACTGGTGGTAGTCAAAAATCGAGCTGCAGTGCAGTCGGCCAGCACTTTACATATCAAGGCAACGGAGATCCTATGCAAGCTTTGCTGTACAGAACGTAATTAAAACAACCCAAAGTAATGCGGACTTTGAGGCCGAAATGATTACTATCAAATCGTGCCGCCTTCTATGCCGTTAAAAACTCGCTGTAGTAGAATCCATCTGCAGGTTCACGCACACGCCAAAACTCTGCTACCACCTGCAATTCATGTTTATTTTTTCGATGTTCTAGGACTGCTGGTTAACCCCGCGCAGACCTACACATTTGTTTCGGGACATTGTGGCTGTATGTTACCCTCTTTTTATTTGTACGTTTGGGCGTTTTAGCCAGTACCATCCACACAGCCCATGATATGTGATCCATTATGGACCATGTGCTCGGGGAAAGGTTACACATATGGAAGGCTAGGGAAGCCTCTGTTTCTTTGCTTACCACACTGTCTTTCATTTTTTGAACAAAAACTACTCAACGTTCCACATGTAGCTTCATCCTGCAAATGATTTCGGCCTGTACTGAAAAACTGAGAATCACTGCACAGCACTTTCACCCTTGATAGGCATGTGCATCTTACTAAAAGATGGTTCGGATTAAATGCACCTTATAAAAATTACAAACTTCTTCAGCTCTTCTGTGTTCCAGCTAAATTTACTGTGGACCATTAGAGGATGCCTGTCTGTCAAGGTAAAGGCTAGAGGTTCCGGTCAGTTAAATTTAATGTAACCAATCCTACATAAACCTAATGATTACTCAGGTATTGGTACATATACAGTTTTTGTCAGAGATCATTGTTAGCAAACAGATAGTTATCTCCAGGTGAATTGACATGTCAGACAAATAAAGTATACTTACCATGTTTTGCTCATATCCTTCTGAGTCGCCAACAAGTTGGCCTATTTAAAGGTTCATCTTGAGTCCCTTGAACGCTGATGCACACATGAAGACAGACACGTAAAGCTTCAAAACGACAAGAAATCACCAGCTTCTCAAGTCCGTTTTTATCACTTCCTAATATTAGAATCGACAACCTAAAATTTTTCTTTTCTTTTGACGTGTGATAAGGTCCGTACACCTGTTCTTTAGGTGTATTCTAAAATGGAACACTGTAGAACACATTTACTTCTCTTGCACTGACAGAAATTTCTGATATTATACACGAAGATTCAACACCATTACAGATTCAGCACCATTACAACAACTTTTCCCCAAAGGTGGTTTTTTAAAGGAAGGATAGTGCATTTGCAAAGTTACGCATCATTCCTTCCTCGTTGTCTGAATGAATAGTTAGCAGTTATCTAGCAGTGCAGTTTGCACGATTCTGTTCTATCTTACGATAGCTTCCATTCCAATCCAGATACGCGGACATCGGATGCATATATCAGGTACGTCAATGTCTGTTGACGCAAATCCTCTGAGAGCTTTGGCTCACAAACCCGAATTCAGTAGACTAAAGCCTTTCAACCACCACGCCCATTATCGTTTATTTTTGAAGAGCATGGTCACAGACATAAAAAGTGAATGCAAGCGATGAATGCGAAAGGGTTACAGGAGAATATGAGATAAAAGAAAGAAATGTCTCATTCGAAGTCATGCAACCAACAGTTCCAGTCAGATAGGATGAATCCCAACGTACGTAAGAATTTTGGTAAGGAAACATGCGTGTAAAGTCTAACAACCGAAGAAAGGACAAACAATGCTGAGTGCTCTTCAAGGCGCGGTAAGCGCTAGCACAGTCAAGACTCGCACATCAGGCACAAAGTGTCCGTCATACTGGGTCTGGTGTGAGATTCAATGGCAAGAATGTACATTCAACGCCATGTGCCACGCATAAAAGTGTCGTACGTACGCAGAGAACCCACAATGGCGAGCAAACACAAGTCACTGACTGTGACTTTAGAAAGTCCCAGTCCGATAACAGCTTTGGCGGATTGAGGAAAGCAGATCCCTCGATAAGAGATGATCATCGGTTGGTGGACCAAAAAGTCCACATCACAACCAATAGCACGTAGAGCTGAGATTATGGCGAGGGAAAATTCATCAGCACCATACTTCTGCTTTTTCTCATTCCACACAGTCACTCCGCGCCCATCCGAGACTATGCTGACGTCTATTACAGTCGCTCGGCGCTCCCGAACGGCGATCAGGTCAGGCTTGATGAAGGACGTCGAAGTTGGTGCTCTCAACTCCTCAAAGACGGTGTATCCCAGGCGACGGAGGCGTTTTGCGAGTTCCCTTGCAACCCGATTATGACGAGCACATCTGGCGTCATGCGTGATCCAGCAGGACTGCAAAATATGCACCAAACTCTCTGGTTGGCCACAGTTTCCACGACATAAGATCGTCTGGCCACCGTGACCATGTCGAGCGCTTCTAACTCTCGTCCTGAGCAGGTTGCATCGGAGCTGGATACCGCGGATAAATATCCGAGGAAACACTCTTTCTGGAAATACGAGCCATCGATTAGAAAGAGACGAAGCGACCAACTCTCGTAAACCGCGACCGTCAACGCTGTTGTGCAGGCTATCACCCCAAGCAGCCACCAGTTCTTCCTTGGTGTTTACGCATGAACCATGGACACGGATCGGAAGGCTGAGATCCCGAACAACCTTGCCAAATGCGGAATCGTTGACCACATTGCGTAGTATTCGGCACTGAGTAGAAAGCAGCTTTTCCATACGCACTCTCCGCTGCATCGGGATTGTTGCACTCAGACTTGGGATACCAAGTCCCCCATGTTGTTTACCGGCATGGATGTAGCTGATCGGGGTATCCTTCGGTAGACGTAGCCAGCCGCGAATAGATTGCCTGATGTAGTTGTCCAACCTTTTGAGCGTGTTTCGGTGGACTTGGTCAAGCACGAGCGAATATTTCAGCCTCGGTATCAGGTAGTTCCTTGTGATCTCCATTCTTTGATGTGGCTTCAACGGGGCACGCGTCACCTGGTCGAGCAGTTTGAGCAGATGCTGTCGATGGTTGAAGACTCCTTTCCCCTTGAAAGTAGAGGGGATGCCCAAATATGTTACTGTGTCTGTCGGACCCAGAGTAGTGATGAGTTCCTCGGCGAAGCAAAATGGTTCGACTGAGACTGCTGTCGCCCGATGTTTCCTGTCTCCACAGATCACCATCGCTTTCGTCTTCCGGGCGTTTATCTTCATACCAGCTCTTCCCAACTCAACCGCGGCAGCTTCAAGCTTCTCTTTGAGGCGAGCTTGACTTTCTGCACACACGACCCAGTCGTCAGCGAAGGCAAAGCCATCTACTAGGGTGTCATGGAACTGGTATCCCAGTTGCGGCATCGACAATCCAAGAACCTCATCCATTGCCATGATGAACAATAATGGGGAGAGTGGATCTCCTTGCCTCACACCTCTGTGGCCACCACGCCCACTTTAATGGTATTCGATCTGAACCCATGCTAGAAATATTCTTATGGAAGGCGACATTACCAATAGTAAAATTCGCTGGTAGCATGAGTTTCATTCACACAAATCGACTCTAACATCATGGAGCACGGGAACTGTCAGTGGGAGGTCAAATAAGATGTAGATAAAATACAGCACAGTGCGGCGCTTTGAAACTATGAGCTATGTTGCACCTAGGACTGGCCAGATAAATGCAGCTTAGTGTGTTCGAGTTGATTAATGCCCAGTACACTGGTGAAGAAAGATCAAGCGAACCGGCCCCTCGCTAGCAGTTCCATGTGGATAGCGCAACCACATACCACAGTCAAGTATATTTAGTGAACAGGGTCTAGACACTTCACATAGAGTCCTAAACTGATGATGTCTGTGTTAAGTCGAATGACAGGAAGTGCTGTCAAGTATTACAAAAACGTGCACTGGGTAAACGTGTTTACGGGAATATTTTGTTGAACAAACGATTTGTTGTCATTTGTTGACAGTTTTTGCTGACTAAGTTGCATTTACTGAATACCGACAGAATGAGAGAATACCTGTTCGTAAACCGACTCCATGATCCCGATCTATAAATGCCTCTCTGTTTTCAACCATGAATAACTGAATCCATTTTGTGATGATCCACTCGCCAACAGGCAAGACCCAATGCTGAAATCTTTGATGATGACTTTGACGAGGAGGCACAAGAACCGGAATACGGATGACGTTAAATGTTTTACTATTGCAGAACTAATTCGGTGGACATTCCAACAAAAACTATCATTGTGATAGCGTTGGAATACCTCATATGACAAGAAAGCACTTTGGATGAGACCACATTTAAATCAACAATTGGGAATTGATGGTTTTTCACCACAACTGTCATGAATACCATGGAGTAGTTGTATTGTTGGAGAGGCAACCGAAAAATGATGCTGAAGAATAACAGCATGAGCCAGTTTAATCCCACTTTTCAGGTTACAGCCGTTCAGGTTAATGGCTATACACAGAGACACTGATAACTCAACGCAAATGCTAAGCACTAACATCTCCTAGTAGTATCAAAAACCCTGTCTATTGGAATTTTCTAGTTACCCGTGTGCAGCTTTTCAGCTATGAGTCCCTCGTTCCCACTGGCTGCTTTGTGAATATGGCGGTTCGTTGAAGTCCATCTACTGACAGGAAACCAGTATAGCTTTCACCATCTCCATCCGCTCTCTCACCTCTTAACAAGAAGTGGCACTGTAACAACGGTGTTGTTCATGTACTCATTTGGATAGTACTCGACTGCTGTTGTATTCAGATCCTCAGGTTTGCCGTATAATTGCGGAGTCGGTGCCCTGGGCAGGCAGGAAATAAAAAAACGTATCAAAGATCGCTCCTTGTAAATGAAGGAACAAGAAAATCATCCTACTCTAGTTTACTAAAAAAGAGCCGGGAAATTCTTTCTTGCCAAAGTTTACGTTTCACCGGTGACCGAGAACGGACCGTTGATAGTAAATCGAACTAAATTAGTTAGGCTCACACCTGGTTTGGACCGTTATCTGGGTTAGGCAGTTTGATCGAAAACTTTTGGACTGTTGCGGGAATCGTAGAATTGACATTCACATCACCTACCGCAATCATTCTGCGGAGTCTATACATTCTTATCTGAGCTCATCAGCAGTGCATATCCCTGGCCCTGCAAGAATGTGAACTCCGAAAACATATAACGTACGATGCCAGCGCAGTACCATCACTCAACCAGCGCACCCTGAACGCACCTGAATTATTATGTCTGTCAGGTGAATGTGCTCACGCCTGAGCGATGTGATTGGTTTTCCCGACGCTTCGAACGACGACCCAGTAGGCGTCCTGGTTGTGTCAATCGACTGACCCACCTGTCAGAATTTTCCATTCAGAACAGGCACTTGAAACCTGCTAGACAATCACGTCGCTCAAGCGTGAAATCCACTTGTCAGACGTGCGTCCATAGCGCGCTGGTAGTGATGTGGTGACATGCCCGGCTTGCATGACAGCTGTTCGGAGTTCACACTACTGTACAGCCAAGGCTATGCACTGCTAATGAGCTCAAATGAGAGTGAAGCTCGAGTTCAGTGGCCCCCCCTTTGGTATAGACCCAACAAGAGTGATCTGAACCTGGATTTGGGCGAAAACCTTTCATCATCAGTCGAAATGACATCACTAGGGAGTTGTCAAATTGCGAAGCGTAGAGGCGCGTCAGTGAATGTGCGGTGCGGTGCACTGTTGGTAAAAGAATTTTGCGTCTTTAATGCTTCTTTTTCGAAGCGCGACAAGTGACCACATGCACCACTCCAGATTTAACATATTTGGGGAGGAAAGGTATCATCTATTAGAACAACAACTGCGCTGATTTCCCTTGGATATCAGTATCATCGACACAAAAATCTGCGCTTTTCCAGGTGATTCCAAATGTTTGCTACTTCAAGCGTCTCGCCACTAACAACAGTCAGTTGTATGTTTCTTAACTCGCCATTTTTTCACCCAAGCTGTGTAAATACAATCCGATCAAAGGTGAAATCAATGCTAAAATCTGAATATCTCTCTAAGCAAGTTAAATCATTTCATTTTGAATCGACCGTTTACTGCACTCAAGAGGTGGCATAAATGTATTTGCTAAATCGATTCCTCTTGTCTGAGAATTTTGTTCTAAACTGCAACGGTAATAAGCGTTTTACGTACTGAGTTGGTTCATTTATGCGCTCTGACCCAGCACAGAATGCATTTGCTGTGATCTGCTTTTTGTAAGCTACCATGAAAGCCTACCATAGCATACAAGGAGTTCTGAGTTGATTACTTTTTTACGCGGTGCTTATCTCCTTTTTGTTTAAATGTGTCTGTAATAACTTGTAATGACTTGGTGTTATCAGTATACGCATGAGGTGAGCAGTTCACAATAAACTTGTTCGATATGATGAAAGATGTGTTGTTACTGGCCTGTATTCATTCAACGACAACCTCGATCAAAACGCTGGCAAAACTGATTTCAGCGACAGGCCACATCAATTACGAATGTCAGTGATGCGCAGGAAAGGAGGTCTGCATTCTTCCACAAAAATGGAACGTCCACCATGTTTGTGGTTGTCGTTTGAGTCACAGATAGTTCATATCAATTCTAGCATTATTTTAAAATTATTACTATCTCCAGCTGATCTGCTTTCCAATGGTTCCTTCTTTATCACTGAATCACTCAGATCTACTCCATTTTTTTACATAATTTTGGTTTTACTGTTGGCAAGAAAGATTGCTGACCACTGTCATTCTTTCATCACATCTACTCTCCACTCAGATGTCTGAGTTGGGACAAGAAGAGTAAAATTTATAGGTTCCGTTGGTTACAAGTGGAAGTAAACTGACATTATGAGCAGAATTCTGTTAGGTGCTTTACGAGTTTTGAGAACTGTCAAGCTGTGCACGTCGAATTCCAAATTGGCAGGACTAATGCGATGCGGTTTTTTGACCGTATGTGTAAAGACAGTGAACTCATTGAACTCTCTAGCTAACATTAAAAGCCCCAAATACAACTGCATTGTTATTTAGGCCAGATACGAGAGGTAGGATTATCTTTTCTTCCATTTATGACCCACTCCCTAACACGGTGATTTTTGCTTACTTTTTCTAATCCGTATTAGATACAACCCTCGCGTCCAAAAATGCTCACCACGTAGGTGTGGCTCTGAATATTATGTGAATGAGTCATTCGGTTTAGCTGAGCAATAACACACCATTCATTGCTAACAATGTCCGCAGTAGGACGAGAATGAAATTATCATCATCACGTGGATGTGGAGGGAAGAAAGAATTGGTCCCATTTGACCTCCTGTTAAACCCGTTTAATGGTTTCCAATACGTAGGGGAAGTTATCGTGCCACGTCAAGGTTATGATAAGAAGGGGATATTTGTGATATGCCGTTAGCCGAAGCGCCCTGCACTTCATTGTTTTGAGCCAACTTCAAACACCGAACAGACGCTTGTTCGACTTGTTTTTTTTCAAACCCAGCTCATTAGGACAAATGACCCATACGACCTCTGAGATTAGTTCATATTCACATGTGCCAGCCCACAGTTTTCTAACAGGCCGTTACAATCTGCAGCTAAATTTACCGGTGATGGGACTCCCTACGGGGCTGACGCGGAATTCGAGTGTTCAAAAATAGTAATAGAAGTGGGTGAGATTTTGTTCCACAGATAAAGTCTACGATTGTCAAAAACCGAGGTATGTTTCGCAGCTGTTTCTACATCGGTAGTGTGTAATGAGGTAAGAACTCCGTCTGTGGGAGGTTTGTCTATCCTGTTAGACTCATCACAGGTACTTTTATGTGTTCTTCTGGCATTGGGAACTTTGATGTCGTTACTTACTTCTGCTTGCTTATCCTTTTTTGGTTTTACAAAAATATGCGGCATACAAATCTTGTGTAGTTTCTTCAATTAACTAATGAATTCCTATCTCTGGGAGTAGCCTCTCCTTCTGGAGTTGAATGCTGAGTAAATTATGAACTCTTGATGCTGACACCTCCGGCTTTAATAGGACCTGGGATATTTTTTGCAAAATTGGTCGACTGGGTTTCGCCACAGTTTCAACTCATTGTCGTAAAGTAGATCGACGCGTTTTAATCAGCCAATCTGGATACTATAAGGGCAATTGGCTGCCACTAGTTAATGTTTATTTAACACGCTAGAAACAGATAGATTATCAACTCACGCCTGACTGAGTCTCAGTTGCGAAAGAGTTTGGTGACAGATTCCTGAAGCATTACATTTGCGCACAGCTCCTGAGATTTGACGCTAGGGCCGGAAAACAAAGATATTAATACCTACCTCGGTGTGGTGTTAAACTTGTTTTCCTTGTCGGTTGTCAGTGGGGGGAGTGGACCGATCAGGACGCATTGGGTGGTGTAAAACCTATCTGGGACCAAACGGAACGATCAGATACGTTCTCGAGGAATCGTACAATCTAGGAACAGATTGGTAGCTAAAAAAATGAAAAACTTATGAGTAAAAATGAAAAAAAATAAATGTTTCTAGTTGAAGGTTTTCGACAATTCAGACATATTTAGGAGGCAGACGTCGCTTCGGAGTGGTGAGGAAAATTTTCCTAGTTCTAATGAAAAATGAGTACATCTGTGCTATGATTGACACCGCCAGGATATGCAGAATAGCCCATAGTATATCCAAGTAGACTGAGAATGCTGATCATATAATATAATCAGTCAACTCTGACCAATCCGTCTACCGAATAACTGTCCCCTTAACTAAGTAATGCATGGGTTAAAAACTGGAACTGTGATTAAACAATCATGGAACCGGTCAACACTGCTCCCCGTTTTCCTGATCACTAGCCAATAAATCAAACTAACATGAACCGCAACTTAGTTTACGAATACCACTTTCCTGAATAAGCCGGGAAGTCATAAGCAACAGTTGGAATGAACAAAAAACGCTTGTTTGACGATGTAACGGTTACATTTCCCAACGAACAAACTCAATAAGGACCGGAAACGTGACTGTCATGATAGAAGGAGCCTACCAGAAGAATGTGGTGGCCCAAAATTGTGCATCACCCAGTTTCCTTGAGCCACCACAATTGTACTTCTTCGACTTGAAATACGTTGCTGAAGACACAATAAATTAAAAGCCTTTGGAAGGCATGATTACTTCTCGGAGTTATGGTGTTTTCAGGATCGAAATGTCAAGATCAAGACTCCTGGTGCTTACAACAGTTTCTGCTAGTTTCCTCAATCCCAAGGTTATTGAACTACTAAGAACTAGACGCTAGAATTTCTACTAACAAATATATCCACAATGAGTACACTTCATAATCTCACTTAAATAACCTGTCATAATAGTAATAATAATAATAAAGTCATTTGCTGCTATAAGCATTTTAGGCCTTGCTGGCTGTGTGTTGCTTGAGCAGGCTGGACGGTATTGAGTACTCTGGGGCTGTTTAGCGCCAGATCTTCCATATCAACAAAATGCAGTTGGAGGATCATCATTCGTCTTTAACTTTGTTATCGGTTCTCAACAACACCTAAACATCGATTCACACTGCACTCACGTAATTGCTCATATCTCATAAAATCCATTCGACAGGCACTGATCTTTTAATCGGTAGCACGAGCACAAACAACATTGTACGCTTCGATAGGAGCCGTTGCATACCAACTGGCGGTCGCCGCAAAATACCTGTAGATCTCACATAAGCTTACATTAAGGCAGTGCATTTATCCTATTCTTCCAGCTGGCCAAAAATTTCACATTCGCACAAGTTGACCATCTCGGAAATCACGCAACTGGAAACCTCTAGTATGTTGAAATCTGTGCTATCCACTCACGCGCTACTGTTCCACTCAGGGGTCTAAATTTTAAAAAGCCCTTTCCTAGAATTCTATGGTTGTTATTGCAAAACCGGTTAACAGGCCGAAGCCTGGATATACTTGATGAGTGTCCTCCAACTACTTGGTTAATCCCGTTATGATTGAGATATTTCATTTTTTTTACAAATAAACACCGAATATCCGCAGGCCTTGACAGTTTGTAAAAAGACCCTCTTGTCAGTGCTACCTCCTGCAGCTGACAAGGCTGATATCATTATCTTTCATGAAAGCTGTCAATGATGTGTACATTGATAAGGTCATTTCAAGCGCTTGACGGACGCTTTTGGTTTTGTTTGTTGTACTACTCATAATATGTTGTCTTTGAATACCTGTCCATTAGGAAGGTCCTCGCCTGCGGACTGAAGAGAGTTTAGGCTCAGGTATGAATGAACACCATGAACCATGATCTCCTCACTCGCAGATATTAGTTGTAGTTATGGGCACGGGCAGGATATAAAAATACAGAAGAGCAACAAAAGTTTGCAGGCAACAAATCGCAGGTACACTTTTTAGATACTGAGGCTACTGATTAGTTCCGTTATTTGGTTATGCCAGATTGGTTCTTCGACCATCAGTCAGATTCTTAAGCTGACACGAAGCATAACTCGACTTCAGTCAGACCACCTGTGTAAGGAGGAAAGCCCCTCGCTGCGACGTTTTTTATTAGCAAACACCAACTAAGCAGCTACAAACTATTGGACAGGAAAGTAGACATTTCATAGGTACATAGTTACTAAAAAAAATGAACATGCTCACTCGTCTTCTTGAACATTCATGGATACTGACTGACTATCAGGCCACTGTAAACGAACACTGCAAAGCAGTTCCACAAGTTTTGTAATAAACTTCACCTTCCATTAGACGCGGGGCGGAGCTTTGAGGAGACCACAGGCTACTCGCATGCCTCATCAGTAATGTCCACATTTTCACCTGTAGATCTTTATTACAACACACCCTACCCACTGGCCTACTTTCTGTTTTAAAGAAACGGTTGAATTCTTATCATTCAAAGGTTTTCCAAAATCGACATTAGCGAGACAAGGTTCATTTTTTACTAGCCAACTTTGATTGTTCTGTAGACCGCGCTCGATCCTACTTAGGTGACCCAGAACCAAAAGCACGGCGATTCACCACATGTGTGTAATGCTAATTGAAAACAAATGGTCCTAAGTGGTCTCAAATGGTCTCAATGTGGCCATTTTTCATTAGCATATGACAGTACCGGTCACCTTGCGGCACCACGCACGAACAAGTCACTAACAGGCTGTCGCTACGAAACGTTAGCTTAACCAAAGCTAAATCAGGTTTTCTCTTTTCCGGCATCACTCTTACAAAGCCGCTGCAGGTAGCTTGATATGATAAGGAACTAGATTCAAGCATTTGAAAAAGCTGTGTGTTATTATTTCCGCCAAACTTTAAAGTTGAAACATACATTTTGATTATGAAAATCCCCCGGTCCAGTGGAAGAAACTGTTCAAGTTGTTCCACATTCCACTTGAATTTAAATCTGACAATACGATACTGTCCGTTGGTGTCAGTGATGTAACCTGTGAAGAATGAGTCAACTCTAGAAGCAGAAGGAAGTTTGAATGTTCCCTCCATGGGCCACGCGAGGATATGTAGAGAATTCGTCACTCAAAGCGGCAGCCAATAGGTGACCACGTGATGCGTTTTCCGTTTTCGAAGGATGAGTGGCACTATGACTGTTAACCACAATGCTAATCAGCCACTCGTGCCTAAACTGTTAAGTGTTCAACCGTTGACCAGAACGTCGCGGGTTCATAACTCTGAGCTTCGTGATACCCACCCTGTTGATGATTCCCAGCAAGGATAAAACAGTCGCTTCCAGGCTTCACCGACAGAATGAATTTCGGTAGTTGGTATGCAGAAACGAAGGCTTCAAAAAGACTATAAACTCGTTTGTGTCTTCCACCCCGGATTGAAATAATGTGTCTTCTCTTCGGGACGAGTGGATGACTTTTCAAAAGTGGACAGCTTCGTCGGGATTTTCATAACTTTTGACTCAAAAAGGTCATAAAATGCTACTTGCGGGCGTACTTTCATTCGCTGTACTCAATCATTCATGCTTTTCGAGCATGTCGATAGTTGATCACAACCGTTAAAGGATGGGTTGTACTCACTAAAGTGCAGTGCAGAAACAAACTTCGTTTGACTTTTCTAAATTTAGGAGGCATTTTCCATCTAACTCTTTTAATTCTTTAACAAATTTCATTTTTATCCCTTTAAAAGAAATAAAACCAATCATTCCAGTCATTCAGCTACAATGGGCCATTAATTTAGACAGTTTAAAAAAGTCAAAGTGTCTTGTCTGACAAGTCATATGTCAACTGCATGGTGAATTTTTCCATCTCAGTTTAACTATAGCCGATCGTGGCTCTCATGTTATTTTTTACCTCTGTAACTTTTGACAGTTCATGCAGTTAGGCCTTCATCATTTTCGTGAAACAGCAACCGTTTGGCATCTGGTTAGAGAAACGGTAGAAGCAAAATCATGCATATTTGATTAGGCATGGTTTGGAAATTAACAGAAACGTCGCCTTTTCCAATCCCTTTCGAATGTTCGAATTCTCGTATGTTTTCTTCTGAAAACTCAAATGTGGAATATACACGGCACCGTTGCCCTACTGTTTGCTTATTGAGTCATTCTCATCGATTTACTCGTTTAAACTCGAAGCCAACTATCCATGAACTTGAAATACCAGAACAATGGCTTGGCAGTTGTCTGTTTACTGCCTCAGTGTCAGCTACGTATTTAAACCCTTCAGAAAGTGTAAGGCTACGATTTCTAAATACGTGGCCTTTGCATTTGAAATTAACTCGGCCAAGTCACTTGCTTTTTCTCCAGCCTCGATTGCAGCACTTTGATTGGACAGATTTATACCTGACAGAGGTACCAGTGGGTAACGATTGCAGCACTTTGATTGGACAGATTTAAACCTGACAGAGGTACCAGTGGTATCAGAATAAGAACAAAGGTAGAGAAAAAGCTTGTCCCTTGTAATGGGTCCTCTTAGTTAGTGCGTCACAAATGTATTTCGTACTAGTGAGAAACCACGTTAATTATTAATTGCATCTGTAGAAAAAGTGGACGAAGAGGAGAAAAAGGAATTGCTGAGTAAAACTGACCGCGTTACGATCAGATTAGGATTTGGAATTGGAATGGATTGTAGGCCAACAGAAATTCAAAGGTCGCACAAGTTCCTGTTAAAAATAGGAGTTTCAATTATGCAGCCGGATTCCGATGTGCCTTCTCATCGACAACAGGGTGTGGTAATCCTCGTAAAGGGTTCAGCTTTAGCCGGTATGATTCATGGAAGTTATTTTCATCTTGTGTGGTTTGAGTGAAATGGGCCAAATGGAGCACGGCTGAACTCACACTGAAGTGTTCTATGGGCTACACAAGGAAGCCGCCCTGTGTGCCTGGCAAGCGGCCTGTCACATGACTGAGGTATGATGCTCCACAAAAACACAGTCGCTTATACACAAAAGTTGACGATATGGACTTTGAGTATTTGAGTGTTTTCTTCCAGACGGGCTTTCCATAACCAGGTGTTTCGACCTCTCGAGTAGGTGGTTACGCCAAAATTCTCGAAAGAATAAAGAACCGGTCTTCGGATTGTGGTTTGAACCATTGAGTCGAAGGGCCAGAGGCGAGCGAAGGACACTGGTGGTTTGGGAATGGCACCAATTCTCTGTCACAAGCCAGAGGTGTGTAGATACACCAACTTCAAACGTTTTAACCCCCTCTTAAAATAAGAGTAAACATGCCCAAAAGACCTACTGTCCTCTTTGCTGACAATAAAACATCTTCCCATACATCTAACCGCCTTTTGTAAGGTTATACCGGACGATTAACAAAAACTCTAGGAGGTTGATTACGCGTTCCACATATCTGGAACTTCAATAGACCGTCAATGGGATCATGGAAGCGGGTTCTCATCAGTTGATACTGTGAAAGATAACATACCGAATTATTCAAATCGCATCAATGCGAGGGTAACGAGTATTCAGTCGCTGCTGTTAAAGGGACCCCGAGCCACTTTATTAGGGTGTATATCCCACAACATTCTATTCATAAGCTGAGCAGAAAGAAATCTGCGGAAAAAATTCAACTATCAGCATGTCGATTTGGTCAGTTGACCATGGATCCAAGAGACTTCCAATCATGGTTTGCTCATAAAGGTGCCGGTAACACCACTAATGATGCAGTCATGTGATTCAAACCACGATTTTCCCTACAATAAACCCCTCGTCTTAAGACGAATTTGCTACCTCTTTAGATGGTCACTCACGGATTGTTCAGCACAACGGCACCACACACAGTAGAACAATGTACAGTTTCTCGAACGACTTAAAGTACTTCTGCTAGGCTTTGCATGCCATGTTGTTTGGGAATTATGTAAACACATTAATTCGTTTTGAGGTGATTTGTTTAACTACCCACATTTAAAATAGCTGGGGTTTTGAGAAAATCTACTAATACGTTCGTACTATTTTAAAAGAATTTATGCCCACCGATCCGTTGGCACTTTGAAACACGCTAATTCCTCACAATATCCAAAGGAACTAATCTCTCAACAGAAACAACGACACCAGAACCCAAAACCTGGGTCGGTTTCTTTAAATTCTAATCACTTAATAAAACTGGAAAATTTCGTCTGTTGGATGTGCTAAATGCATTGATTTCTATTCTCTAAAGGAGTTGAATGTCATATTGAGGCTGGATCAAGCAGCACCGTTCTCCCAAAACAGTATAGTTTAGAACTACCCAGAAACTTCCAGTTAATTGACCTATATGCAGATAGGAACCGCCGAACGCTTAGTTTGTCTAAATACTAACCAAGACGGTTCAGGACAACCGATGAGATATTTTCTTCCTTAAAACAAATAACGATAGAAAACCTTCAAATCTTGTAAAAAAAAATTACTGGCTTATGATGACAACTGGGCGAAAAGGTGATTATCAGCAGCAGGCCGCTTTTTTTAAATTTTTCACTTGGTAGACATTGTACTTCGGAGCTACGTGATGAATATGAACTCTCCATATCAAAATGTGTTTCTTATATGACAACCTGGAAGAAGTGTAACGATTCTAATAGTACGAGCTAAAACACATCTTTGAACCATATGGGTTTCCAAACATTTATTTAACGGGCACTTATATGGAATTTAACAACACTGTACTCCTTCTTACAGTCAATGGGATGGGATGAATTTCACTCCTGTTTCCTGAATCTATATATCCAGTACGTAGGCGGTCCAGTCAGATAAGAGGGAACAACCTGACGCTAATTCCTGGCACATTATTTCCTGGATTAAAACACTATTATCGATGCCATCAGCGATGTATGCGGTGAAACACTGTACTGAATACTCTTACTGATTTAAGACAGAAGGATGTGGCTAAGCCTCACAATCTGTCAGCTGCATGGGTCCGGGATACATTATGCGAAAGTTGGATGGGCCATCTTACGGCAGTGTTTTCACCGTTTACCCCAGCGCTGTGCGACCACTTGCTTGCGTTCGTGGGAAATTTGGATCAGAGCGGTTTCTGAGCCTAGTCCGCATGACGAGGTCTTCCCGGGACTTTAGCTACCTGGGAGCAATGTTATTGCAAACCTTTCAAGGACCCCATGGACAACTTGGTACTTCCAAGCCCTTGAGATTTGGAATACAAAATGTTAGTCATAACAGCGGGATTTTATTTGTTCTGGAAACCAGTCCACCACTTTTCTCCGTCCATATTAGTGGTTAACGGTGAAAAATGTTAACCATGGACACACCCGACCGAGTTTCGACTTTCCCTTTCCAATCTAGTAATACAAGCTATCATTTCCTTCCAAAATCTGCTGCTCCTCAAAACTGACTACAGGGTAACCACTGTACTTCTCTCTTGCAAAGACTTCGTCTATATTAGATCGTGTTGTCCCCACTGAAGCTTTTCTCATCGCTGAAAATCAGACTGCATTCAGTTTTTCAGATTCTCTCCACTCGAAATCTGAACCAGCGTCTTGCTGTTTCACATAATCTTGTATTGCACTATTTTCCACTCTCTGTCGATTTATAATTCTGAGGTTCAGTTTTATGTATTCGTAAAATACTTCAGCCTAAATTATGTCTGTCTCCTTTTTGTCTTATCAAAATTCTTAGCTTTGCTAAGAATGAGATGATTTGGGAGTAAAGTGCAATAGTTTTTGACGCGGTTAGTTTGTCCTTTACTCTCCGCTTGTCCAAACACACTTTAACAATGAGATACAGAATCTCACTGAACTACTTGGTATTCTTTAGCTCAAGCAAATAGTTTAGCTTTAAAGTTGAATAATCTTTCATTTTGTGGTATAATAGTTTGTCCTCAGTACATTTTAACTACCCCGGAAGTGAAAAGTTATCCTCTTTCCGAATATGACGTGTCTATACTGGGAAGAACTTATGTCGCTTGGAAAAACGCAGTGGTTCAATAACACTGACAGTGTATGCATTCGTATGTGCTGCAAGAAAGTTCAGCCAGACTAAGCATGTAATCTCTCTCTAATGCCTTACAAAGTGCTTTTACTCGCACCACACAAGCGGCCTTCAAAAATCACCTCACAAAACGTCCTATTCCTCTCCGGTTATCCTGGATCTTTCCATTGGTTTCTCATGACAGTCGGATGAAATGCTCGTTCCGCGCGTCAGGTCCAAAGATATCGCGTTGAACTATCCATGTTTCAATTCGTCCTACCATGAAAATCAACTGTAAAAGGAAAATACAATGACGTGCATAGGTAGACACACACTCGGTGCTCGATTAGCAATAAAGGATTCTCAAAAGACAGGCAAAGTCATAACAACATTGCACACAAATAAGCTGGGTTTCGGTCTGCATCAGAACTTTACCCATACTAAAACTGCCCAGACAGTGGAGGCCACAATACATGTATTTTATCATATCTCGCCTAAAAGGGCTCCGCCGAAGTAAACTGTAAAGATTGATAAACAATACAATCGTTAAAACGGCCAACATTGCACTTAGGAAACAGTCAAAGACCTCACAGTTGAAAATAGACATAAACTGGATGACGCTATCATCCAGTTTTGAAAACTGATAATTTGTTGGTGCGTGAAAATGCTGAAAATATTTTAAACCCTGTATCACAAAAACGCCTCACAAGAAACAGCTCGCTATAAACATGATTGATCCCAAGTATAGTGGTGAGACGCCAGTTTGGCAGAGCAAATGTTTAGGGTCTTCACGGCTAGCTAAAAGTAGAGTACGTCCTTATGATTGGGCCGCGGTTTTTTACACATATATTCATTTCCAATGAAAGCATCAATTTTCAAAATCGAAGATAAACTAAGCATACAAAAAGATCGAGTACGTTCTGCTTCAAACTTCTATATTTTGCGTACTCAGTGGGAGATATTTGCACAAAACTAAGAAATAAAATGACCTTCAGCTTGTCTTCAATTATGCAAAAATTCGAAAGATGAGGCAAAACCCGTTAATTTATGTGAGCATTGGGACTGAAAATAACTACTATTTGACAAAACTTATAAGGTCATCACCAACCTTATAAGTAGTGATGTCATGAAATTTGTTTCGATATCTTGAATACCATTCTCAAGACCCATTTTAACCGAAAAGCGATTAATCCTTTGCACAGTATGCTCACTTACAATATAGCGAGTGTTATTACCACTAGCTTTATTGACAGGTGGGTATTCAGAAAAAAATTGTTAACTCCTATTGGTTTGTTTAAATACTTATTCCTGTGGTTCACGAACCCCTAGAGTCTGTTCTTAAATTTACTGTTCCCACACATAGAAAGAATACCCCAAATCCAATGGTTCAAATGTGAGAAGCATAAGTCCTTGAAATTTCTGTACTGGTAGAGAAACGAACACAGGGATTTCCTCTTCCTCACTTGACTACTTTTTCCGATTCCAATGAGGTTCTACACGGCACACAGACATTATTCACTGTATGTGGATGGTGATTGTGAATTATGAATTATTCCTTGTATTTGAGCCTTTCAAATCAAAAATTCTTTATTCGGTTAACTTGGAGGAAGGCGGTTGAAAAATCGATATCCAGGGGAGGTTTCCGATTTGGCAACCAAACCGGAGTTTCAGCCAATTTGTAAGGTTATTCTGTGAAGTTTCAGAATTTCATTTTCACATGTTTTGCACCTTATCCGGAATTTTTCCTACCATCAAGCGTCATTGAGGAAACAGAGCCTTCAAGCCCAATTCATCCAACATCAGGGGTCCATATAGTCCTCATACTCATCAATGTGAACGTATAGTCTTCAGAACAGAAGACAGAACACACAGTACGCAAGCACACAGTAAAAGGATGTGTTATGCAGTATCCTAAAAAGCTATTAAACATTTCGTTAATTCAAACTGAATGAGTGATGAGAACGTTTCTGAAATCTTGGATGGAATTTGTAAACGGCTCATTAAAATGGTCACAGTATGAGAACTGTTTAGTTTATTGTAGTAGGATAGGGAAGACAAACTGACGGAAAATGCAGACTCATCTACTTTCTAGATCACTTTATACCCCCCTCTTCTGCCATCTTAAAATGTTCGAATAAATTCTTCGCCCGTGATCTGTCTTTCTGAGAGCTTACAAATCACCAAAATAACCCGGATGCATGTAACAGTAAATTGGCTGTTCTGGAGATAACCTCAAACGGACACATTATTTGCAGTACTTTCACTACCTTGATGTTACCCAATTCTATTTTCCCTTCCCGTATATTTTTTGTATAGCTCAACGGTCAAAATTGTACAGCAATTTCCAAAAGGATTCGATGTTTCGGAGGGCGAAAAAGCTACAAACAAGTGCGCACGCACGAAACTAGGCACCTGGATCCCATTTTTGATGACATTAATGATGATCCAATCAAAATGGAAAAAAACCTGTCTGTGCGTTTGCTATGCCAGCCCAGTCAATTTTTGCCCACAGTTTGTTCGTGGAACCACTGTTTCTAGAAATAGTGGTGTATCAAAAACGTGCTTTTACCGAACCATGTTGCGAGCACATCCTGACTGCTGAATTTGGTACGCTTATGCGGATCTTATTTGATGAATTTAGACTGATGTTATGCATACAAATACTTCTGCCGTAGCTTATGAAGTCAGTGTCTAAAACAGTGTGTATTGGTAGTATCACGTTTCACAAGCTAGCAGTTGCATACTTATCTCCGTTTGATTCAGTAGTACAAGTCGGCGGTTCAACTACCGGTACAAACGAGTATAGGTCATTATTCAAAATTTATTTCTTTACATCACGTGAATAACAATGCGACAAACGAATTTGGCAGAAATGATTCAGTTCTTCCTGTAGCACTTCTCAGGGAATGATGATAATGTCAACAGGAGAGGAATTTTCGCCTCTGAAAGTCATGCAAAGTCAACTTGGTGGTCAAGGTGATATCGTATAACGAGACTGTGGCTTGTCGAGTCATACGGGGGACCAGCACCCAAATAATTGATAGGTAGTGCGTTTATGATTTTGAGGGAAGAAAACCTAATCCGCCAAGAAAACCTCCATCAGAAGCCCACACGACAAAACAGGTAGACAAATGCTGCTGCAGATTTACAAGTACTGAGTCATAAGGACTGTTTCAAATTCATTGGTTACGAGCTGTCACACTTCAGATAACAGCACTCCCCATTTTGCCAACGAACAAGCTCCTCCTCTGTTTGCTGTCAGACGACAAAAGGAAGGTCTAACAAAAATTCAACTATCTTAGCATTATGAACAAGATTTTTTACGTGAACTTGATTCAGATGAATCAACGTGAGGTTAGGCGGTGTATAACCGAGAAATTGTAAAGAACGCAGAGCTGAATTAGGCGTTTCAGTTTGATTCACGCTTAACAGGCACCTGTTACCGGACTCGATGCCTAAAAATTCCCAAACCTAAACTCATCAGTGTGCAGTCACTGACCTCAACTAAGTGCACGCGGGACAAGATTGGTTGTTGACCAACCATCTTTTATCAAACGATAAGTCTTGGAATCGAAGCGCCCTAATGATTCATGATCCAAACAAGGATGAAACACCTATGGTTTGCTTTTCGCTTCTTGGGCGTGGACCGAATTCAGTGACAGAATAAGTACATACAATGAACACACTAAATGAAATGTTACAAAGGGCTATTAATAAACCGGTTAAATGTCCCCGTAAACGATGTCAAGCAAATACCCACTTCAAGCAGTTCTGTTTTTGGTCTTGTCTTTTCGGGCCCCTTGTGGAAAGTCAAATAAAACAGGAGACAAAAGATGTAAGTGAAGCCTAGGCTAAGTAAAAACGATAACGAAAGCAATCCGGCAGATTTTGCGTCCATACTCACCGTCATATGGTTCTGTCAAAGAATTCAAATTGATGGTCAAGTGACCGACTTAATAACAGCCAAACTCTTCTTTACACCAAAGGAGGCTTAGTGAGCCATCTTGGGACCAACTATTTTGGGCACCGACGTCTCAGAGTCTAAATTCCCTATCCATGAGGAAAATTACTCTGTGCTTTAGTCGAGGGCTTTCTAAAACTGGACTCAGTTTGGTAATCATTTAAGTGGGTTTTTTGTGGGTGTAACTAGAGGCTGATTAACCTGGTAATACTTCCCCCTGTTTCCTATCTTCAAGTGCATTCTTAAGGAGTCGTGTTGAATAACCATTTCTCGTTGAACAAAAACCGCGTAGAAGCAGTCTCCAGTTGGAGTAGGTTGAGTGAACAAAGATAATCTGTTTCCATGAGATTTGTACCCATAATTTCTAAACGCTTTTCTGAAGAAGGCTTAAGCAGTCAACAACTGTAAATGATAAAAAGTGCTCTCAAAAGTCATAGCTTCTCGGCTTCTCAGACGCAGCTATTTTCAAAGCACAACTGAGCAGTTATCAGGTATCCCTGGCTGTGAAGCTACGGACAGGTAATCCTGCTTCATTGTCTGGATTTGGTTTGGCTTCTATAGATTAATACTTGAGTTAATAGCTCAGAATCTTAATCAGGAGTAAGAATATTTTAATATAAAACATTTCTTTGTGCGTGTGAAATAGTACTCTTCTTTTGAATAGACAAGATATTTGAATGGCTTCAATCTCAACCCAAGCAAAATTTCTCTCTCCCATCCGTACAGTTCTAGTTAATTCAAAAAGACTTAACTGTACGAAAATTTATGGTCTGCTGGTGAAGCATCGAGAAAACAAACAGTAATACGATTTGACATGTCCGTCAGCATGGCGTTTTCCTTTCGCTTCCCCTGCTATCGTCCCCCCTCCCACCGAATTCTCTGTGAAAAAAAGTAAAAAGAGGCGGATGAGTGGTTAGCTGACATCAAACCACTTTAGTGAGAAAAAAATATATTCCTAGCCAAACCCCGAGAAAAACGATTCTGCCGGTAATGATATATTAGAATCTGCAAGTGATAGGGCAAAATACCAGGGCGCCAAAACATTTCCTCTGCCGGTGACTTGACATGGCACCAAGTTCTTCCTATTGAGACCAGAACAAGATGAAAATTTTGGTCTTCGCTAGCATCTCGCCTTTAAACCAGTTGCGAATATCTTTGTCATTTGTTGGAATAACCTAAAATATGATACATTATATGAGCATCGAACTGATCCCACAAGTTGTCGATCACCCTAACTGCCTGTCTGTTTCACGACAGTTGAACCACGGCACAAGGCGAAATAATCTCCAAACGTTTTGTAAATAATGATCATCCAGAAGAGTAATTTTATATTTAGAAAAGGTAAACAGGGTTTAGGAGACTTTGGTCACTTATCTCACCTGTATGCAGCAGGCGTGAAGCTCCTGAACTACCAATATTGGCCATCTTATTTGACTCTATGGCGGCTCATCGGTTGTAAGATCTCATTCGAACTTATATCCAATAAAAGGCCTAGAAATGTTTAGCACTTATATGTCCCAGCTTCATGGAACACTGGCAAGCTAGGGTAACCCTCGTTGCATACTTAGATTCGTTCTCAATGGCATAACATGTTTTTGAATTTTTAGTAAACTTCCAACTCGTAGAATCTCTTTTGCTATTGGTTTTGGGTACTTTCATGCGACTCATACTTCCATGCAACCTGAACAATGGACGATTTCCGCTCAACTGCATCTCGATACAAACGTTGCTTTCATGAGTCGGCTTTCTTTAATTTATGTTCAACTGTGAAGTCTCGGTCAGTTGGGCGTTATGTCTGATGCTGTTTTAGCCCCTGTTATCAAGAAAGTTGCTTTCATGAGTCGGCTTTCTTTAATTCATGTTCAGCTGTGAAGGTCTCGGTCAACTGGGCGTTGTGTCTGATGAGGTTTTAGCCCCGGTTATCAAGAAGTCGCATGCAACTTAACTGTATGATAGTGTGATAACAAAAAGACACCATGCAACTGCATTGCTGAACGGCGGAAGATTAGAAATGATCTGATACGTCTAGCGATCTCGTTTTGAACCGTTCCTTTTTTCCTCTTCCGTGGAAAGTATGCCCTGCATATGGTCAGGTGGGTTCTGAAAATGCACCTTCGTTAGTAATTTGTTCTTCTCTTTTGAAGGGATTTTTCCATCCAAAAGCAACGATGAAAACTTTCGGTTCTGTTTTCTGCATGCCATTAGGGAAACGCTGAACGAATATTGTTGCAGCCACAGAGCTGGGGTCAATGACTTGTCGGTATTTCGTCCTTTCCAGTTCATTAATTGTGTTTGTAAATTATCTTGAAGCAGTTTTCGTCGCTGGATACCTCTAATCTGATATTTCAGACTAAAGACAAGTTGATAAGTAGAACGGCAGGCCGTCGCTGAATCAACTGCACCTGAAAGGCTTCAATATGGCATTCGGTCAATCTGATATATTTTGCCCCGGTTTGCCAAAGGTCTGCCCTAGACGATATGCTTACAAGTTTAGCTAGAAACCGAGCCGGGTTTGTACATCCCTTGTAAAACTAAAAGCTGTTTGAGAAACTCAACGCATTGGTTCAGTTTTAGAAAAATAACAAACAGACCCAGGCTAGGGGATGTCAACTTTTCAATTACCTTTTAGCAAAACGAGTGCGAAAAACTGGATTTAAATGTAAATGGCATATCAGCAAAGAGTGGGTGCTAGGTCTAACGACAAAAAATGTGTTGGTTTAATTCCACTGGGGATGCATGACTCAAAATAGGCTGTCTTGTTCTGATCCATAAAGCCTGAAAAAAGGCCATGGCTTCCCACTGTTATGTCACAGAAAGTAGCCAGTACTTCCGCTTTAGAAGTTTCACGCTTAAGTGTCTTAGTGTGGCAGACAGACACCAACAGACCAGCCACCTAAGGATATTTTCTTGAGATGCTGATCACCAGTAACTTCCCCGAGAGTTCTGTCAGTCCACGCAGCAAATGAAGGACGCCATTTGATTTGGTTCCGACTATCCGGAAGAGGAACGTCTTATAGTGTCACCTGACAAACATTCCGCGAACTCTGCACCAAACTGCACGTTTTCACCTCTTTGTTTATCACAGAATAATACTTCATACTATGTCCATGACCAGTCTACCACACTGGTCATCTATCAGAATATTTGCATTTGCAGTGAAGACTAAATGGGTAGAACAGGCTGAAATCTTTCTCAACGAACACAACGGACAGAATATGATTATCGAACAACTTCTGGGCATCATTCCACAGCCTGCTTCGAAATGGGTCAGAGCGTATCCCTCTCAGATGCCCACAATTCAGCTGCGCATACCAAATCCGAAATGTGTTGACTTTTTGTGGAGCAGGTCAATCAAAACACAACAACCAGAATCGTGCGCGCAAAAATCATCAGTTCAGTCTGATCGTCCACTTCGACCTCATACAACATTCTGTGACTAGACCTTGTGTGACTTACAATGTCCACTCTTTCTGAACATGTCTTTACGAATAAATTCAAAACTTTACGTTTCTGGCTTCGAAGTAACTAAGATTATGGCACCCCTAAACCACACTGTTTTAATTAACTCACGAAGGCGATCCAGGATTTTACGTTTTACGAAAATTTAAAGGTTGGCATGTCGTCCATCGCTACGATGCTTCAAGGGAACCAATCTCATATTCCTCAAAATCATTCGTGGACTATTCACGCATCCTGAACCTCGCGACTTAGCAGTTCTTCGTTCGTAGTCGCTAAGTACACAGTTTTTTGTGATTCTAACTCAGTGGATTTTATTTCTTTTACCGCCAGTAACTCTTTATCTGGCTATTGACCTAAGTTTGGTGTGTTCTTTATTTGGTTCTGCATGGTGTTCAGTCTGTTTCGTCATTTCCCTTGGCAGTATTTTTTTATTTCTGGAGATGTCCCGTGGTGCACTTTATTAACCCGCTTGTCGATCATGGTCAATAGTAATGACAAAAAATCTCCCCGAATTCCGCACCACAAAATTCCTTCATACGAATAAATGGTTTCAGTGTTTTTACTCAGAACTCAACACACCTTTGTTTCAGGTTATGCCAAACAGCAGTGCTGATCGCCACTTCAAACCACTTAAGGCTAACCAACCCTCTAAATTTGAATGTCTTCGGAACAGCAAACCACTTGAGAAAGGCTGGAATTTTAAGCTCTTTTAAAAAGCTATTGCAACAGGAGATTTAACCAAGGCTGTTTGCAACATCTGAAGTAGAATTCCAGCGATGCATTAATTAAAATGTTGAGGAGGCTGTCCACTAAACGGGGCTGTCAGTTACCATGATTGGTGGATTAACTGACGACCGTTAATAAAACGCGTATGTATTCTAAGGGTTGCATTACACATAACGGTTAGGCTCGGTTTGGAACCAATCGTCACCTGACTATTTATGTCACTCTCTTGTGGCGGGCTATAATCATTGCCGCTACCAGAGTACTAAAAACTAAGGGTAAGATATCTTCAACTGATGGTAACGTGGGGAAATTTGTGAAATTAGAATTGAGATGTAACGCAAATTTTTGCCGAAAGCCGAGGAAAACTGTGCAGCTGCCTCATCCTTATTAAGGGTCATCAGCGATGTATATCTGATGAAATTCCGGGGAGTTTCAAATTCATCACCTCCTTGGCTAGTAGTTTAAACCTCTAAAGTTTCGGCCGTGAGTGGCTGATCATCTGTGCGATTAGCCGCACTTAGACGGGACATGGCACCTTTCAACCTTCAATATCATGGACACTACATCACTTTGCAAGTATTGACTGGTTCCTTGAGTGACTTCGTCAAATTCTCAGAAAGGGGTTTCATTTGTCTGAGTATTCTTCCTCTTGTTTGAACCTCAAGAACAAAAGTTCGATTTCCAACTCAATTTGTTTCTATAGCGTATTTCACCAATTTTTCGTTCCTTCATGTTTTTGGACCAGTGATTATTTACAAATTTTGATTTTCTAGGCTCCTTAAGTCCCGATAAAAATTTGAGTACATGGAGAGCTATTTATCACTCAAACTTAATCTAATGATTTCTTCAGCAATGGACTGCCGCGATTGTATTCTGGTGAATTTTCTGAAAAACTTGGACAAGTTATCTGTAGACATTAACTTCACTGAGTAGGATAATGACGCCTGGGATTTAGGATGTAAACGACTTTGGAATATGGAACAAAACCTTCCGGGAATGGTCTGCAGACACGATAAATTGCTGCTGCCTTAAAGTCATGTAACTACTGCGCATGACCATTGTATGAAATGGTTACATTTTGTAACGTAAGTCTTTAAAGGTGTTCATCTAGGGAAGCCTGCTATTTAATCTTAGCAAAAAGAATGTGCAGCTACTTGGCTAACCACTGCCATTTGCGTATCAAACAGAATAAGACCGGCGAAGCAAATCAGATGATTGAACACACGTCTTACCATGAAGAAGGTGGCAGAATCCTTCCGCCAGTGATACAGTTGTATGTCAGTAGATTTCCGCGAACAACAAATTTCTTCTGAGACAATCATCCTATTTTAAGTTTCCGCTTTCCGTTTATCCTTCATCCATACTTCCTTCATCCACATGCGCTGATCAAATCCAGTCCACAAACTGCCTGTAAATCTGACAGCCACAGCGTAGTTGTGCGCACAATTATGAAGTTGCTGTGAATTCACTTACCCACCCATCTAAATCTGACATAGTAATACTTTCCATGTTCCAAAGCAGTCTGGACATCGCAGTTATATGCAGCAGAAAAAGCAGTCACACACAGAGTATAATCATACTTCTGTTCCTGGATATAACACTTTAGAATATGTGTGCATCTGTTACTGTAATTATTCTTTTCCAATGGGCAAATTACTATGAGGCAAATAAATGCAGTCTGTTGCGTCAACATGCTTCGATTACAGAGCGCACTGTGTATCATTCGATGCGAAATTTTCTTGGTACGAAGAAAAATATGACTATTTTTGACATCAACAAACGAATTAAGCTCCCCATGGTTGCACTCCCAAACGTTGTATAGCCCATACCGATTTGTCCGTTAGGCGGCGGTTTTTGTGTCCACATTGGATCGACGTCATGCTCACACTTTCTGCGAGATAAGGCAGACCACTGATTGATGTGACTCTGATGATGATGTCAAGCGACTCCGTCCGATTAAAGTCAAAATGAATATTGTTGAAGTCATTTGTGCTTTTAAGCAGCTGGTTATCCTAACTGAAATCACAACAAAAACCGCGTAGACAACATCTGAAAAACGGCGTCTGTGATCCGTCAGCTTTTCGTTTGAATTCATGGACTAGGAAGCGTGGGAAAACAGTGAGGAGTATCGCGATATCTCGAATATCGTAGCAACTGAAACGTGAGGCGGCCTGGTGCAGCACATTCACTTGCCTGGAAATATCACCAACGAGAGATTTAGCTGGGTTCTAGGTGAGTACTTCGCACAAACTAAATTTGTTTGCAAATGAGTGTATATCGCTAGTGAGGCGTAAGGTTGTTGCGATAAGTAGGTGACATAATTGATGCAGCCTAATCTCCAAAAAGAGGCCGTGTCCAAGCATTTCCAACAGAGCGCTGTTGCAGGTTGCAAGCGGAAATAGTTGGCAGTAAACCACAATGCTCATGGTATCAGGCTGGTCTGGTGCAGATTTCTTGGTTCCGAAACACTAATCAATAAATCAGCCGGAGCATTTGAGGTGTTATGTATTAGATTTATACTTCCGACACTGAAAGTCGAGTGAATCCTTGAGCTGTACTCTTTACTTATGTTTCCATTTAGTGGAAAAGATATTTGAGTTTACCCTTACTGCAAAATGAATTTAATTATATTTGCGCTGTGATCTGACTTCTCTCCGTCACCTTCCGATCTCCTGAGTCTCACGGTCTAGTCGAATTTGGCGTCCATGAAACTCAGGCAGACCTTCTTTCTTGTTATCGTTCGCTACTTGCCGTCAGTTAGTAGTAAAAACATATCTTTGTTCGTCTGATTGCAGATCCCAAGCACCTTCACCGGAAGTTGTCCAACGCATGGGCCACACTATATCCTCAGTTCCAGCCCTACTAACGGTGGTCTATCCGGAGTTCCTATCCAACCAGCAGTATACGCGGTTAGTTCTATCTTGGATTCCTGTGGAGCAACTCTGCATTTAAAACAAACTCTGGAGGACGGAACTATCTGCACCATCGACAGTCTAGGTCATTCTAACCCCACTGACAACGCGACTGAGAAGACATTATCCTGGATTCCTATCCCGTTAATGGCAGGCTCCGCACCAACGGTGTCCTCTACCAATGTTGTTTGCATTGATCCACTCAAACCTATGGAGCCAAACCAGTACAACTAATGTATGAAAGTCGCTTGCAATACTATCGGAGAGATGTCGACCATTTGTACAGTTTTCGAACAAACTACTTAGTATATTAGGTACTCATCGATTTCTACTGCAATCGCATTACGTATTAAACATATACGCCCGAGATTCTTCAGGCTTTTTTCACTGCGCTGAATTAAGGGGCAAGTAACACACAAAAGATGCAAGATGAGATTGAAATGTCTACCATAGAAAATAATGAACAAAAAATCGCATTTGAACAACCCTTTTCCGAAGCAGTATGCTGTGATTCAAAGTTTAGGCGAACAAAGTTGCAGCATTCACTCACCGTAAGGAAAACTGAAGGTGCCTCCCCCCCACGAACGCGATGGTCTATCTACGAGGGAAAATCTTTTCCATGTCCTTTACTTTAGATTGATTGGAATCCAAATGTCTTCCAATGCCTTTGCCAGGTTTTACCAAGAAATATTTAATAGCCGGAATTTACAACATTGTATCAGAGCAGTGAGCCCCTGTCATCCAACCTAGCTAAATTTACATGAGAACCGCAAAACAAGTTGACCGTGGGGAGAAGATTGATCCTCGAAGAAAGTGGAGCCAATCTCCAATTGTTCACATCCGCGCCCTGGTACATATGGGTTACTACTGGAACATGTCAACGTTTGTATGAGATGTGCTCAATTGTCGACCAAGCCAATTCAAGTTAGGTTAAAAATGCCAGCCTATATCACCAGGAAAAAGTGCTGGATTGGCAGTGCTTACATCCGTTTGAAGGTTGACAACCGACCTAAGCCAAAGGCTAGTGAATTAAGATCAAGATGATCCAAATTCGGTGCCGATGTGCAGAACAGATAGGTCTGGGGTTGCATTGGATTGAATTTATTAGTTTTTTGATGGTATTTGATAGTTCGCCGGTAATCGCGGCCAACATTCGGACGACCGGAAGGTGTAATTTTTTGTCAGAAATCAGAACTCACACTTTACTAGGAATAAGAGAATGTCGGTGCTTCCCTAAATACGAAAATCTCGTGCACGCAGGAAAAGAAGCTTGCTGCCTTCACAATCCTATCTCAAAAACGTGTGATGGTACACCCCAGAAAACCTCGAAGGGAACACGGGAACCAACCATATTCAGTCTAGCTGATCTTCTTTGGTTTTTTTGGCATGGTGAACCTTGAGAAACAAAGATCTTTCCGGTGTAGCCCGCGGGAGCATGACAGCACGTAAGCCTCACCAACGTGCCAAAACTGCCATGTCTTACTCAGGTCAGCCTTCCTAGTAGTTCTCAAATGCCTCAGAAACGTAGCATCGCAAAAACATATACTATTTCCCCTTTTATCGAACCAATCCAAACCACGTGAACTTATATTACATGGATAAACCAGCAGCTTCCAAATGCTTCCATTATTTGATAGCGTGCACTGAGCATCGATAAGTCTTGCGACAGGAAGTGACGCATTGCCACAGAACAAGCGAGCTATTCGGCACTGGCTGATCTCTCAAATGAAACAACGGCTATGTCAACATGCGCAATATGCAGACGCAAATACATTAGCGGGGTAGGCCTTGTAGATCACCAGTATACTCACGTCTTCCTACATTCCCAATCTAAATGAGTGAAGTGAGCATAAAACTACGAACAGTGACATCAGTAAGTATACGATTATTGGAAAACCGCAAGTCTGTGCAATATCAGTATAACGATGCGATGCTGGACACTCCGAAAAAAACTGGTCGAATATCCTGATAACAAACTGTCAGATCAACCTGAGACTTCATAAAACTAACAAAAAAAGCAACCACACCAATGATAAACGGGTGTTTTTGCCAATACCTGTTGCTATACCATCATTCTTCAAATTATTGGTGGTCGAGAACAGCCTGCAGTACATACTTGCCCGCCAGTATTATTCTCCCTGGTCTATAGCCCCATTGTGATTTTGAACACATTCGCTGCTACGCAAACCGGTGGTGGTTTGATGCGCGCAAGCATCTGGTGGTTGAAACCCTGCTAAAGTGCTTTTTTGCTACGGCTGCCCTCCCCATGGCACGTTCGACCTCAGGGTCAAAGGAAACACAACCCAAGGAAAGCGTTACTATCCGCGTTAATCTTAATTGAGCCTCTGCAAGGCGTGAGTCTCATTTGGATTAGTCGGTTGTCCTGTTGAAATGCAAAATGCGTCACTTCAGTGTTTTTGAACGCATTAGGCGGACGAAAGAAGAAATATGCACAGAGTAAAATAGGGAATCCAGTCCGGACCCAACCTAGTCATATTTTGTTCCAGGAAATGTCTGTGTTATTTTACCACAGCATTTGCTTCTTGGCCGGATTGAGGGTAGTCTTTGCAAAAGATGACTGAATAACATGAAAGGTGCATGTTACAACTTGTATTTTAAATGAGCATAGTCCCCTATTTTGTGATAAAATATTTCATCCGTAAGAGATGATCGTGAAAACACCCTACCCAGTGTTGTGAAACCATTTATGAGTTAGAAGTTGTCCGTTCCTTAAGGGCGGAATCTGTGAATGACACTTTGCGTGAATGACAGTGGAGTGTGATATAGAGGCTACACCAATTGAGTCAACTATTATAGTGAAGCATAAACATCCATTTTTGGCCTTTTATGAAAAACTCGCCAAACGGACTGTCAAGTTTCGGAGCTGAACTACCGACCAAGCTGGTTTTGGACAGCGCAATAAGTACGAATGCTAATGTTGCCGTTGTCCACCCGACGCGCGGGCTAACAGAACTTGATGAGTGGAAGCTTCGGTGTGAATCAGGTTAATGTGGCACGAACCATAAAAAGGAACAAAACGCTAACTGATAGGTTATTACGCGCGAAACAATTCAATGGTCTCGATGGTGTGTGCATGTCGACGGACGCCACATTGCGTGACCCCACACAGAAAAAATGACATCACACGAAACTACAAGTGGCTGTTGGCTACATTCGTGTGTGTGTGTGCTGAAAATAAGGAATAAGGACTAAGATTTTCATGGGCTATAAACCACAAACCTTGGATGATTGCACGAATTTCTGAAAACATCGGATCAGATATCTGGCAGTTTGATTCACCCAAGAGCGAGAACTGTGAGCTAGACTATCTTCGTTGGTCCTGAAAATTTTGCAAAATTAGCAGGACCATTTGCTCAGCACTGCCTTGTATAAAGCCAACCGGATATCAATTGGAAAAGGTTTGGAACCGATTGAGAAGTCATCGTTTCAGAAGAGCTTGTTTACCAAGCTCTTCTGAAACCAACCGGATATCCCCTAGATTGCCTTGTGAAATGATTTACTTATACCTCATATATCTGCCAGTCCTAATTTCCTACTGCGGACCGCCACCCTATCCTGCTGATGGTGGTGAATACACATTCATGGGGATTAGGACTCGTTGTTGTCAGCTGTAAGAACCACGTACTTGCCGTACAGTGGTTCTAGCTGCCATAGTTTTGTTCACCGATACTTCGGGGGGTGGAATTGATAAACAGTAGTCGCAAAGGTCTTTTTGAGCCCCAGCTAGGTATTCGCTTTTGTTGACCAGTCCGCATTGGGACTGGGACCCCATGTCATCAAGATCATCATCTACTTTGCGGTTGAAGATACCGTGGCTGTCCTATATCATCACCGGGGCGGGTGTCTATTGCATGTGTCTATAATTCTGTACCACATATTTAGGTTGGATGAGATCTTACACGCGCCTCCCTTCTGAGCTTTGTGTCATGATCCAGAGATACTTATGAACTGAATGTGTGTATTACCCTCAAATGGACGTCTGGTTGTATAACATAGAGATGTGCGTATAAAAACCCGCTGGAGTTCCAGGCCGAAGTCACCGGGTTCTCCATAATAGAGTACAACGCTAACTCACATACCCACCAAAAACGACACCTCTCAGAATTGAACACTACTGGCAAATCTTCTTGTTTCTATCACCGTATGCACTTTCACTATCGAAAATATGGGTGCCTCATCCCGGACTACCTGACTGAGTGATGATACTCAAAGGCACTTTGGAAATAGCAAACATATCTTGAGGAATTGAGCATCGAACAGCTTTCCTCATAAAGTATCATTTTTTCCTTAAGTACACGGAAGCTGGTGGTTGATAAGTTGGCTAAGATTGACAAGCTACTTAACGGCGACTTGTCAAGTTCCGTAGACCGATCATAAGTCACCTGGTCAAGTAGCAACACTCAAGCTAGTAACATTCCAACATACGCGGAAATGCAAGTTTCTCTCCTACAAGACATATTATAACTCAGCAACAGTTAGACACATTCGCATATTAATTGCTTCAAAGGACTCCTGTTTCCCATGTGGAACGTATCCTCCAAATGGATGATTCAGAGCGCAATAATTCAATATCGACAATAGCTGTTCATCTCCAGCGTTAATCCATACGATACGCTGTGGGCTCAAGATAAGCTAAACCTCAAATCTACTTCCCACCATATAATGATAACAAAAACTGCAAGGTAACCGAGTGATGGTTGCGTAATTTAGCACCCACAAGCCACGGAGAAAACATACGATTTCCATAGCGGATGTTTAGTGTGAAACCAAGGAACATAGTCCGCATCTTTCATTGGTTCCACCGTCACCTTTTCATTATACCCCTAGTACCGCCCATATTGCGTTGCAAAGAAGCTGGACGGTCTGTATACTTCAATAAAACAATAAGCTATATTGGAAGATGCCCATTCAACATTCGCCGAATCTCTCCTAGCAGGTTGGTTAGTGCATTTGGCTGCGAATCCTAATCGTCTTCCTCAGCTCGCACACAACCATGAACTTTACAGGTAAAATTACTTTCATTCTACACAGGCTGTCGCGTGGTAGCATCAGCCCTATTCGCTGCACACAGTAGGGCGGGTAAGTGAAAACACGTGGCTGCCTCCCATCTTTCCTCTTATCTCTTAACCCACCCACCCCTGTCCCACTTGACAATCACGCTTGTGTAAATCCCATCTGTAGGCATTTCAGACAGGTACCTGAAGAAATGAATTACTGTACACCACCGCTCACATCTACCCTCTATCTCTTTCATTCGACCTGTTCATTCTGAGTCGCGGTCTGTGAGTTTAGAGCACCCCCTCAGTTGCAGCACAAATATGTCTTTCTACCTTTAAGCGCCACCAGTCTGTGGAGGTAGATGAGCTTCACCCAGCACTGTTCACTGATGGACGGGAATTTGCGTTCCGCTTTGACTAGGTTGCTCATATGTATTTGGGAACAAGAATCATCAGGAAGGTCAGATTCCTGAAAGCAACCCAGAACGCTCGGAACCTTCTGAGACCCTAAAACTCCACCAAAATCTCGGTAGGAAAGTCGGCAAGAATCCAGGTCAATCAAGCATCCAATCAATTCAGCAACAGCCTGGATCGATGAAAGTAAAATTCAAATAGCGTGAGGTCCCTTGTAAGTGTTGCACTCGCACGCACTCGCTTTTTCGCAATAAATCTGTTGTGTTCCTTATCGGTGAGTCTTGTTCCGGCACTAGGCACTGGAGCGGGAACAGCAGTCACATATAACAAGAATGTTTATTGTTTGTTGCTCAGGTATCTCCTAGTCTGTTTGCCAGGCTTAGCGAACAGAACAACAGCCACCTGCTTGACAACCAATGAAAGCATCCGAGCTACCAATAGTTCAACATACATGAATTGGGGAAATCGTTAGTTACCCAGTTCAACCATAGGGCTATAGGTCTTGCTCATGGCGCAACCCGGAAACTCTCTTCTCTAATACTGCGACCCCTAATTTCGAGACATTAAACTCAAGCCCGAAAGCAGTAGACAGGAGTTCGGCTAAGTAGGTAACCATATCTTTGTTATTTTGAATAACTGAGCAGCGCCAAACATATCGCCGACCGACAACAGCGACTTAAGAGCCTCCGACTCCACGGATAGACCGAATCTTCTAAACATTCTTGGACAGAAGAATGCTTTCAATTCAATTAAACTCAATTTATCAGCTATAAACCGTGTATCATATGCACACTGGTTCCAGCTGCTACTGCTTCGATGACCGGAAAACTGGAGAGCGTGGGAAATACAGCCAAGCCTGGGTTAGTTTGGGAACTGGGTAGCTACGTATTGAAGGCAACAGTTTTGATACAAGAGCGCCATTGACTGCGCGATTGGGCCATTTCTGCCAATGCCAATAGCCATTGGTGAGTTGAGTCCCAGGGTCCCCATCCGGGGAGGCGGCAGTTGCCGACCCAACTAGGTTTACCGGTTAGCGTTTTCGTACTTTGTTGCCAGGTCCACCCGCGGTCGCTTCCACCCAGCACACGGTTGGACAAAAAGTTCTGTGTGGCAGACGGCCTTCTGGCATGCGGATCATATGTCCTAACCAGCTTAACCTATGAAGCGTGAATAATTCGTCTATCGCGGTAGAGTTCCTTCTTCATGGCATACCTCGGAGTTCATAAACACCCTCCGTGTCCACTATTCACACAAATCGGGGCGGGTTATGGTGCATAATAGACTGTCCAAAAGGTTCCTCACAATTATTAAGATTGGTCATAGTTGTGTCCTTCCTCTCAGTTTTATTGTGAGCTTTGCATTGGAGTGCACACTCCACAAAACCACGAATCTGTTTATCGAAGTCACGTCTGGAGAGGGGTTAATGGAGGTGGATTGTGCGGGCGGCAACGTGCAAAGCATTCTAAACGGGGTACCCGAGGGAGTCGCGTGCTTCGGCATGAATCTCCAAAGCGCAGTCTTAGTTCAGGATCTCCCATTTTCTTGTCTTTGTGAAACTTCAAAATGAGGACATCGAGCTTGACAATCGCTTTACACATCTTGGCAGCTATATTTAACCTGTGATTATACCGTAAAAGGGGAGGTAAATCCCAGTTGAGATCATCCCAGCTATGGGGTCATGTCAAAAACAAAATCGTAACACCTACTGTCGTTTAAAACAGCCACGTGACCTTATCGATAGATTATCGATCACGGAGCAATACAATGCCTTGGAGTCATACTCAAAACACCAGGGGTTAATGAAGGCAAAAGGCCGGTCACATAAGCGTGAAAAGACACAGGAAGGCGGTGGTGGCCCAGCAGCGATAAGAAACTATGATAACCTTACAAACCAGCTTATCAAACAAGAAACGATCATATGCGGTGCTTGTGGGAATGCCGATACGACACCCGGACATCCAATTATCGGGAGTTCGTATGTAGCCGGAGAATATCCATACGGCACACACAACATAAAGGATAGTGGTACATGGTTCAGCTATCGGAATCTGCAGAAATGGATTGTACATTACGGCATTCAGCAGATGCTCGCAGATGATGGGTCTGCTCGAATGTGACCAAAAATTCCTTTACAAAAATTAGTTTCATGTGTGTTCAACTGGATTATCTCGTGGAATTACGCACAGGTCTGTCATAAAATAGCTGCGGTTTGCGGTATCCTGGTTGCAAATTTAAAGAATGGGTGGGAGTGACTGAATAAATAATGAGAACGTGTCAGGGTGGGTAAATACTAAATCCATTGTACCAATCGGAAATTCCGACTGCATAACTGACCATCAAGGCTGAGCTCAATAGTGAATACACGTCATCGCTGAGAGTGATATTCATAGATAGCAGGCAACCCATGAATGAAAACGCAGAACTCATGGGAGTCCAAAATTCTGATACTTTAAAGCTTAAGGGAAGGCAGCTCAATTTCTCTGTTCTGTAATTCCAAGCGCTGGAGATTCCTTTTTTCGTTCTTCAGCTCAATCATTTTCCGTAGGGACAGGTGTTCATTAGCTGTGCAACAATGATGAGAAAACAATCCAATAGACAGCACCAAAATCCCGAACCCACCGTTCAATGATAACCGGAGACAATCAATTTAGGAAATTGTTCATTATTTTGTTCACCAATAAGCCAATCTAAAAAAATCATCAAAATTTAAGTCACTTTGAATTTTCTGGGTCCAACCTACACGAATTTCCGAGTGAAAATCAGTCTCAAGTGGAATTCAGTGGCACCAGGGGTTGTACTATCAGAATCATAAGTTGCAAAAGCTCCCGTAAACTGCAGAACGGGCAAGATTATTTCAATGATCATTTCGTCAGAGCATGTTCGGGAAATTGCTACATACAAGCTACCAGTCTGGTGATGCTTTATCTGATCTACGGCAGTTGCAAAAGAATTTATCAGGAAATGTGAACTGCAGTATCTATCAAAAACAGCGCATTAAAGCACTCATATTGTGATGCTGATGACTATGATGATCGAAAGTGAGTCCCATTCCTGTCCTCAGAAGAACAGTACGGACTGAACTTTGATGAGCTGGGCTGTTTGTCATCTCGTAATTTGACTTTCACAAGTAATCTGCCGTGAGATTGACTTTATGACCACTCACTTAATAAAAGCTGATTAATTAGTATCTTACCGTTCACCTTGAGCCTCCGAACGGTACAGAGTTCTCGCATATCAACTTCTGCCACGTTGATTTTATCAAATTGCTAGTATACTGTTGGATCGAACAGGTCCTGGTGTAACCGGCTTTTCACTGTTGTCAAATGGGTCGACACCAGGTCCACCGTCTCAGTTCAGCGGCGGAAGGATAAATCCGAGTTCACTTCATTCCGTTATTTCCAAGAACAAGAGATGAGATCATCGCGCTCGATAACGTTGATGGCTCGATTTCACTTTGAGCGTTAGTTCGCTACCCTCGAACGTAACCTCAAATGGGAAAAATTAGCTGGTTTGCATGACAAAGCGCACAGTAACCCGAGTTGGAATGATCGACTCAAACACATGTGACAAATGGCTTTTTTCATACTAAGGGTTGTAACCTAAACCGCAAAAGAACTATACCCTTTACGTGAACCACAGACATACAGCGGTGCAGTTACCACGGCATGGAAGTCCAAACTAAATCCATGCATACACCAACGACTGACGGTGTGTTCAATTTCTGACGAATAGTGTATGACATGCTTAAGTAGAAGCAGAGAGCGCATAATTTTCGACACAGCACGCACGTTTTGACCTTCAGATAATACTTTTCACTGTTTCAGCATCGAGGCGTCTGAATGTTGCTTAACCAGCTGAAAGCTCGGCACGCTTGAAGCACTTCAAGGACTTGAAGCTAAACAAATTTTTGACAATGAAAAAGCGAAACGTTAAAGCCGTCTGGATTCTGAAAATCCTACTTTTGACGTCAAAAGGCACGACCATTGCACGTACGTACAATACAGATACCTAGTGGGGGGTGCCTAGGCTAAAACCGGATGACTGCAACTTAACGAAATAGGTGATCTCAGCCCAGCTGTCTGTTCGAATGCGACAATCGGTAGCACGAAGCTAAATATCCACTCAAAGGAGTCGAATTATGGATCTGAGATAAGCTTCCTCGTTCTTGCGAGAACAGTCAGAAAATGAAACTGTGGCAGCTACAACCACGCACACAGCAACAGTTGACAACGAAAAAAAATTCCCTGAAAATAGAGTGAAGCAAGATGGGATTCTTACAATTAAAACAGACGCGTCGTTAACAGTCTGTCGCGTAAAATAACTCCAGGAATTAAATAGCCAGAACTAGATGAACTATCTCTGACATTCAAAACTCATCATCATCGCCAGTGGCAGCAATAATCGGTTATAAGCTACCGCAACCAGTTTTTAAGAAACTGTAGAACGACTTCCGTCAGCTGTTCTAAATGGATGCTCTTCAAACCGATGTCTGCTATCTCATTAACTGGTACTGTCTTTCACAAAATATGAAACGTCCTCAACAGACAGAGTTATCGAGATCCTCAGTTCGTCGATTCAGCTAGTTCACTCGACTGAGGACACGGACGGCGCAGCACGCAGCTTGACTGCATAAGAAACTTCAACGCATTGTTTGAAACCATGACTTCCTGTTGCTTTTTAGGACGAAATTAGGGGGGACTGTCGGGAAAAATGCAAGTGATGTTGATAATACCACTTGCACCAGTCCTTGAGAAACCAACTTATCTTCAGCCATCCCTAGTAAATTAGTGGTTTCGCTTTTGCGCGTTTCCAATGCTTATATTAGTGTTGTACCGAAGTGTTCCGCTATTTCAGCCACCACAGCGGAGCTAACGAAGGACCTTGAATCGGAATCTCGCTCTAACAATCGAAACTCTTTTATGCCAGCAGCTTAGTGAATCTAAATAAAGTCACTGATGAATGCGGAAATCGAGGAATCCGATTGACACAGGCATGTGTGATAGTAACCTTTGAGACTAGCTGCTGAGAAACGCTGCATCACGCGATTTTACGGAACCAAATGAATTCTGGAATCCTCATTTCTATACACTGATGAGAGTAAGCCGATTTGAGTGGCCTCCGGAGGAAATGCCTACATCCTTTCGGTGCCTAGCTGCCATGCCACCTGATGGAGGCACGAGGGCTGAAATACTGCTGGGTTGCCCAAACCTGGACAGGAGCAGTCGGGATGCTGAGCTTGGGAGCGAACCACAGACCGTCTAGTCAATAAGTTCGCGTTTGAACGCAGCTGTCCGCTATGCAAACACTCACCAGAGATGACATTCACTTGGTGGCTAATAAGGAAACTAGTTAACAAGATCTACTTAGAGAATTACAGTCGATTCTGTCAGTGTCATTAGCCTTTGCTAAGTTGAGTCCCGGGGTCCCCATCCAGGGAGGCGGCAGTTATCGATCCGACGAAGTTTACTGGTTAATGTCTTCATACTTCGTTGCTAGGTCATACATTGTCCACCTTTCTGTCGCTTCCACTCAGCACAGGGCTGGGCAAAAAGAGCTCTGCGAGGCAGGCGAAGTACATGTCCTAACCAGCGTAACCTATGAGGTATGAGTAATTCAGCTATCGCGGGGGATTTCCTTCTTCCGAAGACCATCTGGCGTAAAGCTAATCGTTCAGCTGTAACACCCTTTCATGGCATAGCTGCCATCTGGCGTAGCACAGCATTGCTAACCCGATGTTCCTACCAGACCTGACCAACTCTTCGGAGACACCGATGGTCAGACACTGACATATTTCGTGTGACCTCTGCGCGTAGAGGCCACGTCTCTGATCCGTAAAGCACTATGGATCGCACAGCTGCAGTGTAAACTCTGCCATTGACAGACAAACTGACATCACATCGGATGACGAAGACTGCTTGGAGGTTGAATGCAGGCGACTTAAAGAAGCAATGCTCTCAGGTTTCAGAAGTATCCATGTGCTCAACGACTTCATCCACTTATTGAGATACGAATCAAAGCACTGAAGTTTCCACGGTTATATGACATACCATACTGCATTCGTTGCTCGCCGATCAGAAACCAGAATATGAGAGAGCTCTCAGCAGACTATAGGCGCCGGTCCAGGTGTTGAATGCTGGACAGTAGATAGTGCATAGTAGTGGACGCTGGTATAATCACACTATACTGTACTTACAATCAGACAAGATAGGAGGACCCTGAAAAGGACGGTTCTATCTAAGCCTTCTGAACTCCAAAGGAAGCACGACGGCTGAGATACTACGAAGTTGCCCAAGCCCAGACAGGAGCATTCGAGATGCCGAGGTTAGGTTCAAAACACGGAACTTTCGGCTAGCAAGTTCGCACCTTAGTTCCACTCAGCGATGTCTAGCTCAAAGAACAAAACTACCACAGTCAATATGACCAAAGGTAGTTCGACTTTCCAACTAATTAGTGAGCAGGACATCGCAGAGTACAAAGAGTTTTGTCCGAAGCGAGAGGACGCCACAAAAACAGCAAATAAGTGAAGATGTTGCACAAGGACAGTTATAATCTATTTAACCGGTCGACAGTTTGTTTGCACAAAAATGTTCCAATAATGATGAATAAAGTGCATGAGTGGAAGGCAATATGTGAAAATGACGACTCTCCTCCGTCTTCAAGCGCCCTGAATGTTTTCTAGCAATAAGCAGTGGAAAACTTCGCATTAGGATTGACTTGCGTCAAGTCTCCTCCACAAGACGAGCTAGGAAGGAATGCAACGTAGGAAGCGAAGCGGAAAAAACAAGGGTATTATTGCGAAGCCAAACGGGAGGGGTGACAAGTCTAAAGAGACCAAACAACACGGTGTTTCGGAGCAGCACAGTGACCACAACCACTTCAAAAAGGTAAGCATAGAGTACCTGTCTAACAACAACAAAACTCCCTGCTAAGAGTTATCCTAAACCTCTTCATAACGTTCACACGGCACGTTCTAAATGAGGCCAGGGACGTTATGGTTAGGAAACATCCGTAAGGATCTCGACACCAATGGTTGGTAGCAGCGATCTAGGGAGCCGGCTTATCCTCCTGCATGAATAAGGCTCAGCATTGTGCGAGAAAATCTATCATAACCATTTATTCGCTGGAAAGAGTCCGATTTGCAATCGACGATAGTTCCGCAGAGGCGTTTTGATCACAGCTAACCGTCGCTCCTGTGACGTAACAAACACATGATCAGAAATGGCGTATTCGTATAGGTTCAAAAGGTCATTCCACAAGGAGGATGAAGCTTAGAAAACACAGGACAGTCACTTCCCCACATGGAATCACGTGATACCACGCTAGTGGTGAGTGTTTCAGACAGAATGGATGCCATTTGGGTGGCAAAATCGAGAAAATAATACAAAACACTTTGGGTGTAATATAGAATTTGATGACACAAAATGAGACGAGAATGAAAAGGGGTCTGTAGTATACAATCACGAACCAACGAAACATTACTGACCGGTTGCTTTTTTCTGTGTGAGATAATGGCACTGTTGCGGAATATTGATAGCCCGGGTGCACTGGATGCGCTCGTCGATGCGGGGTTGACGATGTTGCAATCCAACTGACAAGCTCGGCGAACAGACCAAAGACCAAGTATAAGGTAATTTATACAGCAACGACGTGTCCTTTATTACCAGGCGCCTTTTCAACGCAGCACTCAAACAAGGCTCAACGCCACACAACTGATATTTATTGAAGAAACCAGGTGTGTGTCAGCTACCCATCAAAGCCAAGGTCAGATTAGCTTGAGCGTGATTGTGGATGCAAACTTATCAGCCAAACTCCCAGGCACCTTGGGATTCGTATTGCCCAAAATGTTCCTAGGTAATGATAATCGTAGCCTTGGGCGTGCAATAACAAAGTACCCGATGGACAGTGGTCACCATGTAAACCCCTCAACAGTTCTGAAGGTTATGCTTACACCTAAGAATGGTCGTTTCCTTAATCTCACCGGTGCTGTTGTTATTCACCTTTATACAGACAAAAGCAAGCGGTCAGTAACGCTTCGGTGCTTCGTGATTGGATACCACAAGCCCATTTCCACTTGCTCTCGTTTTGTCCTATCACATCCCCTGTTACGCCCAACTTCATACTACGTACATTTATTTCACTTATTATGTTTTGTATCACAACACTGACATTCACTCCACTGTAAAACACTCACCAGTAGTGTAACACAACACATGATTCCATTTGGGACAATGACTGCTCTGTATATTCTAAGCTCCCTCATACACGTGAGATAACATTTTAAACGTATGAAAACATGTAAATTCTAACAGAAACATATGCAACGGTTGAGCTAGGACAAAGATGTCCCCGCGAAACATCTCTTACACTTATTTATTGTCACGTATCAACAAGGTGGGAAGTGACAAGAAACGTCAAGTAACCTTGATATGCAAGGTTCCCCCGTATTAAAGATCAAAAGGCCAAATGAACGGAAATACGTCGGGGCAAATTCTGATTGAAAGCAGGCCCGATTGAGGGACTAGTAGTGATAGCTACAGTGCAATGAGACTGTGGGTCCGAAGAAGCAAAATCAGAATTTTCTTCAGGTCTTGTTTCACAAGTAAAAACAGATCAGAGGAAAACCAGCGCCTGTCAACTAAAGGCACGTGCTTTTCTAATGCAACCATCCACAGTTGATAACAGGATCAAGTGAGCGTACGTTTGAGGCACTCATATTTAAGCACAACTCGGTTGTCTATGTCTACTAGGAGGCTCGCATCATCCTTCATTTACTCATTAGTTGCACAGATGGTTAAATCAAATTAAACTGATACGGATGTAGCAAACCAGTTCAGTTAGCAGAAAACAAACTCACCGGGAATTACGTCCGTCAGCTTTCGTTGAACAGTGATGTAAGGGGGGGAATCGTTCGGCTGTATTAAAGAAACATGGTGCGAACTGGAAAAAGAAGCTTTGGAAACAGGTGTCTCATGGTTCCGGGAGTTCAAAGAGGATACAGAGGTATTCACAGGTGGAGTGGGATCAGTGCAACCCACAGATGCAATCGACGGTTCGATTTTGTAGGGAATTATGGGATTCGGACTTTTAAGGAGTTGACTCAATCGTTGGAAATGGTTGACAGACACGCCGTTGACTGTCCCTCCTTCCGAAGGAGGTTCGGTTTTTACTGCCGAAACATTTCGAGGAACGGTCGGTCGATTCTGATGCACCGAAGTTTTCCAAGGTTTCTGACAGGGGGAAATGTTTAAAAAATCATTCTTTGAAAACTAAGCCGGTGTGGGCTGCCTGTGGATTTTGGTCCTACACAGAAACAATTCTAACCCAGATCCGATGCTTGTATGAAAAACCGAAGAATACATGGACAAAGACGCATCAATTATAATATGCTTGCAACGACAGTGGCTTCATCCACAATCCCTGGTGTGTGTCGCATTTCCTCAAGACCTTTCAGCTAATCTGTTTAAAAACGCCGACCTCACTAAATACCATCAATGACAATTATGGAAGCTAATCACCGCTATGAGCGGAAGAAACACAATCAGCGCAATGGTCAGCAGAAAAAATACCCCTGACTAACCCTTAAATCTAAAAATCTACAGTTAGTGTGACGTTCCGCGAAGCGGAAATGACGCATTCGTCCTTTTGAGTGTGTTAGAATGTTCGTCTAAATAAAAGTTTTGTGAATTGACACAGTGCACATTTTCAGCTCCAGCTCCGAACTGAAAAAGGCAAATTCCGCAACCAATTGGTCTTGCATACACATTCAGTAACGTACAGCTGATGAACAGCACATGGTTTAATACGAATACGTGGCAACCAGAGAATGGTACTAGTAAAAAAAGTGGAGAATTTTGAAGACCCAATACCTTCCCCTGCACTGGGAAAGAGGAAAGAAACATGCACCGTTGAACAACTGTATGAAAACAACCCCAGAAGATATTTCAGTAATACGGGAAGAATCCCACTAGGCCACACAAAATTGCGTTCTGTTGCGAGTCCCAATAGGAATAAAACCGCTGCATCAACCCCCAACTTTCAGTAGATGTGAACTCAGATGTACGAGAGAAAAAATGGTGGCTGAAACGAGGCTTTGTGATTCGGCACAAACGGATATGCACAAATTATTAAATTTGAACAGCATCACAGAAAATAACTAACCATTTGTTCGCCTAGCGAACTGTCTCGGACAAGCGACGAACTTGGAAGTTTACGGACGACTTTAGTGGCGGCACCCACCGGTAAAGTAGAATCACTTGGGGACATAAGCGCCACCTGAGAAGTGCCGGACGTGACTTTGGGTGATACCTATAGAAATATAGTAAAAATATTACGGATGGTCAGCAAGACGAATAGGATTAGTTGTTAAGGATACAAAAATGATGCGAAAGTCCTCGTGAAAAGCCGTATTACTAAATACAAAAAAGTCATCGACGCATTGCTGTTTCTTTCGAGCTAACCGGAGCATAGGAAACAAGCCGTTGAGTTCGTGGGAACTCCATAACTGCACAGAACAGTCTATCACCCTATGTTCAGAGTACGATGACTAAACTCTGCCTTTCTGAGTGCTACAATTTGGCTTTCATATAATAATGCTATGGTATTCCCCTCAAAAAATTATACCATTCAGAGTCGTGTCACCTATTCGGTGCTGTCATGCAACCCGAATGAAGCACTAGTTTTAATATATTTCCAGGTTCTGGGTTCTGAATCGAATTGGCTGGGCGATCATGACTCTAGTGTGAGTAGTCCACTCGAGGACAATATTGCTGCAAGAATAATGCAACTTCAGTAGTGATGATACTTGCATTACTCGGTACTCCAAAACAACGGGAATTAGATTACGAGTCCTGTGTGGGCCAAAAGCACAAGTGACTTTAGTAGGAGGCAGACACTTGTCTTAGTCCCAGCTTACCCGAGCTAGGCCAGTACCCACAGCCAAGTGAGACAAATTGCGAGTCGTCAGCAGCATGGAAGCTGTTTCAAGGGGATCAACTACCGAATTGCGAAATCAATCACTGAGCCAAAAGAGCAGAAAGGACGGAAAATGGCACAAGCAGCACAAAGGGGCTACAAGCAGAGAGCGAAGATACGCCAACTTCAACTCAGAGCGTCAGAACATTTCCCGAAAGTTGCACGCCATTTCTGTCAAGAAATCGGGAAGCTGTCATTAGCAAAACCCAACTGGTCGAACAAGGAAAACTACACACTGGTAATGTGTCGAAATATTTGTAGCTCGTCTGAGTTTATTGGTTGTTGATCAACAGCTACCTGATCAATAACCAATAAACTACACATTCTACTGGCATGGAACCTAACAGGACGACCGATAGGGACATTAGACACATTTGCGGAGTGAAAATGGAAGAGCACTGTTTGCATTGGACTGCGCCCACGGAATGCCAACGGTAATCAGGTTTCCACTGTCTTGCTCTGTCAGTCTATGATTCCACAGATACAGTGAGAAGAATGCTGGATGCGACTCGCATCTGCTTCCAGTCAAGCAGGCCAACTGATCACCTGTTCTTGATAGGTGATCTCATTTACAAATAGCCATCAACTGCGATAGGTTCGACGTTCGAATGGCGTCCGGTGTGAATTGGACACATCCAAGAAGCGAGCACGGACATTCCTTGGACTATATCATTACCAGACTGAGGGACCCTAACGAAATTTCAGTAAGAAAGATGCATGAAAAAATCGTTCAGCTGTAGCACCCTATCATTGCCCAGCTACCATGCCAACGAAAGGAGGCACGAGGGCTGGAATAATGCCCGATTACCCAAGCCTAAACAGGAGCAGTCAAGATGATGAGGTTGGGTTCGAACCACGAACCTTCCAGTCCGTAAGCCGGCACGTTAATTACTGTGCTAGCTCAAGCCCACAAAAACACGTGAGGCTGATTGCAACACGTATCAGGCATTGGTGCAATCCAGTGTGTTTGAACCTTAAGAAGCTTGTGTGCCGTGGGACCAGGTTACTGTCAAACAAATTCAATTTCAAGTAGCTATTGGATCAGTCCGCACCGCATGGAGTGACTATCGTTAGCAGGTCATCCAATACAACGGCAACACAAACATAAGAACAAGAGAACCGGACGAAAGAACAAAGTATGAACTGAGACCGATAACGTGATCGAATGCTTGGAATATTTCAGTCTATGTAAGATCTTTAGGAATAAATAGTCAGATCGATTCCAGAGCACCGAAAGTATCAGCGAGGCAATAACAACGGAAGTTGACGTATCCTGGTATAAACCAGTTACGTCAGTTGGGCCACAAAATGGCCGATAGTTGTACTTCGAAACAACCAAGTGTGATCAGTCGATGGAGGATGGAACTCGCCACTAACCAGCGCATTCACTCAGAACCGCACACAGAAGCATCAATCCGTTGCACAAAGTTTGCCCATTGTAGAGGGCCATCATAGAAGACAGATTCAGCTGGATCCAGTTTAGTATCCAAATTAGACCAAATTAGTGTGTAGATGAGAGTTAGGCTGTTTACCAAATTCCTTCCTAAGGTTTAACATTGTGTACAGCTGGTGAAGAACTGGGAACGTGAAGAACGAAAGGTACGCAAAAAATCCAATAGCTCATTGTCGACTGAATAGAAATCGCGTGCTCCACATGATTTTGGACACTGCGTGTACTACGTATACTCACCAGTATGCTCTTCGGACCACATACTGAAAAGGGAGATTGTAAGACAGGGACGGTAACTTTCTTCCTTCGTGACCTCGGTAGCGCCTACAGTGAGTGTAACTCATGGAAAGGTAACAAGTACTTCACAGTTCATCAAGTCGCAGAACACACCAAATGCCACATGAACGAAGTTACGTCGAAACTCTTCATTTAGAGTGTATCCCATCTCCTTGGCGTACAGAGATGCCAGGTCAGAGAGCGAAAAAAAGCTGAGCAAAAGTGACGTGGATTGATGCACTATGCCTTACAAGAGAATATTTGGATCGTCTTCGATCAGCTGAAACAAAAACAGGCAAACGCGATCTTGACAGTAACCATCCATTTGAGTGACATCGAACAGCTTGAGCAATCACACAGCAGAAGCCAATTTGGAGCGAGCCAGGAACAATATTATCTGCAAAGAAAATCGCAAGAATTAGTACTTAGGAATAGCACAGGAGCAGGGAATGTCTTATCTAGACAAAAACGCCGACCGACCAAAGGCTTGGAAGTACGCTGGCGGTAAACTCTGTATCCGAGTAGCAAAGCCGTTGGTGCTAATAGACACGGTTCAGTAGCCCAAATAGGAGAACTACCACCCCTTATTGACACTCGCTCGCAAGTCGTGATAGATGATCCCAAACTCACTGTACTGATTTGAAAGTTCATGTCCAAAGCATAGCTGTCTCCCCATACAACACACTACTCAGAAGGATTCTCAGGAACGAGAATTCATCAACGAGATATTCAGTTGAGTCACACGTTAAGACAATCGTAATCTACAAATATGTGGCATTTGACCACACAGTTGTCTCATGTTTTCTCTTTCAAGATATAGCTAGACGCGTGAAGTAGACCATAATATTATAATTATAGTAATCGTTCAGTGGTAACACCCTTTCGGTGCCTAGCTGCCACGCCACCCGAAGTAAGCATGAGGGCTGGGATACTGCCAGCTTGTCCAAGCCCAGATGGAAGTCGAGATGCGGAGGTTGGATTCGAAATACGGACCTTCCGGTCAGTAAATAGGCGCTCTAACCACTGAGCCATCTTGTAAGCAGACTAGGCAGGACATAGAGTGAACATTCAAGTACTCTCCCACCAGTGCAACCACGCTTGCCCTCCATTGGCGAGATGAACCTCAAGGAGCCATCCTTCGAAAAGGGCCATTTCCGGCAAGTCATTTGAAGATCACATTGAGCTTTAAAACCCTAAAGGAATAAACTCCCAGCTCGGACTGCGAAGCAGCTTCGAATCCAAAATTGATCAACACGCCCCCCCCCCAGGAATTCACCTGCTTAACTTATCCAACATGCAACCAGGTGTCGCTGTGTCCCTGAAGTTTGCCTGGTACAACTTGGAAAGACGGTTAGCGGGTAGGATAAACTGAACAGCTGGTCAGCATGCCTTTGTGGGCCATTTTGTCTGACATGCAGTCGGACGATGAGACACAGACAACACAAGGCATCTGCCACACTAGGCATCCTGACCGATCTGATATCACCTGAAATTACACTTGGCGATGTTGGGTCCAAAAGTTGAGGTTGTAGCGGTCACTCACTAGATCACGCGTCACAAACACTCAAACCACGTGATGATTCCCGTCCCACTTGCAACCTTAGCCGATAACCTGTACACTACAACTTCTACACTGCAACTTCGCGGCTACCACCTGCGTCACCCGCCAGACTTAAGAACTTCAACACATCAGGTCAAGTTGTATTCATGTATTCATGTTGTATTCAAGTAGCAAACACGAAGGGACATATTTAAAGTGTACGCAGCGGCAACATCCTAGAAATTCGAAAGCCATCTTCTGATCACAACAACGGGCGACAACCCAAAACCATGGTATCACTTTTAACAGAACAGCTCCGAGAGATTTTACAACAGTAAAAGAGCAGTTTGAAGATCAACCAAGGTATAATGGAACGCTGATGCGCGGTACGTCGGTGAATAACACAAAAGCAGTCGGGTCCCAGTCTTCTTCCATAAGTACTGCCAGCTCAGTTACTGAATTCACTTTAGAAGAGCTTTCAAAAGTCGGCGAGAGGAACGTTTGAGAGTGCTTAAGTTGACAACGAATGGAGTTTTTAACTGTAAATCCGGAAATTGGGAGCACCTGAACATGATGAGTTTGCAAAGTTCGTACTCTCAAACCCCCTAGTGACACTGACTTCGCAAACTCCATGCAAGTTTCAGTATTTGTCATCAACGACTCGACCTTACCAATAATCGTTCGGCTGTAACACCCTTTCGGTGCATAGCTGCTATGCCACCCGAAGGAAGCACGAGAGCTGGGATACTGCCAGGTCGCCCAAGCCTAGACAGGGGAAGTCGGGATGCATAGGTCGGGTTCGACCAACGGACCCTTCGGTCAGTAAATTCCCGCTCTAACCACTGAGCCATCTCGTCCACCTCGACTCCCGACCTTAACCAAGGGGTCCAATGAAGAATTTCCATGTATTTCGGTGTGGTCGTGTGTGTGTGTGTGTCGGCGAGCTGAACCACCTTCTCGTGGTGCCGACTGGGTAGCCTGGACGCCAGTCTGGGTGAGCTAAGAGTTCAGCAACTCCAGACAGGGCTAACCACCCTGTTTGGTTTCAATGTGCTGGTTACTTTCGACAATGTACACTACAAAACATCTGGTGCCTCCGCACCAGTTCCAACCAGTACACAGGAGAGACTCGTGGGGCTCACGTGTGAGGAATGTGGCAAGTGGTGTAAATCGAAAGCTGGCTTGGTAGCCCACCATCGAGTTCACGACAATGATAGTGTTGGTACGAACATGGTCGCCCAATTGGCCTGCGCTGATTGTTCCCGCCTTTTTCCGAAGAAGATTGGCCTGAGTCAACATCGCCGGCACGCACACCCCACTCAGCATAATGCAGATAAGCTCAGCCGAGTGAAGCATTCCGGTGCCCGCTGGTCCCAACAAGAGTCACAATCGCTCTTGCGCCTGGCTAACAATTTATATCCGTCTTGTGAAACGCAAACCGCGCTGTTCGCGAGACTGGAGCAGTATTTTCCTGGTCGATCGGCTATCAGCATCAAAACCAGGTTACGGGTGCTTAACTGGCAAGCACAACAGGACGAATCATCATCTGGTGGACCTGACCAAACCATCGGTCAAACAGCGGCCTACTCGTCAGAAGCCGATGACTATAGCGTCTGGTTTAAACAAACCGTGGATTGCGCCGTGTCACTCTTAGAATCCCATGCTGACAGTTCACTTGCTAGTGTTGACCTTCTGGCATTTGCCCGAGGGTTGCAGTCTGGCATCATGACACCGGAACAAGTCCTCTCGCTTCTGGACCTCCACGCCTCCAGGACATTTCCACACACCTGGAAAACCGTATCCCGACGCCGTCGTCAGTTAGCCCATCGGATGCCGGTCAACCGAAAGCAGATCCGCCGAGCCAACTACGCCGCCATCCAGACCCTATACCACCAAAGACGGAAAGATGCAGCGTCTGCTGTGCTCGATGGGTCATGGAAAGATCTGTACAAAGGCAACTGCGGCCTACCTCCAGACGCCGAGCAGTACTGGAAACAGGTGCTCTCAGCCCCAAAACACGTGGACAGCCGGCCCAGTCGCGTAGTAGTACCATCCGATTGGAGCTTGATTGAGCCCATCACAGGAGAGGAAGTCGGCCGTACGGTCCGTTCAATGGGCAATTCGTCCCCAGGCCTGGACAAGCTCACACCCAGGATGCTCCGCCGGTTCAATGCGAACGTACTTGCTGGGTACTTCAACTTACTCTTACTAGCTGGGGGTTGTCCCCCACACCTGTGTCGTGCTCGTATTACTCTAGTTCCGAAGGTCCCTAATCCGACTTCACCGGATCAACTGAGACCGATCTCCGTATCATCCATTCTTGTCCGATGCTTTCACAAGGTGCTTGCTGATCGCTGGAGTCGTAGATTGCAACTGCCTTCACTCCAGTTTGCATTTCTACATCGGGACGGCTGTTTGGAAGCTACATCGCTGTTACATGCCCTGCTTCGTCACTCTTCAGCGACTGCTTCTAACCTCAGCTTGGCGTTCGTCGATATCTCGAAAGCATTTGATTCGGTTTCGCATGACACAATCGTCAGATCTGCCGAGGCGTTTGGAGCACCGTCACCTCTAGTTCGATACATCGCACAGTCCTATGAGAATGCTGTAGCAGTTTTCCCCAGTTCCGAGGTTCACTGCCACAGAGGTGTGAGGCAAGGAGATCCACTCTCCCCATTATTGTTCATCATGGCAATGGATGAGGTTCTTGGATTGTCGATGCCGCAACTGGGATACCAGTTCCATGACACCCTAGTAGATGGTTTTGCCTTCGCTGACGACTGGGTCGTGTGTGCAGAAAGTCAAGCTCGCCTCAAAGAGAAGCTTGAAGCTGCCGCGGTTGAGTTGGGAAGAGCTGGTATGAAGATAAACGCCCGGAAGACGAAAGCGATGGTGATCTGTGGGGACAGGAAACATCGGGCGACAGCAGTCTCAGTCGAACCATTTTGCTTCGCCGAGGAACTCATCACTCCTCTGGGTCCGACAGACACAGTAACATATTTGGGCATCCCCTTTACTTTCAAGGGGAAAGGAGTCTTCAACCATCGACAGCATCTGCTCAAACTGCTCGACGAGGTGACGCGTGCCCCGTTGAAGCCGCATCAAAGAATGGAGATCACAAGGAACTACCTGATACCGAGGCTGACATATTCGCTCGTGCTTGGCCAAGTCCACCGAAACACGCTCAAAAGGTTGGACAACTACATCAGGCAATCTATTCGCGGCTGGCTACGTCTACCGAAGGATACCCCGATCAGCTACATCCATGCCGGTAAACAACATGGGGGACTTGGTATCCCAAGTCTGAGTGCAACAATCCCGATGCAGCGGAGAGTGCGTATGGAAAAGCTGCTTTCTACTCAGTGCCGTGTACTACGCAATGTGGTCAACGATTCCGCATTTGGCAAGGTTGTTCGGGATCTCAGCCTTCCGATCCGTGTCCATGGTTCATGCGTAAACACCAAGGAAGAGCTGGTGGCTGCTTGGGGTGATAGCCTGCACAACAGCGTTGACGGTCGCGGTTTACGAGAGTTGGTCGCTTCGCCTCTTTCTAATCGATGGCTTGTATTTCCAGAAAGAGTGTTTCCTCGGATATTTATCCGCGGTATCCAGCTCCGATGCAACCTGCTCAGGACGAGAGTTAGAAGCGCTCGACATGGTCACGGTGGCCAGACGATCTTATGTCGTGGAAACTGTGGCCAACCAGAGAGTTTGGTGCATATTTTGCAGTCCTGCTGGATCACGCATGACGCCAGATGTGCTCGTCATAATCGGGTTGCAAGGGAACTCGCAAAACGCCTCCGTCGCCTGGGATACACCGTCTTTGAGGAGTTGAGAGCACCAACTTCGACGTCCTTCATCAAGCCTGACCTGATCGCCGTTCGGGAGCGCCGAGCGACTGTAATAGACGTCAGCATAGTCTCGGATGGGCGCGGAGTGACTGTGTGGAATGAGAAAAAGCAGAAGTATGGTGCTGATGAATTTTCCCTCGCCATAATCTCAGCTCTACGTGCTATTGGTTGTGATGTGGACTTTTTGGTCCACCAACCGATGATCATCTCTTATCGAGGGATCTGCTTTCCTCAATCCGCCAAAGCTGTTATCGGACTGGGACTTTCTAAAGTCACAGTCAGTGACTTGTGTTTGCTCGCCATTGTGGGTTCTCTGCGTACGTACGACACTTTTATGCGTGGCACATGGCGTTGAATGTACATTCTTGCCATTGAATCTCACACCAGACCCAGTATGACGGACACTTTGTGCCTGATGTGCGAGTCTTGACTGTGCTAGCGCTTACCGCGCCTTGAAGAGCATTCAGCATTGTTTGTCCTTTCTTCGGTTGTTAGACTTTACACGCATGTTTCCTTACCAAAATTCTTACGTACGTTGGGATTCATCTTATCTGACTGGAACTGTTGGTTGCATGACTTCGAATGAGACATTTCTTTCTTTTATCTCATATTCTCCTGTAACCCTTTCGCATTCATCGCTTGCATTCACTTTTTATGTCTGTGACCATGCTCTTCAAAAATAAACGATAATAATGTGTGTCTTAAGCCCAGTACCATGGCCTAGGACCGGTTCAAGTATGTGGCTGGACCTCAGCTACCACAGAAGACAGAAAGTCGAACGACGCTACAAAACCTAATCGAACAGGATCCGAAGCTGACGATCCAGAAATTTGGCATCAAATGCCATTGTTTTATCAACCTCAAGTCGGGTGCTGCGACGATTCAACGTTTCTAGCCCTCTCAGCCTGAAGTGATGTGCAAACAAACCCCGAAAAGACAGTCGGATTTTAAATGGACCCAAAAAACAATAACCAGTTGGTTTTGCGACGAATGGAACTTTTTGCTTACTGCATCATCATCATCATCATCATCGTCCTTACTGCAACCCCAGGTGGAGCAAACATAGTAGAAGATGCAAAAAAAGAATAATTTTGAAGAATTAACTTAAGGAGCAGGCGAATAAATGCGAACCTCATTCGCTCGTCAGGAAAAACAAAGCACGAAAATTATCTACTGAAACATGAAAAGGCACGAGGACCGAACGGTTTATATCTACCTCTCTTCAAAAAAGTGGGGACTCCTGATTACGCATGTGAAAGACCTTACTGAAGCCATATGGAATAGAAGAGTGGGGCACGTCAACAGATATTCTTATCTTCAAAAAACACGCGAACAGCGTGTGAAAACCACCGAGGCATCAGTCTGGCGGCTGTGGACACAGTACTTCTAACAGGGGGTGAGATGGCTCAGTGGTTAGAGCGCGAATTTATTGACCGGAATGTCCTTGGTTCGAACCCAACCTCTGCACCTGGACTTCTCCTGTCTAGGCTTAGGCGACCTGGTAGTATCCCAGCCCTCGTGCTTTCTTCTGGTAGCATGGCAGTTAGACACCGAGAGGGTGATACAACTGAACGACTTCGAACAACAATTCAGTTGGCCACCTGCTACCTCCAATCCGGACTGCGGGCCTTCAGCAGAATGGTCAACTGTGAACATGGAACCCCAATCAGCCTCAAGTGTCTGGGTATATATCCCTACGTGCTTCTGATCCTGACGATCTTTCCCTTGCTCTGTTCAAGGATGGAGGTATATTCCTCAACCAGTGTGTCTATTTGGGTCTAGTTGGAAGAAAGAGACTATTTAGAATAACTGGAGTGAGACGAAAATAGTATCCGTTTACAAAAAGAGTACTCGCAGTGAATGTAGTAATCAAGAAGTGTCAGCTTGGCTCCCGTTGTAACAATGCTTCCAGCGTCACTGATTCTTCGGTGTCTTACGGCAACACGCGAATCCTTGACCCGTGAGCATCAAGCGGGATTTCGACCAGGTAGGGACTGCGTCGAGCACATTTTCCACCCTGTTAGATGTTAACGAAACACCACATGTACCGACGACCCACAATCTTGGTGTTCCTTGACTTCAATGATGCGTTCGATTCTGTCGATCGGTCAGTGTTGTTAACCACACTTGCTCAACAGGATGTGCCCCAACAGTTTGTGAACATAATCCGGTCCATATATTCACACCGGTGAGTGGGTGTATGGTGAACTCTCCAAAAGCTTATGTAAGAAAGTGGCGTCCGACATTCTCTACGCTCTTGTTCAACTTCGTCGTCGATGACATACCGACGCAAACGCCGGGAGGTTTTCAAAACCCCGGTATTCAGATCGTTCCCGGGGAGACTCTATCTGGGTACGCAGACGACATCGTCCTCATCTTTGAAGATGAACGTGAAGCACAAACTCTGCTGACCACCATCATAGCATCTTTCGGCATGCACCTAGCACCTTCAAAACGCAAAGTCATGCCTCAGAACGTACAGTCTCCGAACATACTCCTTACAATTCAAGGAGAATCACTAGAGGTTGTGGAGGATATTACATACGTCGGCAGTTGTATTAGCTCCGACGTAAATGTGCCCGATGAAGTCATTGAACGAATCTCAAAGGCCAGAATCACGTTTGCCAATCTGCGTCAGTAGTGGTCTCAAAAAGGCATATTACTGGGTATCAAGGGTCGCGTGTACCAAGCTACGGTAAGGGCTGTATTGTTGTGTGGTTGCGAGACATAGCCTCTGCGAACGGATGATGTGAGGTGTCTCCAAATTTTCGACCACCAATGCTTCAGAAGCGTTGCTGGTGTCAGATGGCGTCAATCAATTCGTAACGATGCAATTAGAAGACGGGCATTTGGTTGTGTAGCAGGTACTTCGACCGCGGAAAACATCCAGCTCCATCAACTACGGTAATTCGGGCATGTGCTACGCATGCCGAAACCCTGTCTACCCAGACAAGTGTTTTGCTCTGTACCCAAACGGCGAGGTGGACAACGTACGACTTGGTAGAAGGATGCGAAAAAGATTACGAAGAGTCTGGGTGCTGTTGGCGCGGCACCCCTTCCAGAACGGGGTTTCCGTTACCCCTCCTGCGATTGGTTGGAGACATCGCAAGAAATTGCGGCTGATCAGTATCGTCCGTACCGTCAGTTCCTTCCCAGGTTGTCTCACCGAGCGCTTGGAAGCGTAGACACCACATAAAGCTTGGTATAAAACAGCACCAGGTCCCATCTCTCACCCATTCTTTTCTCTCCTTTTTATTCTAAGGCTTCAAATATAACTATATAAACTTTGTGATTGTACAGCAGTGAAGGGTCAGTGTCAATACAGATGTAGCCGTCTCTGATAATGACGATGATGATCTCTGGTATTGTTCTTCGAAAGTTGACTGAACACAGGGAGACAGATTCGTGAAAACCAAGTTGGGTTTCTTTTAGCAAGAGGATGCGGCAATCACATTTCCACCCTTCGACAAATTCTAGAAGAGAAACACTGGTTCTATCAACCAACAATAACGGTATTTCTTGACTCGAAAGCTGCCTGACTTTGTGGACGTCCGACAATGTGCAGTGCCTATGGAGAAAGGGTGCCCCCCCATAAATCCTTGACCCTCCTTGAGGCACTGTTCCGCTGTAGCACCATTCCGGTGCCTAACTGACATGCCGCCCGAGGGAAGCACGAGGGCTAGGATACTGCCAGGTTGCCCAAGCCTAGACAGGGGAATTCGAGAGGCAGAGGCCGGGTTCGAACCACGGACCTTCCGGTCAGTAGATTCGCGGTCTAACCACTTGAGCTATCTCGCCCCCTTGAGGCACTGTACCCCAACTGAAGAAAATTTGTCATAGTAGACCAACATTTTACCGATTCCCCGCGACACGGTCCACGTCTCCAGCTGACTCCGACTTCCAAGCGAACCTGAGGAATCACTGTGGCGCGACCGAACGTCTAAAGTCCACTGTTTGTAACGCATGTGGTGGAAACATGAGACCAAGCAGAAAGCTGACCTGAAGTTCGGTGGGACTTGATTCAGTGGTGTTTGCTACTTCACCAGCTCCACAGGTCTCGACCTCCTAGGCCTGTCAGGAATTACTGAGTTTCAACTCTTGGAGCAACCACTCGAAACAGTTCGTGCGGAAACCACTGCTGAATGGAAGGATAAGTCCACGCAAACATCGGATTCTGAAATTTTTGTGGTCGGCCAAACAAGAGACCAGTTAGAGCATATGCGACACGACCATTCTGCTTGCGACGTCGGATACCCCACACTAACAGCCTGCAATTTTACCCAGTAAACACACACCAGTGACCATCGGTGCAACTTTTTTGGGCTTTTTTTAAAAATTTTCAGGACTCATTTCTTCCGGATGAGGCCAACGGTTGCAGCCTTAAATTGGCTGAGGCACATGTACCGGATAACTGACTGCGTTCCAGAGTACTCGGTCTCACCACATAACCTAACGACATTTGATTTATAACCGAACGCCATACCTAACAACCACGTCATGCTTACGCAGGTGTACACACCTGCGGTCTCCAAACTCCGGAGCACATTCCACTGGTGAGGTAATGTTCTGCTCTTATCCAGGAGCTCAAGAGCCACCACCTGAATGCCAGAATATACTGGTTTGAGTATATCGTAGACGTTGTTCGCAGCACGCGTGAGGGAAGGATCCAGGCGCCGACGTTATGCGAATAAGCATTACGCAGTACCACAATAAAAATTCCAGAGCTCTGAAGTCAACCTGACATAACTTCAAGGTCCACGGAACAGATCCATCATTCTAGAATGGATCTTTTGTCCGCATTCTTACTGTCCTGAAGACGGGTGTACAAACAACAGAAGCCTACTAAATCACCACATTTTAAATCCTAGCTGTGGTGGAGCGGCAATATTGCCAATAAGGTTATGTCCGGAAGCCAGTCGCCTAAAATTACCGAAAATCACGTCGGCTGGATACATATGTCGCGAACAGGCTACGCCCGAAGGGTACGCCTGATTCGTCAGAATATGGGCCAATCGCTGACAAACATTTATGGCTCAGTGCTTCCCGTCCCGTCAGAAAAATTCTAGCTTGACCTCAGGGAGAATTCTGTGATCATTGTAAGAAATACATATTTAGAAATCTTATTTTATCTCCCTTTGAGACTGTCTAAACCAAACGTAGATTTTGATACACTGTGGTGGGCGGGACGGTAATCCAAGCACCAACAATGAAACCGTGAAATGTAGTACGATGCTTTCTACTTCACCGCCTGGAGCCTCGCTGCCGGTCGTGAATCCCGATGAGTAACAAGAGGTGGTCAGTTAAACTGTTGTTGAAAGCCCCTGGCCGAAAGATTCGGGGGTTCGTCTTATTTCAAGTTTGTCTTACGATTTGCATCGTCGAAGGTCACACTCAACCACGTCACTCATGGAACTGTGAAGCAAGCTATGTAGAAGAACCCTCGACTGGAAGAGTCTGGAAAATCGGCACTCTTACTCCGGGCTTTGGGCTTCCCGAGCACAAGAGGACTTTCAAACAGTCCAGACACTTATTCCCCTAGATTTTACAACCAAGATCAGTTGTGCTGTATTCTCGGCGGGAATAATTCCTCATAGGACATTGTGTACGACATCCAGCCTCTGGGTATAGTCCACTGAGTGTTTACCCAAGCGAACCGCCTCACTTCTTCCATGGTCGTCAAAAGAATTTCAAGCACAGGTAAAATTCATGAAAGGGTATGTCCAAAAAGAACATGCGAATCAACGACAGTTAGTGGTCGGTCTCAACTTTGTGGACTGTCCATGAATAGCACGGTTTGCGCCGGTTTATTGTAGAATCCATTTGATTCCCTGTCAGTCATCCGTTTGGATTTTAATAAATGTTTGCGTAACATTCGGTAACTAATGTCGAGATTTTACCTTCAATTTGACTTTCCTTGTGATTTCATGTCACTTCTACATATTTCGAGTGTATGCTCCAAAGGAAAAGGAGGTGTTCCTGGGGTAGAAATCAGAAAAATGGATGACAGACGAGCGGCAAGTCCAGTGACCCGGTGCCCATAGTTCTCTTTTTATTTTTGGGCAGGATACCCCAAGCCAATGACGAGAGCCCTATATCGGATGCCATACTTTTCGACTTCTCAAAAGCATTTGATCCAGACTCACACCTCCACTCATCAAATCACGCGTCACAAACACCCAAACCACGTGACAATTCCTGTCCCACTTGCAACCTTAGCCGACAACTTGTACACTACAAATTCTCATGCATTTTTGTTTATGCGGCTACCACTTGCGTAACGCGCCAGGCTTATGAACTTCAGCACATCAGGTGAAGTTGTATACATGTTCGTGCAAGCATCAAACGCGAAAGGACACCCCTATCTTCACAATGCACACAATAGACAGGCATACAGCTAGGCTCAACACACACCCGCGCTCACAGGACAGGAGGTCAACAGAGCTCCGCAAGTCTCCACGGACAACTACGGAACACGTGTAGCAGCCGTACTGCAGAGAAGACAAGTCCCGCGTCCCGAACGTCAATCAGGAACTCTCAACAAGTGTCTTCAAACGATAAGTCACTTTTTAGCTCTTTTCACTTTTCGCATTGTATCTATTTTCATCAAGTGCACCTGACTATTGTATTCGTCACATTCTAGAAAGACAGATATTTGTTAGTGCTTGTTACCTTCTGATAATCAACTTAATTGCGTCACAACTAGAGCACTAACAACTGGTGGGCCCGACTTGACCCTTATACCATGTCAGTTCCTCCAGTACAAGATATTCCCTCACTTTCAATCACACCAACACACAACATCAACGCCGCCTCTGTCCATCTTCCACCATTCTGGCACCAAGACCCACGCATCTGGTTCACACAAGTTCAAACTCAGTTTGCCCTTCGCGGAATCACGCAAGAGCATACAATGCATTACCATGTGCTTGCAGTACTCCCTCCCGAAATCGCAGCCGATTTACGCGACATATTAATGGACCCTGAAGGCACCAAGCCTTATACGCAATTACGTACTTTAGTTTATCCGAACATAAACGACTGTAACAACTACTTAGCGGAGAATCTCTCGATGGCCCTACCCCATCTCAACTATTGCGACGACTATGCAGCATCATGGGGGACCGCAAAATTGATGAAGCTTTGTTTAAGCAGCCTTTTCTGAAACGTTTACCCACCCACGAACAATCAATTCTCGCTTCCAGTTCAGATGTTCCACTCTCTGGACTTGCCAGCACAGCAGGCAAGATACTAGAAATTCAACCGTGCTCTTCTACTATTTCTTCTGTAGATACACCGGTTTTTGTGTCTACTTTTCACGATCGTCCTGACAAGTTAACTAAACAGGTAGAAGCCACTCGTTTGCCTCGACCCTACCGGTTTTACCGTGCGCTGTCGCGTCCACGCTCGCATTCTACACCACGTTCACCCTCCACGGGAAATGGTCATCGCTGATGCCATAGCCCCTTTGGATATCGTGCACGCAAATGCTCGCAACCGTGTTCCTTCCGAAATAACCACGCACCTCCTCAGTCAATTTCGGGAAACGCACGGGCAGCCATGGAGGCGAGTAAAGTTCAATGCCCTCCTCATAACCCTCGCCGGCTGACAGTTTTCGACAAAACTTCTGGACTCAGTTTTCTTATCGACACTGGAGCCGACATCAGCATCATTCCTCTGTCCGCCACTTATTCCAACTCCAAACCTTCCACTTTCACTCTAACTGCCGCCAATGGTTCTTCTATCAAGACTCACGGGCAGCGTGTTTTACGAGTTAATCTCGGGTTACGCCATGAGTTTGCCTGGATTTTTGTCATCGCTGACGTGCATCACCCTACCATTGGCGCCGAGTTCCTCACACATTTCAACACTTTGGTCGACCTGAAACAACAACGTCTCGTCGACGCTGACACCCAACCCTCTGTTAGAGGTCGACCTGTCCCTTTGTCATCAATTTATCCAGTGACAGTTTATAGAAGTGGCGATTCGCCTTATGGTGGATTGCCTAATGGATTTCCAAAATTAACTAAACCCAGTTTTCACCAGCCAAGCACAAAACACTCCCTATTTCACTACATTCATACACATAGCCCTCCAGTTTTTACACTCCCACGTCGTTTGGCCCCTGAAAAGTTACAGATAGCCAAGAACGAATTGCAGCATATGCTCCAAACAGGTATTATCGGACCTTCTCAAAGCACGTGGACTTCATCTCTCCATATGGGACCTAAGCAAACGTCCTCAGACTGGCGTCCTTGCGGTGACTACCGTACACTCAACAGTTTCACCATACCAGACCGTCATCCCATCACACCTACACGATTTTTCTTCTCTGAACGGATGCACCGTTTTTTTCCCATTAAGACATCCTTCGCGCTTATCACCACATCCCTATACATCCAGGCGATGTCCATAAAACTGCTATTACTGCACCATTTAGGCTATTCGAATTTTTACGCATGCTTTTCGGCCTTCGTAACGCAGCCCAAACTTTTCAGCGTTTCATATACCAAGTGCTATCGGGTCTGCCGTTTGTGTTCGCTTACCTAGGTGACATTTTGGTTGCTAGTCCTAGCCCTGAACAACACATTGAACATTTACGTCTCTTATTTATTCGATTACGCGGTCACGGCGTTGTTATTAACACTGAAAAATGTTTTTTGGTCCATCTTCGTTAAACTTTCTTGGCCGGACGATTGATCAAGATGGTATATCGCCTGCCACTGACAAGTTGGCCATCATTCGTATTTTTCCTCTACCTACCTCATTTAAGCAGCTCAAGCGTTTTTTAGGAATGATTAACTTCTACCGACGGTTCATTCCTAAAGCCGCTTCCTTATTAGCACCACTTACAAAGATTTTACCTAGAAACCCCAAAACTTTTCGATTGACCGATTCAGCCACATCTGCCTTTGAGCAGGCCAAAGCCTCCCTGGCTGATTCCCTCAAACTATTTGACTTGCAACATAGTTCCTTTCTATCACTCAACATGCTGTAGGCGCATCAGATTATCAATAATATGCATCAGCCACTTGCATTTTTCTCCCATAAGCTATCACCCACCGAATCACGTTACAGTACATTTGGTAGAGAACTATTAGCCATTTATCTATCAATCCGCCACTTCCGTCATTTGCTGGAAGGACGCGAATTTTGCATCTATACAGATCATAAACCGTTAACGTCAGCCCTACTAGCCAAGGCTGATAAATATTCACCTCGCGAAATACGTCAACTTGATTATATTTCTCAATTCACCAATGACATTCGCCATATACCAGGATATCTGAACATCGTCGCCGACACCTCATCTCGTCCGGAAATTGACTCACTCCACTCGGCACCCACGAGCGGTCTGCAGCGTATGGCGCAACTACAAAAAGACGAGCCCGTCATACTGCCATCGCCGGACAAATCTCCACTACAGGTTAGACCGGCACCACTACAAACGGCACCAGGTAACGTAGGCTGTGATTTTTCTAAATCCGTCCCAAAACCCCTAGTTCCACGCGCAATGGGTCGCCTCGTTTTTGACGCGCCACATAATGTAACACACTCCGAAATACGTGCAACCAGCAAACTCATCTCACGAAGCTTTGTATGGCCGAATATGAACAACGACGTCCGTTCATGGGCGAAACCTTGTCTGGCTTGTCAACGTTCTAAAGTCATTCGGCATACTCACGCACCCGTTCGCACCTTCTCCCAACTGGACTGCCGATTAGACTACGTTCACTTGAACATTGTTGACATACTTCCCCCATCCAACGGCAATTCGTATCTTCTTACTTGCGTCGACCGGTTTACAAGATGACCTGAAGCCAACCCAATTCCTGATATCTCTGCGACGACGACATCTCGAGCATTTGTCACCAGATGAATCTCTATATTCGGAATTCCTTCTTACATTACAGTAGACCGTGGTTTGCTGTTCGAATCTCAACTCTTTCGGCAATTGACTGAACTTCTGGGTTGCAAATGCATACGCACCACCGCATATCATCAACAAGCTAATGGCTTAGTTGAGCGTTTTCACGTACACTTAAAAACGGCCATCAAAGCTCATCAGCAACCTAACAGCTGAAGTGACTTGGTCCCCTTTATACTGCTTCATTTACGCACTATGTTTCGTTCAACACTACAATGTACACTAGCTGAGTTAGTCTTCGGTACATCACTACGAATCCCAGGACGGTTTTCCTCTTCAGAAACTAGTTTTTCCTGTGATTCATTACCATACGTCACCCAACCGAAAACGCATATGTCGCGTCTGCGCCGACAGCTGTCTACGCTCTATCCAGTATCCGGTGCAAAGCATCATTAGGCGTCTTTTTACGCAAATCCTCGCGTTGGCAAGCCTGCTGCCCAACGCCGAGCACGTGCAGAGCAGTGCTACGCCCTTTCTCCACTTGTGCCTTTCCGGTGAACCTCAGTCGCTGAACGACAAGAACAAAACGGACCCGGGGAAACTTGGCGAAAGTCCCGATCCTGTTTGTCGATGCGCGAATCCGTGTTTATACTTTGTATGGCACGTTAAGTAGTGTCTCTTAAGGCCGCAAACCCTTTCTGTTACCTCCTAAGCGCACTAACTTCTTTCCGCGCCTTCATCCCTGTATACGGCTCGTTTCCATTGCTTCGTTGTTACTTTTTCCGCTCCCACCGTGTCTGTGCTATTGTTGATTGCAGTTTTATCTTAATTCTTGCCGTTCACTAGCCTGTTCTTTGTAGAACCAGATTCTAATGCATTGTCTACCTCACTCTTTTATCTGTTCCTACCACCTACTGATTACGGACTGCATAGATTCCGGTAGCTTGGATCGTCTAGCATGATCCATAGCCGTCCGGATCCTAGATATCTCTTTTAGGATTTTGCCTGTCATATTCAGACATGTCATGCACACCCTGCGCTAGCAGCAAAATAAAGAAATCACGAATGCCTGGCGCTTGATTATAAATCGCTCTAATCCCTGGCAGAGAACGGCAACTGACCAGGTTGTCTACTTGCTCTGATGGTTGGTTTGCATGTGAGACCCAACAACAGGTCAAGAGATTCCGGTTTCTCCGAAAGTTAATACTGTTCCAAGACCGTCTTCGGTTAGCATACCACTGCGGCGGCCTTTTTGCCGTTGCCCGCGTATTTTGACTCCACCTCAAGACAAATACCAAACCCAAATAACAACTCTATGTACTTCCACAAGAGTATTCATAATCACCACAACCACAATAAAATTTAAGCCCTCATCTCACCGCGGCGAACCTTTCCGAGAGCCTTAAAGGCTGTATTTACGTGTTTCAGAGCTACATACTTCTAGGGCTTAGGCAAGTGCTATGTACGGGCATTGGTTATCAGCATGTTTATGAGAATGTTTTACAGGGGCACACAAATATATATCAACAAGCATTCAATGAAACTGGCCACTTCTGCCTTGATGGCCCAAAACAATAATAAACCTAAAGAGACGATTTCGGGGGTTTCTCGATCAATTGGGTTGCACAATCGGAAGTGGGTGGAAACCGACGGGGAAAGTCGATGCTATAGCCGTAACTGAACCTCGAATCTTCATTCTGGTAAAAGGATACTTGTCAGAAAACACCAAGCACAGGGCTCATGCAGATCGATGATGAGGGCAAATGCTAGAAACTACCACCAGAACTGAGTGAAGAAACTTGCAGAATTATTTTGGACCGTAGACAACAGTGGGTAGCCGTTGGGCGTAAAAAATTCAGCCAGTGACGGTTGATGTTGAACCAATCTCTTAGCCTCCAAGACGGAGGCTGTAGATGTTCCGCTGGTAACAAAGTGAAGGGGAAAGAGGGAATGTAAAATGGATCAGCAACACAAAATTCGGCGGCGGTGCGGTTTTGTTAACCCAACTTGCTGTATGCTGCATGTGAGACGGCCAGGCTGCTGACAGCACGTGACGATCAATGCAGACTGATGATACTGATGGCTGCGCGATTCGCGACTATCCGCAGACTGAGATATTATCAGGACATCTGAGTCCATCTGAAGTCTCCACTTCAAACCCTCGTGTCAGAAGCACGACGCACGGCAAGTGCACTTGGAGCGTTGCAACCAGAACGGTTTACCTTCCAATCTACAACCGGGAGGAGCAGAAAACTTGTGTCAATTAGGCCACTGCCCATTGAATAAATTGTAAGGCGAAGCCTTGTGAATGTTTGCTATAGAGGAGAATGACGGTAGCTCAGGGAGCACCGATGGTCGTCGGTTTGTTCGCTGGGCTATGAAATTTGACTGCATTCAAACTGCCTAGCTCAGCGAAAAAAACAACGTACGCCTTGTGAACTTTTTCAAAGAAAAATTCAGGTTCGCAAAGCTTGCTACCAAGAAAAGGTTCAGTCACATTATGGAGAGGCAAACTTACGCTGATACTAAAAGCAAGTAACCCAATGTTGTCTAAAAACTAATTGAAGCACTTTCCAAGCCCCAAATGTTAGGGGATTTAAGCCTTCGACTAACTGGCGAGGTCGTACTTTTTATTGTTTTTGTTCTTTATGGTTTATTGTTATTTATTGTTTATTGTTGTATTGGTCGGTCTTTGAAACTTTCGGCCCTCTGAAGCCATAATGGTGGTATTGAAGTTGGGACACTACAGAGTATCCTTATCGGCCCTGCAAGTTACGGCTCGCCGCGCAGTGACTGAGGGGCGACCCCGGAAAAAATTAAATGGAATTGAAAGTTTCGTCCCCGGATCAAGATCCATCATTGGCTGTCACACCAGATCTACGTTGAATGTACCAGGGCGGTGATAGGGATGACCCTGGGTAACACGGAGTTGCGTTTACACCGTTGAAAACGGCGTCGCGCAAATTCCCGTGCCATCAAAACCTAGACCAGCACACTTTAAAAAGCCCCCGTTTACCTACGAATCGTTTATGTTACTGAGGCTCAATTCTCCGAATCATAGAACAAGAAAAAATCATATAAACACCTACAGGCTGTCGTAAACCAGGTTTTCTATGCCCGCTATAGCGGGAGATGGAGCTCTTCAGCTTGCCTGAATTTCAGTGAATGAGAGGCAACTATCTCCACTTGGAGTGATTGCAGACGCTACCGGGGACAAGCTCGTAGTAAACTGGAAACTGCTGCAGAATTCGTGGCTTTGGGAGGCTGTTCCCACCTTGTCTAGAGGAGGTCGGCCTCTATTGCACCAAAAGCAGAGCAGCTCATTCCAGACACTGAGGGCAAAACAGCAAGCGGAGAGAATATTTCACTGAACATCTCAGTACTTGTTTCAAACATACCGTGAAGGTGACGTTCGTGAGCTTGGTAGAACCACCGAAAGTCGAATTGATCAACCGGGGTGAAACCACCTTATCAGCGGCCGAGCTCCTGGGGGTAGATCCTCAGCCAAAGTGTATCTTAGTATAATCGGTTTTGTTGCAAAAAGTGGAGTGTTCTCAACTCATTCAAAATGTTCTATTTCACCAGTCCGCGCAAACAAAGATATAAGCTTGTTGCATACAGCAGTCTAAAAATTAGTTATGCTTTCGTTACACTGCATTCGCAGCCCACAGAAACGCGCATGGTCTGGTGGATGCTTCCAGCCAAGTGAATGACTGCTAAAATCTGAACTCCTCACCGGGTACTTAAGCACCACATAAGATTCCAGAAGCCTGTCCTTACTTGAGTCATCAGTCTCCGAAAAGTTCATTTTTTTGTTAATCTTGTTGATTTATGGGACATCGTGCTGCACTATGAACTGCTGGAAATGCATGTCAACTTGCTCAAGCTTTTTCTCTCTGCAGCTGAAGGCCACGCTTGTTTGCATGATGAGAATTCACCAGATTTTGGTCTGTGCACTGAAGTGCCGAAAGAGAGCCACAGTAACTTTTACCCCCGTGAACTGCGCTATCGAGTTTATACAGAATCACGCCGTTACGAGCGAACTAAGCTTAGACATTATGAAAGCCAAAGTAGTTTCCACCTGCCTCTTTCTCCCAACTGAGGCAACTCGATTCGAGTCCCAAGAACTTTCTCACTAGAACAATTTGTAAAATGTCAATCCACAGGAATTTACAATTTTGACAATTTTGGCTCAGATGCCTTCTGAAAAGAACATTTTTTCATAAATCCGAGAGTTTATTTGATTTATCATGGCGAGCGATTTTTGGCCAACCAGTGTTAACCGGTAGGGTTGAAAAATAAATTTTGCTCCGCATGTGCCACGCGGTGTGCAGTCCTTATGCTGTCTAATGATCTTTGCGGCTGAGCTATCCGAATGTTTAGAGCTCATGTAAAATACGTACTATAGGATGAGTAGCCACTCTAGTTTATCTGCCAGAAACTATGGACATCTAAACGTTCTGTGAGCCCAGCCGCTCGGTGACAGCTAAGTCGTGTGAATAGTGCTCCGATAAAATGGCGGACACCTTGGTACTACCAAAATATAGGTGCCGATACAAAATTTAGGACTCCTGCTACTTAAAGGTGTGATAAAGATTGCTCCGTTTGGTTGAATGGACATCAAAAGACACCGGCAAAATTATCTTGGATTGTTGAAAAATATCAAGATTTTCCTAAGAATGCTGCCGAACAATAACGTATTCGTGCAGCCTATCAACCGTTAACTACCAATAATTTTCATCACCGCTACTGATGTCAACTTCTTTCCTATCCATGCATCCTGGAATTCAATTTATGAGTGATGGTGAAACATGCCCTCAGACTGCAAAGCCATGTGACAGCATTTGGCTCCTTCCTTGTGCCCCATCACAAAGCGACATCTCTAAAAACCCTGCCATGCAGGCTTACTAAGGTAATTCTAGGCGGGCTATTCTGACGACTGGAGCATGAAACATCAAGATGTCGACCACAGTCTGTGTTTAACCAGAAGCAAAAATTGACCCCCTGGTCTAGCGGCATGGACGGCCATGAGATGAAAGTGAGTCTGGTGCATTCTATTGTTTATTGCTGTGTGCTTTACCGTAGCTCAGTGCATTTGTGTTCAGGCGGTAAGACTAACCTACGAAAACGTCACCCGATCAGATTCGATCAAATAACTGGCCTTTGGGCCCATACTGGTACACACACACATCGAACCTACCAGTGTTGTTACATGGTGTCAGTAGGCCGGTTTTATTATAGAAGCCAAATAGATCTGAGATTTTCTGTAGGGCGCCCAGGGGACGCGGTGACAATCAACACAGAATAGTCATTTATCGATGGTGTGTGCATCTGAATCGACAATTTGTAGTTCCAATGTTGGATTTTACACCAGACTTCCCAAGACGACGAAAATAAATACACGATGGGAATGTAACTCAATCGCAAGTTTGCCAAAGAAACTTCACAACCCATAACCGGTTTGTTCAACTTGTGGTTTATTAACTAAGCATTGTCCGCCAGGTTTGCTAAACACGCGTTCTAATAGACCGGAGCCCTCCAAAATTTGCAAAATACGCTCACTTGCATGCCAGCATTCTCAAGTCCATAAGCTCGAAAGGATTCGGGCTTAAACTGTTTATTTCAGTGTGCTTCGTTTAATCATGCTGCAAAAACCAGCCCCATTTTTCCTTTGTTGTGATTTTCGACATATAACGCAACCATTCTGTCGGGAAACAGTACTCAAAAGGTTGTGCAAAAGTCCATGTCAAACCACAACCGATTTGCTGTTCTTGTAGATACAAATAAAGTGGGGCTTTCATCACTTTACACTTATCATTATGTTCCACTTCAACCCAAATTACACACAGTTTCCATAACTCCACTAATTTTGGCATAAATTTCGTTCAAGATATCCATTTAAATCCACACGGTTTTTCACGGACTTGCGGATCGACAAGCAGGATCGGGACTTTTGCCCAGTTTCCCCGGGTCCGTTTTGTTCTTGTCGTTCAGCGACTAAGGTTAGCTGGAAAGGCACAAGTGGAAAAAGGGTGGAGCACTGCTCTGCACGCGCTCGGCGTTGGGCAGCAGGCTTGCCAACGCGAGGATTTGCATAAAAAGGCGCCTAATGGTGCTTTGAACCGGACACTAGATGGAGCGTGGATAACCGTCGGGGGAAGGTTGGTCCACGCAGCGACTACCCGAAATGGGGAATATTTGTCCGGTAAAAGTTTGCTCCCTGAGCTTGAATAGCTTCTCATGTCCATGCCATGTTAACTGAATCAATGATGAAAATCCTGTTAACCAACCCTGTTCAAACAAGACATAATTGAGTATTAGGTCTCCCCGAGACGACGATACTTCGGGGGAAAGAGGACAGGCATCGCGAAATGTGTCACATATTCCACGTACTTAAGTCCGGCAACCATTTTCGTAGCACCTCGGTGGACAGGCTGAATAAGGGCTACATCCTTTGTGCGGCCTGAGTAGACAAAGTGGTTGGCATATTCAAGACGCGGTCTGAGGTAGGCCCCATAGGGTGTTCGGAGGTCGATGCGTGTAATACGGGAGGAGGTGCGCCAAATTATCTGTAGAACGGAGAGCGCCTTTTGAGCCGACTTCTCATGGCGCAGTGGAAAGGACGTGTTTGAAGAGAGCCAAATACCTAAATCCTTTTTTGCATCCATCTTCGTGGTGTCTTTTGGTCCACTCCTACCCTGCGCGATAAAAACGTTCACTGGGCCCCCCACCCCCGAACGAGATATGGATGCACTTTTTGTTATTCAAAAGCAGCTGCCAGCTTGATGACCACTGCTTTGCAGCGCCTACATCCATCTGAAGGGCATTGGCATTGGAACTCCAGGATTTCAGGTCGTCCGCAAAAAGTAGAGGCGGGCTGGCAAGAACATCTGGAAGTTCGTTGACGCATATCAGAAACAGCAGTAGTCCCAAAGCGGATCCTTGAGGAACTCCAATAGAGACCGGCGCCGGATAAGAGTAGGTCGAGCATACTTCCACTCGGAATGTTCTGTCTGGTTAGACCGCCTTAATCCAGTCTAGAATTTTCCTTTGAACTTCGTAAGACCTGAGTTTGTGAAGCAGCGGGGCGTATGAGGCTCGATCAAATACTTTTGAGAAGTCGAAAAATATGGCATCCGATGTGAGGCTCTCGTCATTGGCCTGGGTTAACCTGCCGACAAGTTCGAGCACGCACCTCGTGCAGAAGGGTTTGTTAGAAATTCGTGTTGAACTGGGGATATCAAGTTGTCGGAAGTAAGATGATCCAAGACGACTCGCTTCAGAGTGCGTTCCATCACCTTGCACGGCACGCTTGTGAGGCTAATAAACCTGTAGTTGCTTGGCGATAGTCGGTCACCAGTTTTGTAGTTTGGCGTGACAATCGCTTCCTTACAAGCATAGGGAAGGTAGCTTTCGTCAAGCTACTGACGTACCACCAGGTAGAAATATTTTGCCAGTGTGAACGTCGTTTCCTTCAGGATCCTTGGCTGAACCTCGTCGGGCACTAACGCGCAGAACGCATTGATGTTGTGCAAGAGTTGAAGAACCGTGAAGACTCAGTCGGTTAGAGGCCGTTCCCAGTTCCGCCTTGATAAGGTTAGATTTGACGAGGACGCTGAGGCTGAATATATACATGCATATTGTTCTCTGTGAACCCCAGATTTTACTGTTCGGTTACTCGTGAATTCCCCGTTCCTATCCCCCGAGGAGAACGCCATTGACTAACTTCTGAGACGATGTCTCATGTATTTAAACAGCACACTTCCGTTTTTCCGAGCGAGGTCTAGAATGATGGCTTGCTCTTACATGTTCCGTTGGCGGCTTTCTGATTTACAGTGGCTTCGCATTTTGCGAAATGCCAGCTCAACTTCTACGTCTCCTGTAGCCAACTTTTCTGAAAAACGGTTGAGGCCCATTTTCCAGAAGACGCCGGAACCTTTTAGGTAGCTTGCGACCCATCCGACTGCGTGCTGGCTTTTTTATGGAAGAACATTGCGTCAGCCTCGTGAATTTTCCGGACAGCGGTCCTACATAAGTCTTCCTCTGAAGCTCGTCCTTACCGTTTTCAGAGCAAATCGTGGGCCATCAGAGAGTTTTGTACAACATTGTTCCTTTCAGGAACGTATGCCAAAAGTTCTCGAAAACCTTACAGAATGAAGCGCAGCATACGGAGTTTAAGCATGTCATACACAAGAGGCTCGCCGGAATTAAGTTGAGCATTCAGTCAAAAGCAAACTGGCGTGTAAATGAGCCTATCAGAGGTCTTCGGAGCCTTTTCATGGACGCTCGTCGTCATTCCATTTGAAAACTCTCACCAAAGCTCTTGTTTCCCATGGGATTTGACTTTTTTTAACCTTTGACTATCTGGTAATTGCCTCTGACTTGAGCTGTCCCGGAAGCACCACCATCATCATCTCTTACTGCTGACGCGCTCCAAAGTATTTGTGAGCCTGTCAATCATTTTTCTGAGTTGGGAGACCTTATTCCCAGAAATTCTTTCACCTTTGGCTTTTCCAAAAAGCTCTGAATCAGTCTGATCTAAGCAAACTACCATTAATTTCCAATGTTGCGCTTCTTCCCTCTTGGAGATGGAGGGATCGTAATTTTTAAAACAATACATGTGGTCTACTGTGTAATGCCTCTTTTCTTCCTTTCTTCACACTTAAATCTGCAGGCTGGCAAATTCAAACTTTCAGCGCTCCTTCAATAAACCGCTATTTTTACTATCCAGCCCTCATTTCTACTGATTACGCTGTACAGCCTCAAGCTTGGACCACTGTGGATCAAGCGGACCCAACAAAACATCAGCCGTCTAAAACAACTATTGCGCCAAGATTCCAAATTGCCTTAGTGAGAGCAGCTTAGCCTTGTCCATCTTCTGATTTTGATTATAAATTTCGGAAATCTGCCGAATTCTCAATGTACCCCCCCTCCAACACTCACTTGCGTCAATCCCCTCCTCTAGCTCGTCACCCATCAGTATGCCACTCATCAGTTTGAAATAAACGTAATTTTGAAATCATTACCATCTAGAACGGCCCCATGAACTAATTCAGAACATCACACACCATCGTAGCTTAACACAGTCAGTGAAAACCTTCCATAATTATGTCGCCGTTGGCACCCTAATTGCTGCTCACCTACCTTCCGACCCGCCCTATAAATCGGTTCTGAGCCACTCTGAGTGTATTCTGTCCCACTTTTCCCCTTCTTTGCATTACCGATTTAGACTAGATTAGATCATTAGGTTCTACCACCGTATGTTTTGCTCTTCTAGACCTTCTCCGCCGCCCGGAGACAAGCCAAGCTCTTTTCGTTGTGAACTTTATGGAAACGAAGAGAATTCCTCTTATCTTAAGGGCTTTAAGTAAGTTAACACGCGGGTAACCGAACAAGTCAACGTTAGATAAACAGCCTTCTTCTAAACTAACCCATCGCCTCACACGCGCACAGAAGGGGACTCGGCATATTGTGGCTTGTTAATGTGTGATACGCCACATCACTAAGAATTTCGACCCAGTTGACCTCTTTTCTACTTCATCGGCTTGGGACCTACATGTATGTAGTATTGTTACCCCGACTTAGTCTCAGTTGTCCACTATCTGCTTGATCTGGCGCTATTGAATTGCTGGTTTGGTCCTTTCTCCAACCAGACAATGTGCACGAATAAGGCTGTTAGTAGTTTGTAACCTTATTGATCTAATAGCATGCGCGGAAAAAATACACTATGGGTAAATAGACCAAAAAGTTGCAAACGAAAACAGTAGAAAACTGAGACGATTAAATGGCCTCCAAATAATCACACCCAAGTAATTTTAAAAACCAAGAACCCGAAAATCTAGCACCTCACGCTTCTCTGGTCCTCCAAATACTGGCGGAAGCCTTACCGCTTTGGTCAGTAGTGTTGCTTCCAGAAATAACAAACTACAACCCTTCAAGCAAACCAAAGGATGACTGAATATTCCACCGGTGTATTACAACGCTCGATCACAAACACACAACAATTCTCGGCTAATTTTAAAGATGCGAAACAGCGGTAAAATGTAATCTGATCTCAGTGTTTACATCTGCGGATCTCCACCTCGTTAAGATGGCAGTCGCTAAATTATTAGTTCTTGATGCATTGTTTGGAAGATAAAACAGCTCTGAAATGCTCAAATTTTGCATAGTCACCTACCGTGAACTCAAAGATGAATACTACAAGCAACTGACCATACCGCTTGGGGGATCCCCAATTGCAGGATTCATTGTCGAACTCCAAAGGCGAAAACCGGACAGCGTCGTAGTACGAGATATCAATCCCAAAATGGGGGCTTCCTTGTGTAAAGAGTACCACCATCCTCACCACAAGAGCACGATGCGAGGAACGATTCCACTGATAGACAGCGACTTCGGCGACAACAGGTTTGGGGTAGAAGAACCCAACAAAAAACTTGTTTTTAGATGACCTTGTCACTCGGGTGTACAATGCACAGGTGCAAATGAAGGTGTACATGAATGCTACGTACACGGATCAATCTCCATTCCACCAAAACAACCACCCAAACTGTGACATGGCGCCGTTTGTGCACTATTCAAGCGAATTAATCCATATTGCGGCACCGTGGAGTCTAGAGTAAAAAAGATTAAAGCTTACACAAATTCTTACAAAGAAGCCCAAATGACTTAATTTTAAGACCTCTAATTCGCTGCAACTCAGCCAACTCGACACCTGAAAGACACCAAGCACTTTCCTAAGATAACTGCAAGGATAAAGACATACAGGAGTGCTGCAAACAGCACCGTCGAAATAAAATTGAAAACCTGATAAAAAGAAAAATACAAATGTCATCTTCAATATTCAGAATAACAATTGCCGCAAGCATAGATGAAACTGGGGTTACAACTAACCGGAATAAACGAACATCAGCTTGCTACTGGGAGACACGAACAACTTTTGGTTGTATTTGTACACGGAAACTGCGTGAGACATGTATTCCACTGGAAACACACTGGGGCGAACATCAAGAAGGGGCTAACGTGAATTTATGGGGGCGTGGTACTTTGCCGATTGAGTCATGTGGAGACAAGTTGAGAGTGGCCCTGTCTAGCAACATCTGAGGACAACGGAAATCCGGAGCCACCATGTCATGAGCCGATAAGATAAACATATAAAACAATCAACAGACCAGAAAATCAAGACGTCTGGGTTGAAAGGACTATGTAATTGGACCGGAAGTTTTGGCTCCCATTAGGCATCGCGGAACCTGAGAGCCAAACGGGCCGAAGTAATGAAAGGTCCGCAGAGGGAAAGTGTGCGACTCAGCCAACCAGGCTCATGGAGACAAACCACGATTTCGGAATGGAGTAGCTGGGATGAAAACAGTGGAGTACTAAAGAGGAAAAGCATGTCGTCAACCAGTACGAACCAACAACTAGCATCAACAACAGGAAGTTAAACGACGGCGCAGTAAAGCACATAATAGGAACAATAACACCAACGAATAATACAAAAAATGCGATAACCGTTGGTACCACCAAACGCAATAAATGCAAACCATAAAGCAAAACCGATCACAAAACAACCAGTCAGACTCTAAGTGAAATGACCATGAATACCCAACCCGCTTGAAGCCTCGAGCCGTTCTTTGCATACTACATATACGCAAGCGCGAGGAGAGGGGCCACCCATTCAAAAGTGATGCCTCCTGAAATGGAACGAAACACATGTAACCTAAGTACAAAACCCGGTAAGCAGCAAAGTGACCATCTGATCATCCATCAACAAACCCGTATGATGGTTGGTAGTCCCGGGGGACGCTGGCCCTGACGCGTGAGCCAGGTGCACACACCCGTCGCCAACCCCGAACAGCAAAAGCGATTCACCCGGTGCAGGGGTGCAGAGGATGGTTTTTCTACACGGAAAACCAAACACAGACAGGGCCGTTGTCTAATACCTGCGCCTCAGATTTTGTTCCACACTGGTCCTGTCACATTTCCAGAGGGTACTTTCATTAAACCAAAGCGTCAAAATCAGCAAAGTAAAAAAATACCATCTCACATGCAAACCAACTGAGACCTACTAAGGACATGTTGCGTGGCTCCTCTGGTGAAGTTTCTTCTACACAGCCAAGGCCACTTTTATGGTCTGTGACCACAGTGCGCGTGAGGGCGGTTCGTTCAAAATTGGTTTCGTTTTTTTGCTCGTGCAACTTTGTGAAAGAGGTCTTTCATTTTCAATCTATCTATAAAGTTTACTCGTGTAATTTAGTTGAGTTTTCCACCCCAACATCACCTGTGTGTGGAAATCTCTAATAGACTGTGCTTCAATTCAGCGGTGCGCCCACTTACTCCCGCTCTCCTCGAGAGCTATTGTTGGACCACAACATATGTGGAGAAAACGTATGTCTATCGAATATAGGACGTGAAATACAATGCCATGCTTGACAGGCTTCACGGCATTTTAAATGTAGAACCTGCAAGATGACCAAAAAAGTCATTTATCCAGATACCCTGACAAATTTGTTTGAACCAACTGCCTCTACATTAGGGCTGCCATGCATTCCGCATAGCCAAACGACTTTCAATAACGAAACTCGGCTACAATTCCAGGCCAAAGAGAAAAATGCAAATGGTGCATTATACTCGGCGCACTCGAGGAAAAACTAGTACTTCTTTCGAAAGTTCTTGAAGACGCAAACACAAAGAACGAAGCGGCCTGGAGAAAAGAAAATAACGAAGTTTTCCCCATGGACGAATACCTAGCGCTCCCAGTTCCAGGCCCCTTTGCTGCAACTGGGCCATCCAGCTCACCAATACGGCACTCAAGACCGCCACGGCGTCTGTAGAGGACAGACGCATGATGGAGTACAGGCTGACCATCTGAAGGTCGTGCTCCAAAGCAATCATGGCAGAAAGCTGGCACAGCCGATCTTTGGTGATGTTTTCACAAAGCCTGTATACAGATCGCTCCACGCAGAATGATTATGTGAAATGAGAAACAAGTAAACTTTTGGGCTTCTGCCATACCCAGTTTGATAGCACACCCGCAACCATTCACTTCCTACTTTTGACGATGCTCTCGCCCACTCGTGCCCTTACCTGTAACTGCGAACAAACTCTTCACCTGTCCCCAGCCGCCTCCGGGACCCGTTCATTCTAAACCGCTCAACCTTCGATCCGGATATAAACATCTCGTTGACTTCCATTATATGCTCCTTAGAAGGTCAGTTATTTTCTGTTCAGTTCGCGTTCCGTCTTGTGCGTTAGCATCAACTCCCTCCCCCAAGGAACTTCTGCACCAGACCCCACTCCAGCAGTGACACTAGTGAGCCTCTACAGATTCAATGTATACTGTGACTATGACATTCCTGGTATCATTTACCCGTATTGCTGATTCCTCTACTTCATCATCCCTACTTTCGCCTTTTATAACCCTGGCCATAAACCCAACAGTCCAAGGCCGAATAGGCCGTTGTTTCAGACTTAAGTCCGAATTGACCGGTCAGATTGTGACAATCCAGCTACTGCACCAGATTCGTTGTTCTGGTTCATCTTTTTTCGCAATTTCTTCATCATGCGCCACGCAGGATGCCCCTTTTTTGCCCGACCTTTGTTTATGCCCGCCACCTTCAAGTCTTAACGATCTGAACTTTTCTCAGCTTGATATGTCCACCCCAAAAGTGAGACAAACTCCTGGTACCTGTGTTGCCTTTACCACGCAGGTTTGGGCGTGGTCAAGTCTACATCGGATATTGCCTACTGTTTATGACATTGTTCTTTTTTCGCGCAATCCCCAGTACCCGCAAATCCCCCAGTAGCGCTCTATTCTAACCGTAACCATATGATCATGCCTGGCGGTATGCCACCCACTAGTTGAAAATAAGCATAATCATTACCACGCTTTCCTCCTTAAATACCGTACAGAATATCCTAGAACAGGGTGTAAGTTTTCAAAAGACCTTCCCAAAGATCAAGCTTATATCAGAGGATCTCCCTCTATGGACGCGAGAACTGAGTCAGAGCGGTCCCAAATGGGAGGCGAAGATCAAGCTTTCTCTCGGCGACAGATCAGCTAACCACAAATTTACGGCCGACAAGATAGCAGTTATGGGATCTTAGTACGCCTATACGACCGGCCGCGACTCTGGAAGTTTCCACTTAACTGTCGCAGACCCTTCGATTACCAACGACAGTGCTGCTCAGAATGAGACAACTTCAACAGAGACAGTGTCCAACTTATGTGCAATTATCGTTGATTATGTCCTTAGCTGAAGTTAGAGGTGCTGCGGTGAAATCTATGCCATATTCACAAATTCTAAGCTGGTTTGGGCAGGCTGTGCCGAGGCAAACAGCGAAGTCCACCGACAGATCAGCCATAAACTTTGAGTTTGCTACGATAGCCCCAAAAACCACTTAAACACATGCCCCTGGCTCCGTTACATCGAAATCAACACGTCCGGTCGCGATTTCTGTCGTCACTTATGACCCGATAAGAAGAGGCGCAAATCCCAAAGACTCTTGCGAGTGTCATTAAAAGGAATAATTTTGGTGGTGCTACCCAACGCACAAACTAACCGACAGGCCTCATACAGATATCTGGCCGGTCAAATAGCGCCAAAAATCCTAAGAACACAGATGGAGGCAGCTTCACTCCAAATCGTAAACAAAAGAGAATGCAGCAGCCATCGAACTCATCGAAAATTTTTGCCTTAAGTAAGAACTGCGTCCTTTAACGGCTAAGGACTAACAAAACGGCCTTTAGGAGCAAACCCCTTGTAAACGAAGAGCAGTTCTCAGAATCATCAAGGCAGGAATAGATAAGTATGCCGCAGGAGCCCAGTCGGAGTATTAGTCTTAAACCAATGTGTCCGAAAACTGCCTCAGTTTTTTTGACCCGCTTCGACGCATTCAACTATCGGCTTTCCATTAGAAACCGTCCACAGTTGCGCTTACAGAAACCTGGCTCACACAAGACGTCTCTGACACGGAGATATCTGTAGAACGCTGCTCCGTTTTTTGAGCTGGATCAAAACATGGGAGAGCAGGTGGGTTTACCCTCCACTCATATGCGGCCTTATCCATTCCAATTGCCTTCTCCGGGACTACTCCCGCACCTTTATAGGATGCACTGCGAATTCAAATCTCGCTGTTTGGGGCTGATTCTCTTCTTCACGGCGTGGTCTGCCGTTGCCCCCCAAGTTCACCGGAAGATAATCTGTTCCTCACCCAAACACTTGGGCAACTCTCTTCTGGGCAAGTTTCAGTCACCTTTTGCTGGTAGGTGATTCTGAAGCCCTCAAGGCCTCCTGAGGGAGTTCCGGAGCATCCAATCTAGTGGATGTTCTGCATCGACGCTGGTCAAAGACGTTCAACAGAGCTCCTGGACTCAGTACGTCGCCGCATCCACCAGATATCGTGCAGGCTAAATGTCATCCCTACTGGATTTGGTTGTCAAGCTTGGACACTTAAATGAACCAGCGTTAATTAAGGCTTCGCTAAGACATAGTGACCACTGTATGCAGATCCTCGATTGGGCCAGGAACGCGGAGCTTCATACATGGATTTGAAATACCTGACCTGTAGACCTCTCAAAAATTAGTAGCTTTCTTGACCAACTTAAACTTGGACCAGCCTCACTAGAGGTGATACACACGACCATTGTCAGGAAATTTTACGAGACCGACGAGATGTTCGTCCTGAAGAAACAAGCGCAGCACAGGGAACTCCTCACATTCACATGTTTCCAGACGTAATTAAGAACGCCCGCTAACCGACCTGATCGTCACGGATGAGGGAATTCGCCAAATACTGCGCATTCCTTTGGAGCGAGAAATGGTTTACCGAGGATCCTGAAGGAAACGTAGCTCACATTGGAAAAAGACTTCTTCCAGGAGTTTCGTCAGTCGCTCAACGAGAGTGAAGAACCTTCCTCTTGGTAGAAGCGATTGGCAGCAAAATCTACTAAACAGTGACCTCATATCGCCCGAGAGCTACCGGCTTATGATATTCACAGTCATACTGTGCAAATTGACGGGAGGCATTGTGAAGCGGGCCACCTTAAATAACCTCAGTACCAACAACTTGATATCCCCGGCGCAATACGTATTCCTCTCAGATCGTCTGTGTGCGGCGAACATGCTCGTATTTGGGAATAGCTTAATGCAACCCAAAGATGGAGGGCTCATACCTGATACCAAATTTTTACTTCGAGTCCCAAAGGTTTCACTGGTCCACAAGTGTGAGTCTTGTGGGCTTCAGGGAAAATTCTAAGCTGGATTAATGAGTTCATAGCAGACGTAAGATTCCGAGTGAAAGCAGACTAGACCTTCCCTTTCTCGCCACCGGTCCCCCACTGGACTTCCTCAAGACTAATTTTGCGGGCAATTTTTGATTTCGATCTGCGTCAACGACCTTTCAAATGCGTTTTCAAGCCACGCTTACTTTTCGCAAGCGGCTCGAAATCATGGAGCGGCAACACCACTGCTCTCCAAATAGATATAAGCGCTGCAGAGCAGTAGCCGCTGCACCGGTGCCTGCCTCTGAAAGGCGAAAAGTGCGTCCCCATTTCACTCGAGGAGACTAAGCGAGGCTCTGTCCTGCATGGTGAGAATGGACGAGGAGACGTTACGAAGATGGGTACAAAACAGGATTTAGACGCGTAGCCCGTGTCGAATATGTCCTTCTCACTTCGCCATGAAAAAATCGGCTCAACAGGCATTTTGCGCTCTACGGATGACTCAGCGCACTTTCCCTCGTGTTACTCGCAGAGATCTCCGGATACTCCATGGGGCCCAGGTTCGACCGTTTCTTGAAAAGGACAACCACTTGGTCTATCCAGGAAGAAAGGAGGACGTAACGCTCATTGAGGGTGTCCAACGAGCTGCTACGAGAATGTTGCTGGCCCCAAATCCGTTGATTATGAAATGCTTCTCGTGGTGCTTGGAGTCTTTCTCCTGGAGAACCATTGGACGCCTGATACTTATTTAGGCCCTGTATGAGCAAGATTTGGCCAACAGGCCTTCAACATTGACCTAACAGGCACTCGGCAGAAACGTGGTAGGTGATTCAGTCTCAGAGCGCGCCATTTTATGTCACTTTGGGAAGTTAGTGCATGGAATAACCTCCGGTCCTTAGATGTTCATGATGCACCTGGTACCAAGTTTACTGCACTGGTAGGCGCTTTTTCCTAACCCATCTTGCAAGCTTATTGCCTTGCGCTGGGAACTTGAAGAGCAGCGCTATACTCTTTTTGCTTGTCTTTCAGGTGAACGAAAGCCTCTGACCGACAGTAACAAACCCGAGCCGGGAAGCTTGGTTGGAGGCGTCGAAGCTTGGTATACATCCGTGAAAACCTTTTCCCTCTTAAAAACAATCGCCAATATAGCGACCACACTCCTCCCTCTCTTCCTCATACCCGTTGAATACGAACTACCTACAGTCCGATAGCCCAAATCTTCTTGCAAAGTTCTCACCCGTGCCGAACTTTCAACAAGCTTCTGGTGCCTTACTCCGTGCATTTCCGTTAGTAAGCCATTTGCCATGAGTGAACAGTTCTAGACATTCAGCGTTGCATCAATTTTCATCGCCGGTGGTTGCATGCCTATTTACTGACTCACTGTTACGAAGAAATCCAGCATGCTTGAGATTGCGAGGCAGTCACTTCGAAGAGGCCAGGAGACGGGACTTTGGTCGCAGACCAATCGAAAAGTACCTCAGTTTCATTGGCGCCCGCGTGTTAGTAGATAATAACCTTTTAGTTTTTGCAGAAACTGGAATTGCACTTGGAATGAAATTCCCAACCAAAGAAGTTCTGTCAGGGTGGAAAATGTAAGAAAATTTGAAGCATCCGTTCATATATGAAGCCATCTTCTGAAATAAAACTAATAGTGCTAACCCACCGGGTCAAAAGAACGTGAATAGGAGTCAGAACAAGTATTGTTGAGGGGACAAAAGTTGCTCAGAATATTTTCTCGATAGACGGATAACCTTCGTGATCACGCGTATCCAAGGTGGCCTAATGCTACTGAGAATAACTGCTGAGCGACGAGTATTCCTCCTCACAAGTGAGCAATCCACCATGGCTCTGATGATGTAGTTGAACCTGCGGAGGTCATAACGCGGATCTCTGCATGTAAACTTATGCTCTACTATATTAGGGCATACTGGTAGAGAAACTAATTCATCTTCGATTATCACAAATCCAACGGTTATGGAGTCGAAAATCGTCCAAAGCATAAATACCACGAGGAGCGATTGCAGTGGAAATCAAAACCAGCTTTAGTCAGTCAGTATTGACTTGTATAGGCCAACGCGTTCACTAGGGTGCCAACACGGTGGCGGGTTAGGCTCTGCAGAAATCGATGGATCTGAAGTGGCAAGAAAAGTAAATGGAGCATGGGAAAAGGGTGACGGATTTTATATTGGGGGCGGGTGATGGTGGCCCTACTGTACCTTAGAGATACGGAGAAAGTATAATACTAGAATAACAGGCATGACAGAACGGCGACACTGCCTGTGAGCCGGTAGATGTTGTAAAGCCAGCTAAGTAATTTACCTCAAACTGGGGGAACTTATGGACGTCACTGGCTTGTGACGTGTTGATGTTGAGGGGCTTCTCATTTAGAACAGAAGCTACTCGCTCCTAATAGTTATTAGAGTGGACGCGCCGTGGGTACCTTGTGTTGTGCTGACTGTCTTGGCTTCTGGTGATTTGTCGTGGTGAGCTCACAAGAACATGTTCTCTACTGCTTGTTTCGTAAGAATGAGGGGGGTAATAAAGTGGAAGATGTCACATTAGAGAACGTATATGGCGTGAAAACCTGTTATTTTTATTCCTCCAGGCAATACGCCTTAGTTCCAGTGGTTGACCCTGTCCACTATCGCACGAAATTTATAAAAACGCGTATGTTCCATTATTTATTCATTCTGCATCTTAATGCACTGATATTTGCATGTTGACTTTTGGCATCGTGTAAATAAAGTCATGACCACAACGATGCGGTCGTGAGTCATCCAAGCACCAGCCAGCTCCTGTCGCAAGGGATCAAACACACAGTCCAACATTACCATGGAATGCGCGCTTCAGCGATTCACAACAGCCCGTCCAAACAAAAACGTGCGCCTTTGAACCTAATGCTACCAAAGGAGCTCCAACTGATAATTTTCCGCATGAACTGAAAACACTACCAAATGAGTCACATGTTATGGTGGGTTTTGTTTTAATAGTTCACTGAACAATTTGTTTATCTCACCGGGTTTCACTTTCGTCCATCATGTCGCGCGTCTACATCGGTCATCTTCCTGCTCGCTGTAGTGAACGCGATATTGAGCGTTTCTTCAAGGGCTATGGGAGATTGCGAGATGTTGTCTTAAAGAATGGATATGGCTTTGTTGAATTTGATAACGAAAAGGATGCTGATGATGCTGTGTACGATTTGCATGGAAGGGAGCTCCGTGGAGAACGCATCATAGTTGAGCACGCCCGTCTGCCGCCAGGATCGAGGGGTGGAAGCCGCCGTTCCGGTGGCGGTCGCGACCGGTAAGCCTAGATTGTCTTCTAACTCTCCTTTAGTCGGTACGGTCCGCCGACGCGTACTGAATACAGGGTTGTGGTCGAAAACTTGTCGTCTCGCGTCAGTTGGCAGGTGAGGTTGATGAATTTCTTTTTCGTTTGCTTGTCGAAAATGCGAGAGACTAACCAACTGCTGTCTCGAATTCAGTTACCGAACGTTCGTTGGTTTCGGTTGGCGTAGGACGCGTAGGAGGGCCGGTATCGTTATCCTGGTCGCTTGAGGTCGTTTTGGGTGCGCACCGTTCAACGGTCGTTCGGCCCCGAGCTGTGGTCGGTAACGTGGTTCGAGGTTGTGGCCATCCCAAACGCGAGGTAATTTACCCGCGCGTTTTTAAGATATAGGCTAGCTGAATCTCCAGATATAGCGATTGTCTGAATTTTGTTTACTCCGTCTAACCGGGTAATCTTTTATAGGACCTCAAAGATCTTATGAGAAAAGCGGGTGATGTTACGTACGCGGATGCCCATAAGTCAGCTCGGAACGACGGGTAAGTCTTGTTTTTACCCAACTAACCCATTTAGTATTGTCGAGTTCTCGCAATACGCTGACATGAAGGAGGCCATTGAGAAATTCGATGGGTACGAATTGTATGGTAGGAAACTACGCGTCTATGAAGACCGGCCAAACCGTCGCTCGCGTTCCAGATCTAGGAACAGGTCACGTTCGGGCAGTCGTACCCGCAAGTATTCGAATCGCTCAAGGAGCCGAGAATCGCCTCGGCTAGATCGCACACGCTCACCACGTCGTCGACGTGAGCGCACAGGATCCAGTGAAGGAAATAGGTCTCCGTCACATGGGCGAAGAGATTCCCACAAAAGGTCTCGCGAACTGTCGGGTGATGCACGGTCAAGAAGTGTATCCCACCATTCCGGATCGCGTCACTCACGTGAACGTTCGATTTCACATCGTTCGGAAAAACACTCACTGGTAAGCTTCCTTTTTATTTTTTATCTGCTATGTAATTCAGGGTCATGAGTCGAGGTCTCCCAGTCGCAATGGAAGAGATACGAGTGCCAAAAACGGATCCGAGCGGCGGTCGCGTTCTCGGTCGGCTTCCTTATCTCGTTCCAGAAGTCGGTCGCGGTCCCCAGCTTCCAGGTCTCCTGAACGGTCGCGTTCTGCTTCACGCTCTCGTTCCCGCTCCGGCTCGCGTCGCAGTCGATCGGGTTCTGAGCGTCCACATTCTGATGAGGAAATGGATAACAGCCGTCAAAGTGATGGCGAAGAGCATGGCTCTGGTAATTGAGTTGAATGCATTTCACGTACGGCTCACAATTCTTGTTTATGGGGAAAGTAATACAAATTTTATTCCGTCCACTGTTGTTATCCCTTGATTGATGGGGGACCCCGATGATCTGTTGGTATGTTAGCCAAGCTTGCAAACGTTTCACCAATCCGGGAAGCACAGTTAGTGCGTTGTTCACGATGTCACACTGGTCGGCTAAAACCCAGCTGCCAAGCAGAGTGACCAGACCAGCAACCAAGCCAGTGTTGTTGAATTTGTCGACATTGGTTTACCAGTCCCGGTCACCTCAGGCTTCCTATAAATACCTGATTCCGGTGGCTGGGTTCGGCAGCCGGTAGTACAAATTATCGGCTTTCAGAGAAAGCCGTTTGGGCGTTGACCTGACAAAACAGCTGGGAAGGTGGGGTGGTGCATACACATGTTGCTAAAGTGTGATAGGTTGCAGTTCAGGTGGTGCTGATTCTTCGTGTTGAGTGAAATTCTCTGGGTCAGATAGTGCTTTGGTGTTGTCTCATCGTTGGCTGAATGCGAGGGGCGCCGTAGACGCCTGGCAAAACGGGTGTTTTATCAACGGGACACATGCGAGTTATCTGTCGAGCAGCTGAGGATCAGCTACCGTTAGGTGGCGTAAGTGCTGGACCTAAAGATCCGCTCAGTCCATTATTACTGGAGGTCCGGTTCGGCCTTTTCAAACATGGACCCGGGTGGCCTGCTTCAGGATAACCGATACAGTTGCACCCATCTGCCTGAGTCGGCCGACCCGACCCACGTGATTAGCGAGGGTTGTGTTGAGTTCCGCACCTGGTGGCCGGCATATGGGCGTGAGCGTACCCAGTTAGGTTGAGGATGTCAGTTGGTATTAAATCGCACCTTTCAAGTGCTGTCACCGCGTCGTCCGCCGAATACTGGTGTTTCTTTGCATCGCTGACAATGAAACCTGATAAACTAACCTGGAATGGAAAACAACTGATAGACTTCCGATCCTTTCGTTGTCACAATGGGACGATGATTACTCAGTTGCATGCGTCTGCTTGACCTCCAAATACCGGATGGTGGTGTGCACTACTAGGTGTCATTCTGACGGCTGATGGTCCTGGAAAGGCGCCAAAGGATTATCCGGTATTGGGTGGGTGGTGGTGCGCGTCCTGCATGTTCGGGGGTTCGTGGTGTTTTTTGGACGGTTTTGAGGTAACCGTGGCCTGATGTCCTGGCTGCAACCGTTAGCTACACAGCTGGCAACAACGACAGTTCCAACTGCCGAGGACTCGTGAGTGGTTAGTTGTTGCGGGTGCTTTGTATATGCTCTCAGGGATTGCTATTATGTCAAACAGTCGATCAAGCTCGCCTTTGTTGTGCTGTAGACCGTTGGCAGTGCAGATCATTGACTGCAAAATGTGATGTCGTCCACCGGCAACTAGGGCCATCGTCTGGGTCGCATGCTCCTAGCAGGCGAGATAGTTGTTTGGTGGAATGAAATCTGTCCGATTGGGGCGGGTTGTTCAGCCCCTGGCGGATGTTCTTTGTGGTAAGGGTTTCCTCGTCGGAAGGGGATCTCGATGGTTGGGTCGCGAACTTACTGACCGCAAGACTTGTGGTTTGAGTCCGACCCAGTCGTCTCAGTTGCTTAGGCAGACTGGTAGTGTTTCAGTCCTCGTGTTCTATTTAGGTGTTGCGGCAACACTGACCCAAAGGGATGTTTCGGCTGATCGATTCGTTGGAGAGTCACTAAGGGTGCGATGTCATTCACGCTTGTCCCGTCACTGTTGTAACTTAATCCGAGGGGAGCACTGAAAATTTGCCCGCCGATGTACTGCTCGTTATTAAGAGACCATTGTTGGGACCAGTTCGTTTTAGAGCGGTTTCTGCAAGATATAAAGGACTAGAAAATGAGGTCCATTCTAGGAGATCGGCCATTACTGACATAATTAGACCTACGGTCCCGCTATGTTTTCCATAATGCGTGTTCCTTTTTTATCGGCCACGAAGGACGCCGAGAATACGGATATTTGTTATCAATTAATGTAACTACCCGTCCAGATACCGAGTCGATTCAGATGACCGTCGTTCTATCACGCATGCTGCCATGTGGTCAGCAACAGCTTCAGGTCCGCATCGACGATTTACGATAAGCCTGTCACAGAACCATGATTGCCTTCAGTAGATATGGGCGCTGCTATCGAGCACTAAAGAAGGCTGAACCACTTTCAAAAATCTCAGTCGGCATTTAACAGTGTCATCGGAACTTGCGCATCTAACGTCCTTGGTGTAATACACCCGAAGAACCGAACACTTATCGTGTTACTTTGAGCCAGACTATCGCAATAGCGGCGCGACCATCCATCCATTGCCATTTTTTAATTTGAACAGGACTTTCTTGTCTTTCAAAAGGTTCCGGACTGATCTCTGCTCCGGTCCATCGGGAAATTCGCTGATTTCATCTTTTAGCGCATCTGTTGACGTGGACATTAGTGCCCTGGATGGACCTGCACCGGCGCCCATCTGACAGTTCGGCGTTTCGGTTGGGATACGTCGAATTTTTGTCGTCCTTTCAAGATTGCCCTGAGTTGTTCAGCCGGAAGAGGTATTGTTCGGGTCACCAGTTTACGAGACACTAACGGCTATGTGGTGCAATGCAACTGCCACCAACTTTGGGAAAGTACTTTGTCCATCAATGCAAGAGGATAACTAACGGGAAAAAAGATGAACAGCACGGGCGTGCGACCAAATTAACCTTGCTAGGAGGTTTGATTATCTAGGCACTTTGTAGCAGTCAGTGGTTGCTGAGACCGGGTCAATTGCAGTCGGTCGGTCAGCACTTTAAAATCCGGGACATCCACGTCATTAAGCTGACTGGCGGATGCCTTTTATTGAACGGCCTAAAAATCGACCAACAAAAGAGAATAATGCTATGCTATGTCCGGTTAATTCGCTGTTTTCACCACTGACAGCAACACCGGAGAAGGACACTGGTCCCTTACTGTCGTACAAGCATGCTAATTTGTTTGAATATAGCTTTCTAATAGAAAAGTACAGGGAAAGGAATCTAGAGCTAGCCTATCACAAACACCTGATGTGCTTACATAGACAGTCAGGTGGTCATTATAGAAACTGACAGCATGAACTGCGATGGCATCGATTAGCCGCCATATCCTTCAGTGTTTCTAGCCAGGGGTAGTGAGTTTCACGTGGGCTCCATCCAGAAAGACGAACAGCAGACTTCGTGGCAGCGTCCATTTCTGCCCATTACTGGGTTTCCACCACTCCGAATCCGCCACGGAAAGCCAGACTTCTTGATGGACGTAAATTGGTATGTGTAGCACATGACCATCTTACCTTAGCTCACAGTACTGGATGCATTCCCTCACTGAATTAATTTCCACCGGAGACCCGTTTTTTGATAACCCCATTACGGAATCGCTGATTCCAACCCATAGCTCTGAGACCGACGGTCAATGGCCTAAAAATATCTAACCTTCAATTCGAAGCGGTCAAGTCTTGCAAGCTCACATTAGTACAACGTGCACTGTAGCCAAATACACGTCCTTTGTGCGTCAGCAAGCCCAAATGGCCTGGGCCCTTCGGTTGCTGATGAGCTTATACCTGCAGTGGGCTCTACCCAAAAGACTCGCTTGCGAAAGAGACTTCAGATTTGGCTAACTCACATAGACTCAATTCTAGAAAAACGAGCCCATTGTGCATCCAGTCCGTTGATGTAATCTCGAAGAATAGGTTGATTGTATGGAAGCTGAAAGTGGCCGATTGTGTCAGTTTGGTAGTCCCCCATTCGACCTCCTCCGAAATACTAGCGTGCAGGAAGAAAGCGCCAGTGTGTGAGCAGGTCGAATTTTGTGTGTTCTTGTCGGTTGGTTAAAACATAGTATCCACTCCAAATAAGCATAGGTATTTTAATGTATACAAATAGGTGATGTGAAACATAACTTGCAAACGCCACATGCTGTTATTGGAGTGCACTCGTTTGCGTACAGGCAACAGCGGTCTGCCGTATTGTGATATTTGTTTGTCCATAGTCTCTAGGATTATGCTACACAATCATACTCAGAAACTTTTGATCAGCAGCCGTCCAGATTCATGATGTGCTGACCACACAATCGTTATACATGTTAACTCACTAGTACACATGAACACCTTAACACTATCCTGACTTGTGGGATAAAGCAAGCCTTTTAGTCAATAAGCTGCTGTTTAAACAGCGAGAGACAATATTTTTCAACCGTTATCTGACTGACCATCGGCTTAATATGTGTGGACTGGAATCCACCAATTCGGGGAAAGGTGATGTCGCGCGCTGTCGAAGGGTTCGCACACTAAGTCACACCTGGGGGAAAGTTCCGTTCTGTATGCTTGGGGAGAGGCTTGGTGGAGTGTGGCACATACTGAGGTGGGCGATAGTGTCTGGTATTAGGAGCGTATGGAGCGATAAGCTGAAAATTCCGCGAACCACTGATTTATCACCCTTAAACTTGATGTTTCGAGCTCACGCATTACTGCGTGGGCAGGCAGTAACAAGCTACTGCTGATGCACCCCCAGCTTCCCTTCGCCTCGTTCTCATTTATTCCGCAGGGCTTAGGAGTAATTTGGTGTGGTTGCATGGCCAATGTTCGACAGACTTGTCGCTCCCGATGATGAAGAAGTGAACTGTCCCTTTACTTAGTAACTCGGTATTTTTGGACACAGGCTGCTCGTTGAAAAACGCATATCCTGAAGGCTTTGGTTTTCAGTAGGAGGCCTAAATGGCGTGAGTGTGCAACAGACATGCTTCTGCCACGAATACATGATCCTTTTTCTGGTTCCAGAACCTTCTATTACGCATTATTAATATTTTTGCAGAACTCTTCCATTAGGGCCGTGTCCTCCTGAGAGAGACGTCAATCTGAAGCTCCTTCGCCTGCACCTAGTTGACGAAACATCCGATGCCCCTGGTGTTTGAAGCGATGGACAGTGATGGAATTAATCGCTTCAACCGTAAAGTATGGTCAAGTATTCAGTAAACTCGACTGATTCGTCGGAAAACTGCGTGCATGCCTGTCTCCGGGTCTCTTCTCGGCTGAAATAGCAATTTTTACGTTGGCCACGTCGACCCAGATAAGAGACAAAAATAAAGTTGTTTGGTGGAGACATACTCTAACATCACAAAAAATGGTAAATATTGGAACTGGAGAAGTAGGTCTACTTACTGTCTATTTTGGCCGTGCTCCATGGTCGAAGATGCTTCTTTTTAAACTGTTGACAAACTGCGAAATGCAAAAGTGGTTCCGCTGTAACACCCTTCCGGTGCCTAGCTGCCATGCCACCCGAAGGAAGCACGAGGGATGAGATACTGCCAGGTTGCCCAAGCCTGGACAGGACAAGTCGAGAGGCAGAGGTCGGGTTCAACCCACGGACCTTCTGGTCAGCAAATTCGCGCTCTAACTACTTGAGCCATCTGCGAAGTACGCGCATTTGCAAACACATTTGGTTTTTATGGGGGACAACTGAATCCCAGCTGTATATAGTTCATGATATTGTTCATCTTTCTGAACTGTACAAAGACCGCCTTTTGCTTCAGTTGGTACGACATTCGAGTATAGTTAGTTGACAAAACACTACCTACAGGACTGTTTGTAAGTAGTTGCGGGAGTTGCCGAACTCACATCACTCTCGTTTTAACAGCCCTCCTGTCCTGGTGCAAAGGAGGGAAGCACTGAAGTCGAGTTTCGCTCTGATTAGAACTCACCAGCATTGCATATTTTTGTCCGTACCAGCTATCTGACATGCGAGGTGAGCGTGTTACCTGTAGCCCACTAGCCCACATTGAAGGCACCTGAATTATCACGCATTTCGAAACACCGTCTTCCGAGACCAATGTTCTCGGTGCCTCCAGAATAGCGCGAATCGTGAGGTGGACAACCTGTGACTTAGCAGTAGGTTTTGAGAGAGATTACGAGTAGTTTTGATGTTGTAGGCCTTCTAGGATGGGCTCCCGTGACCCTGCCTGCGATCGGCTGGAGACATTGCAAGAAATGGCGACTGATCGATGTCAGTGGCGTTCGTGCTTTCAGTTTTCTCCAGATTGTTTGATGGAGTGCTTGGAGGTGTAGGCACCTCGTAATGCTTGACATAGGCTAGCACTAGATCCCCTCCATCACCCACTTTTTTCTATTGTTTTCACTCTTAGGCAACACAGATTCTGCTGCCTCTGGTGACGATGTCAGATGTCCGGAGCTCAAACTCCGGCACGGCCAAGGATATGCACTGGCGATGAGCTGTAATGAGAGCGAAACTCGAGTCCTATGCTTCTCCCTCTTTGGTGTGGTCTCATCAGAATAATAGTGGCAGGATAGGAGTGATGTGAACTGTATAAGAATGTTGAAAACCTTAGCAGCTCATGACCTTGCGGCGCATGAGGTAGGGACGCATTTTCCTGGGTACCGTCAACCTTGTGTTTCACCTGAACCTAAGTTGCACGCACTTCGCGAGGCACCATCATATGCAAATTAGGTTCCCCGTTCATGATGAGTTAATTCGGGTGACGTTCGTAGACCGACTGATATATAAAGTGTCAGAGACATCGGCTATTACTGTTGGACAGCCAGTAGGAACTTTCAAACGAATGGTAAGGCGTAATTCTATTGTGGCTTTTCCCTCTAGAAGACCATTTCACCAATGCTTTGACCAGACGGCGCCTTTTGTCCTAACCTGTAAAGGAATATTCGAAGGTATAGAATGATAGTCTGATCCAATGCAGTAGATTCACGTCTCACATCGGTAGTTTCTATACGCACAACTATTCTGAGATCATGCGTCTACCAGAAAACCTACTGCACCTGATTCCACCATAATGCCATTTGAAATATTCAGCTTGATCTACGGTAATCGGGATTTAACGTTTGGTTTGCCTTAGCGCGGCTTACATATTTACACAGTCGGACCCTGGTAGATTACCTCCAGTCAAGCACATACCTTTGAGGAGATGCCAAGATGTTTCTTTGACTGGAATGCTCCCACTTGGGATAGATGCAGAAGTGAACTATCATCCCCATATTTTGCATACGGAAAATTCAGCTGCTTGCAGATGTCCGGGAAAAACAAGTCTGCTTCGTATAGTCTCTCTGGTAGAATCTGACCCTTTACCATTCGTTTCTGATTTTTCACTTATACACTGGTATTCGCCGAACACGACAAATACTAGTCAAATGGGTGATATTATCACACGCCTCACCACTTTCACTTTACTGGACTAACTCTAGTTTCTACCACTCAGTGACAGGAAGGCCATATTTTCCGTAGCGGATGTGTGCCGCATGACAATTGTTATACTGAGCAGACCCTGCCTTTTTTCTCAAAACAACCCCAATACATATTCGCGCCCACGTCCACTGTCAGTCTCACTGGTGCTAGTCTCGACAGCAACCACGTGGAATCCGTAAAACAAACAAAGGAAAACGGAATTGCTGTCACCCACTACACGTCCATCAAACACCTTGGATGTCGTTTCGAGCTACAGCTGTATATCACGCCGCATTGCTGTATTTATGATGAATTGTGCTGGGACAGGTAGGTCGGCCAGACAGTACCACAATGCTGTTGTGCAAACGGCCGGAGCTCAAGTATTGATGTTGCGCTATCAACACAACAGCGATTCGGGACTACAGATACAACGACTGGAGCTTTCCATGGACCAGTCAGTTCGAACAGTTGGCCCAGTGAGTTGCGAAAACACCGACGAAGCCAAAATACCTGTCATTGACAGTGCAAACTCAGTCGTTGCTCATGTGTTTGCCTCCCATATTGCCAGGTTGTCGCACTGAGATGTTCCCATTTCCGTTTATGTCACTAACGAACACAGTTGGGGATGGCCAAACTACTTGTTGCAACAGGCATAGTCAACTTAGTTGGCACACGAACTATTCGGACTTAATTTCACGCTCCGTTTTTTGTGGATATTACGAACGGAACACAGTGAGAATGGTTATGTTGGTGTGAGCAAGTCACGTAGGTAACCGACGTAGATGGTCGTAGATTCAAGGTGAGAGCTAACTGAAGACCCCGATGGACTTGCATGATCGAAAGTCCACTTCTCAGAGCTGACTGTGCATGTGGCTAACTGTCCACAAGCACGGTGACGTCCAGTTACCATTATGGCTTTGCATGGTATGCGTAGTAAGTGTTTTTATCTACTTCAAGTGCTCTGGCCAACTCAGATCCAAGAGCCATTTATCAACTAATGAATTTGTTATCCACCTGTCCTTCAGAGACCAATACCTATTAGTCCCTAATGCTAGTACAAGCAGACCTTCGTCAACTGCACGCTGAACTTGCAGGATTACTGCTTCCCTACACTAAGTAACTAAATCTACCAGTGATTAAAGAAACATCACCACTACCTACGACTGAACAATCGAAAAACTGATAGTAGCAAAAAAAAACCCTCAGGAGAACAGGAGTCGAACGCGTCCTGGAAATTCAGAAATACTAAAATTATAGGTCGTTTGTACGTATGACGTTGTCGAAGCACCTGACGGAGTGTGAGTATTCGGTCAATGCAACCCCTACCAGACCGGGATCTTGCTTGCTGCTCTCGAATCAGTGTTTCACAAGCCACCTTAAGGAGATGAAGCACAGTTGACGTCAACGGTCTTGTTACAACCGTGGTCACGCAAACAGATCAGACAAGCGCTGACTGAGGACTCCACTCCATTCTCGCGGAGGTGCACACCACGGTAAGGTTCATTCTCTTCGTGACGGATTCTGCTTGATGCAGGGGAGCTGTCGGTCAACAATGGTATCCCACACTTTCGTCCACATCACGTGGGGATCACCAAAGCTGATAGATATATCCCCTGTTTTTGAGCTTCTCAGCTGAAAATATGATTGAAAAACCTCGAATCAATCTGGATGGATATTCCTCCGGATTGCTTGCTCTCCGACTATGTGTATAGGGATGACATTGTTATTTCATTTCCAATCAACGTTTCAGGAGGAAAAGTTGAGTATCCTAAATTCGTCTTAAGCCCTCGAAAACTAAACTTTTGCTACGAGACACGATCGGTAATACTCTACTCGCTACTTTGTAGACTATCTACTCGCGAATGTCCATAAGTTAACGTAGTTGGGAAGCGTTGTATGCTCCTGTGCTTATGTCACGGATTACGTCACCCACAGGATGAGGAAATCTACTTTGGGTTTGCATCACTCTCGTCTTGTCTGGTCGTGGATCCTGGATGTAGAAGGATTTCAGGCTGTCTATCAGCAAAAAAGATTTCAGTGCCTGTATGCGATCAGTCCGTCAATACGAGTCGAAGGTGCACAAAAACTCGTTTTTTCAGCATGACTGCCTTCTTCAGGTGGTTTCCAACAGGCTAACGGATCGGATGAACAATGCAAACATTCACAAAGGTAACGAGCCACCTGCACACTCAATGAAGCCTCCACTGAAAATAGCGCTGTATCCTGATTACGTCATGCTGCTCCAGACGGTCATTGCCACGCCTGATACTGTCTGAGAAACCTATGGCTACGAGCCGATGACAAGGTTTCGAGTTGCAGGCTTCTTGATTGTATGACTTAGCAGGATCAGCAAATGTCTACCTGTTGGGGAAGCAGGTGACAACACTCATTGACGATTGGGGACACTCCTTGATAGGGAAAGATACTGCAATCATTCACGAACTTTCATGTCCAAACTGATGAACCAACCCAAAACGGCCCCTTTCCCCACTTTCGGTTTCTATAAACTCAGTCGCCAGCACCCTTACCTTTTGTTTCTCATTTTACATTTCGACTTTTGCACTTTTCCCATGATGATCCACTCAAGGTCAGCTGGTGACAGCTACTCACCTGAAATGGGTACTACTGAAAGTTATTGTGATAATGAGGAGACTGACTGAGCGTGAGGCCGCTCGGCCTGTGTGACACTATCATGTCCTGTGGGTTGTTGATCAGATGACCACTGAGCTGTTCGCCTAGCTTGGCAAGTAGCTTCCAAGCGCTTTGCCACTAAACGAGGAGACATTATCAGTGCCCGTTTGCAAGCTACCAGTTTTCGACACTGCCACTGCCCTCTCAATTTGCCGCACTGCTGTGGGGCGTTTAGTTAAGCTCATGTGGTTTCATATGGCTACGAACAGAAGTTGAAAGCATGGAGAAAGCAACCAAGTAACACGTAGATGGATATAAAGAGAGTGAGAATGGTCGATCCTGAGAATACTGTATGACAATGGACAGGAAGTCAGTGAATTTCGAGACACATTGGGCTAAGAAGATAGGCTTGGAATTACTATACTGAGCTTTTAATAGACCGATTATCATGTCAGGTTAACAGCAGCGAGGTTAAGTCGGTCGCTTTCTTCAGCTTATGAATGGACTGAATGGGCTTTGTTAAATCAACCGTAAAGCTGGTCAAGATTGTGTTTTTGGTCCACCAGACAGAAAGTATTGTTGACAAAGGGGTCAGCTAGGGATGCGCAACTGATTGTTTTTTAATTCAGCTCTTAATAAGCCTCAGAACGAAGTTGACAGAGGGGTCGAATGAACATTGCATCAATTTGTTTGTGCAGATTATTATTAAACAAAAACCATACTCCAATGTATTTCTGAGAAGAATTTCGCGTTTGGGAGTGTAAGCATGTAAGAAGGCTTGAGATAGAAAAGTACCGAATCTATTCCTCTTCCAATCTTCCTTTTCTCTTCAGGGCTTTGCTCCTTGTCCTGCTGTAAACCATCTACTATGCAACCGTACTAGTCGGAGGATGAATCTGTTGGAAAGACACCTTTATTCTTCATTTGCCTTCTTTCAGTGTGCGATGGACGTAATAGATACCTCAAAAATAGTGTTGTTTCGAATGCATTTGTGAATCGGCAAGTGCCATGTAAACCATACTTCGCACTACATGTTTTTTGTTCACGCAATTCAGTGAACCGGTAGAGAGTTGACCTTCGAAAGAATCAGTTCTTAAAACATTATAGTTTATCGAAATTATTCCTACCGAAAATGATTATTTGATCTCAGTGGAAATGCGAAACCGGTAAGTATTTCTCAGATCGTTTATGATCCCATTGAGAAGAGCTAGAGCCACAGTGTAGAAAGTCTTGCGCGGAGATATTCTGATCACAGCTTTAACCTTAACGCTCTACATATTATATATATATATATAATTCATCAGAAATGGCACACTGGCGAACAGCAAAAAAGGATATGTTATGTGTATGACGATGAACTGCCAGAAGCAGAGCATAACAAGGAAGAAGAGGTATATGTAATACTTTCTGCGTATGTGATCAAAACACTGTTTATTGTATGACGAGCTTTTTAATCGTCCTTTGCCGTTCAAAACAACCGTGGCTCCATGTTGCTGACTCGACATCGAAATACTGCATTAGGTCATTACTTCTTTTCCACGGAATATACCTGCAGTAAATCAGATTTGACCTATTTCCCTCTACTTGAGCAATAACATGCGCACCGTTTGTGGCCGAGTTTCGCGGGAGGAACCCAAATTCGCAGAGTGAATTTTGAGACTCTCCCTTATAACCCTTTTAAGATGTTTCGTGCTTTGTGTGCGGATGAACAGAGCAAGACCGTAACCAACGATGGAGCGCATGTGATAGGAAAACAAGTCTATACATGTCAAGGTTCATCAGGGTGGAAGACTTGCTTTGAGCATCCTACTGGCAGGGGTAACCTTGTCTAATGTATCCACAGCAATCCCCAACTCACATTCTATTGTCACCTCAAGGCCCTTCTCTTGAGACTCACCTCTGAGCAGGTGTTCTGTGCTGTGATCAGTCCCGAACCGATCCGACGCGTTTAGTGGACATGTGTCAAAGTCAACCGGAGGCGACTGCCACAAAGTACAACGGTATAAGGTGTACCTTAAGCAGTCTGAATTTGACAGGTCACTGATGTAAGGTCCGAACATAGAATCGAACATCCATGGGGTATTTTCAAGCGTCTTGCTGAAATCGCTGTACATGACATCAATGCGGTTTCCCCTGTCAATGATTTTCCCCATAATTCTCTGGTCAGCACGGGACTCCAGACACGGGCATCACAATTCTAGAAGTCGTTCTAAACGAGACTGCAGGAGTTGGTGTAAAGCGTGAGTGATTTGACACAGAATTGGATTCGAGCCTGTTAACTTGTAATCCCAGCTCTTGAATAGTAACTTTACTGCACCAGTTCTCAGCATCAGGAAGAGCGAACGGATTGGGTCCCCGATGAAATCTTCGAAGTCTTTTAGGAAAAAGGATGTCACAATCAAACGAAAAACCTAGATCAGTCGCTCATGGCAATTCTTGAACAGGTTCACGATCAATTTTAGGGTCTTAAGGAAGGTGAACAGAGTAAGAAAGCCTCTGTCATACCTACATCTCGGGTGTGAGTGAATCCTACTGATGGTCCGGAATATTAGCCTTGACAGTGTCACAGTAGAGTGTTGTTTGGGAGGATGTGTAGAGAAGTGTGAGGCTTCTGTGCCTAGGTTTTCTGCTTATTTTTAAGCATGGAGATAGGCTTTTTGGATTTGCTTCAAAGTTTTTGGCATGACGAAGCCCAGAATTCAGGCTTTCCTCCAGCCTTAGTTTTACGCATGAGGAATGCACGTTTTCTATTCATCGGAATTCGCAGGTAGCTGAGTAGAAATGAAGCAAACCCTGAGATTCCTACTCTTTCTTCTCAAAGATCGCACCTCATGATCAGGCCAGAGTAGCCCTTTGGCGAAACATTCTCTTCTAGAGAACGGAACTTGTACATCAACCATGTGGAAGGCCCTTTTCGGAAGAGACCTCACGGAACCTCAAGGTTGAGAAAAGAAATGTTTCAGCCCAAATTTCCGGCAACAGATTTGAGTATGGAATTACCCGTTCAACAGAAGTTTCTCTGTTATTTCTCTGAGTCGTGAGATGGTATGTATACAATCCGTAAGGAAGAATGGATGCAACTGTAACTCGTCCTAACAAATATCAGGAGGACTGGCGGGAAGAAAGAAGCCGTGAATGTTTTGGGGTTGCCATGCATCATACGCGTAGGGACGGGCACGCGACGAGTCACATCACGCTCCAGGATGATCTCAAGCAGAAGGGGTCAAATTAATCTAATGGCAGATCGTAATGGAGGAGATCCAAACCAATTCTTGGCGCATGAAAACGTCCAAATACCATACAGTGTTTTTCTCTCGTAATGAGGAATTATCTAAAGCAGACCGGTTCCAGGAGACGTTTTTGTGGGCTACACCAAAGCCGGGTTCTTTCTTTCCGTCGTTGCTGCACCCCCAGAGGGACACAAAGCCATAATCTCAGTTAGAGGTCGTCTACGGCAGCGAAGCACCACTACTGAAAATGGATGTTATGCTGACGATGATGATGGTATGAGACCGACTCAATCGTATAAACCATCTTGGACTGTCGGCGCCCGAACCAACGTACAGGTGTACACGGTCCACGGTTGAGGGCCTGAGCTGAAATGACAGACCTCTACTGAACTGACGCATGATGGTACCTTTTAATTTGCCTCCAGGACCTTCAGCACGAGCGCGATAACCGAGGAGGTGGAGTTACGAATCAGATATCTCTGACTTGGCCAAGTTTCGGTGATGCCGGTCAATTCAGGAATTTTCCTCTACAAGAGTTCGTAAATTATGAATCTTGTATCTAATACTGCGTGAACACCTCCAGACCTTGTGATTAGTCCGGTGTTATGAGAGGACGATCGACTTCTAGGTTACCCATCAACCTTACTTCACTATTTAAAACCTTCGTACATAATGAGTGGCTTTACCACTTTCTTTCTAGTGTTCGAAGTTGGTTGTTGCTTATGTCATCTAAATCCGGCCAAGAAAGATAAACAACGATTCGGCTATTGGCCGATAAGTTTCTCTGGGCGCTGGAATACGTGCTTCATCATCCTGCAACACACGTTTTTACTGCCGGATTCGAGTCTTCTCATCAGGTGAAGGCAACAGGACATTTATGCCAGCTTTTCTGGTATCGATGAACAGTGAATTTCCCAAAGCCGAGAATCTTTTCATCAGAAAAAAACCTTGAAAGACGGCGTTAGATGGCACTAAACGGCAATTTTGCAGTGAATAAGTACAATTTGCGTCATTCGCAGTTGACATATGCACCACAGTCGATTTCTTCAATTTGCAACATCTTATCCACGAGAGTCTGACAACTGGAAGCTGCATGAGTTTGATGCGGTTTGCATTTTTCTCGATCTGATGACTGTAGATTCCCGAATTGAAGATGAACACGGCGCAGACAACATCAGCTTAGGCCATCTTTCGCTGGTGAGAGTCAACTATCTCTTTATTATATTGCTGATTGACGTAGCTTTGGGGGAGGTACTCAGAGCTTGCTTCAATACGAATTTAACGTCCACGTGCATTGGAATTGAGCAGTGTGACCAGACAAGAGAGATCACTTGCATCGTCAACAATTCCACCGTCATATCTGCCGCCCAACAGAGGAGGTTGTCTCTCCTTTTGAAGTATGTCAGTTCAAGCGAAAAACTGTGAGTTGAGGAGTACTGTATCACACCTCCGTGTAGCTCCTTGTTTGTATTTGCATGTGTTGTTCGAGTCCATTTTTTGGAGTGGACACTGGATAGCCCTCCAGCGGACAGAGATGGCATGGTGGACGCTCCACCAATAAACTTTACAAGGGTTTCTGAAACGAAAGAGCAGATTCTGAGTAAGCGGAAGATGCACGTAGGGTTCATCTGTCGATAAGTTCCCAAATATGCCAGGCATGTCCTATCACCATGTGCTAGTGATTTTTCGACATGCTGGTGGTTGCTAAAAAGGTTTCATATTCCAAGCGCGAGCTCGCCTCACATTCCTGTCTGAACGATACGAACTCAAGGACAACGATAGCTGATATGTAAAATCCGTTACCTGTTACCGAGTGGTTATGTGGAAAAACCTGCATCAGGTGGGTGTGCAGTTTTTAACTATGAAATACTCCTGGCAAGATCTCTATTGAGGAAAAGCTTAAACGGATGATTACGAATGTTATGTGCTTGGGTAAACTGAAATAAGCCTATTCGAGGGTTTCCCATTCGACCGTTCCGCTTCAAATGTTTGCAGTAATCGAAAGATGCGTTTTTCAATACAAATTTCCACATCTCTCGTTATGACCAACATTCCTTTCGTGGATGCGGACCTTAACTGATCACATATAAGAAAATCCGACTAGTTAGGACTGAACATCTAGTAGTTAATCAATGAAACAGTGCTCAGATTCATGAGGTGTGCACGCAGTGTTGTTAAAGCCATTGGCTATTTTTGCCCATCCATGTTTGCTTTTCTCCAACACAGCTCCATCCGATTACCTCGGAATATAGAGCTTGCAGTAATGTTGTGGGGCACGAAAATACGAGTACTTGGTATGGTTCTTGGTATGGCACCACCTGATTTGAGTCCTTGGAAAACCTGATAAAGTTGTCACATTAAGGTAAATGTTTCGACATCTTGAATACCTTGCTAAATGAAAAACGGGGCGACCTATGTGCAACACATTTAACTGGGGTTGCTACTATGTTAATTTAAGTCCGCTAGTACCGCGTTGGTAGGTGACATTGAAGCCTGGTTACCTTTCGTCGGGTTCTGTCGGAACCTCAGATTAAACATGTCAACGTACCCGTTTCAGTTCGCCTTCCAGCATCCGAACTTCCGATCACATGTGCGCATGTGAACTGCTTGTGTTCATTTTAGTTTGGCACTGTATGTGTATGAAGCATGTGCTTGCAAACGTGACCGATAGGCGACATCATATGTGCAGAAAGTCGACCATATATCTATGACCCTATCGCCTAACCCATGCTATCAGTACCTTGGTATATTCTTACTGAAATCATTGTACCGATGTTTTACATTGTCTTGTATTCACCATTTCGTCTTACCGCAGCTGGTTTCTTACTCTATGGATACAACATACGTGGAAAATAGCTATACTTCATAGAATCTGGATGACATGGGAGCAGAAGTGGTCCTAAACCCCCTAATCTCACACGTAACCAAAGACAGAACGACATATTTTCGACCCCCCCCCACACACACACCTGAGGTGATGATAGTTGCAAATCTCGGCAAGCAAACCAGCAGCCCGGTAAACAAAATGACAAGGGTAGATGTTCCGACCACGCCTTTTGTTTTTTGATGCACATGTATGGTTTGCGATGTATCCCAGACGCATCCGAGCAAATCCTGTGCATACATTCAGGGCAATTCTTAGATGTATATTATGACCGTATGACCAACAGAACTCTAAAGGAATGAAATCGTCGGGTAGAGACAGAAGCATTTTAAGAGGCGCTAGCCTACCGAATCACGATGATATATATATATATATATAATATCATTATACTAGCCTTAAATGTCACTTCTTTCAAGTTTCAGAGGAAATTTGCTCTTTTTCTAAATTATTGTGGTAACACCCTCTGAGAGGTGCTTGTTAACTCACCATTCAAATGGGAATATATATTCGGGCTTTAAACTAGTAATCCGATGGCTAGTGGCGCTGACATCTCACACGGGAACTGTAGAGCAGAACACATGTTCATCAGGGGTTGAAACGAAATTACAAAAACCAACTCACTTCCGTGATGGTCCACGCTGAAATCGCCTGTGACCGGCGAGTCCGAATTCCACTTAGGCGCACATCTCCACATGTTGCACAGTTCTACGTGATTGCGGTTGCAACCTACAAATTACCTACCAGTTGAAGTCTAACTATCGATTACATTGGGGTCTTGAAGTTCTTCAAGTCTACACAGACCCTAGATGGCAAGCCCCCTTTGTCAGGTACAAAACTTCCTCACCATCTGAAGCTAAAATTCCCATTTGAGTGCTGTAACAGTAGTGGAATTCCGGCTGTCCTCGAGCCACGGCGAGCCGAGCTGAGTACTCAAAATTTTCCCTTAGAGGGCCGTTGATATAAGCGAGACATTTAGGACACTATTTTGTCCATATTCTGGGGAAACAACAAAAACGAATGCCACCTAGACAACTGGCAGAAATGTAACGAGTGCTCAACAAACGGCTGTCAACTTTCTTGGTAATCGCACGCCATGACGAACAAATTTGATGGGGTCTATGATTCGTATATTCGTTTACCACGACCTGGAGGATTATTGATTTTACAAGCAGATATCTTTCCTGAAATGCCTATTCGAAGAATGAAAGAAAGTATGCCTACATTTTGCTGAAACTTTCATTCTGGCCTTGCCCAGATATCCATGCACCTTTGAACACACTGATGACAGGAGACACCTCTTCAATCCTGGATTGTACTCTTCAAGGAAGGTAGCTATACTCCACCTACGGAGCACGCCCCTCGAAACAATACATACTATCTTCATAAGGGAAACTCTTCGACAGCCCACAACTGGTTTTTCCCTTCTTGAGTAGGCGCAGTCCCAAGTTTCTGTCAACTTTATGTCCCACTAGAACCTAAATACTATTATTTACATATCAATTTGCTTTTCACGGGAGACTACGCTGAATCTCTTGTTTCACGATATTCTTCAACTGAATGTGCTACACAAAGGCCGCCTCATATTTCAGTACGTACGATATCTGAGATATCGCAGTGTATTTTCATAAAGAAGGTTATTCACAATGTTGCTGAAAATTTCCTAAAACAAGAGATCCAGCTATCTCCAAATGCTGATACTCAAATTAAGCAGTGGGTGGCAAAAGACTGGGAGACACAATCACGTAAACATCACATGAACATAAGCGTTCATCAAGTTAACGTGTCAATAACCAGTAAATTGAGGAGAAGGGTAGTCAACAGCCTTAAAGGGCTATCCACTCAAATGCCAATGAAATCGGTCGATGCAACCGTCCAGCAGCCAACCGAACCCTCGTTGTCAGAAATGATACATGTGACAGACTTTGCAGAAAATGGCCACCATTCCTGCTTTGTTGTACGGGTGAGGGGAGATTTAACTACGACAGCGGGCCTCACGATTGAAGGCGAACCACAAGCATTCACCGGGAATTCGAAACGCGACGTACCAACCGATTGAAAAACACAGCACCTCTAAATGACGACCCTTGTGTCGTTTTCCTTCCGAATACACTTTTAAGGCACCCGTGATAATTCATCGATCCATCAGACCGAATAAAATTTGCCCGTTATTTCGGAACTATGACACAGAAGTAGAACTGCGAGAATACAGCTTGCTAAACATCTGCCAGTACTTTTGTTTCTTTAAAAAATAGGTAGACGGCGATCCGAGCACACGAATACAGTTTCCCCTCTAGAAGGACCTATCTGACTCATCTGAAAGGTGGTCTCACCCAAAAGGGATCTATTAGACATCAGTGAGAGTTCAGCTAAGTGCCCCCGTTTGAGGACTGGCCAACCGCAATCATCGTTTCTTTGGAGTGGTCAGTTTATTTAGGGTTTAGATGCCGAACCAAGCAACGGTAGGATGAATAACATTGGAGAAAATTCGGCACTTTTCATAGTCTATGCGGTTGGCATCCGGAAATTTTACCCACTTATTATACGAGTCGGTGGAGAATTTGCAGGTGGACATCGAAAACCGACAAATCTGCCGAAGCATTTCAAGCCTCGGAAATTTGGAAATCATAACGCAGTTCCAAAAAGACCTTCCAACGAATAGAGCTACACGTTAGGCTGGGTGATCAGACCCACGGGCTCACGATTGGCGGATCCTCGCTGATAGCCTCGTCCCACGTGTTTTGTTCCAGCCAGTTGTGGTGTCAGATAGTTTCGGTTTGAAAAGATATTACTGTGGACCACAAACTACATCCGGATTCAGAAGATCCGCCCGAAAGATGAATTCAAGTAGTTACACAGCTACATGGGGATCGTTCCTGGGCAACCGTCAGCATAAAAGGATTCCTATCAATATGTATGTTCTGATGCACCAACTTTGGAAACATAGTGCTTGACCATGGGGTTGGTTCGTCCGCCCAACACGGTTGGTCTGAATATGTTTGTATTTCGACCGTGAACTATGTCCAGACTGCTAATCTATTCCAATTCCAACCAGAATCACAACATAAACGGTCGGAGTACATTAAATCTAGGGTGACGAAATGATAACAATCGGCCATTTCGGTGATCCATCTAAGGACGGGATAGGTTTGGCAACCGATGTAGCTGACGTGCGTCATTAGACAAACTAGACGCACGTGAAGAGCTAACAGAAGGAGCCTAGCTGAATGTCTGTGCGCGCACTGGAACCGATATCTGGTTGTTGCAGTTTTCCTGAAGTCCTGCTGTTATCTCTTCACGCCAGACAACAAGCACTTCTACCGTATCGCCCTTGGTACACAGCAGGCCAGGTTCAACACACGCTCTAACCGATCGCTTCAACCAAACATACCATGCGCATCGTCGTGCCAACTGACTACACTATTTTATGCCAGACGGCTAACCAAATTTTGCAGATCCAGATGTGGTTTGGTAGCAGAGGTACTGGGTGACACCGACCAGCTTCACTGCTGAAGTGTAATAGCTAACTGGGTGCTTTTGACATCTCGAACGTTACTCTTCCTAAATTTTAGTTTAGCGATCACGTACATCCAGCTTAGCAACCTACATGTTCGTTGTCTCTTCGACGTTTCCAAGCATTCATACACCGAACTCCTGGAAATTTTGTATACTGATTTTCCCTAGTTCCCCCTACCACGCTGACTGTTAATCCTTAGGAAAGGATATAAATATAATTTGTACGCGTAGTCGGCTATACACAACCGTCGGGTCTATAGGATTAGTTCGACAGCGTGGATAACCAAAGTCCCGGGCTCCTTTCGTATTATTGCAAGGATTATCAAACACCACCAACACATACTAATTAATGGATTAGTCAGAGTCGAACGACACATAAATGTGTTAAAATAAACCCAATTGTTACGATTGATCGAAACCTCAAAGGGGTTGATTCAGTAGCGGTAGACACATCAACGATAAGATCAATAGCTCACACGTTTTTGCCACTGCATAAAGTCAACATAGCGCACACCGAATCACGTGATCTGTGACTGTCCTGATTGGATTTCGGATAAGGGTGACCAGATATTGAGAGATACACTCGAGAATCACAATGTAGAAGCCTATAGACTGCATGTATTAGAAATCCGAATTTAGTCGACTGTCCACGGATTGTAGCTGTCCCTTGGTTGCGGAGATTTTCGACTCCCTCCAGGATTCCCGATATTTCAGGGTGTTCGATTTGCGTTCCAGATACTGACAACTATCTACCAAGGCGGAGAACCGGGAGAAAACGGCGTCCACGGTTGGGGACACCAAATATCAATTTAGACGGTTTGGTTTGTCTGGGGCACCATTCACATTCCGACGCTTGATGCTTTGTTTAAAGAAGGGATTCCAGAGTGCTGCCGTGTGCGGAGACGGTATCGCAATTCGGAACCACAGCATGCAGTTCATTTGGAGGCCGTATAGAAGCGAATCCGGGAGGCTGGCCCGCGGATAAATGAAGCCAATACACAGCTCACTCGGAGTTCGGTGACATTGCTGGGGCATAAAGTGGGTCACGGAGAGGTTAGCCCACTCCCAGAAAAATTGGCAAAGATCGAGGATTGCGCTGTTCCCAATTCAAAGCGGTCTCTACGGCAGTTTCTTGGACGAGCAGCATACTACAGCCGGCTTGTCAAGAGTTTCAACACGACTGCTGCTCCACTGTACGACTTGCTCGGGCAAAGTCGGAAATTCGAATGGACCAGGGAAGCACACGAGGCTTTCGAACGTGTCAAAGCGCAGATGCTGGATCAGCAACTGACCCTCAAACTACCCAGAGCCAGAGGGATGTTCACTCTTGCAACGGACGCTAGTGACCGCTGAAGCAGAAGAATGAAGTTATCGAATATGCCAGTCGTGTCCTGAAAGAATGTCTGGCGATCGTCTGGGCCCTGGATGGCCATCTGCAGCTTGGAAAAAGAGTCTGTCCCAGACAACTGGAGAGAGGCGGTGATAGTGCCCATTTTCAAAAAGGGGCTCGTGGTGAGTGTGGCAACCACAGGGGATCAGCTTGACCCCGGTCGTAACGAGACTGTTGGCGTCACTTGTGCTTCGTCGCCTTACGGTGGCTCGTGAGACACTGTCTCGAGAGCAGCAAGGGATTCCGGCCTGGGGGGTTGTGTTGACCAAATCTTCACACTTCGTCAGGTGCTAGAACAACGCCATACGTATAAGCAAGTTTTGGGTTGTGCAACTGGTACTTCCATTGAAGAATGTGTCCAGCACCAGAAGCTGCGTTGGTTGGGACATGTGTTGCGCATACCTAATCATCGTTTGCCGAAGAGAGTGCTATTTTCCGTGCCCAATTCAGAGTGGCATAAGCAGAGGTGGCCAACCCTTGACCTGGCAGAAGGGTATGAAAGAAATTACGAAACGCTTGGGTGCTGCCGGTGCTACTCGCCTTCCAGGATGGGGAGCGCGTGATCCCCAGTGCGCCTGGTTGGAGACACTACAAGATATGGCTGCCAACCAATGTCAGTGGCGATCTTGTTGTCAGTTCCTATAAATGGGAAAGTGAGCGACGGAGGATACTAGTGATGGGGCATGCGAGTAGCATGTGGTTTCCTTGTAACTCCGCCTTGATCTGATGGAAGGTGGGATTTATTACGGAAGTCCCGGAACTGTTTTGCAGCATTCGTTCACAATTGCATGATAGTCAATGAATATCCAGGAAAGTTCATAAAGGTGGACATTCGGCTTTTTTTTTAAAAAAAACAAGGTGCATATGAAAGTTCTACTTTCCTGTCCAATAGTCTGTAACTGTTTAGTTGGTGTTTCCTAATAAACAACTCCGCGGCGAAGGGCTTTCCCTCTTTATCGGACTTCGAAATGAGAGCATCCGAGACATACGGACACTTACATGCGGAAAACAGATTATTGTCAGAGCGGAAAGTTTACCCAGGAGAAAGATGGAAACCAAACTGATTGTGAACAAAACAAACACATGAGCTTTCTAAATGCACTGTAGTTTGTTAATAGTCAAACAGGCGGTTGTGTTATTATCTAACAATAACTAGACGATTTCAAAATAATTTCCACGAGGATCTGGAAGGGAACGCATCTTTTCTGGTTCAGTCATTGGAATCAACAGTCGGAGAAACACTGGATGTAAAAGAATATCAACGAAAGTGATTGCAAACAGTAAATGTCAAATATCTTTAAAACATGAAACTGTTAAGTGAAGCTCGGTCCTCTCAAGTGCGTCACGAAGCCAGTCCATATTCCGTTGATTCCCACCATCGGAAAACTGAAGCAGAAGAAGAATAACCCAATCAAGACGTACGAGTAGTATCTGGGATGTGGAATGTTAGAAAACCGTGGTGAAACCAGTACATGGGCCACTGTAAAAGACGGAAGCACGAATGTCTTTCGCCGGTGTTGTCAATGATGACAACGATGCAAGCTCAGCGGCCGAATTGAGACAACATATTACAAACCAAAGGCAACGCGATGCACCATTCAACTGGTCAGTAAAGGAGAAACCCCATGAGGGCGGTGTAATAGTGGAAATCGTTGTCAGTGGTTTTGCTCAGACAAATTATTGACGACCCGTAGCATTCAGTTGGCCTGATTATTTACTCTAATGGACGACAAACAGACGGAACACCATCCCCAAGTTCTTTCAGTAAAAACTCCCAGACAAATAACCAATTACTAGCACGCAATGACGTCAGCGTGTTAGTAACGAGGTGATTAGAAAACGGGTATTTGGTTGTGTTTCAGGTATTTCAATTGGGGAAACCATCCAGCACCACCGACTACGATGGCTCGGTCATGTGTTACGCATGCCGAAATACCGTCTACCGAGACGGTTGTTGTTTTCCGTGCCTCCTTCAGAATGGCGCAAACCGCGAGGTGGACAGCACGTGACTTTGCAGAAAGGCGTGAAAGAGATCACGAAGAGTTTGAGCGTTGTTGGTGTTGTACGCCTTCCAGGATGGGGTCCCCGTGACCCCGCCTGTGCTTGGCTGGAGACGTTGCAAGAAATAGCGGCTAATCGATGTCAGTGGCTTCATGCTGTCAGTTTCTTTCCAGCTTGTCTGATTGAGCGGTTGGAGGTGTAGGCACCTCAGAATGCTTGACATAGGCCAGCACTAGGTCCCCTCCCTCATCCACTCTTTTTCTCTTCTTTTCATTCTGGGGCTTTTAATATATACATATTATATATATATATATAAAATTAGACGAACTTTATGGTTTTACGGCAGTGAAGCATCAGTGTCAACACTGATGCTGCTGTCTTTGGTGATTGATGATGATGAACAGGCAATCCAGCAACCCACTCTGCCTTCTTGAGCTTCAACACAATGTTCAACGAACGGAATAGTCAGTAACTACTGGGTAGACAAAGGTGGTAAAAACGAATTAATGGCACAACGGACATGCACAACATTTCCCAGCTGCGCTTGACGTTTTTCACTTAGGGAAGGAATGCACAACTTTCAACTTACCCATTTGAAAATAGATCTGAGCGAGTGAGCGTTTTCTGCTCGGCAACATACGGTTGACATAAGCACCATCAGGTGACAGAGTATGCCGAGTCTGTAAGAAGCATGTTGTTCCTCACTTCTGAAAGTGATTGGCCGATTGACAAGTTGGCTTCCGGCAGATACAAGTGCACTTTCAATATTTTCGTCTGGGAATGGCCAGCCAATGAGGGTGAAGAGGCTTCGGTTATATCCTGGACCAATTCGCTTCGAGTTATGTGATTCAGGACCCAATCCAAGTGCTAGGGACTGTTGAATTAGGTGAGAAACGGTTCGCATATCGAAAGAGGAATCCCATAGCCAGGCAAACGACTTCCACCAAGCAGCAAAGCTCCGAAGGCAGTCTATCAAACGGATCCAGTGGGGTACACTTTGGGCAGCCGGCTGTTCCCTCAAATAGGAAAGAAGCTGGTTGATAATCTGCGTGTTGATCAAGTTAAAGTCTATGGTCAATATGCTCGCCATTTCGATCGCGAGGGGGCGGTTAACTTCTACAGTTAATAGCTGCTTGACACATGACTCAAGGCGATCGACGGAAATTGAAGTATAGGTGCCACCTTGTTGGGAGGTCTTGGTATCAGACGCTTCAATAAGCAGACGTTGATGGGCTGACACAGGCCACTTGGCCAACAAAGCCAGACGAGTCAAAACAGCACGCAGTTCGCTGAAAGACAGACGCGGCCAAACGACCAACCCTAACTGAGACCGGAGGATACAACGTGCTGCACACCAACGTGGAACTAGATAGGCGTTCATGTCTCCAGTGAAGACAAAGGAGTGTAGGGTGGGGAGAAATTCTTGACGCGTGTGAGGAACACGAAGTAAAATTTCTGCAATCAAGTAGTCCTCTTCCATTGGTTGCTCCGACGAAGGGGACGAACAACTGACAGGTTTTGTTTGGTGACCCACGAAAGTAGCATTAAACGTAATGTCACAGGGAGCGATACTCTGTGCTCCAGTACTTGAGTCCAACAAGAGACTTTGGTTAGATACGCTATCGTTGGGACCAAGAGCCACACCGGTAGTTAACACCTGCGCAGGTAACCGGAGGCGATCAACCAACAATCTACAGCTGAACTCCAGTAGGTCGATGCGCGCAATTTCGGCGAGCCGCGGTATGGTTCGAAGAACGCGATGGCGGAGTGATAAATCCGAAACTGGTAGGCGCAAATTGACTGAGGCGGCTATCTTGTAATCTTCAGTGACGACTGACACAACTTTCATCAGAAGGGAGGTGATTAGTTTGGCGGGTCTATTAGGAAAGAAAGGATGATGAATGTGACCAAGTGTCAAACAGAGGAAATAAAGTTGCGTAAAATTGTAAAGGGAAATGCTGCCGGTTAGCTAGTGATACGTGTTCTCAAGTGTTGAATGAATAAATAAGTTGCACAGTGCCTGTTCTCTCTGAATTTTATGCTTCAGAAGTCAGTTGTAGTCGTAAAAGCAAGCGAACGGCGGTCATCAGGACAAGGGGTGCCACCGCTTTGCATAAATGACTGAAGTTCTTGTTGACAGAAGTGTCACTGGTAAGGGAATAAGTCCATAAAAAAGTATCGAAAAAGACCTCGAAAAGTGAAAGGAATACATACCAGTTACCTTCGCTTATGATCATCAAGCATCTGGATGTTTTCAAATCTTGATTTTTCCATAAGGGTTGCACCACAAGTCACCACAAGCAAATTGATTACACAGCCTAAAAAACAGGTCCACTGCCATTCACGGGCAGAGAATTGAAGATCGATTAATGCTGAATTCAGTTTTTCAGCTATACCACCAGCTGCGAATGCCAGTCATCTCATTGTTTGCAGGAGTCAACTATTATCATAAGAACGAATGAAAAAGTTAATGAGTCTCTAAAAGTAAGTGCCGTAACAAAGATACATGATGGGAAAACAGATCACTGCCTGTAGCCTTTCGGAAACGAAAAGAGCCGTAGTTCCAATGACATTGTTACACACAACGACAGGAAAATGCCTGAAATATATGGACGCAGCAGCACATCAGTCATATCCACATCGCACCCGGTTTTGTAAAACTCCCAGTTTACTTTTGACGTCCGCGCGTGAAACAGACGAAAAGTGCATCGTAGAGAGCAAAATCACATATCTGGATTGCTTTGGCTGATGCTTTAAATTACTTCAACAAAGTACGCTGGTGTGCACTTATATATGCTCCTCCAGTGCATTGAAAGTACCGCGCTGTGCAATGCATAGCGTTCTTAGCAAAGTGAGTTCACTGTCCAGCATAAACGAGATACGCTGTGTTAGTGAAAACGTACATGACGAAGTACTACTATATTCCAAAGACTTCAGTGTCGTAGCAGACTCAACTTCAGCAATCAATATGCAAAGTAACTCATCATCATCAGTTGTAATGACCGCGTACTTGTCGTACGGTGGTTCTAGCTACCACAGTTTCATTCGCCGAAGACTTGGGGAGATGGGGTAGGCGCTGCGCAATGAAGGTGGTAGCTGATGTAAGTGATGCATACCAATTTGGTTTTGATAGGAGACACCCGGAACCCAGCTGAATCTCCCGTTTATGATGTTCTTCTTCACTTGCTTGACGTCAAGCAATAAATCATTGGTAGCTCAGCTAAGGAGCAAAACAGAAGCTGAACTGTACGGCAGGAGGCATTTACGCACAGTCTATCACCGGTTGCCTTATAGGTGTGGCTTAGTTTACAAGAGTCTACAAGAAAAACGCGAGCTGTTGGAAACTTACTAAATGAAGGACCGGAATATCGCGAGGACAACACAACTTTTCAGTGATAAACATGTTGGCAGGTTTCAAGGGACACATAGAAGTGTTTGCATGCTTGTTACACAGCGGAAACGGACTTGAAAATGGAAGACCATCGCAAATCCGAGACTACACTGAAGGTGTGGTACTATGTGGTACATTGCATAGAGCCAAGAATGCGCGACGCAACACTATTCGACGTTTGGCCATGAATCTTATACAAGTGTTGGTTGGGCCGTACATATCATCGTTATTTGTAAACTTCGTATTCTGTTCACTTATGCATGAACAAGGGTATGAGTCACGGAGGCAGAGTGACCTACTGAACTTTGGTAACAAGCAAAGTTCAGCGGTTCAGTATACATCTGGGGGAAGGGCAACATTACGTCCGTTTTTTTGCGTAATCCTGAAATGACAAGGGAATTCCATCAATAAGCCACACTGCCTTCTATGCTTAAGTGACAGACGGATGTACAACCACCAACTATTCAACAACTGGTCCCATATTTTCCAGTGAAGCAACCAGTTGACTGTAAATTGCTTTACTCAACGAAACCCCACGTTCTGGAGGGTGAACTATTCATTGTGACCATTATTACTATCTTGCCTGAATTCACGGAAATTTAAAACACAATTCATATTGCACACAATATGAAATGTCATCTGCACACCATCTCCGATGTGTTCCAGCTTTTCCTTGGTGAGAAGATGCATCGGACTGTTTCACACTGCAGTAGAGTCTACGGTTTCGAATCATCATACAACGAACTTTGTGTTTCTCATTGTAGGACTGTAGCCACCACAAACGGACTGGACCGTATCGTGGTGGGATAGGTTCTGTGCCTCTATGGCCCATGGGGCTTCACTGTGGGGAGGTTCGCTTTCTCATACGAGAATGGTCAATTGATAGAGCCTCAAGAACACAGTCCCCTGGCTTTCCGGGTAGCGGTCTGAAACGTGTAAGACAACCTGCACACTAAAAATTGTACCAATACAGTGGGATTTCGACACACCCGATGCCTCGTGGTCAGCATGTTGAGCCAAAAGCTTCGGTTGAGCACCTTAATCGTTCTCAATGAGTGCCCATCTAGTGCGTCCATCTGGGAGAAACAGACCGTCGCAGAAGACTGGGATGAGTCGAAAATATTACCCATCTTCAAAATGGTACTCAAGGTGAATTTGGTAATCGCAGAGTTGTTAATTTGACTCCGACCGCAACTACTGTTTACTTAAAGATTACTTTAAGACAAATTTCTCATAAAGGATTAGTAGGCTCCGAGGACATCCTGGGTTGTTGCAGCCCATTCAACACAAGACTTCAGGCGTCACTGATTCTTCGTCAATAGTAATGTGAGGAAATCTGGGAAATTTCAATTGAGATTTCATCCTGTGACATCAACCAATCTATGCTGAAAAAGCTTAGCAGCACTGTCAGCCGCTTCATCCTTATTGGGAACCATCAGCAATGCGTATCTCACGAAACTCAAGAGAGTTTCGAACCCACGACCCCCTGGATAGTAGTTTGAGGACCAAGTGTTTGATCAACAATGTGATTAACTCGTACTCATCCCTCGTAATTATCGGGATGTTCAAATTTTGAAGTCATCATCATCATCATCGACAACATGACATCAGTGTTGAACACTGATGTTTCGCTGCCGTACAACCATGGTTTATTTGAAAGCCTTATTGTGAAGAAAAGAATAAAGATGGACGGGAAGGGGACCTACTGCTGTCTTACTGCAATCATTCCGAGGTGCCTACACCTCCAAACACTCATTCAGGCAATCTGGATAGAAACTGACAACAAGATCGCCACTGACATTGGTTGGCAGCCATATCTTGCAGCGTCTCCAACCAGGCGCAGTGGGGATCACGCGGTCCCCATCCTGGAAGGCGAGTAGCACCGGCAGCACCCAAGCGTTTCGTAATTTCTTTCATACCCTTCTGCCAGGTCAAGGGTTGGCCACCTCTCTGCTTACGCCACTCTGAATTGGGCATGGAAAATAGCACTCTCTTCGGCAAACGATGGTTGGCATCGCAACACATGTCCCAACCAATGCAGCTTCTGGTGCTGGACACATTCTTCAATGGAAGTACCCGTTGCACAACCCAAAACTCGCTTTCTAATTGCCTCGTTACGGATACGCCACACCATCCACACGAGCTATGGTTCTGAGACAACGATTGTCGAACACCTAAAGACGTCTCAGTTCCGCTGCTCGAACAGGCCAAGTCTCACAGCCATACAACAAAACAGCCCGCACTGTAGCTTGATACACACGTCCCTTGAGATTCAGGGACACACCACTTTGACGCCATAGGTGTCTCAAATTAGCAAACGCGACCCGAGCCTTGGAGATTCGTGCATTTACCTCATCTGTCATCAAATCAGCACTAATACAACTTCCAAGATATGTAAAACGCTCCACTTCCAGTGCCTCTCCCTGGATTGTAAGTAGCGTGTTCAGTGACTGCATGTCCAGGAGCATGACATTACCTCATACTTTTTGGGTGCAAAGTGCATACCAAAGGACGGGATGACTTTGGTCAGTTCATCTAAAAACACCTGCGCCTTCTCCTCCTCTTCAAAAATGAGAACGATGTCATCTGCATATTCCAGATCGACAAGGTTTTCGTCAGAGGCTATTTGAGCACCGGGGTTTTGGAGACCTTCCAGCGTTCGTCTCATTATTTCATCGATCACGAAGTTAAACAGGAATGGGGATAGTGGGCATCCCTGACGGACGCCACTTTGTGTACGGAAGCTTTTGGAGAGCTCACCGTATACTCTCACACGTCCGGAAGTCTTGGAATACAAAGAGCTTATTATGTTCACGAACTTCCGGGGCATTCCTTGGTGGGCAAGCGTGTCAAGCAGAACATACCGGTCAACCGAGTCAAATGCGCCTTGGAAATCCAGGAATACTAGAATTGTGGGTCTTATACGTATGGCGTTGTTCTAGCACCTGACGAAGTGTGAAGATTTGGTCAACGCAACTCCTACCAGGCTGGAATCCCGCTTGCTGCTCTCGAGACAGTGTCTCACGAGCCACCGTAAGGCGACGAAGCACAAGTGACGCCAACAGTCTCGTTACGACCGGGGTCAAGCTGATCCCCCTGTGGTTGCCGCACTCACCACGAGCCCCTTTTTTGAAAATGGGCACTATCTGTGTATGACAATCGCAACCAATTATTTGTTCTAGGTGGTTGCTCACATCACTCTCGTCTGAAGTCGTCCTCCTGTCTTGGCGCAATTATTCTGGTGAGTTCACACCGAAGGACTCGCTTATGTTTGAGCTCATCAGCAGTCCACATCCTATATATTTGGCACTAGTGCACTCAAAACGTGGGTATGCAGCGTCACTGTGGCAGAAAACAAACTGAGTAGAAAAAATCTCAAGACTTCATTTCTGAACAAAAACGATGGAATGCAACGCTCCTTCAAGTCATAAACAGGGTTTTCCAGAAGCGCTTAACTCAAGTCCATCACATCATGAGGCCACTTACTTTTGGCATACTCGTTCCATTCATTAAACAACTGTCGACAACCTCGTTCGGTCTTCATTTCTCATGCGTTAATGAAAATAGTTAAAAGGACCGTTATAGTTTGCCCTTTTTTAGAAGAATAACAGGAAGCCAGATAACTTGCTATCACGAGTTGATATAAAATAATATAGTAAAAATGTATAATTTTATTTTTTAAATGCCGTTCACTGAGCTAAAGACTACATAATCACTTGAGATATATTTGTCTTCAAACCGTTTTGTAAAAAATAAAAGGCAGTGTTCTTGGGTTTCAGGGATAGGTTCTGACCACAAAGCTCACCGGTCAAGTTGAAATAGAAATAGTGAAAATAGGAGCGAAAAATGAAATACGCAGCGAGGATTGGTTAGTGAAATGGAAAACGTGGAGACACGAAAGATTGGTTGTCTGCGCCCCCATGTCGCATCTAGTTGGATGCTGTGAGACAGTCTAGAGGGCCGTTGAGTGACTTTGCCGGTTTATTCGTGCCAAGGCAGACCCAGGGTCCGTACGAAACGTTTTTGATAGCACAGTACCTGGTTTCGCAGGCGTATAGCGACTGCCTCGGCTGTAGTCGAGCCCATTGGATAGGTACTGGCAGTCTATTTGGTACACGGTAAATGACGTGAAATGACTCATTTGGAATGACTACGTGCCCGGTGTCAGTCAGGTGGGACTCAATTGAGCTTCTGGCTGAACTGCTGAGTCTAATGGTATTCCGGTGAGAGAGGTGCTCACGTATTCTCTTAGAAAGTTGCCGTGTCGTGCGCCCAACATACTCCGCTGAACAACAGCAGGAGAAAGAATACACAACCATATTCTGGGTGAGAACTGACATCTTGTCTTTGAGGTTTACGTTGAGCGAAGGGTTGGTTGTAAACCAAGACCGCAGAGATCCAGCCGGAAACGTGCGTTGTAAAGATTGAAACAAGCGGCGACTGACTATGCCCGCCAACAGATCGCCTTTATACGGTAAACTCAAGTATATTGGCTTCTTTCCAACGGTAGTAATAAACGGTTGGATAGGGCGATCGGACAGTGGCTCGGAGAACGTTAGCAATGTGCTGCAGTTCAGAGTCCGGTGTATCAGCAGAGCAAATACATTTTGCTCGGTTCGTTAAAGTGTGAATCAGGGTTCGTTTCCGGCCCAGTGGCACAAAACTCAGGAAGTTTGTGTACTGTACCGTCCACGTGGGCTTTCTGTAGACAGAACTCTGAATTGAACCCGTGGAGAGTCTGACTAACTTAACGTCCATGGAGTGGAAAGCGTTGTCACTTTCAGTTTCAAAAGTGAGCTGAATGGAGTAATGTGCTCGGTTGAAGTTGGTCAGGAGAACATCCATTTCGGAACCGTTTGATACTAGCATAAAAATATCATCTACGTACCTTCGATAAAAGTGCGCACGTCTAATCTCCCCATTCAATCGACCGAGCCCCAGTTTGCCCTTAAAAATGTCACTCAACAAGGGACCAACTTCCCTTTTTTAACCAACGTCCCACTCTTGGAGACTATAGATTTTATCTGGTCTTCAGACCGGAGGGACCAGGTTTCACAGCCATACAGTAGAAGTGGTCTCAGGGTAGTTTTGTAGAGCCTTTTGACTTCAGTGATATTCGTTTGTGACACCAGAGGTGACGCAAGTTGGCAAGCACTGCTCGTGCCTTAATGATGCGCAAATTGACTTCATCTGTCACAGTGAAGTCACGGTTTAGGCAGCTGCCGAGCTCTCAAACTTTTCACTCTTAAGTTTCGAATGACTACGTAGAAGCTGGAAATCCTCAAGCGAGACCTTACACTCTGAGGATGTAAATGGCAGGGTGAAACTAAGAATCGCTTCCAATATTCCGTTTAGAGAAGTTTGTGAGGGCACATAATCATTTAATAACATAATTTCACCCGCAAAATCCGCGAATTTTTATGCAGATGTGACCGGGACACCCTTGGAGAGCACACGCCATAATTGTGACGAAATTGACCATTTTCGGGCAATCCCCACTGGTTATGGAGGAACTATTGGATACTTCATTGTAGACCTTGGCGCCACCAGTAGTGTGGGAATAGATGGCACGAAGAAAATTCACGAGCCCTCACTGCGTAGCTCTCGCTTCATGCCATACTGAACAACCATCCATGTGTCGTTACTGCACGAACTGGACCATCGCCTTCAAGACGTGGCTCTCAGTTCCTTACTCTTCGCATCCTCGGTGAATAAAGCTGTAGCAGCTGGAATTATCACAATTTGGTGCACAGTTGGCGAGTTGAAAAACTGAACTGAACTGACATTCCTCGCTGGTCAATCATGTGGAGATCTCAACTCTGAAATGAAAGAAGATTGCCACGGTTGGTCGTCGGTATCCATGCGCTGCTCAGGCGTGTGACGTAACATGAAAGTGTGGTGTTATCGGACTTGCGTCCTATATGATGTCGCAATATTACTGAAGCCGGGCAGTCATGTGATGGTTGGAATAAGAATTAAATTCCCACGATTGAGGCAGTTACTTCGGGTAAAATGACTGATTGGCCAGGTTGTCGGAACACATTCTTGTTTCCAAGTTGGACTAAACAACCTGGGCAAGTCAAAATACGATGATACGATGGTATCGTATTCTAATGGTGTTGGTGGGAGCTCAACTGACCTTGCGGCCCGATAGCACTCCCCAGCAGAAAGTTATATTATTATATCAGAAGCGTACACACACCGACTGGAGTCGATCGGGTCGATTGAAAGTCATGGGTACAGAGATAGAAGGCGAATCAAACTGTTATCAAAACCACTCAGCTTTACAATTAAGGCATCCGTTCCACTGCACATTGATTCTCTAACACTATTCTTGGTGACCTCATCAGCAGCTAGCTTCTTCGGCCCCGTTTTTTTGCATCGGCTGAAAAGGTTTTCAGACACTCCCAGCTGAAATGGTTTCCTTCATTTCCGGAGCCCTCTGATTTCAACAGATTTCTCTATCCACACGCAGACTATTCCTAGCAGCTCTTCTGGCTGAATTACGCTCAGCGCTCGAAGGGATACAAGTTTTGCACCGAGCAGCAACAGTGACTGTTTTCAAGTCCAGGGCTTATTTGATGAGCCTCCAGAAACATCCCATGGGGGTTCCTTGCCGTATGAAAGACGGTGTTTAGCTCTCCCCAATTATGACTGAAGTCTCTTGAAGATGCGACTCTCAAAGCTTGGCATATGGTAGCACGATGCAACTAACTTTTGCGTGAAAAAGTTTTTGACGTCCGAACGAAGCGTTTTTTCTCCAGTCTCCACGGGGAACTTACCGGAGATTCAGGCCATACGAGAACGTGACTGAATAGTTCACCATCGGGTGCTAACGGCTATGAGATCAATCTGGCTTTAAGCCTGTCCAGCAGCAGGCGGACACCAGATAGTGCAGCGGCGTCTACTGCGCCTAAAGCCAGTACTACTGAGAAACAATCGGTAAACGGTACGAAACTGCAGACGACCACCATTGTCGTCATGTCCTGACTCCAAGCTGAACAAGCCACCAATTCGTATCTCCAATGAACTGAGACTTGTTTGTGTATTCGTTAATAGGACAATAGCTGAACTGCGGTTGCTGGATAGGTGGGTGGTGAATTTCCGATAAAAATGGTTTTCATCGAATTAGAGCTACAGATGGTTGCTACATGAGCAGGAAATAACATTAAAGAAAGGGTGTTAAATTCGGCTAGTATAGTTTCTTATGGAAGTTGCCAAATGAACAGGGAAAAGCTGAAATCATATCGACCAGGAAAGCCTATATGAAAGGCAACAAATGCAGCAGATGTAGAATCGTCTACAATTCATAGGTGGTAGAAGCCAGATAACGAAGATGCCATAAGGTCGACTGTCGTGTATGGATTGTTTGTTTCGGAAACGCGGCTAGTGTCTATTGATAAAGCGTCAGCAGCGTGCGCCAGAACAGTTTGATGACCGGCCTGCTTCAGAGTTCGCACATCAAAGTTCACAATGAAAAGAGGCGGACGAAGTTTGGGTAGAGAACGTGAAAAGACAAACGTAAGTTGTGGTACATTATTCGTTACTTTCTTGGACGATTGAGACCTTCAACCAAAGCCACTGGCTCAACAGCCTGACCGCCAGCCAGCGATGGTCGGAGTGAGACTATTAGAGCAGGAACAAGTCGCGACACATGTTCCAACCGCCAACCTGGAAGGTCAGAAACTGTGTTAATCTAACGCATATCCATTGACCAAACTGATAGCAGTATTAGGCAGACAGCTTCCAGTCTAGTTGTGGTTCACGGAGGTGCACAAAGTGTGATATCACAATGGGGTCCAATCTCTTCGCAGCGGATCCAAATTGACGGCGCGTTAGCAACTTCTTCAAGGAGTAACCTGCTTAAAGCTAATCGCGTTATACGAGTACACAAAGTTTCCGTTAATCAGGAACTAACTTCAAACAAGTGTTCGTCGTAAAGCAGTCACGTGCATAGAATTGGAACAAAGATGCTAAACACCATGTGTCATGTGGTAGTGATGGACACAATCGATCACGTCAAATTGCTGTGTTACCTATGTTTAGCGTAGTAATCCGTTCAAAACAAATACCTTTGATAGAGTGCTAGACACAGTGACAGATATGGGGTGGGTGAAAGAAAACCTGGGACAAGAATAAAAGCCTTACTCTTGAAGTTGTTGGGTGACTTCATTCCAGTGTGCCAGATGGTTCTGATGAAGGCAAGCTTCCATAGCCAACTGTCTATATCGAGCATTCGCACGTTCCAACGCATCACGGGACCACTGGATGCGTTCGTTAGCTGCCGTATGTAGACTAGATTCCTCTAGATCTTGTGATAGGTTACTTCGGTCAGTCCACTGCTGCTGGGACAGTTCATTTTTGTATTCCAGGCGTGCTTCCTCATCAGCCTTGTTGAGCCACTGCTCTGCAAAGTCACAAGCGATTTCAAGAACACGGAGGCCTTGAGGACCGTAAATCACACGCCGCGACAAACCTGAATGGGGCGATAAAACACAGTCCGTACGGAAAGCGGATTACAATGGAGATTGAGAAAACCACATATGGAGAAATACTGGGGTTTTGTATCAGATATCGGAATCACCTATTACCGCAAAATGTTATATCACGATACTGTATTTATATTATGCACACTGCGCCGGAAGTGTATGAAAACACCCGTCCACTCCATGGCAGTGTCAATCTGAGTAAGGCTAAATAGTAACCAGAATAGGGCAATTTAGAGAACATCAGTACGTTGGAGTGAAGGCTGGTCACTATTATTAGCGCGAGGATAAACGAGTAGTCGGATCTCACGGCATGTAGTTTGGGTGAATCAAAGACACATATAACTCACACAAAGGCACAAACATCCTGTGTCGAGCGGTGTGCCACGATTGGGCTCCTTTGTCGGAAAAACCAGGCAGGATGGAATAAAATGGACCCGAGTCCAGATGCATTATTTTTCCGAAACCATTACCTTTCTCGCCTGTGTTTAGGAAACCTCTAATATATAATTAAAAAACTGCTTCCAAAGAGAAATATTTCGTCCCTCCCTCCCTCTGTTTAGTTGATAGTTGTTCACCCCCGACTTGAAGACGATGCATGATATGGTCGCAAACCAGTAGTGATGGCATTTTGCTACTGGGGCACATACGGGTTAAGGATTAGGAGTTTGGATTTACAGCTGATAGGTAGAAAACCAACGAAAATTGTAATATGGCTGTCCCAAGGTACTATCAAAAGCACTGTACCTCCCTTCTCTCGGTCAAACATTTTTCTCACTTGAACCCAGTTGCGTTACCACGTACTGTGAGCGGATGGCTTTCTGTAAATCACGTCGATTCGCCGTTCTTACCGGGCTTTCTTTGGACTTGCACCGATTCGTGTAACCCCCGTAATTTGAGGTTTGTGTCCTTTTCATATACGCATTTTGTACATATAATACCGTATTTTGTTGATAAATCTCAAGGCTTCGTAATTTTTGGCTTGTGATTTCGCGCGTCACTCAATTGGGTTCCTCAGAATACGTCACCTATTCTACAAACCTCTCCTACTCATGTCTCCTTTGCTGCGGAAATCTCACTGTTGGAGTTTTGGGTCCCTCTTATCCATTGAATCCCAACAGCAAGAAGATGAGGGTCGTGAGATAGCTACATTTCAACTGCTTCCGTAAATCACAAGCGTTAAACGCTATTTATGGGAAAATACATCGCGATGAGAAGAAACTCGATTTAGGTCGCCCCATCACTACATAAAGAGTGACTCACCCATATAACGGGGAGATAGATAAAGATCAGTTTGACCAAAAAACACCGCAGAGTATGCTGCGGAGAAAGACATCTGATTGATTCATCGGTATATTGGTAGTCTATCTGGTCCAGCGGTTTAGTGGCGTTTTTGTGAAGATAATTAAGATAAGACCATCAAGACCCAACCCAGGTGGTTATCGTGGAACAATTTCGAAAAAAACCCGCTTAATAATATCGTGGCCCACAATATGGCTGCACTGACCTCCAAGAAACGCCAAGACCTTTTGTTGATCGGTGACTGTTCTCAAAAGGTTGCGAAGGGTAGAAAAGAATGGAGCCATAAGTGTCTGACAGGGCAGACTTCGATCCCAGCTGGCAGCGGCGGGTATTTCTTGTAAAGTGGAACGCGCCGAACCGGCCAACGGCAGTAAATCGGCCTTTTCATACTGCGAGACAAGACTGTTGGCAGCCATTAAGCGGAGATCGTTGGAAGAGTTCCACTGAAGTGTGAAAAGAATGAAGCAATTGGAAAACAAAATTATTATGGATAGGAGTGTCACTGACGAACAGTGAGTAGGAAAGCGGACACCGAGCCCACGGAAGAACCCAAATTCAATGAGAATTAAAAATGGCTGGTCCTGGGAGAAGGATGCACTACACACTTCGCCCCGATTTAGGCTCATCAGACGGCCGGGGCGAAATTCGACCCTCTGATTTTCAAATACAAGGTTCACACTCTTGACCCTAACGTATAGTTTCCGAACTCAGTCGTGGAGGTGGCACGCATGAGTTCCGGTGGTTTGGTTTGACACTACGAAATTCGGTACGAACCTGACTGCTAGTAAGTAGTCAGATGGTGTTCCAATTTTCTGCACTTCACTGGGGGCAAATGGTTTCATGACATATCAAAGCGGTCTTCTCATAAGCCCTAATTCTAGGGTACCCGATACGTTTACACTATTCACATGCAGTTCGCCGGTGCGTGAGCTGGATGTGCGCGTTGAAACGCTGGCAGTTGAATCACCCCCAAGTCAAGTTAGGCTGCCTCCTATGCATTTTGACAGCATCAGACAGCATATAGCGTTGATCCAAGGTCCATAAAATGGCAATGCAAAGCTGTCATGTGGGTTAACCAAACCCGATTGTTCGGCTCGACTGTATCGAGCAGTCAGTTGCAATTAAACTCTTGAGAAGCTGGCAGCGAAGGGAAATCCCATGTTAATCTGGGTCGGAGTGATCGATTGGCACACATAATTTGGTTATGCTTCAAAGTCCCATTACTCAAAAGTAAACGTTTTTTTAGCACATCAAAGCTCAAGGAGAATCTCAGTGAAGTAGTCAACTAAAGTAACCTACAAATTACGTGTTTGATTTCCTCACGAAATGCGATCCACATTCATATACGCACGCCCATGTGTACAACCTAAGTGTATTTTTGGTGAATAGTGTAGCTGTCGGACTTCAGTGAACCAGTCGAGTAGGATGTGGAACTAGTCAGTGGTTCCAACTCTCGAATATTCAACCCATCTTCATATGTATACCAGTGGATCATGGACGGTAAGTGCTTTCTGAGCGAACAATAAACTTGACTATCATCATTAAACGGTTCAAAGGATCAGTGGAACTGATGCAGTCATGTGCAAGATAGAGTTATTCATTGTGCTTTGGGAGCGAACGGCATTACGAATCGTATGCTGTGGAAAAACTACCGGTACACCGCTATTTCTTGTGAAGTATTCAAGTTTATGGATCCATGCGAGCATCCGTCGCTAGTATGGGTGAATTTCGACTTATCAGTTCTGCTTAGCCATATAACTTAATGTAGCCTACGGTCCAAAAGTGAATATCGTTTCGCGAATGGTTTATTTGCTCGAGGGCGGGTATTGGTCACCATTTCCAAAACGTCACACAGTGAGGTAACTAGAAATGTTGGATAGCAGTCTGAGACATTTATGTTGGGGGTAGTTATCGTTAATTTAGAAAAACAGTTCAAAACGATTGTGATCATTCAAGAGTGTTGCTGCTTCGAGTTGCTCCAAATTTCAGCGAGCCAGCCTGACCTAAAGCTGCCACCTTGACGTGGTGGTCGGGCTTGAGTGCTGCAATGATCCCGCGGGCTACACTGGCTGGAACGTCGTTCCACAAGGTGCAACCATGCCAGGAAGGCCAAAGGGGAGCAGTCAGACCAAGAGCAGTGAGACCCCGTACTACGAGTAATCGTGCTACGAGGCAGTCTGGGGGTAAAGTCGTACTGTCCTCTGCGACAGGAGTGTGAAGGCAGTAAGGTGTTTCCCCCGGCGACCAGCATGTCCGTATTTACGGAAGCAGCGATGCTGCCTTCCCCCGAGGAAGGACGGGTTAGAAAAGGTCGGCCCTAAAAACCGCACACTCCGATCGCCCAACGGTTGACCGTGACCGCCGGCGCATTATCCACTACGGTCGAAATACTTCTAAAACCAAAGAGTCCGGTGCTGCTCAAAAGGTACCTGCTGTGCGCAGCCGCATCAGGAATGAGACAGTAATGCCTTATTCCCTGCGCCCTCGGGTTAGGCCAACCCCCTGCAGCCGAGCAGGTCAGACTATTGAGTCATCGGCTCCGGGCAGGGTCCCCAAAGAAAACCCTACAGTCCACTGCCTCGTGGGTCAGACTTTTAAGTCAGAGGCTAGGGGCAGGGTCCCTGAACAAAACCCTAGATCCCCCCACTGCCTTGTGGGTCAGACTTTTGAGTCAAAGGCTCAAGGTGGGGTACCTCAACCAAACCCCCTTCTTCGGCCTGGGCAACCGGGAAGTATCATTTGCCCGCGCAGTTCTGTGTCCACCGATGTCCCTCCCCAACCCCTTCCCACCACACAAGCAAATGTCACTGGGTCACTTGACTGTCAGTTATCTGACCGAAAGGCCCTATGCCCCTTGCTGCCTATTAACAGTAAACAAAATAACACCCTTCTAAATCCACGAGATCCTTTCTATATAGGAGCTTTTAACGTCCGTACTCTATGTCAAATTGGCAAACAGGCAGAGCTTGCTGAAACTTTATACTCCCTTAAAATTGATGTATGCTGTGTCTCCGAAACACGCATACAAGACCCAAGCGTGGTTATGCATCTCAGAACGCCAAGGATGAACTCAGCTCTTTCACATTTCTCCCTCCGTGTGTCCGGTGACCCAGAAGCGATGACTCGTGGACTATATGGCGTGGGAGTTGCACTCAGCCCCAGAGCTGAACGCGCTTTGCTGGATTGGATCCCAGTGAACAGTCGGCTTTGCGCCGTCCGGTTATCCAGTTCAATCAAGCTCAATGCCTCTCGGCATAAAAAGCGCTGCCTGTTTGTAGTGTCGGCTTATGCCCCAACGGAGTGCAGTTCTGATGTTGAGAAGGATACCTTTTATCGAGAACTATCCGGGCTCATTCGGCAGGCAAAAAGCACTGATATTGTGATCCTTGCAGGCGATCTGAATGCTCAAGTGGGTCGTCTGAGCTCCTTGGAATCACATTTAGGCGGTCGATTTGGAGTCGATGCTCGCCGCACAGACAACGGAGATCGACTCCTTCAGTTGTGTGCTGACCATGAACTGTTTCTGGCAAGTACGAACTTTCAACATAAGCGTTCGCATCGCGTGACCTGGCGGCCACCAACTGCAAATCAACCGTGGACCCAGTTGGACCACGTGGCCATCAGCTACCGGTGGAGAGCCACAATTCAAGACTGCCGTTCCTTTTGGGGCACTCCACTTGATTCCGATCACGCCATGGTGCGTGCACGCCTGACAGTTCGCTTCCCTTCAGGCCCTCGCAAACTAGAAAGAAGCATGCCAATCCAGTATCTTCGAAGATCGACCATAGCTCAACAGTACCGATCTGAGCTAGCCCAACAACTCTCTACATGCACTGGCAGTGCGAGTGTAGATGAAGCATGGCAAAATGTGAAAGAAGCCATGTTAGCGGCGTTCAGTGCTGTCTGTCCAACCTCCCCGATTCGACCACAAAACCACTGGATATCGGCGAGGTCGCTATCCATGATTGATGCCCGGAAATCCATACCAGCAGGCAACGCGTACGACGGCGCACGCAAATCCCTTAAACGCCAAATAGTGAAGAGCCTAAGGAAAGACCGAGAGCTCTGGTGGAAATCGAAAGCTCGAGAGATGGAGAAGGCTTTTGCTACGGGAAACAGCCGTGCCCTATATCAACTGATACGATCGACTGGTCCCAGGAAAACAACGGTCAGCGAAACGATAAGTGAAAAAGACGGCTCATTAATTCACTCCCAAAAACGTCGACTGGAAAGATGGGCCGAACACTTCGAAGAGCAGTTCAGCTGGCCTCCTGCAACACAGCCTGTGGAGATAATGCATACGGGCCAGTGGAATGTAAACCTTGATCGTCCTTCGGAAGAAGAAATAAAGTACGAACTATCCGTACTAAAACGTGAGAAGGCACCAGGACCGGACGGTCTCTATCCAGCCCTCTTCAAAGAAGGCGGAGAATCCCTGGTGACCCATCTGACAAAGCTTGCTGGTGCTATATGGAACGAAGAGAAGGTGCCTGCAGAATGGGGCATGTCGACAGTTATCCCTATTTTCAAAAAGGGTACGCGGACGCTGTGCGAAAACCACCGTGGCATCAGCCTGTTAGCTGTGGCATCGAAGGTACTCTCTGGTCTTATCCTTCGAAGGTTAACTGAACACAGGGAGAGACAAATCCGTGAAAACCAAGCTGGGTTCCGTCCTGCAAGAGGATGCATCGATCATATCTTCACCCTCCGACAGATTCTTGAACAGCGACACTGCTTCCAGCAACCAACAATGGTTGTGTTTCTCGATCTGAAGGCTGCCTTTGACTCTGTAGACCGCCAGGCACTATGGCAGTGTCTGTGGAGCAAAGGTGTCCCCCTTAAATTCTTGACCCTTCTTAAGGCGCTGTACGCCAACTCCCGCGGCCGTGTGAAGGTCTACGGGAAGCTCTCTTCTGAGTTCACCACATCAAGTGGTGTCAGACAGGGCTGTCCTCTTTCACCTTTCCTCTTCAATTTCGTCATTGATACGATCATGGAAGACTCATTATCAGCCTCTACTGCCTGTGGGGTCGAAGCGCTCCCGGGGCGTCCGCTTACAGATATCGAGTATGCAGACGACATAGCTCTTCTTGGATCTGACGCCGTGGTAATGCAAAGAATATTAAATAATCTAACTAATTCCGCCTCACGGTTCGGCATGCGCTTCACACCTGCAAAGTGTAAAGTGCTAGTGCAAGACTGGGTGGGCCCGAACCCTAGCCTAGTGCTTGCGGGTGAACCGATTGAGGTAGTAGACAAATTTGTCTACCTGGGCAGCTGTATTAGTCCCGGTGGTCTCGCGAAAGATGATATTTCCATCCGAATTGGGAAGGCCCGAGCAGCTTTTGTGAACCTGCGTCACCTGTGGCGTAGGCGTGACATCAGCTTATCCGTCAAGGGTCGAGTTTATAATGCTGCTGTGCGCTCCGTATTACTATACGGATCAGAAACCTGGCCGCTGCGCGCCGAGGACGTCAAACGACTTTCAGTGTTTGACCACCGATGTCTCCGGAGCATTGCCCGAATCTGGTGGGAACACCGGATCAGCAATGCTGAAGTACGTCGAATGGTATTCGGGAGGAATAACTCACCCTCGATAGATGAACTGATCACACTGCATAGGTTGCGCTGGCTTGGCCACGTGCTGCGCATGCCAGTCGACCGACTTCCTCGAAGGGTTCTTTTCGCACAACCACGTGAAGGGTGGAAACGAGCCAGAGGCGGTCAAACAATGACTTGGCAGCGAAGTGTAAAAGCCACTACCAGCAAACTCAGCTGCGCTGGTCACTGCCGTCTTCCTGGATGGGGACCCCGAGACGGGCCACATCAATGGTTAGAGACATTGTCAGACATGGCCCAATCGCGCCCTCAATGGCGCTCATGCATCCAAGCTATTGCCTTCAATGCATAGCCCCCTTCCCAATTCCCCGACGTAACAGCCCATTGACAGTGGTGCATTTACGCAGCTCGCGCCTCCAATGCGCAGCTACCTACCTCACCTCCCCAAATCATCGGCGGACGAAACTGTGGCAGCTACAACCACTGTACGACAAGTACACGGTTTCTTACAGCTGATGATGATGATGATGATCAGCGAGCCAGGCTCTCATGAAGAAAAGAAGCTACCAAAAAGAAGCTTACCTGCATCAATTTATCCACACGAAGCCAGAATTCTACAGTATTTGCGTTCACTTCGGAACCTAGATGTGAAGTAAGTTATCACAAACCACATTACCAAACAACCAAGGGATAAAACGATGATGCATTCGGAATGACAAATGCGTCCCACAGCAGTCAATAATCATCAGTAATAACAAGAAAACCTAAGGCGACGGTAGCATCAAAACGTTTCAGTTTAGTGAACTTCGACCCGGATGGTTACACGGGCTTAGATGTTCAGATGGCGAACGGATACGTCACTTCAGAAGTACAGACTGGATGCACTGGGTATCACAGCCTGATACCGCGTAAGACTATTACTTTAAGTTGTCGTGAAATAAGCAGCGTTTGTAATATGAGTGTACCGTTGGTTGAATAAATGGAAATAATCTCGTACTGCTTGGTTGATTGGCTGAATCTAAACCAATACCTCCGGATATAGGAGTGTTAATTTGTTACAAGACTGCAAATTGTCGGTGGGACCATCCACGCACCGAGTAGATGATCACCGCGCCGAATATGTGACCAGTAGAGAAACAAATGTTGATCCTTTCCTAGTAATGGATAAACCTTGTAAAGAAAAGAAAACGTGGCCCCTTAACGAGAAGTGACTCCAGAAAGACTTACTTCTTTTTACAGATCCTTTCAAATAGCTAAGTTAAATTCGTAGCTGATGACGGGATGTTCGTGGTTCGAAAGGATGCCCCGGTTGAACAATGGCGGTTTGACCTTTAATATTCATAACCTTTATGGTGTCATGTAGTTGATTTTCTAATCATCTGCTGTGAACTAGGTCTATCGGTTAGTGAAGGAGATGAAAAACAAATGTCCCATCCAGTTCCTCCTTAAGGCGACGTGCCAGGTTGTCAATAAGAGGCAAGCGTAATGCAGATGACAAAATAAAATAACACTGAAAGTGAGAGTGGGTAGCGCACTGAGACCTTACAAAGGAAAAGATCGGACTGTGGACTGGACAATTTGTATGACACGCAAACAGAGCGGTGCTTACCTATTACATCCAGTGGGGGTGAATGTGTTGCAACCAAGTGATAAGGCATTCGCACGTGACACATTGGGTGCCGGTCAGCCAGGTTTGAGAACGTGAATTGCTGGTTCGAGGGAAAAATAGTACAAGTTAACAGTCCTCAAGTAAGTCCTGACAATTAAACTTTTCAATACCCAAGCAAACTGCAGGAAAATGTTAGGAATATTGTTAAAGACAAACACCGAATAGGGTGAAATTCTGACAAATCGTCGAAATCCTAGACAGACAACTTGCCTGGTTACCCAAACTGTTTGTAGTTCGCTCACGCTCAGATTCATCGGCACCACAGGTTCGCACATACGACTCCAGGAGATGCAATAGTTTCACCTTCTGAAAGCGGCGAAAAAGAAGTTTGATAAACCGATCGGACATAGATCTCACCGCTACTGGACAGGCAACAGTATACCAGGCGTGGCTACCCAAACAATAATAGGATGATGAGGTCGCACGAATTGGCCGCGACCAAGCAGCACCGAGGATGATGCCAAACAAGATTGTCGTGAGTTAGAAAGACAAGATAGTTTCAGCGTTGTTCATTAGTTGGCGTAGTGATAATTGAAGAAAGCAAACAAATATTCTTAATTTTTTTTGGTTCTATGATGAAAAATGGGATTATGTACACTTGGAACAAGTCAACACGAACCTAAAGCTGCCTAATTAAAGACAAATAAACGTATGCAATCTGATCCGAAAGATGGTACTACCTGTGGCTCCAAAGCACAAGGATCGCACTCGGAAATCGAAGACATAAGAAAACGAAGACGTTCGTAATCGTACGACGAAGTTTCTATGAAGAATCGAAGAAGGGTTGCTTTCAATTCGTCCAAACATGTGTCTTTGCACAAGAATAGCAAATATTTCACAACGAGTCGGGCACGCGACAGTAACATCGATTCACAGGAACTAGAATCAAAAATAGGAAACATATTCCAGAATGAACATTGTTTTTTTTTAAGTAAGTACCTAATGAGTTGTTTAATAGTAAGGGTGGAAATGACTCATAGTACAGTGACACCAGAATTACTCATATATCGCGTAACACACTTAAAAGTAACAAATATGAAAGCAACCATTTAATCATTGACCGGAGAGTCTTAGTGTTACTAACCGATAGGCTTTCGTGTCAATTCCACTGCCCGTACTTTCTGAAAAAAGAGTATCGGTGGACGACTGGTGACAAAACAGCTCAGCTTTGGGCATAAACAGAGACTTTAGATGGTTCAGCAAGCCTCGTCTTAAGCACAGATCATAGTCGTGGGCGAACTGAGCCAGCAGACTAAGTGGCGGTAACGGCCGCAGTTTTAATGAGCGCATGGAAGTAACTGAGAGGAAATCTGTTCGACGATCCGCGGGAAGAAGGACCGACATCTGCGTAGAGCTAGCAGTTTTGTCTGGTGAAGGAACCGGTACCATACGACAGAGTTTATCGAAAACGATCTGGAAGGGTGAGGCCTCTGTGCGATGTCCAGCATGCGAGAGGTCAAGCTGAAGGGGAGTCAGATATTAAGGACTGGAGTTTAAGTAATTATCGTCAGAAAAAAAAACAAAAAGCGGAATTCATGATGAAAACGAGTGGTTGGCACAAAGATTCGTCCAAATCGCCTGTACACTGGCTTGCGGCATGACAAGCTTGTTCAGAAAAGAACTTGCGGGAGAATGTAGGCCAAAACTTGTGAAGATTTATGCTCTTCCGTGATTAACTACTACAGATTACATTTTTAAACTCAGATGCATGGGTTGTGATTACCAGCTACTCGGAATTCGCTATGTAAAGGCTCGTTTTCTGCACTAGATTATTTCAACTCCAAGTGTGGCTAAAATAATAGAAACTACGTGCATCTTACTTTCTTCCATTCTTCTATGTCGCCCCAGGGATCAGCGTGGGTGAGGTCTCAGTGATCAGAGCGCAAAGGTCCGTGCTTCGAAACCGACCTCTGCATCGCGCCATTGGGATCGGTTGCGTGCCATTTCTTGCGGGGTTTCTAACCGCCTGTAAGCAGGATCGCGTGGGCCCCAGCCAGTAGGGTGCGAGGATCCCACAACACTGATTGCATTCGCTTTTATTTTACGTTGCCATGTCATGGCATGTCCGCCGCAAACCCTTAGTCGACAATTGTTTGGAGCAGGAAACAACACTTTCTTAGGTAGGCAGTAGTTGGGCGTACGTAATACAGGTCCAACCTGGTGAGTTCAATTTGCGGCTCTAAAGATTCAGATTCGCTACTAAGTACCCGATTGGACATCTACGAACTGCACCGACATGCGCCATGTATTTCATAATGTGTAAATCACTCAGAACGAATTAATTGTGATCACAATGAGCGACATCGTTGCAACGGTGGGTTTCAATCGGAACGGTCTACTTCATCGGTACGGCTGATTTTTCTGATCCATAACTTTTTTCAGAAAACTAAATTGGTGGATTTATACGAACACACAGCGCATGACATTCCCCACCCGCACTATCAGACACGTCGCATCGCATTGTCATGCTGTCGATGATGATGACATCTCCCTTCAGAACAGCGCAGCCAAGCTTTGAGTGTAACTCAGTGTAGGTTTCCATTTTGTCCCCATTCGGGTTGAGGAGTACCCAAAAGGTATCGGTCACGTTCCGACAAATTGAACTGCCAAACCGATCCACAGTAAGCAATATTCGCAAAAATCGGATTCTGCCAATCACTTTCCCATGCACATTATTTTCTCTGCTGTAACGGATAACAGTGGTAAGAAAGAAGAAAAACGAAGTGAACTGTTTTTTTTCATGTACGGATTCTCTGCTTTTAGTTGTTGGACAAGCATGAGGCCAACTCATTTATATGGAACAACATACAGAGAGAGAGACAGCATCGATAGTAGTTCGGGAAACAATCGGAAACAAACAAACAAACGGGAACTGACATCCTGGCTTACCCCGTAGTTTTTCAGAGCTGCATGCCAGTGCCACGACTTAGCCATTGAGCTACTAAGATCGAGCAGGGCGGATGCACGTCGAGGTGATACGATTGCGAACGCGTAGACAATACTAGCGATGGCCTTTAGGTAATAGAAGAATGACAAAATACAAATAAATTACCCTCAGAATAAGAAATGGACTAGATCATACTTTCAGTTGGTGATAAACAAGCAGTAGTACTAATGAACAGTAGGAAAATATGCGTATAAAGATGTCAGCGGGAACCGCTCAAATCAAAGTCCGACCCATATGCACAGGTAACTTGCCATCAGTTTCTTCGGAAGATGTCGCGAGGAGTTTATTAGGTTGCGTACGAGCTGAATAGCGCTTTCGACCGAACATGCCAAGGTTAGACAAAGAGTGAAACCGCAATCGAAGTAGGACCCCTTCGTTGGCGACAAAGTCGTCTCTAAGGCTGACAGTGTCCACTGCATTCGCAATTGGTGCCACTTTCGAAGAACACTTGCCTTGTCACTACAAATCGCGTTATTGATATTCTCGCCAAGTGTCTAAAATGGTAAGGTTTCAATAGAATAGAATGCTTACACGTAATACATTACTCATAAGGTTGCTGAAAATTCTCCGACAACCCACCACCAGTTTCGCCCTACTTGGAGCTCATCAGATAGGCACAGTCCACGAGTTTCCGTCAACCCTACGTTCTACTTGAACCCAAATTGCACTAAATTAGCGAAATACACTCACTTGCAAACAAATTTGGTTTTGCGAGAAACTCAGATGGAACCCAGCTGAATCGCTCTTTCATGATGCTTCCAAGCAACTGAATGTACTACACCAGGCCGCCTCATGTTTCAGTTTGAACGATATTCGACATATCGCGATTCGTGTATCGGACATGTATGAAAACATCATAAACGAGAGATTCAGCTGATTTCCAGATGAGTCTCTCGCAAAACCGAATTTGCTTGCAAATGAGTGCATTTCGCTAGAATAGAATGTCCTGAAAGGACGAAGCTCGAAAGCACTCGCTATTGTCAACATCACTTGTACTGCTTCAGTAGAAATTTACAAATCGGAAGTGAAAAGGGACTCTTTAGGGAGAAAGGAACCAGAATTAGATAGGGAAATGAGTCAGTTTATCATGATGCAGTAGATAAGAAATATTCCCGAATGAATGTAGCTGTCTTCTACGGTTCGTAAACACAAACAGTTTGAGTTAGGAAAGGTTAGTCACTTTGACTTTAAAAACATTCTCGAAACCAATAACCTTGCCAAAATCAACAACACCCATGAACACAAACTCGGATAAAACAGGCAATGTTTGCTCCATCGACTGACATGGTGCTCGTAGCTACATCCGATCAAACCAACAAGTGTTACATACAACTAAACGGCGACCATCCGGAAACCGTTCCAATAGCGATCCATTTCCACAGGTAGCGACACTTTGAAACACTTCTATAGCTATCATTCCACAGTTTACACTACGATAGAAAAGTTCACCGTCGTTCTTTGCATCGTTCATTTATATAGCCGAAATAAGTACAAAGGTAGTGGGATATTAATATTCATGGAGTCTCGACTTAGAAAATCTAGGCAAAATATTTGGTCGTTGAAATAGACGATACTAGCACTGGACAATGAAGGACGGAATATTGGTAGCTCGCCTGCGTTCATTGGTGACTGATCAGGCGGTTCTTGATCTGTTCGCCGAACTTGACAACCAGCTTGCTGCAAGCTAATTGCAAAGTCGAATAGATCAACGACCACCTGATCAATCAACACTGGACAATGGGTTAAAAACTTGTTTCTCATCACCAAGGTCCAAGCACTGGTACAAGATTGCGTAATTAATTACATGTGCCTTGATAACATCGTCAATGATAAAATGAGTTCTGCGATAGAAAATCTCATGAAATCAGCGGTATGGTTTTCGGATATCGAGGAAGGATTGCGGCAGATTTGCCACGGAACATCTACTGCTAATGAAAGAGATATTGTTTGCATTCAAGCATCAATATCTACAAGAAATTCTACTTTTGTGTTCAGATTAATTTATTGATTATGAAATGTATCGCATGGGTTTTAGCCCGAAAATCGACGTGAAGACAAATGGTGACCTAAAATATCTGACTCGTTAATCGGGCATTCAGTTCAAATGAAAACTATGGATGGAATATGTTTATCTATCGAAGCAAGGAAGCAGGACCCTACCAACTGATTGAAGAGTAATTAACTTCAGTAATTTTTCGGACGTTTTGAGCCATAAACTCAATTCATCAGCATCTAGAAACCTTTACAGACATGGAGTCTATTTGCTTGCACTTCGAATTTTACCAGACTTTGCTGAGTTTGAAGCAACAATCTTTTGCTTCTGTTGGTTTTCAATGTTTAAAAAACAGTGAATTGACCTCATTCGTCAGACCAAAACAGTAAAACGGAGTATAACGCGGGATAATCGCATTGCGAGTAATTTTTTGAACCGAAATGGGGCAAAACATCAGGCAACTGAGATCAACGTGTGCAATTTGAGGTTAAAAATATCAACTAAATCATACATGCATTCACCGCTTTTACAAAAAGGCTTTAAGAGAGTGCGCATAAAATTCCGCGGGAAGAAAATACAACTGACCATTGAGTCTGTGGCAATTATGGATGGTTGACCGCCACTCCACAGATTCGGCTCGAACTGCCGTGTAACCAAGCGATGTAGTCCAACGGACAAAGGTAAAGATGCGGTAAGAGGAAGATCGAAGGTATCAACCCACTTTGATGCCACCTTGCCTGCACCGATAAACAGAGGCTCCAAAGGGTCCACTGGTGATTTCATCTCAGTGGCTGAGTAGTTGTGTTCGTCTGCAAACGAGAACAACATGGTAATATTGATTCTACTCTTAAATTTGAGCTGACAGGAAAGCAAAAAACTTTAAGAGATAGCAGCATGAACAGCTGATACATTCCATTTTTAACCGGACCACTCTGACAAACAAATTCGTCGAACCCAGCTTGTTTTGGAGACAGTAGAACATACACTCTCGAGAGGTTTTTTAAAATACAAGATAAAATGGCAGAGGAATATCGGTGAATCACAACAGACATACCGGTACTGATTGGCGAAGAGATCAGCCATCCGCATAAATCTACCAGCCATTGCAATGAGAGCTGCAGACTTTCCAAACATGCTGAAGTGGAGGTGTCTTTTACAGACTCTCGGAACATTGGCACGACGGACCGATAAGCCAATGGGTCTGAACCAGAGGACGTTGCGATTTGTTCCCCCTGCATAAACCAAGGAAGTTCGAAACTACTCCATTCCAAATGCAAAGACATTCGAGCCACGTATAATCATAGCTGAACTAATGTTCAACACTCGAGTAAAACGAAGAACGACGAAGAAAAGTTACATGCTTAGTAGTACCCTGCAACAAAAGACTTAAGGTGTGCGCAGCTCCAAAACTCAGTTGGACAGTCTGGAAAAAAGAGCAATACTGACATCGATTTGGAGCGAGAACCAATAATGTTAGGTCAAGAGTAGACAGTCACAAAAGTTGCAAAGAAATCCGGACTTCCATAGTTTCCTTCATGTTTCCTACCGAGGCATGAGATTCCCGCAGTTTCGTTTACGCCAACTTTAATTTGGCACCGAACGGGGGTGGAAGTAACTGGGGATTAGTGGTATATGGTAGAGCCGCCGCGCCTTGTGGTGCCGGATCATCAGAATGTTGCCTAATGGCTTCGTTAAGAATCTGACGATGATGATGATTTCATGTTAGCTATGTCTTCCCAGTCCTTTTTACTATTATGGGTTATAACAGATACGTATCTGGGTTGTATCGCCCTTTGTTGTCTTCCATCGCATATATGTCATTGCTGACTTCTCGTCGACCCATTGTGTACACTCAGGTTGCACGCCGTCTGATCGAAAAACAATCAAGTAAGAATTAACGCCAACCGTATAACAGCCCACATCGTGAACCGGTTTATGCGACTCCTGATGTGTACCAATGTGGCCTGAGTGTTCGTCACATTGCTACACTGCTATCAGACTAGCCGGAACTTCAAACAATCAACGCAAGGCGCTGCGGGGTATTAACTGGAAAATATAAGCTGTAGGTATTGGTCGTTCTGGTCCAATAACTAGATCTTCAACAAACGATCCAGACAGATCTTTCTGACAAAGAAAATCAGAAGCTTTAATGTGTTTATGGTCAAATATTCCATACGTTTTCCACCACCGTCAGGGACGTCCAATCTCCCTGTTTCTATTTAGCTTCACTCTTTCTAGGTCAATATCTAGGAACACAAAACGTGGCGTGGAACTTCTCCAAAGTAGCCGAATTTAGGAGATGGAACAAGGTAATGATACGGTTCTGACAGGAGATGAGCACCAATCCCCACGAGAGGCTCCTGACTATCTCACACCGAGGGCAAACCGTCATGAGAGTTTTCTCAACAACGAAGTTGAAGACCATTGTTCAAAAGTGGTCCGGACTTGCAGCCACGATTCGACTGCCGACGAAGCACTCAAAATCGTTTACGGATTTATTTGATAAGGGAGTCTAATAACTGCAGTCGGAGATATAACCGTCGAAGCCACATCCAGGATTATCAACCGTAGCCTTCAAAAATCTGCAAGACCTCTGGCATCAGCGCGATAGCAGACTCTCAATGAAGGGCCGAGATTACGTATTGGCCCGTTCAGCACCGCATACGGGTGTCAAATTCAGTCTGTCCGGAAGGAGACCACATGTCTCACCGGACTCGACCACCTTTGAATTCGCATGATCTCGCGCACCTGGTGGCAGCATTGGATGAGTTCTGACAAGGGACGACGACGCATCATTTACAGACATAAGGGTAGGGAACTAGCGGAATATGGAGACGTCGATGAGGCCAAAGAATCACCTGGCGCCGAAACATACCCTCACAGTCCTACAGTCTTCTGTCGGACAGTATAGAATCTCCGGATCACTCTCGAAAGATAACGAGGTTACTTGGCTAGAAACATTGGTAGAGGTGTTTCAGAATCGCACTCAGTGGTGAATGTGTTGTTATGGTGATCCCATTTCCGTAGTCATTCGCTTTATTCAGCTTTATGCAGATATGATAGAAAATCAGACTCCCCCGAAACAGTTCAAGTTTCATTTACCTGTAGAGTTTTCTCCCCTCTGAGTAGACTGCCCGTTAGGATTGAGTATACCTGTTAGATCCTCTAAACGAAGTAAACTATATCTTTAGGAACTACATATATATCTTAAATCAATCAAAAATACTTAATTCATCAATCTCCCGATTTTGTACTCTCATATTAGGGTCTTCTGGGTCAGAAGAAATAAAATCGAATGACACCTCTCCGAAAAGTTCTGCATACGCGTACAGACTAGCTTAACGCTTAAGCAACGGAAGCGCCGACAAAGTTAAATATCGGAAATTGGAGAGCATTGCCGAAATGTGCTCCACAAGGCAACACGAAAGCTGAGGCCTCAATTCAATGCTGTACATCCATACTGAAACAGGCAGAAGTAGAAATACTGTGGCACGAAAAAAGAAAGCTGATATAGTGGGTGATCAAAAGACATCAAACTTTTATGAAATGATAAAATTACTGTAAGTCAAACAGAATCACCGGTTTCTCCCATCCATTCGCCATTTACGAAACAATGCAACGAAGAAGGCGCTGGACAATTAGGTTGCATGCAAGTCTATTCATAGGACTGAGTTGTCAAGAACGTCCTACTAAGACAAAACACAATGAAACACGCAACAATTGATGAAAGTACAAGTACTGGAAAGATAAATTACTTGGAGGGCATCCGTAAATCCGTTTACAAACGCAAGATATGCCATTAAGATTTGCCTGATTCCTTCGAATTGAATAGTACCGGCTAAAACAGAAGAAAAGCAAACGAAAGAGAAAACTCACCATGATTATGAACCACAACATCAGACTGCTTCAGCATAGTAAAGGTTGCAACTAGGAAGCAGCTTTGTGTCGGATTTTAGTGCTCATAGAACTCGATCTATAGCAGTATATCTTACAGAGGGTTATCGAAGTTCACGCCGAACATGCAATTCCATCCACTATTGAGTTGAACGTTTCAAGAGCGACTGTGATACCACTACGTCATAAGAACACCTGGCTGAGGGGGTGGGCGTATAGAGATATCGTGCAGGGGTAGAGAGAGAAAAACAAGCCTTGGGTGTTCAAGATACCCTGGCCTTACCATTAGTATAAGATGTTTTGCAGATACAGCTAAGCTGGATGGACGATATACACACAGACAAAGAAAATCTTTAATACTCGTTGCACCCCGCCAACACATTACGAGCCCTGCAGATTGATCGACCAAAGGAATATATGGGTAAATAGTGAAGCGTACGGGATGTACCTTGTAAGTCGAGAGCACATCCCAAGCCCATATGTGTTGGGAATTTTCTTGTCGGTTGAGACTGATTACCAGCACCTGCCCAACACCAGAGCAATGTCATTTCCTCGATGCAGCCTTGCAACTGAAAAATCCAAGATTGAAATGACCCAATGTGTTTCTCTGGCATAGACCGTAGTATTGAAGGGATCAGGGTATCCTTGTAAAGCTGAAGAAGTGCTCCTGTTCGAGCCATCGGAGAATTCCAGAGGCAACTGCAGAAGTGACATGTATCTGGAGCGTCGAATGAATTGACTAACGTTAGTTTCCCCAATTTTGCGGAGCCACCCTCAGCAGCTGAGTGGAAACGATTATCTAGGAGTGAAGAAAAATGTTTTAATGCTCATCACACTCCATTCTTCGAGCCATAAAGTTTGGAAACAAACTTACATTGCGAAACAGTCTCACGTAATGTAGTTAGGATGGATCGGAAGCGCCTCAGTTTGTCACCAGCTCCTAGTGACATTTGATTAGGGTTAGATTTCAGGTGTACAAGAATAGACGAATACCAATTCCAAGCCAGCAATTCACCCCGCAGAACAGGTGGTAAGTCCGAAAACACGAGGTCATAGAGTTCTACTAGAGACAAAGGAGCACAGGACGAATCCCATAGCTCTCCGTGGGCCTCTGCAAACCAATTGGTCAACTGTCGTACAAGAACACAGCGTTCGCGCAAGCAAGCATTTGTCAGTCCGTTGAGAGACCGGGAGACATTGAGCTGATGTAGGATTGTAGGCATGGACGAAGTCTGCTCATTGTGCAACCAGCGGTAAAGTTTAACAGACTTTAAGTGCAGGGTATCCGCAGGACAAATCGCATTTAAGCAAATGGACAATGAAATTCCCAGGTCCTCCAGCAACGAACACTGCAGTGAAAACAAGTCATAAAAGCACGATGATGTGGTGGAGAGAAAGACGGGACAGATAAAAGTGCGACAGAACACAAGAGAGGTGTTGTACTCTTCCATGACTTATTCAGCTTTGGTAAACATACGTATCTTAGGTTGTACAAGAACAGACGGTGATGCGAATAAGTGATTCCGATAAGGTCCCAACTGAAGCTTAAAGATGTGAACAAAAACATGGTAAATGGAAGTATAAAAACTCAACACAGTTAGTTAAGCTTCCAGTGACAAACAAGGAAGGCTATCCAATAAGCCAACACTCTATATGAGCAGCTTCCTCCTATAGGTAATAGCCCACTGCTTAAGAAGAATCAACTAGGAAACCATAGCACTCACAAACCCTTGGAGATCATTGGTCGTATCGAAAAAGTCGATGACAGGCTCAGGCAGACGAGCTTCACAGAGGGCTCATCTTTCTCTACTAAAGCACCGTACTGATTGCGTAGGCATTACTGGCCAAACAGACCAAAGCCAGCAATAGACTTTCAGGAATTAAGTTGGCAGTCAATTTGAAATAAGTTCAAAATGAGGTTTTAGCCAATGCTCCTATTTACACGTACAATGACGAGATAGTAATTAGCTTCCCGCACGATCGATCCACTTATAGCTAAAAAGTTTAGTAAACAGTCGTAACTGGGCATCTCTTACAACACAGACGTCTTGTTGATAACAGTCTTAGAATCCTTAATTTATAAACAATCAGCCAGGTGCTGTTTGTTTCTTAACTTCGGCTATTCAACAATCAAAATGACGATATCAAGACAAGCGACTCCTCAACTAGCTGCTTTCAATTAATTTAGAAAATGAAATACGACAAATCCCGACCTGTGGCGCCGACGTGACGTGAGCTTGTCTGTCAAGGGAAGAGTTTACAGCGCGGTGGTTCGATCCATACTGCTTTATGGATCAGAGACGTGGCCCCTACGCGCAGAGGACGTACGGAAGATGTCGGTGTTTGATCATCGATGTCTCCGCAGCATTGGTCAGGTCTGGTGGGAACATCGGATTAGTAATGCTGAGGTACGTCAGATGGTCTTAGGAAGAAGGAACTCTCCCGCGATAGATGAATTACTCACGCTTCATAGGTTGCGCTGGTTGGGACATGTACTCCGCATGCCAGAAGACCGTCTGCCCCGCAGAGCTCTTTTCGCCCAGCCCTGTGCTGAGTGGAAGCGACCGAGAGGTGGACAGTGTATGACCTGGCAACGAAGTACGAAAGCGCTAACCAGTAAACTTAGTCGGGCGGGCAACTGCCGCCTCCCTGGATGGGGACCCCGGGACTCAAATCACCAGTGGTTAACGACACTGGCAGAAATGGCCCAATCGCGCAGTTAGTGGCGCTCGTGCATCAAAGCTTTAGCTTCAATGCGTAGCTACTCAATTTCCAAACATACCTTCGCCTCCAAGGCTCCTTTTTACGTTCCACATTTCCGGTGATCGAAACTGTAGCAGGTGGAACCAATGTGCCTATGGTACACGGTTTGTAGCTGATTGATTGATTGATTGATTGATACGACAAATGGAAGTATGAGCCAATTTTTGAATTGCTATGGGTCACTTGCTAAAATAGTAACTCAAGAGCTACAATAATCAGGAAGCCCAAAGCATGTTAGTTGTCAAATGCCGTGTACATTTCCTTGGTGGCCGATAGTGGTAGCAGAATTTGATGTGGCTGATCGTCGTTTTATCCAGACTGCGCGACAAATATGCCGACAGATAGATCTGTATGATGAGGACAGTCTAGGCCACCGCGAACCCAACTGGCACTATCATTCGGTCACAACACCGCTCTGATGCGGTTTAAATTGAGGGTTGAGACTATTAACGCATCTTGTTTGTGGCTTGAGATCACTGTCACTAAGTTCATCCGATCATATATGTACTGGTAAGGAAAACGATCGGCAAACACGTGACCAGATCGAGCCCACTTTGGTCAACACAGACGATGCATACTATACTCACATGCTTAGTCAACTACACAAAATTGTTAGCGATTCTTGTTTGTTCTTATTTCCGTACCCGAAAGAACAGCTGCACTGGAAAGTTCGAGATTAAATACAGATTGCCCGCAGCTACCGGCAACTAGCTATGAAGACCACAATAATTAGTTACCGTTTGAGGGATAGACCTAGAGTTAGGTTTGTTGCAAAGTGAGATCAGAAGGAAATTCCAGTTACTTTGCATTGGACCAACTCAGAAACCGGACAGCACTCTCTTAAGACGGATAAACCGAAAGCCGGGAAAACACACGAACCTCTAATGCTTTGTAGAAACGCGAGATAAACGAAACCCCAATGAACACCAAGCGAAGTGGGCCTGTGAAAAATACAGGTGACATTGAAAATAAACCAAATTCAAGTGCCAAGAACCCAAAGGGAAGCGGACACCCAGATAAGTTTATACCAAGGCATCAAAGACAGACATACTGTTGTGTAACGATAATCCCTAGCAGAGCTGGAAAAATCGAGATCATGCAAAAGTACTCGCTTATTGGGCGGGAGCTTTCAATTATTCTGTAGTTATTCTCGTGAAGGAAATGAAGCAAAAAACACGCCAGAAGGGTTTCTTCCATAGCCGGCAGATCCAAAACATCCCAACGTGGGAACGTCTGAGGTTGAGGCTCAGACTAAATAGCAAGTATATAACAGACAGAACACATCAACGTACATCTGTGTTGCCCAAGAGTCGGAAAGCTGAAGGAGCCGACTAAAAATGGTCTATATGGGAAGGTTATTGTTGAACCACGCTTCAAAAGACCCTCAAAAAATGTATATTCATAGGAGGAACTGCACATTTTGAACTTGTGGAGCACATACCTAACTAAAACTCGACATGGAAGTTCCGAATTCCGAATGAGCAAAAGCGGGAGTTTGGGCTATTCTCGCAAACTACGTTCTTTTTCGGAAAGTTTCGAAAGGGTTTTGCACCAAACTTGTCGTCCATTCGGCACTCCGCGCAGCTTGAATTTTTCAAATTTAATTTTGGTAAGCAGATAAGGCACGTGAGTGGGACAACAACGTGGAGTACCAATTATTCGTCTGAGCCGGATCGATTTTTGTTTACAAGAAAGAGGTGTGGACGGGAATACAAACGTCATGGTTGTGGAATGTGTAAGCTTGCTCTATGTGGAAACCACATGCATGAACCGGAGGTGCTGTCACATAAACTTATATGGGCTCGAACTGTATGCGGCTGATAAACGTTGGATGTGAAATCAGCCGAAGGACGCGGAAGTAAAAATGACACCGAAAGAGATGAGCTTTCGTTAGTAAGGGTTATTATTGGTGTCAGTGTGACTGAACTGGGTGATAATATCTGGTACAACACGAATTTCTGAAAAGATGGTAGTTGCTGCAGGTGTTTTTGAAAGTCGTTCGATACAGGAACCATATACGGAAAGCTGACTTTGAAGTACAGCACAGTATTTCTCACTTGCATATAAAGGATGAGAGTGGGACAAAGCCTGAATACTGAGTCAGATCTATGCACATACTAGCTTGCTTTCGTGCACACTAGATAAGCAAGGCGGCAGTGATGAATCGACAACTCGTGTGACTACCTAATGCATGTTCCCCCATACCGTTGGACAACAATATTGTAACAGCGTAACTTCTCGCGAGTAGTTCATTTTATTGATAGGCGCTAACAACTTACAGTAACCTATGCAAACATGTGGCCAAGTGCCGAGATACACGACATTTTTCATCCCATTAGATGTTAGGTTTGGTAGTGTTTGGGGTAATTGGAGCGTAGCGCAAGCTTGTGTCTGTGTAAAGGTCTTGGTTTCCAAGAGTTCTCCTAAGTTGAGATGAATATGCGGTTCAACTAAGTGATCACGGCATCGTTCAGTTTCGGAACCAAGTTCCATTTCAACTCAGTGAGAAACGGCTCTAATGTACTTACAGTACTTAAACAACCCTGTCAGATGTTGTTCAAGACAGTTAGTGAACTAGCATTCTCCAGAACTGTTCAACGGAATCTGACGAAAGCTGAGTTTATTTCGGTAGGCTGGTGCAAATAAACCTTAACAAGTAAGTTTGTGAAAACAGCTACCTGAGTAGCATTTGCAGGGAGCGGTACTGCCATATTCGGTTAACAGTACCAAATAACGAATTCAGAAAACGGACCTGATACCCTGCCATTTATGGAGCTGTCTTTTTGCAGTACGTGACTTCACATGGTTAGTCTCGCTGGTATAATTGCGTACAACGGTCACCCACAGCAGAGTTGGAGCACCCACCCACCCACGAGAAGGCCTTGTCCATTTTCTGATTTGTGAGTCAAAACTATGCTTCCTCAACCAAAAAACCGGTTCATTAACAATGGGCAGTCGAGTGGCTTCGGCTTAAGTTCTTGAAAAAACGGAAATATAGTATTACACGAGCTGTGACGGGGAAGTTTGTGGAATTTCACGGGTACCGAAGGGCAGAGTGCTGTTAGGACGAATGCCTCTGATTTCTTGATTAGGTTAATAAAACAGAACCTGAAACGAGGCAACTTGAGAACTTGATATCATAGTTTGAGGCCTGAATTTCCTCTTCAATGTTCCTAGGTACGTCGTTCACGTTTTCAGGGCTCTAGGCATTTATAGCACCGATAACCAAAGACATGATACTTTGATTCACTGGATGTACTCACAAGATACACGAAAATTAAAGTTAGTTAGCTTGAAATTCGAGTTTAGAAAAGTTTGAAACCTGCCTAGCTTATATGGTCACGGTCGATAGAAGTGAACACATGTGGTGGGTAATTGCATGAAGTTCAGTGGGCTTTGTTGGGAATTAATTGTTGGCACCTAGCTGACAGAAGTGAGGAAGTAAACACAATAGAACAGAAAAGAAAAACCAACTGAGTCCCAACTTTCCTCTTTATATAGACCGGAAGCGCACAATGAACGGGTTAATACCAAACTATGTAACGGAGCATAGAAAGCATCTCTAACAGCCTCTTTCGACCGAGATTCTCCATAACAACGAAATGGACAACCGGTTACCCGTCGAAAGAAAAGTGTCGATTAAAGATTACGGCAGTATGGGGACTACTCATAAACCTCCTGATGAATACACTCGAAGCGGTACATACACAACTGGAACGATTATTTCTCTAAGTAGAGGCCACACTTTCCATACGGAAAGATAAATGGGATATTATCGTCTGAATTTCTTGGGAGCATGCCCAAGGTGGAAAATATCGATGAATCAGAGATATCGTTATTCTGAAATAGTAGAAAGGTTGTGGTTGGTTCCAAGTAAAGAAAAAACCTTCCCAGTCAGCTAAGCAAGAGTCTACAATCAGAGTATTTGATGGTGTCCTCACCTGTTCTGGGAGCATGCAGTTGCGCGCTTGCAGGGCGATATCGACCGACCTCAAACAGATGCGAATAAGATAAGCACGCAGGTGGAGAGTTTCGGAACAACCGCCAAAATCAGCAACGATGGAATCCAGTTGTGCAAATATGAACGAGAGACAACATTCTCGACTTGATGTTGGAGGTGCAGACTCCGTGAGCATCGAGATAGTCGTTTCAAAGGCGATTTCCATGCGGATGCGTGCGAACCACAGCTCCCAATCCGGGGATTCAATAAGTTCTCGGGCAATGACACGAGCATCTTTGAGCACTTCAGGGTCGGGTAAGGATTCGCGCTGGATAGGGTTAGCCAACATGCGGTAGATTGCACGCTTTCCGAATTCCACAGAATCGTCGTTAAATGCATCACCTAAATACAACCCATTGATTTTATGCCTAAAAAAGGTAAAAGGTAGAAACCATCATACATTCAGAAAGGAAAGACAGAAGACGAACATCGTGCTTAGCTTATAAGTAAGGATATCAACACCAAGAAGACAAACCAAGAACGTCAAAAGACTTCGAGAATATTTCTGGATACCTATCGGTACGGTTATGTTGTTACGTAAAAGGCAAAAGTAATCTGTTGCAGGCAGCAAAAAAACAGCGACAGAAAACCAAGGGGCAATGCGATGCACCACTGTTCCATACTGAAAGGTACTCATCACCCGAAGGTTCGAGTCCAACGGAAGCTTAAGTCAAGCAAAAAGCTAAGATTTTCGACAAATACACCAATTTGCATGCCAAGTTGGTCTTCACGGCAACCCTATTCCAGAATGTCATACCATCCGCATTGTTGATGACGTCGGCAGTTAAAGTGTCTGTTGAAAACAGCCTCTGAACGACACCTTTGGGAGGAGTAACCCTGTAGGTAATGACATACCATTAGATAAAATGAAGCTAACAATAGCAGATACCGACCGGACGTGGAAACATACCGCTGCAGAATAGAATGTACTTTTGCAATTCGACCAAGTCGCTTTAAACGGGACAAAACGCGGAGAACAGTAAATCCGACTCTTTGTTCTGAACTATTCGACAACAGGCGTTTCTCGGTCGCACAAGACAATAGGTGATCTACCGTGTCCAACAGTTCTGGAGGCCATGGTAAGCGAACCAGGAAGGCCAATTTGGAAACTGCTTCCAGTTTACACAAGGATGTCGAAATCCAACCGGAAGCCAGGCAAGCCTGATGGATTAGCGTGTTCAAATCTTCGGAATGCAAACAATCCGCTGGTTGAAACCGTGTAAACTCGGTACGATCATCGTTGTCGTTCAAGCTGTCTGTCGTGTCCGGCAAGTGTGCGATTTTCTTGATGCGTCCGACCAGATCCAAAGTATAGCCCAGAAAAAATGCATCGTGGTCGATGGCGCGATCCTATTAAAGGAAAAAGCGAAATCAGGGTCGCATCAAACAATTACGAGTAAAGTGGCCACTCTGACTATACACTGTCTGTGTACTGATTTTGATTCATGCAAATGGATAGTCATGTAGCTGAAGAATACTAAGGTATACAAAATAAAACTCCAACTTCTCTGCGCCTACGGTTCCGACTAACTTGTACATTCACTAAGTGGACGAGCATGCATAATTTGTAGGCGTGCATTTCACATTCAAGCTACCAGGAAACATGCAGGTGATCCACAATGAGCTGTCGTTGTAGACGCAGTATGAAGTAGAAATCAGCTAAAGTTCTAGTACAGGAAATTTGTATTTCAGAAATCAAAACAGGAAAGCCAAACACCAACAAAGACGGACGGAATGATTGTTCACAGCTGACACGGTGCTGCCAGATTCTCCACACCTCTCCATATTTCATCAACCCTGATGTTTGATTAGCTGGCAGATAAAGAGTAAAAGATTGTACTCCCCTCTTAGAGAAGCATCGCCAACTTGATGAAAAAATAGCTTACTAAACCACACGACAACTACCATTTTGTATGTTGGTACTGGTTACGCGTCCTGTCTCCTTCCCCTGTCTCCCTTCCTGTATGAACTTCCCCTTTTTATCTCCACAAGATTTGTGGTGAAGCCCCCATACTTGGCGGAACCACCCATATAGTGATTCCACAACGTGCACGCTACACTAAAACGTAATACATAAGAGTCAAACCTTACCATACATGTAGAGAAGATATGAATTTCATAAGCTAAATCTATAACCACCCTATCACCAAATTTAACCAATCCACTCGGAAGTCCAGCGATGATTCTCTTCTCATGATGAACCATCTTTGTCACTTGAAGTATAGGCTAGGTTATTCTTCAAAATAAGATAGTGGTCGAGAGTGAACTTAGCAGTGTCATATGAGTGTAGCACCCTCGTGATCAGTCGACGGTCAGTGCAGGTTAACCGACAGCATCCACTGAACTATGAATCCTTCGACGTGCTTCAATTTGAGTGGTTAAATGATGCCAGCTGACCGAAGATTAACTCACTGTAAGGTAGCGAGATGTGACTGCGTCGACATAGTGAGATGATGGCATGCCGGATTTGAAAGCCAGATCGAGAATTCGATAGCCAATCGAGATTTCAGTTTCCTCATCGCAGCAATCCAGCGTTAATTTAAGATTGTATCTGAATGAGGAATAGGGTGAATGAGTCAAACGAATTGGATGATAAAGTTCTAATATGGATAAATCATGGAATCGATCAGACAGTTGATTTAGTGCGGCCAGACTGGAGGTCTTAGCTGTTCATCAAGTTCCACGGATGGAAGTGAACTAACTATTCAGCTTTAACACACCCTTTCGGTGCCTAGCTGTCATGCCACCAGAAGGAAGCACACGAGGGCTGGGATACTGCCAGGTTGCCCAATCCTAGACAGGGGAAGTCGAGAGGCAGAGGTCGAGTTCGAACCACGGACCTTCCGGTCAGTAGATTCGCGCTCTAAAATGCGAAGACGGGGTTAACCAGCACATCCAGTTGGAGAGGATGAAATTCCGTGACGCGGAATTTCAAGCAATTCAACACAAAATCTGCATCCACTCATCCATCGAACCTACTTGACTTTTCAGAAGAATAAAAACCAGCAAAACAGTTCACCGACTGATAATCCAGCTGGCCTTAATAATGAATGAGAGTGCCGGATGTCAGAAACCTACTCCATTATTCTGAGGCAAGCACTAGTGCATGAGAGAAACTCGCTTCACGTGGTATGTCCTGGTGGTTTGATCATTTATTGTGCACGCCGAGTATCTGTTTGCCGAAAACAGTGTTGTTTTCTTGACCCCATCATTCCTCTTCCGACAGACATATGATAGTACTGCAACGACAACCTTTATTTCTTGTTTGATAAAGGTATTATTTACGGTAACAAAGCACCGCCGCCATTTTCAAGGCCTTTATCAGGGCGCGACATTCAAATTCATTAAATGTGACACACAAAGTAAAGCGAAACGATGTCATTGTTGAACAGCCTTCCTCACAATTTGGCAACAAATAATGAAATCACTCGAGAAAGCCCTCAGAACAAACCATTGATGAAGCGAACAACCAATCACAGTAACTTACGAATAGACTAAGTTGAGAAAACGGGAAAACAAGAGACATGTAATAAGGAGCAAGATGTTCTGCATGAAAATTTCAAGTCGATCCAGAACCGGCTGGTACAAAGATCAGAAACCACTCATTATTCGGGAATCGAGTCGCACACGGAAAAGTACGGGTTGGTGTTCATGTTTAGTACGGTTATAGTTCGTACAGCCATGGGTGACAGATGGCCAAAAACGTAACGACCAATCCCATCACTTAGAAATTTCACACACCGCCCTGTTGTCGTCTAATCGTTCATTAAAGCATTCCAACCACCAAGTCTAGAGGAAAACTAACAATTAAGTGGGGATCAAAAAACCAGGTAAACAATGGAAAATTGTGATTTGAAGAACTGACCCTGTTTGCAGAATTTCGAGTGTACGTAACTGTTTGTCCAGTTTCCGTAAACTCGATAGTGGGTCGACTTCAGGATCTAGACTTGCGAGACCAGATAGAAACCAACAGACTTCATCCCCAGGAGTTCGAAGAGGAGTATCTTCTGACTTGAAAGATGCAGCTTTTATAAAACCCTCCGTCCACCCCAGAGCGTCTGAAGGCCAGTTGAATGGGCAGAAGCTGTGTGAACCGGTGCTCGTCAAAGAACTCACGCGAAATTCTTGTAGCTGATAAACACGTTTTATGACGAACTGAACCAGGACAGGCTAAAATAAGAGCAACAAGGGTAGTAGCTATCTGGTAAAATCTTTTGCTCTCATCATTAATGTCAAAAGGAACAACTTTCACGGTCTACAACTGGCCTCACAGCACAAAAAGTTAGAAACGGGACTACCGGAATAATTGCCACTATACAGACCAACGTGGTTTTAAAACAACCCAAGTAGTTCCGAAAGCAAAAACAATATAGTGATGCGACAATTAACGTTTGTAAAAGTACAACCCGCCGTTTGGCAAACGGCCATCGTAGAGCGAAATTTAGTTTGACTGGGGTCGGAATAGTGTGACACAGAAAAAATCGGTTTCTTCAGGATAATTTTAGCGTCCAAAATGCTATTATTCGTATTTAAACTATTAAGCAAAGAAACCCAACTTGTCTAGATTCGAACAATGAAGAAAATTCATACGGTACTCCAAACAATAAAGAAAAACTGGCGCTGTTTTTTCTTGCCGGGGGAAACAAATTAGGATTTTTATCTATCTGGTGTGTGCTATCTTTTCAACACGGCAATGTTTTGTCCAGGCTAAGCAGGAAGACTAGATCACATAAAATTCTTGAGAATTAAGGGTAAAATCGTCGAAAAGCTTGTTCAGGTCCGAATCCATCACTCCTGTTATCCAAAGACGGCAACATAAAACACACCTGTTTGGTATCATGGTCAAAAAAGTATCCAAAACCTTATTCTATATTGATCGAGTTTATTCAGAACAACAGTTATTAGTCCACACCGTGGTTGTGGAAGCAACAGTAGATCACCAAAATTTAAAATATAGTAAGATGGATGACTACTTCCGTACCTTACACTAGCATCTGAAAGCACAGCCCCAAAATAAACGGATTAGTTCTCGTATATTTCGAACGGATTTACCCTTCGTCAAAGCGGACATATCTTTTCAATCTAAACACTTGCCCCTAAAGGTCTACTATGCCAAAGATCACGTAGCTATTTTACCTCACCATATTTTGATGCGGCGATTGTGTCCAAAAATTGTTCGGGCACAATACAGACTAAGGAGCATGGACTCAACAGCATAGGTGTGGAGTATTCCATTATAAGGCGCTTTATGAACCGCTCCCATTCATTGAGACTAAACAACATGCGGTCCAGAATAGACTCTAAACTCACCCACTAATAACCTCACCCAATTGTACAAACTTCCGCTGTGACACAAAATAAAAGCATTCAAAACACTCCCACAGGCCTTATGATGTGACGATATAGCCACTTGACTGGCTCTTCTTATCAGCATTTTTACTGAAATTGTGTTCAAACGTCTAGTCGCTCACTGCTTTGTGCGGTGAGAAGAGCAACTGGTGCCGTACTCTTGGGCTGCTCCTGACCAGTTTATTGCAATCAAGGTCAACGAAAACGTCCGGTTTAAACCACTGAATTTCGCTGTCGACGGCCATGACAACAAGCCGATGCATTCAAGGTGGAGTCGTGTGAGGTGTCAATCTTCAAAGACACAAGGAAACAACGACATTGTTTTAAGCCGCATGTCGCACCACTCGGGGGCAAACAGACTGTCGTGACGAACGAATAATTTGGCTAATACAGGAAATCTGAGCGGCGGAAACTGAACAACACTCGAAAAGTTTGAAAGCAGCGCGAAAAACGTATAGAAGCCTTAGTGCCCGTTAGATCAAACAAAAACCGTTCAATTGTAACACCCTTTCGGTGCCTGGCTGCCATGCCACCAGAAGGAAGCACACGAGGGCTGGGATACTGCCAGGTTGCCCAAGCCTAGACAGGGGAAGTCGAGAGGCAGAGGTTGGGTTCGAACCACGGACCTTCCGGAGAGTAACCTCGCGCTCCAACCAATTGCGCCATCTTGCCAACCTATCCGTGGCGTTCCTCCACCGTCTAATTGTAATGTGATCAGAAGGAATCATGAAGGCTGATATAATGCTTGACTAAAGAGGCCTATACAAGAAGATCGAGAAAGTTTCGGGTGGTGTCGAACCATAGACCCTCGTTGTCTGAAGCCTATGTTTTCATTTGTGAATTACGGTAATCCAGTTGAATCCCTTCTGATGTTAAATCATATACACTCGAAGACAGTTCAGCCCCAAGAGGCCAAAATGCCCACTTGTTGGTGGTGACTTCTGCAGGGGATTATAGATTCGGAATCTCGCGCTACAGAATAAAGAACTCAGACTGTAGAAGATCACAAGGACAGAAGGGGACCAGTTGCAAGACGAATAACCATGTGATAAAAACTGCATAAGGAACGGTGAGAGCCTGTGAGACCACATCACTTCGAGATATTTGAAGCAACAGACACTGGATAAATAGCATAGAAAGTGATCAAAACAGGAGAAAGGCCATGTGAAAGAAAGCCACTTCGCGGACCTAACATGCGGAAGCTGAAGATAGCATTCGGGGAGGCCCTGAGGTCCAGTTAGAAGTTGTTGAAGCAGATACGAGACACTAGACCATATGAATAATAATAATAATAATAATAATAATAATAATAATAATAATAATAATAATAATAATCGCAATCTGTGATGTCTTTTTGGTGCGTAACTGTCATACAATTCAGAGGAAGTACGAGGGCTGCGATATTGCTATTTTGTTCAATAATAAACAAGATTGGGTTAGAATCACTGACCATCCAGTCAGCAGTCTTGCCTTAACGGCTGGGCTGTGGGTAAAAAAAAATCTTCAACAATCGAGGACCTGATTTGTTTCCTGCCAGAGTACGTCGCCCAAGCTGCGTGTGGTGACGTTTTGGTCAAGATGAACTCGTGTGAGTCAACCGAGCAACAACAATCGCATGTTAATGTAGAAAACGAAGGTTCGACCTAGCGTAAGCCAGTCGCTTACTTTTAAGCAATAATTCAGCCGGACAAAGAAAAATGTGTGAATAACGGTGGAAGTAGAGCAACAGTGAATGGTTGTTTAGAGCGAATTGCAACAGATAAAGTTAACTCGAAGAAAAAGAAAATACCAAGCGCAGAGTGAGAGCACTAGTAAATGCTCACCAGAGCATCTGAACACCGTAAAATTACAGCATACAGTAGCTCGTTTCGAAGCCATCGATGAATGGCGGTTTCTGCAGCAACGAAGTCCCGCACGAATTTATGATCGGTGGGCGCTTCTCCAGAATCGTACGACAAAGGTCGCTGAGTCAGAAGATTACACAGGCGTTCCAGGTTCTCCGAATTCAGCAAAGGTAAAAGTTCCTCCTGTGCGATGAGAATACGAAAAAAATTGCTGGGTACTCAGTGCAATCCCATAGACACTTACACCCAGCCAACTGAACTTAACTGACAGATGTGAGATATTGCACTTTCTATACGTCACCATGAACCACACCAGGCTGTGACGTCCTCATAACACCTTACAGTCTACGACAAATTCATGGGGCTATCACAACCTGACGTCAAATGCTCTTTACAAAAATTTATATTCTAACCGGGAATTCAGCTACGACTAAGAGATACTGAACTATGTTCTTCGGGTAACAAGTTAAAAAGCTCTCGATACCGTGTAAATTGCTTAAGTCTAGAATGGCAGATTATCAATAACACGAGAAGAGAAAGTTCGGAGGATTCGCTAATACACAGTGAACTCATGACTAATTTGGAAAATCTAAACTTACCTTGTATAGATCCCAGACTAGAAAGGCTTTTCCTGGGTCTCTCAACACAGAATTACGACAGCTGTTGTCGAATTCATCTTGATTCATGAGTAACTGAATGAATAAGACGTAGGCGTCCAAAGCGCAGAACCGTTCCCATACGGTTACACTGAAAGTAAATATGTTGAGGCTTGGGTGAATAACACTAAACTCAGCTAAAACTATACACAATAATGATGTATAATGTATCGGAGGAAGACATTAGATCAAGCAGTGGAAAAGTTTTTGCAGACTGGTGTCAAGTAGGAACCAAAACGTGCTCCATTCATACAAGCATTAGCAACTAATGGGGGTTAGGTCAGGGTGCTGTGAACGCCAAACATAGAATGCGGAGCTTTTGGGTTGAATTTCTTCAGGAACCGGAGTTTTGTCCGTCAACAACAACAGATTCCGAGTACACTACTTAAAGCCAACAGCCAAACTATCAGACTGACGCCCCTAGAAGAGAATGGAGTGAAGACATCCTCATGGAAGATGACAATTCAGAATGGAACACTAGCGAACAGCATCGATTTTGCAGTATACATCCGAATGGTATCAACAATCCACTGAATCGCTAACACTAACCTGTATCGATGTGGTCCATAGAGCAAAAGAAATGTTTTAATCCTCTTCAAACTTGTGAAGACCTAATAAAAGAAATACAAGTGGCACCGGTAGTTTAGAGGGTTAGGGAAGACTAAACATGTCATAATTGACAGCATGCAGCCCAAAATAATAGTGTGTAAGGATGGTATGCTCACTGCACATCAATACGATACAACTCGTGTACTCCAGGTCCAGGAAGACCAAAACAAGGTAAGCTGATATTCAGTAGCATGCAATATGATCACAGATGGAAATACACAACAGTGTTAGCTCAAAGTTGCATAACCCAAAGGCCATTCTTTGATAATGTTCGCATGCGATAAATTGTGAGACTGAAGGATCTCCGATCATTTAATTCCACTGCTGATCGGCTTATAGTCTAATGGCCAATTGCTCAAATCTCTAGTCAGAAAACTGGGAGCTCGAATCTGCCGTGAGATTCGTCAGAGGCACCCAACAAAAACAAAACAGTTGTACACGGCCCGTTGGCTTCCCAACACAAGTTGGCGAAACACGTAACTGAAAGGTAAAACAGGTCTTAGATTGAGCGGCTAGGTTATAATTTTACTGAAGTACACAAATCCGTTTAGTTGTGGTATTCTTCAAACTCACATGAGCTGTGTAACGGTTCGGAAGTCGTAAGGTAACACTGTCCAGATATGGACAACAACTAACCGACCGCAGGTCCCCCTGACGAACTTGCACTCAGTGCTATGTTTCCTCAACTGAGCAAAAGTACGTAAAACTCTCAGCGTTATATTTTCGATACGGTAGTAGATCGCAGCCAAAATCATCCTGATAACAAACAGAACCTGCAAATCCGTCTCAGAAGGCTGAATATACTGAGAGCCCAGCCGAATTTCACTTCGAAAGGATTAAGAATACTCAAAAAATCGGAAAGCTAGTACACAAAATTCTTTCGAAAAATACAACACCGAAGTTACATAAATACGAGTATAACACTCCCTTTTCATAAGAAAGGCTATTGAAGAGTACTCACGTTATAGTATTGCTTAGCTAGACGTAAGATACCAAAACGAAGCCAGAGAAAATGATGTCATAAATATCTCATTTTAAAAGCACCGTGAGGTTGTGCGCATGTTGTAAAACCACACTGATTGAATGTATTGCCAATATTTCGACAAAAATATTCAGTTATGCAATGTCGCTGAGCTTTTGAAAATTATGGCATCCCCTCACAAGAACCATCCAAAATGCTTCTTAATACCTGTTCCGTTTTGAATTGAGCACCATTCCCGACAATGGCATGCGCGCGTAATCTTTCAAGACGCACAAACAAGATCTTTGCGATGAAGGAAGAACATTTCCCTGGAATAGCTAACAGAGAAATCACTGTTATAGCACGGACTTGAGAAGTGATGTGAGCGGCGTTCGCCCACAAACTGAGGATCATGGATTATTTTTTTACGTATTTTCAAGAAGTAGAACTCATCATCATTATTATTAGCTGTAAGAATGACGTACTTGTCGCACAGTGGTTATAGCTGCCACAGTTCCGTTCACGACTGATTTGGTCAGGTGGGGTAGGTGGCTGCGCATTGGAGGCGGGAGCTTACATAAATGACGCGTAAATAGAGGGTTGTCACTGGCCATTCAATTTGGGGAATTGAGAAGGGAGCTATGCACTGAAGACAAAAGCTTGGATACACGAGCGCCATTAAGGGTGAGACTGGGCCATGTCTGACAATGTCTCTAACCAGTGATGTGCGGAGCTAAAAGACCCGTATTCGTTTTCCATGTCTTTATCAAAATCAAGCGGGCATAAACGATAAAACTGGTAATGAATTTACACGTCAGGTGCGACAGTTTGTCACTTCTTGTCAGACCAGGCAAGTGATGCACAATGATGCAGAAAGATATGTCATGTGAAAGAAAGAAATCAGTGAGGTGGCCAGGCGCAACCAACAACTCAGTGTCATTTGCCCATATTCTCAAGGATGGTCACTCAATATCAAACCAGGACAATGGGATTGGATAAAGAAGTATGATGAGGAAAAAACAGCCAGATGTACCGCCAATTGTCATAGCTCCAGTATATCAACTGCGCGGAGTGCACTAAGGGGAACAGACAAAATCTACAGGGTGCATTATGATTAACGTCCAACTGTGAAAGACACTGAATTCAGCATGTTTCGTAGGTGTCCTCAGAGCGGACGACTGCATGATTAAATCCAATATCAAATAGAATAGTTACAACAACATGATCACTAGGATAAAATCAACACCAACAGTTGAAATACAGGTGAAATTATCGTACCACCCCCTTTCATGAGAACTATCTTCCTAGAACGAGTGACTTCGTTATCCTGTGAGAGGGAGCATTGTATCTAGGCATTCACAGTAGGGCACCTGTGTCACAATACATGAAAATAAAAAGCGGATATAACCAGTTTACAAAGTAAATCGTTACTGCGACAAACATCCGCAGTACATGCATCAATGAGAATCAACTGGTTTTCTGTTGAAAGGTACTGTTCTCAACCCTTTATTGCAGGTGGTATTAGGATGACGGGACAACTGAGTTCAGTGGAATGCGCAGTAACTCAACAAACAAACTTACTTTGGTCAGGCAGCTTTCCGGTGGAGCTGTCTTCTGTGGAACTGAGCACAGCTGTGAATTAGAGTATCCAAGATAAGGTGCAACAATGGAGACGGAATGATTTTTGAGTCAACTGTAGAAGTTCAGTTCGAAGAGATCACAACTCAAAGTACCACACCATTGTAGCTTGTCAGTGAACAAACATCTTTTAGGGACAAATCACAAAAACGCATATTGGAAACCCATAAAGTCTATCAGAAATCAGTTTATTACAGATGGTAGGAGAAAATCTATAACATCACGCCGATGTCGAAGGCCATCAGAAGGAAAGTAGTTTGCCCAGTGATTATACACATAAATAGAACAGAAAAACCCGTCTCGGATATTTCTTCCGTTGGATTCTGAGAATCATTCACCAAAAGTTCAAATATGTCAACATCAGAAGCATCGACCTCTGAAGATGTTTCTCCCGTTCGTCGCGTCCGACTCAAGCAGGGGTTTCGCTATGAACATCATGTTGAGGTAAAATATATTCAGTGGTGCAAACTAGCATTTGTATGCTCAACAGAAGCGTTTACTTCAATCGGAAAACGAAAACTCAAAAATCTCATTAGACATCAGTAACGGCGAGGATAAACCATTAAAACAGTCTGGGTAGCCAACTGGGGTCAGTTCGGGCAAGCTGTTCAATAGTAGGTTACTTGCTGCATACCGTTCCACGAATCATTCCTTTGAAAATGGTCACGCAGGATGGATCATTCATAAGGGTGAGAATCACTTAACATTGACACCGTTATGGTTTGCGGTTCAAACATTGCGGAATGAGAGGATATACACAACATATATGTAGTGGTCCCTTTTCCCCCGAAGGGCATGCACCCTTGGACCGCCCAAAATCGCATCTTCTTGTAAGTGGAGAGGTGAGAGGAACGAAATTTGAACTTCACAGTTGTATGATTTCTCTTAACACCTCCAACGAAACGAATAGTTTGGTTCTAATGAATCCCCTGTAATAAAAAAGGATCTTAGCCACCAAAAAATGATTATGTCCACTTAAGGGGGGAGGGTATTATGTGAATGAACAAGTGAAAAACGTTAAACGCAATCAGTGGGGCTGACACTTGGTAATTTCTGGTTCCATAACGTTCACTTCTAGGATTAAGTTACTCTTCCGGCGAATGACTGTTGAGGAACGTTAGTCATTCTGATAAGACTGAGCATCAAGAGTTCGTTGATAATGAAGCTAAGCTGCAGAGCCAGTTCCTCCTACTTAGGTCTTATCTTTGTGAGAAAACCAATTACGGTTCGTTCGAACCATAACAATCGCTGCACCAACATCGAAAGAGAGAACACAAACGCACTCGGTCGTGTTACGTGAGGTCACGAGAAGCAGTGAGGGAGATGGCCGACGACCTCGATATAAGCGAATTTGACAATTGTCCGGGGTATATCGCCCATTAAGTTGACATTTGAAATTCCTCACGTTTATTCTGCCCCTATTTGTAACCCCCGCTCCACTTTTGTGTTTAGTGCGTGTATATGAACTAGCGTTTGTTTGTCCTTACCACTTCACTCATTTGGCCTTGAGGTCATCCGGCCATTTGTGACCGACTTTATGCATGTGTGACTGTCCCACGTGGGAGCCTGTTTGCTCCTTTGGTTTGCACCTTTGTAGTCCAAGTGGACCATTTGTTTTGGACGAGTATCTACTGTCGAGGTTTGTATAATTTGTGAATTTGTTTTACATTAATAGTACCGTATAGAAACCCAGCTCAGACTTTGTTTTGCCTGCCCGGAAGTTCTGGTATTACGCGTCACTCGAGGATACCGTTCGCCCGTTACAGCCAGTGTCGACCTTACTGAGGAAACCGTAACCGTCTTAAGACACCGCGATGGGTGCCGAGCAGTAGTTAGCACTGTAAGAAATGAAATACCTCAAACAGAGCAACGGCGTCACCACGTATGGTCAATGGACTTGACTGACATGTAGGACACATCCAGGAAAGTAACTGCCACGACCAGTTGCACGCCCATCTTTTAGCTCCCCGACCAGCTAAACCCCATTATTTTTTTAATACAGAAACTATTCATTGCGTGAATAAGTCACGCTACTTCTAAAAGCATCTTTCTTGAGAAAGAACTCCATCCCCACTAGCACAAACAATTATGAGACCGGTAAATTTCGCTCTCCTCGTGGAAGTACTCCCCTTGGAAGCAACAACGCAGGTTCGACGCCCATCAAATCATGGTAAAATATGGTATTTTACGAGTTAGAAAGCGGGTTTTCTTGAACATTTTTAACGCTCACCCGTTTCGGGTCTTCACTTCGGTTAATTGTTGGGAAAACAGTCCAGAGAATAATCAACGCAAATCCACTACTGACTTTTGCACTTAGTCATATCCTCCAACATTTTCGACCATGTACGGCGTATTTGAATTCCCGAAATGGGGGACACGATGAAACCACTTTGGCTAAATCTACCGTTGTTCTTCACTACTCACCGCCAGCTCATTGATCCGTCATTCGGCCCTTGCTGGTGTGCCGGCAGGGGGAGGATAAGAGGTCGCGTGAGACCCTATTGACAATGCAGTACAGATTAAAATCGGATCTTTTAGGATCATCAATGATTCCCTCGGTTCCTTAGGGCCATAACAACTCCCGTAAAACTTACCTTCCCTTTCAGAAGCAATAGGAGGCGCATTTGTAGTTCTGCTGTCGGGAGTCCAAGCTCGGACAACTGTGACAGTAGATTCTCGTCCAACTGCTCTTTCTAAAAAAAGATAACGTGATTTAGGGATATATCAGTATTCTACACAATATGGCCAATGTAGACAGCGGAAACCAGTGTGGACTATTCCAAGGATAGCACGATGTTCTAAACGGTCGTCTAACGGTCACATAACCACGAATCGGAAGTGACAAAAACTGGGTGAGCTACGTCTACACGGCTGAATAATATGAAGAAAGCTAACGAAACCACGAGCAAAAAACCGGGACAGAATACTGGAAGTCAAGTGATAACAGCAAGAAGACAAGGACAGTATGGGATTTTTTTGCAAACACCCACCGGATTGTCAACCATCCAGGAAACAGACTGCAGTAAACTAGCAAGGTGAATCCCGCCACGTATAGTCGTAAACATGCATGGTATTCCCGCGTTAAAAAGGAATACTCTTCTTTTTAATCCCAGACTCATCTTCTCCCCAGCAAGGGGAAACAGTTCGCAAAGGAGAATACCCAAACAAAGATTGACTTATTCTAATGGCACACATATGCAGTGTTTGGCGCTCAGCTTGTCCAGATTTGACCGACATGGTCTGACCAGACTATCTGGTCAGCCACGCCCACTGTTCACATGAACACAGCAACAGCCAGCACGAGCTTCACTAACAGCGACCAATGAATGAATAGGACACGAGCGAGCGATTCAGTTCTACTGGGTTACACCAGGCCAGTCTGTTATAATTCACTCTGTACTGAGCAATCTTGCTGATTACCCTCAAAGTTTATGCAGACCATCTTCGCAAGACACGACAGGACTGTGTTAAACACCGATGGTCAAACCAGCTTCATCCCAGAGAAAATGATGAAATCAACCGCAGCTGCTTGGGAAGTTTTACACAGTTGGCAGTAAACTGATTGAACAGCTTTATTACCAAAAACAAATTGCACTAAGCAAAAAACAACTGACTAAGGGTGTGTGGGAGTCAGAATCACCGTACTCACATACACGGCTTGTTATTGAAAAACCAAAGGGTAACATATCAAGCGATCGTTTTTGAGTTCGATCCTGATACTTCTAGTGAAAAAAGGCCGTGTGATTAGACCTCCAGAAAAGCGCCCGCTAAGCGAATTTATCAAGGTGTGTTTGATAGCCTGATGATGACAGTCTGACGAAAAGAATAACGAAACCATCCAATCAGAATCCCAACACTGCTGCGGCAGTAAATAGTATTCAGAGAGAGCAAACACTTGCGCCCAATTCCACTCGATCACGCCACGGTGAGAAACAGCAGGAAAGCCCAAAATGACTGACTGGATGGCTTTCAGTGCGCTTTTCTAAATAAGGAGGGGAGTGCAAAAGTGTTCCAGTTTCAGTCATGGTCAACAGGGTGTAATCCCGCCAAAACAAAACGATCGTAGTCGGTCTTTAAAGGGAAATCATTATACTAGGAGTTGCCGAGGTTCGTAAATTGGTAGGCAGCAACAAACGATGGATGAGGTAAAACTTTCTGCTCACTTGAACTTCATCAAAGCAGAGAAGTAGTTGGTTTGCATCATCAGCCACTATGTCACCACATGTCTTGCGTTGCGTTATCGCAGCCGCCACTCGGAATCGAAGTTCTGCTAGGGCAATAGTTTGACCGACCTATGAGAAGAAAATGAAACAAAGAAATTGGTAGAAGAGATAAATCGCGGATGAAACGGAGTTAAACACATTAGAAGCATGAGAACATTCAAGTAATACACTTCGAACGATGTGAACTGAAGGCCGGATTAAACAAGGAGGCCACTTACCGTTGAATCCAAATCGAAAGCTTTCATTACCTCCCTGGCTTCGGCAAATCGGTCTTCCTTCAAAAGGCGTGCGATTCTGGAAAGTCGTTAGAATTCAACTCAATGATGGGGTTATAAATCAGCCCGATTAACCGCTCTTAAGCACGCAAGACTGTAGCGCACATTCGCTAGGCAGACAAGGTAAAGGCAACACGTCTGAATAGGTAAGCAATGCAAGCTGTGAAGAAATTAAACCTACCTCGATAGTAGAAAAAAGGCAAACTTCGCACACTGGAAAAAGCTTGAAGGGGCAGCAAGCCTAGAGAAATCAAGGGTTGCTTTGAATTTCTGAGGGCCGGATTCAGAAAAAACATCCAAAACTACCGCAGTGCATACATCTCCAACAGTGAGTTACCCCTGATGCTTATGGTCACTAGCGGCTATGGGGGACCCCCACTGTGAAATCCTTCATCATACTTTGGGATTATATTGATAAAAAACAAGGACATAGGGATATTCTGTACCCGTTTACGCAATTTGCATTCACATTTGAACCAAAGGGAGAATATGCCCAATTAATCCTCAAGAAATCCGAAACTGAAGGACAAGAGGAAAACGTAATCCATGTATATACGTAATGCACTACTCATAAGGTTGCTGAAAATTTTTCGACAGCCCACGACCGGTTTCGTCCTTCTTGGGGCTCATCAGGTAGGCGCAGTCCCCGAGTTTCCGTCAACCTTATGTTCTACTTGAACCCAAATTGGACTGTTTTCGAGAAATACACTCATTTGCAAATCAATTTGGTTTTTGCGAGAGACACACCTGGAACCCAGCTGAATCTCCCGTTTGTGATGTTTCCAGGCAACTACATGTGCTGCGCCTAACTGGTGAGCCCCAAGAAGGGCGAAATCGGTCGTGGGCTGTCGAAGAATTTTCAGCAACCTTGTGAGTAGTGCATTACGTATATACATGTATCGCGATATGGCGAATATCGTAGCAACTGGAACATGAGGCGGCCTGGTGCAGCACATTCAGTTGCCTGGAAACATCACAAACGGGAGATTCAGCTGGGTTCCAGGTGAGTCTCTCGCAAGAACCAAATTGATTTGCAAATGAGTGTGTTTCTCGAAAACGTAATCCATTTCTGATCCGGCAAGCCCTCTGGTAATCCGGTTCTCACTGCCCTGACTAAAAGCTCAATCTTATTATTTTAACTCAATCGAAGTGTTCGAAAAGTGATAGATTGACAAGAATAGATTGACAGAATATTTGGCGGCAGTATGCCCTCCACCGACACCTACATAAGATCTTTCGTCAGTCTTATCACAACTCTGGATCAAAAAGACCTAAAGAAATGAAAGCACAGACTAATCTGACCATTTCGTTTTCTAGGAAACTGACAAGTAACTCTACGACCAACAGTGAAACTCTAAGTAGGTTTTAAAATTTTCACGAAGCAAAAAATCATAGCAAGATTCTCCCAACCTGATTAAGCTCGGGATAACATTACAGTCCGAAAACCCAGTCACTGCGCCAGATAACGCACTGCTAAGGTTTTCGCAATCGGCAACGACAGACTCTGATTTTCGTTTGCATTTCGTAGTCTTTGATAGATAACCGCTAAAGAAGAACATCGGAGATCAACCTAAAACGGACCAAACAGTTCTTCTAACAATTTCCACACAAATACGCAACTACAGATGTGCTTTGCAGCACATTCTCAACTGTGTTGACTGATGTCTTCGTTTGGTGTGCGGTAAAAGTGGCGTTGATGGACGGGTGTATCACACTGAATTATTGTGATCCGGTTAGGTTGCACAATGCGTGAATAGCTCGCCACGACGACAAGTAAAATTTCAACACACTTTATCGGTGAGGGGCAATTAAATCAGGGTGTGGTATGGCGCTTCCTACTTTGGTATCACGTGTGCAATCAAATACCGTTCTAACAGTCGTGGGAGCATGCAATGTTGAGCCCATCAACCTTGAAAGTGGAAACGCCCGAAATGCCAACTCAATAGCTCTATCATTGGCTTGTAAAGTTAAGTGTTACAACTTGCAACAGCTGAGAGCTGTGAGCTTTTGGATGCTTCAGAATCAAGGGGCTAGCAACCAAAAGTTTCTTCGGTTTTTTGACTACAACACGGAAATTCATTCAGATGCGCACATCTGAACAGCATTGTTTTGAAAAGTTTACACTACTACTTTCATAAAGCATACCCATTATCGAATTACGTTGATGATATCGATAGCCTCAAATGAGTGTGCCGTACAACGGCCACCTCCTGTCTCGGCCGGCAGGATGCTCGATGCATCGAAGTTTACACTACTCATAAGGCTGTTGAGTAGTGCGTTCTGTCAAGAGAACTTACATTGCTGTACTTTCGTCGCACAAAATTTCAACGCTTCGGTTTTGTTGCGTATCAACAAACAGCCGATAACCGATGAAACTCGAACTCACACAAGTTTCTATTGAGAAAGTCGACATTACATTCAAAAGGAAAGTGGGACTTAGAATTCAAAATTCTAGAAAAAAATTAATCCGGAATCCTCGGGCGGAAACTTTGAAGAATGGACTAAACGTTTACGGCTGATAACCAGACTGGGTACTCACTAAAGATATATAAAGGAACTAACCTTTGTTTGGGATCCAAAGTTTGCAGCATCTTCAGGGTAAGTCTCGACTTCGATTCACCATCGTTCACAGCATTTGGGCTCAACTCAGCAAAATATACCCCTTCCGATCCCATGGCGTCGGTCGTGCACGCAGAGACGGTGAGAAGCCAGGATGTTTGGTGGACATAAGCGCGATGAAGAACAACAGCACTGAAAGTATTGTGGATACAACTATTGGCATTACCGTCACCAAAACAGTTATATTTCACATTGCACAAATGAAATACGAAATTAGAAATGGGAGCTTGAAAAATTCAGTTTTATAAAGTTCAGTATAACAGACTACACCATAAGACCCAAAAACAAAACGTACGAACTTCTATTCTTTACGCGAAGTAGGTGCTCATCAACACCTGATGGGACAACATGGATGATCCACCGCTCTTATAGGGCTAAATGCGGAAAAGCATCGGCTTTCAAATTGGCTCAACTGTCTGACTTGTAATAAATCGGGTGATTCACTCTGACTGATTTGCCGAAGCCAGCTGGAACGCGTGCCTTTACGCCCACCCGATCTGACAGTATGCGTTGGTCGGGTAAGTGGACCAGATGTCGTCAGTCGAAAGTAAAAAACGATTAACAGATTAACGGTTACACACAGTTGCGCGATTAGTCGGATTTGTATTGTCTCAAAATCTTCCTCCGCCACGATTACTTTGGTGGCGCCAAACTGGAAGGCTTTTGTCAAATTGCACTCTTGTTGGAAAATGTCGGCCGTGCATGTCCTTCACCGTGACGGGATATGAACTCCAGACATCAGATAGGTAAGGCGGGCGTCACCAGGAGCAGTGAATAGATTCAACTTTCTTCGTGAATCATCATCCGATAAGTCTGCAATGTTTACTTATTAACATCAACGCATTCGTCGGTTCTCACTGATTTAAGAAAACGTCACAAACTGTAACTAAAGCCGACATCCTCTACAACTCAGCAAGAGACATACAGCACTCAAATGCTTTTTCCGAATCCTCAAAGAGCATAGTAACAAAGTGACCGTAGGAATAAGGGATACCCCACCAAACTGAACAAGAGATAAAAACGATCTCATTAGACCGGAATCCGCCTTGAAAGGAACTGCGTTGTTGAACGCCAGTCCTATCAGCTGTTGAATGACGCCATGAAGCCGATAGTGAGAATGAAGACAGACAGTTCAAACGTTGGAGAACTCCCATCCACTTCATACTAGAATTTAGTGACGAGGGGATGCTGAAAAACAAAAAAGTTGAAGTGTGGGCCCCTGAAAAGACAGTTCAAAGGGTGAGAACTAAACAAGAACTAATTGACGAAGTCTGTCTGGTGGTTCTTCGAAACTGCTTTCCAAGCATTGCGAATTGCAGTGACAGGACTCAAATAGACAATTTGAGATGCATCATACGCTTCACTTTAATCATGAAAAGATGACTATCCTTTGAACGCTATAAGTGAGAGAGCCGATTTCACTCACCACTTAAATGGATTTTTTATTCAGTTGAACTGCTTGGCTTGCTACTACACCAGTTAGTGGTGAAAACAGAATATCCACCCTCTAGATGTACCAATCAATCAAGTGTACCGATCCAAGCAGATAGTGAGGATTTCGTCTTCAACCGTACCAGTATTCCAATGAAACAGTAGAACCCGGATTTTTGTGATCTATTTCGACCTATATGAATTTTAACACTATCATGGCTCCAAACTACTTTTGTGCGCTTTACGGCTGTCTGGCGGCTTTCTCCTATATTCTATTAATGGTTTGTTGTTAAGGTTTTCTTCAACAAACCGTCATGCACACACGCACATAAACACACAGACCATTTGGTCAGAATCGCCAAATCGCACTGTTCTGACCCGCCTGTATTGCATTATATTTTGACTTTCAATGCTGTCACTGTCGAATAGACACAGCAGTCCAACTTGGACCGTAGTAGATCGGTCTATTCTAACTTTCTTTCACTTCCCCTAACCTCCTATTGTCTTTCTATGTTGTTGCATGGACTTGCAGAGTAAACACACTGATGATGCATTGCTCAGTTACAGGTTTGAGACTCCTAAAACTAACGTGTTTTAATAGATTATTTTCAGCCCAGGTCGATGACCCTGTTCTCGGACAGCATTAATCCAGCAGCAAGAGTTGACCACCATTCCACCTAGCTGGAGTTCATCTGACATCAGCAAGTGCGTACGGGGAGAAAAACGGGGAAATCAGGTATCCTTGACGGACATCGCTGGTGATCAGGAGGAGTAACGAACACTGACTATAGACCCGAACTTGGTCGGATTTACTTTGGTCCCACTGGGACTCGAAATTGGGACTCAACTGTTTAATCTTTGCTAGAGGCTTGTAATCAGTGTCCAGTCAGACTCGCGGACAGCTCTATATGCACCTATCCTTTTATGACCGGCCGATTGGAAGGAATCATGATGATTACAGATAGCCTATGATCTCTTCGTTGGCTTGGTCACTGCACAAAGCTTCTTCTTCATTCCAGACTTCTGGACAACCCCATCGTGATCCAAATCGGCAGGAAGGGAACGCCGAAGGTCCAGTATGCGGAGGTTCACTAGATGTCCATGGTTACGCAAGGATATCCACAAACCTTAGTCGTAGCATTGTGAAGAGTAAATTAAATGGCTGACCAGAAATTGTCCAGATTAACAGGTGTCTTGTGGTCCAGCTCCCGAGCTGAAAGCTGTCATTGGAAAGCTTCCTGCTGCAGCTTAGGCACTAATTTTGTTATTTCTTTTGATCGATGGATTCCATCTCCATAGGGCCGCACTATGACCTTGCCGCAGATAGCGAACAACAACGACAAAGCTCAAATCATCCAAATGTAATTGCTATGTAATCCGTAAGAATTGGACAGGGTGACATTAAACTCATAACTAGGCGGGCAAAATATGCCTCCGAAGGGCACCAAACTAGCGAAAGGAAGCTGGCCTGTTGATGCTGTTTTGTTCTGGTGCGATGAACTGCGGTGTATGTCAATAATCCATACATTCGAGCCTCTTGTTTTTTATCAATTCCCCCGCAGTATTAAGCTTATCTGACTAAGACCATGTTTCCTATTCTCCCTGTCTTCAGAATGGATAACTTCTTCACGTCATGATAGCCCAGGATTAGCATTGGCTGCTGGTGCACTGCCGTCAACTGAGACGCCTAGGTGGAAGTAATTGGTATGTAAAATCACAAATTGCCTGCTAGGTTTAGAAGTACACTCACGAGCCAGCGGAAGGACGGACGTGATGTAAAAACAAACTATAATCAGAATCCAACTAGAAAGCAGCAAAAAAACTAGAAAAATGGACCATTATACGAGATAAACGGTCCGTGGATATCCTTGGATGGAACTGGTTCAATTCACCCTCATCTGAGTTTCGAACCGAATGCTCCATGCATCCATTGGTTTCGGAACATCTCAGGGCCTCAAATAGAACATAAGAAATTTCAGAAATGGAACAAAAAGCGCTATTGAGGATACGGAATCTGAAAAAATTTAGTGAAAGTAACATCCGTCCACTTGTAGAGTGTCCAATCCAGAATCACCGTTAACATTTCCAACAGCTTTCACGAGTGGAATTTGTAGCGAACCTCCAACCCAACTCAGAACAATACAATGAATGACAGAAACCGAGCTTGATTATGCTGCGTACGATAAAAAGAATCTTGCTCGTAGCATGCACGAACACGCGTTGACGCGAAAAAAAAAGAACAATACACTCGGACATACCTGGGGAAGACCATAACTTCAATCAAATTACACATGAAATTCATGGTTGCTTTGGGCGGTGCGTCATTTTCGCACGGCTGGCGAAGTACGACGAGTTTGAATGAACTGATACCAGGAAACTCCGCAGTACAATACTCGGCTGAATCAGAAAGTGACCCGCCGACACAAAAGTCCAATATTGCAGGGAACTGAAACAGCGCCCCAAGACATAAACTGGCGGCCATATTGAAAAGGTGAAGCTGATTCTGAAAAAGAACAGATGAATGGAATATCAAATCTGCCGCTTGAGAACAATAAAATTCAGTGGATTATTTTCTCGAAAATCAGCTAGTGGCAGTGTGCCAACGGCTTTGTACTTACCGTACTAGAGAGCGCAATGCAATAAACAGGACAGATTATACAGGCTTTCAAGAAGATCGTTTGCTTAGAGCCGGTAAGGTTAAACAGGTGTGTTTGCTGAATTAGACCCGCTGCGTCCGAAGTGTACAATGTGGCTTGCTCTGACTGGAATAAGGAGTGGAATACAATTAGAACCAGGAACTCCAAAAACGACTTACAAGTTGTAGTGTCCACGTATGGTCTAAGTGGCAAGTGGCTGCAAAACAGGAAAAACTTGAGGCAGGATAACGTACTGCCTTCTGGATGAGCAAGCTGAAGGCCTCAGTATCGTTTTTAGTTAGGGCTAAATGAATTGGAGGAATATAGAAGGACTCAAACAGACTGACCTGATTTAAAAGTGGTCGAGTCGAGACTGGTCCAATGGAGAAGTTGGTCGGCGAGAAGCAACAGATCAAACCTGTCTGAATTGTGGAATTAGTATACGAAACCGAAAGAACCCTACCCTCTGAGTGCGGTAGAATGCGTACTGTGCGCACAATTCCGAATGTGGACTGCTTGACAACTACAGAAATCCAGTGACATGACTTACCAGAGAGAAAGTGCGATCGCCCTCAGTAGGAAGATATATATTCAGTGCTCCTTTTTGGTCGGTAAAAAGTATGACAGATCCATCTGGTGTGATAGCAATACCAGTGACAACGGTATCTAGAAAATAACTGGACTGATGTGACAACGTACTGTGTGTCAAAGAGGATGCGACCGAGTAGTCCTGATTACAAAGCAACAAGGACCGGTCGAAAGAAAACACACGAACTCTGGTCTCACATATGCCATGCACTTCAATTGGCTACCTGGATTAGAAACGAAGTTAGGTGCGGAAAACAAACCTGATCATCATTAGCAACCTCTAGACAGTCGATTACTTCATATATGCCAGTCATTGTAGTTGGATGCATAAACCTAGAGAATGTGTAGAGTGGGACTGGAATTACGAGTTATCATGGAACCACATAAAGAACGATTACACTACGGAGGGAGGTTTGATCCTGTTAGTACTCGATAACAGCATTTTGTATTAGTTTACTCAAGTGTGTGCAAATTCTTCTCCGATGCCAGTATTTCGTGTGTGGATAAGAATACCATTCTTCTCTAGAGATTGTCAAAGGAAAACTGGCAGTTGTTCGGACAGGTTTATCACCATAAATTACTTGGTGAAAGGAATGAAGTTTCCCGTCATCACGTCCAGCCAGTCACGATTAAGTGGAGGATTGAATGTGGACTGTAGATACACCTCCCTATGGGATAATTGCACTGATGTGCACAAGTTCGAAAGACGGTGAAATACCTCCGACTGCCAATCTCCTTCCCAGTTTTTAATCTGTTTTGCTTATGTAAGCGCCATCAACGAAGGTCCTAGGGTTTCTGCAGGCTCCGGTTCATGTCATGGTATGACCAACAGGACTGCTCCTTGCCGTCTTCAATAAAACAAACTTTGTAACCCCTTCGGTTAGCTTTCTCCAACTGATTTAACTGGCAGAAACTCACGTAGTCCCTTCCCGCATCACGTTCTGGAAAACTGTTATATCTGACTGCTGTTCCGGCTCCAGTGCCTAAGTGTCGGAAAAAAACTCCCAACAAGGAACACATTTTTATTGCAACCAACCGGGCGCAAAAAATACAAGGGGCCTGGCGCTATTTCAAGAGCACTTTTGACATTGATCTATGCTCTCTGATCGGCGTTTAGTGAATACTCATCATCACCGACCGTGCTTCTATGAAATACACGAACACTTGTCATAGTCGGTCGTATCTCTGTGGCGTACCTGAACAGTCGTCGGCTTTCGCTGAATTGATTGATTGATTGACTGACTTCTCTATTGAGATTTTGGTGGTGTTTGAAGGTCTGGGATTCTGGGATTATTTTCAGGAATCTGTTTCACTCCCTTATCCACTCTGAACGCAACGCTAATCACAACTTCTGCTCTCTTCTTTAAGACAAGTGTCTAAAACAGAGCTTGGAGGTCTGTCTGAAAGTAATTACACATCACAATAATGTTCTTCTCCCTTGGTACATTCCAGGATATCTGTTCAGTGGCGCTTAACACCACGGGTGATTTGATTTGCTAGACAAAGTTATGAATGCCTAGTCCATTGAGAGTATCAGTTAGACTCCCATGTGCCACCAGCTACAAGTGGTTTTCCTGGATACTTGTCGTTCCCGGTAAATCAGATAATGTGGGTTGTTACTGCCTTAGTGAGCAGTAAGTCGAGACGTGATTCGAGCCACTCAGGAAGGCATTGAGCTGGTTTGAGAACGTGTCAAGCGGTTTGACACTCTTCTGACACAAAAAGAAAAGCATGGGTACTGGTGCGATAAAGGCTATGCACTGAAGGTGACAGCTTGAATGAATGCGCGCCACTGAGCGTGACCGGACTGCTGATCTATCTCAGGGTCCGCATTCAAGAAGACGACAATGACCAGTTCGGCTGTTTGCCTATAATGCCATCCTTCACCGCCAAGTCATTACCTGACATCCGCTGGCTTGTTTCCACCCTCGCATCGTTGTGCAAAAGGGACTCTTAGAGGATGCCGACCGACTGACATGCGAAGCATGCAAAAAAAGCCAAAGCAAACTAGATGGTTCAAACAGCCCGTATTTGTGCGGGTTACCTTCTCCGGAAGTGATTCAACGTTCTTCAGTATTACTGATCCAATGTTCCCACTACACTCGGGTAATACCCCCTAGACACCAATGACCAAATACTGAAAGTCTTCCTAAAATCTTCAGCTAGCAGAGTTCATGTTTCGTACCAATATGGAGCGTACTGTAGCATTGCATATTCTACTCTTGACAGACAAGGTGATGTCACGTCTACGTCACGGAGTTCGCAGTTTGGCAGGATTCATGGTTGCACTCAAGCTGAGATACTGTCAGGGCCCAAAACCGGAATAGGTGGATTAGGCTCCTCAACCAAAGCCTCTGGTCCAAAAGCCTGACCACAAGGCAGCGGTGTTTGGAGAGAAAAGCCAGTGCTTCAACCTTCCAAATAACAAGTCGTCAAACATGTTTCAAGCCCCAATCTGGAGAGCCAGGAGAATGTGTTGACTAGACCTCTGACGATTGACCGACCTGGTATAGAAATGCGAATGACACACGGACACTCTCCCCAGTTTTGTTCAATCGGTCACGGTAGAAAGCAAACCGTCACACAGGTGTATGGTTGAGCCTATTCGTCGCGGGAATTTACTGAGCCGTTACTTCAGTCAATTTTGCTAGGAGCCCTGGCGGACAAGGCACTTGGTCAGATAGCAATTAAATGATATGGTGACGTTTGCTTGCAAGGTATCGTGGTTATGTTAACTAAATCGTCGCACTCGTATTCCTTTATACTAACCGCTTTCTACTCTACCATTTCAGTTCCAAATGTAAAAAACGCATCCAAACGCTGGAACCGCTGGCTCCGCACATTCAGAAACTACTTGAATGCTGTCAAAACAATTGAACCAGATGAACGGGAATCGCCTGTTCACTTTGTGGATCATTTTGTTTACGAGTGCACTGCGGATTGCAGTCTAAAAGTGTGACCCAAAAGTGTGATTTACGCTCAGCACTTTCTAGCTACTTACAGGCACGAGAATGGGAATGACGTCAACCGGTCTCTGCCACAACAAAAACCTCTCGCTGAAGAATGTGGCTTCAATGTTGTTCTGGCTTCAAAACAACCTGAGGAACCTAAGAGAGGCGCTTTAATTACTTGCCTTCAGTCTAATCTCATTCGACAGGAACTACTTGCACAACACGACTTGGGTGTTGATGAGGCACATGAACCCACAAACGGTTCCGCTTGCGAAGTAACCTGCAAAGCCTGCGGGAAATGAGTCATTTCCTTCGCATCTGCAAAGGCAACGTTTACAAAAACCTAACGTAGAATCTGGTTTCTTTCTACATTGTTGGTCAACGCAATCCCAACCACTTGTTTCGAATCGTTACACATATCGGAGTAAATGGAGTCCATCTCAAGGGCCTTATCGGTAATAGAAGTTCCGGCAGTTACTTTTACAATTCGGTCGCGCAAACACAAGCAGGAATTTTGTGTACACGCTTCCAAAGTCACAGAAGCTTCAATTTACTTTGCATCTGATGTCGTCATTGAGGCCCAGCTGTGTCAAAACAACCAGTCAGTTGCTTTTTCTCCGAGAATTCCAACTTTTAAACCTAAGACAACAGCTGCTGGATGTGGCAATGTTCCAGATGTCTCAGAGTAAAGATGTGGTCAGTGCAGCTAAGACCCGGACGGGACCCAGTGTGGCTTCCACGACTCAGCCGCCCATGAATGTTAGTAAAACCGCGTGGGATGACACCTGTGAGAGACTGAAAAGCGATAGTGACTAAAGTGATACCTCGATGATTCTCACATTCAGACTCAACACCCTTTTTGAAGACAGGGACAAAACCAGACATCTGCCATTGCTGTGAAACTTCATTCGTCTGACAAGTGCTGTGCGTGAGGTTCGTCAAACTGAAAGAATCCTCCTCTACCCCCAAACAGGGCAGAAGATATCGAGGACCGGGCGCTTTGTTTCGCTTCAAAAGTCTGATTTCCTTTTTGTTTCACTATTTTTAGGACCGAGCGGTTCATATCTCATTATGAAGCTGTCAGTACATTGATCGTCGCGTTGAATACCTTTGAATTGTTTCGCCCACCGAATCAGGAGGCTGGATTTGGAATGAATCTTTAAGATGTCTTTGTGATTATTTCACTGATCAGTAACCTTCTTGACCAGTGTTGCAAACAAGATTGCTACCTATAGCTAATTGCTATGTAGTTAAACCGAGGGCTCGACTGGCTGGAATGGCTACAGGTAACGCGAGGCTTGCGACGAATAGATGGTGATCAGCACACCGTTGTAGGAAGAGGTCGCCGTTGTGGGTCCTGGAAACATCTGCACTAAATCTTCTGCTGAGACCGTTTTCAGCTGCATTACCATGGTAAGGTCTTAGGTGTGCTTCAGAGACAGCACATACTGATTTATAAAGAGGAAAGGGCGCGAGTGGGAGGGGTTTGTTGACCCACCTGACGAAGAGTACGGACATGGTGCTACGTTAAAAAAGGTCCCTAGGTGTTTAAGTCATATGTTTCCGGATAGAAGATGGAGAATCGACGCTGAATGTATAGAAACACAAACAAACGGTGATGGACTGGCATGAGTAACAAATAGGCTTGAGGCTAAAAAATAAAGGAGATCCGCCACGGCATCTAAGCTACGTGGGGAGATGGTACCTTGCGGTTGCCCGGGCCGAAGGAATACCTACCTGGAGTCTTTGATTCAAAAGTCTGAACCACAATGCAGTGCGGGAAGGTGGGGCTTTGCTAGGAGCCCTGTCCGAAGCCTATGACTTAATAGTCTGGTCCGCGCGCCAACAGATGTTGGTTTATCTGGAAGATCCTGTCCGGAACCAATGGCTCAATAATTTGACCCACTTGGCTATGGGAGGCTTGCCTAGCCTGACAGCGCAGAGTTCAAGGCACGACTATCCGGCCTCTAATGCGACCGGGCACAGCAGTTGCCTTCTGAGGAGCACCAGACTCTTCGGCCTTTAAAGCATTTCAACCGTAATGAGTAACACACCGGCGGTCACAATCAACTGTCGGCGATCGAAGAATACAGTTTTCGAAGCCGAACTTTTCTAACCCGTCCTTTATCAGGCGAGGGCAGCACCACTGATCTTATAAACAGAGACATGCTACACGCCTGGAGGAAATACCGCCCTGTCTTTACACTCTATCGCAGACCGCCTCGTATTACGATTAATCGTAGAATTATGGCTTGTTGCTCTCTCACCCTCTGGTTGCTCCACTTTAGTCTTCCTGGCGTGGTTGGGCATTAAGGAACGAAATCCGAACACTACGTGAGCTTGGCAGCTACTGGATTAGACTGGGGTTTGTACAACTCGTCTGCAATCCTGATCAGCTAGCAGATGTAGTCACATATATCTAGGGATTTTCACCTGTTTTTAACAAAGACAATTCAAAACAAACGCGGTCTGTTCGTTCGTTTTTTTTAGGATACATTGCGCGCGGAACCAGTAGCAGAGAAAATTAAACTTCAAAGCAGGCGATCACTGAAACCAAGAGGCGGCAGATAATCGACAGTGTTCGCAAAGTGGGACTCGAAAAACTAAATCAAGAGGGTTTCTGGCCCATGCGAAAATGCGTTTGAGATTCGACATGCTGTGTCCAGTGTGCTTCTTTGAACATAACAATCAACTCTTCTAAGCAATACACACCGGAGGTTACCGTAGGATCCCAGGATACTCTTGAAGCATTGAAGTTTCAAACATTTAGTAAGTGAGTAGAACCGACGATCGCCTATTTCAAAAAAGGATATATCTTATATGGCTTACTGATTTTGTCATCTGGTTGGACGAACGTGGAAGCCCAAGTAGTACACAATCACTCCCCTCCAGAGAAAAAGACATCCACAGTCGAACCACCACAGTGATGAAGTCATGTGCATGTCAGGTAGGTGCATGAACCACATTGAACTCGTTTGCCGAATTCAGCAGGAAACCTCCGTTCGTGTGCACCGTTTTGATCGGCTACTTGCCTGTACGTACGCTCCACACTGTAATTCGTTTTTATCGCACTTCTTTGGTAATATATTCTATACCACGGTCTTACAATACTGTTATGCTGCTGATTTACAGGTCCGGTAGTACAAGTATACCCTGAGGAATATTTATTGGAGTTTACAGAGTTGAGGTAACAGGTGATAGTTTATCCCTAATGGTGAAGCAAGGATTTACGGTGAGCTTCTCTCAGCATGTTTTTCAGTCGAGGTTTTTACGTCAATATATTTCACTTGAGATTTCGTCCTGTCATTGAGGCCAATCTATGCTGAAAAGCCAAGAGCACTGTACGGCTGTTTCACCCTTATTAGGAATCATTGGCAGTTTGCGTCTCACGAAACCTAGAGAATTTCGGTACCACCACCTTGCGGACCGGAAGGTCCATGGCTCGACCCCAACCCCAACACATCGACTTCTCCTGTCTAGGCTTGGGCAACCTAGCAGTATCCCAGCCCTCGTGCCTGCTTCCGTTGACATGCCAGCTAGGTACCGAAAGAGTGCTACAGCTGAATGATTTTTCTGAACCCTTAACCGTCCAGCCACAAGCGGCTGAACAGCAATGTGACCAACTCGCACTTAGTCAGGATACAGCACCATTCATCCCTCTATAAGAGAAACCGCATTACAGGGTTCCTTGAGTGATGACTTCCTGGGTGGAATTCTCACTCATCCTGTGAAATCACTCTTCCTCTGAACTCCTTATAGATTAACGATAGCGTCATCATCAGCATCGTCAGCTGTAAGAACCGTGTACTTTCCGTACAGTGGTTGTAGCTGCCACAGTTTCGTTCACCGATGATTTGGGGAGGTAAAATAGGTAGCCGCACATTGGAGGCGGGAACTGATAAATTGGTGCGAAAATGCACCACTGCGATGGACTGTTAAGTGGGAGGATTGGAAAGGGAGCTATGCATTGAAGCCAATAGCTTGGATGTACGAGCGCCATTGAGGGCGTGGCTGGGCCATGTCTGAAAATGTCTCTAACCACTGATGTGGTCCGTCTCGGGGTCCCCATTTCTGATTCCCTCACTCCCGTGCTCATCCCCCGGGACAGCACTCCGAGATTTGGATTTTTTTCAGTAGTTCTAATCCTCGACGAGATCGCTCTAGTTTCTCCCCTCTGTAATCACAGGCGTTAAGCACCAGATTAGCAGAACCGCCCTCTCCACCCCGTGTTCGTCCACCGCCGAAGACTTGCTCATGACTAGCTGAAATTCGCCAAACAGTAAATTCAAAATAGGTTCAACAAAAACATCATTCCACCATCCGAAAGTATGTAGGTGTGCCCCCTCCATGTGGCCCTTAAGAATCCCAAAGAGTGACGTCCATGAAGAGGCTACCGATGGCCCAACGGGACCACTGCGCCAGACCGTTCCCCGGTGTCGCACTTCCTTCCCACAAATGCTTCGATCGGCCGTACGGTTTCAGTTAAGCAAACCTCGTGAGTGTATACCCACGGATAGCTGTCAGTTAATATGTCCCTAAAACTGCGGTCATCACACCATTATGCTTTTCTAGTTTGTTTGAATTTCCTTTGGATTACGAAATACCGCCAAGACGTTCCAACGTTTCATCAACGACGCGGTCTGGGTCTCGTTCACCCGTACATCGATGATATCCTTGTCGTCAGTCCTATCGTTGAACAGTACCGGGAGCATCCACAGCAACTTCTTCGCCGTCTACAAAAGCATCACCTTGCGACGAATGGAGCCAATTCAGCGCTTGGCAAATGCTCACTTATACTTTTGGACCGCACTATCGACAATCAGGACTCTTCCAATCATTTCGAAGGTCCAGGATACCGTGGACTATCCGATACCTAAAATACAAGCTTCTCCGCTACCACCGTTTTATTCCCAACTACTGCCGATTACACCAACCGTTTACTGACCAATTTTGTGGAAAGGTCAAAGATGCCATTCTTACGAACGACGTCCTTGCTGTCTCCAATGCAGTCAAACAACCATTAGCTTCGGTCTTTTCCTGCATGATCAGGATCAACAAGCATCAATTAGCACTGCGGTTGATGCGCCGGCTACGGCAGTTGGCACGGTTCAACGAGCCGAGGACAGCGGCCGGAAACTCTTTGGATTCTTTTTGAGATGGTTGGCAGACACGGAGGCCATTTATTACACCTTCGGACATTACCGGTTGCTTAAGCTACTGCTCGCTACTTCCGCCACACACTGGAGGACTGCAATATTTACGCAACACAAACATCTCCCCTACGCTCATCCAAAGGATAGCGTCATCCCTAATACATTTACCGATTCAATACTGACATCCGGCATCTCGTTGGAGAGGCCAATATCACCCGCGGACGCATTGTCGCGGATGGATTTCGAAATAATTGCTTCAGCAACATCATTGGCAGCATGACAGAGGCTTTAGCTCAACTCAACAACCCTCATTTTGAGAATATGCTCCATAGTCGCAAACTGAGTGTCCAACGCAATAACGAGGCGATCTTTTCGGATTTCACAAAGTATAGTACTTCGACCGGAAATCAGCACCCCACAATTCCAGACAGCATGCGAAGACACGTCTTCTACACCGTTCACCTTATCTTCCCGGGAACTCGTGCAACAACGAAACTTATCAACGAAAGAATCTACTGGCCCAGTCTGAATGTGATCCGACAACAGGCGCGTCTTTGTCGTCCATGCGAGCGTGTAAAAGCACGCCGCGTGCAGTAAGCCCGGTTTATAAAGCTCCCGTAACAGATTTTCGTTTTGAACACGTTTGCATTGATTCTGCGGCCCCTTTACCATATTCAAGTGTCAACCGCTCGGCGCCAAATTTATACAGTGACCACCAGTTGAATTTCTACTTGAACGACGTTACATGCGTTTAATCGGGTTCAGAATGAAGTGTCTGGATCCCTATCAGGTAAGTGGATCCTAGACAGCTGGCAGCCTGAAAACACCAAACCAAATTTAGTGCAGATGTTATCACCTAAAATTGAGGGAACGATTTCCTTTAGATTGAGTTATAGTCATCACTTCAAACAACCCGTGTGCTAATTTCATCGTGTGAAGACAACTGCGTGTTTATTATATCGGTACAATAAGCAATGGTATATATATCATCATCCAATTATTGGTCTAACATTCGTCACGTGACAGCGGCAGAAGTTGACTAACCAATAGGGTCCTCAAGAGTCGGTGGTCCACCAGAATCACTAAAATGTTTTCCAGCCACCTGTAGTGGTCCGTTGATCCATTGGAGTAAGGCGTGACTCGGAACCAGCCGACAGGCGTTCTTAAATCGGCTCGCTCTTAAGATTCAATTGAAAACTCACTCTTTCTGGCTTTTAGGAAATTAGCCAATCAAAATGCTGGCTTGTGAGCGAACCGGGTGACCTTACACAGCACTATGCATTCGGACACCGCGCCAAGAACCGGATGAACCGCAGGGCGCTAGGTCACATTACTTGTTGTTGAAGCAGTTAAAAGGATGTCAGATACGTCGAATGTGACTTAAAGTTACGGCAACGAGAAAGGCACAACAAGTCAGTAACTTGTAGCCTGAACCCTGTTGGGATAATTTCAAAGCCATGTATAAGCCGATGAGACCGTGCGATAATTCATTGTTCCCTCGTTTCATGTGCCTCTCTGCGAAGTGCCAATGGGAGTATCTGCTGATTCATCTGAATAGTCACCTGTTTTCGTCGAAATGATATTGTTTAAGCTTACGCCAGTCCGTTGGCCGAGACATTGGTATTATTGATTCGTGATACCCCGACCACACGCAAATCGTACGCCAGAACGTGACCAAATTATCTTTTCTTGCCATTTGGGTTCTGCAAGTCCACAGGGCCCGTTGCGGGGCTTACAAGGCGTTAGCGCTGAGGATACTCACATTTGGCGAAGTAAGTAACTTTGCGGTGCATGTAAATTGTATAGGATACCCGAGGCAGAGCTACTGCTAGCACCCAGGTGAGTAAGCGAGGCTTTGTAGCTGCCCCTTCACTCACATACTTGACTGTTCAGCTCACAGCTGCTCATTGGATCACGAGGTTCGTTTTTTTACACTCACAAATCACGTCACACAAAGGTGACTCATCTGACATTGACTGTCTGTAACGTCTGATATGCGTAGCAACATGTCGTGTTCTGACACCCACGTACCCGCAAACGCACTAACATATAGGAAAGCCGAGCACAGTCAGCACACACAGACTCGCGTGCGCGCAGGGAGCAGGACTTTCACCAAGGGACTCCCAAGTTCCCCTTTTGTCTTGCTCCACATTTCACAATGTACTTATTTTTATACGTGCTGCAACTCACCACTCTCACCGATAGTAGAGACTGTTATTAGTGCATATATACATTCCGAATTATAGTATGGCTGTCATCACCTGTGCACTAATAGCCTTACCTGGGTATTTCGCTGAAGGTTACGCAAAAGTCCCGCTTGTTTACAAGTGAATTGGAAAGTAACCATATCAGCCTCGTAGCTCACGTACTTCAATGTAATTTTTACCAGGAATGTGCACCTAGAAGCAACGAGCCAACTACTCGTGGTGGCTACTTTAGAGCGTGGCCTAACCGAGCCGGTAACTGTGCAATTCCATTCGGAGTGTTTGAACCGGCCGGCGTCATACGCCCACGAGCGGCTGTTTCGTAACAATGGGAAGGTGCTGAAAAAGTCCAATACGCTGACTCGTAACTCATGCGTGAAGACAGCAGAAGGCAAGTCGTCCAAAGTGAGTGTAGTTCGCAATAACTCACCTAATCATTGCAATATCTTGTTTCGGTTGATCTTGATGCTTACTAGCGTCTTCGATAGCGTCTTCTTATCAAGTTTACCATCACGTGACAAGTTTCCGTGTATCGGCTGGAAATGTTACATCTGTTTCACCGGGCAAGTTCAGCAATGGAGCATTTACCTCTCATGCTGGGCGAAATACTGGGAATTCTCCGTTGAACAACAAAGTGTCTTTGAGGCGTAGCGAGCAGCCCTGTTCCTCAAACAGGCAACTCTGGTAGAGTCCTTATCCAGCACAGGAGGATAAAGTGACGGGGCGGCCTCCAAGGCGCTTGATGACATTTACTACCTGTAATTCAGTTAACAGCGTGATCGCAAGCTCCGAAGTATAATGCCGTGGCAATGCACCATGTGAGTCAGCCAATATTGCCACAGTTTGACGTTGACATGTGCGCTGTATGTGTTTCGTCCTGAAGCGGAAGTGTGAGAGTGAGAATTGAAAGAGTGCCTTGCACAGCGGCAACACTGACACCTTACTGGGGAGTTCGACTTTCTTGTGTTTTGTGTGTAGAGAACACATCATGACCACTTTGGGTGAATACGCATCAATTTTGAGTTCATGTATGATTTTTTATGTTCTGACGGATGTGTGGGTGGGGATGCCTTTCTTCTCGCGTGACAGCGGAACGCAGTATGTGCCCTTCAAACGAGTTGGACGAACGGAGCTGTGTTCACCCTACAATTTTAGGCCACTACCAAGTCGCTGCAACTTTTCTTGACTTCACGTACGACCGTTCGACGCGGAGTGTATTTTCTCATTTGACATTTTTACCCTTCAATAGTTTGACAACTATCATCCCAAGCCAACACAAACCATGTGATGCACGGCGCTAAGTAAAACGGCTGAACCAATGATAATAATAATGTTTATTCCCAACTAGTGGGTGGCATAACGTCAGGCATGATCGTCCGGTTACAGTCAGGATAGAGCACGACTGGGTGCATTTGCGAGTACTGGGGATTGCTTGAAGGAAGGAAAATATCATAAACAGCGGGCAATATCCGATGTAGACTTGACCACGGCTAAAATGGGATGGAACAGGAGACACAGATACCAGGAGCTTATTTTACTTTTAGGGGAAACACATCAAGCTGAGACAAGACCACATCGGTATACCACCTATTAGTTGGGAATAAACATTATTATTATTATTATTATTATTATTATTATTATTATTATTATTATTATTATTATTATTATTATTATTATTATTATTATTATTATTATTATTATTATTATTATTATTATTATTATTATTATTATTATTATTATTATTATTATTATTATTATTATTATTATTATTATTATTATTATTATTATTATTATTATTATTATTATTATTATTATTATTATTATTATTATTATTATTATTATTATTATTATTATTATTATTATTATTATTATTATTATTATTATTATTATTATTATTATTATTATTATTATTATTATTATTATTATTATTATTATTATTATTATTATTATTATTATTATTATTATTATTATTATTATTATTATTATTATTATTATTATTATTATTATTATTATTATTATTATTATTATTATTATTATTATTATTATTATTATTATTATTATTATTATTATTATTATTATTATTATTATTATTATTATTATTATTATTATTATTATTATTATTATTATTATTATTTGAAGATAATGAGCAAAAAGAGAAAGAGGGAGGGCGGAAATAGGCATCCTGCCCGGAGCATGATAATAAAACAGCAAATTGTGAAAATGATAAACAAGAACAACGAATCTGGTGCAGTGGTTGGATTTTCACCATCTGGCCGGTCAATTTGAACTAAATGCTAAAATCAACGATAAGGCCTATTCGGCTTTGGACGGTTGGGCTTATCGCCAGGGTCATAAAAAGCGAAAGTGAAGACGATGAAGTAGAAGAATTAGCAACACGGATAAATGATAGCAGGAATCTCATAGTCACGGTGTATTTTGAAACTGCAGAAACCCACTGGTGTAACTGCTGGAGTGGGGTCTGGTGCAGGAGTTCTTTAAGGGAGAGAGTTCGTGTTAACTCACAAGACGGAACGCGAAATGCACAGAAAATGACTGTCTTTGAGGAGCATAGAATAAAAGTCAATGAGATGTTTATATCCGAATGGAAGGTTCAGTGGTTTAGAATGAACGGTTCCCGGAGGCGGCTGGGGCCAGGTGAAGAGTATGACCGCAGTTACAGGTAAGGGCACGAGTGGGCGAGGGTATCGTCAAAAGGAGGATGTGAATAGTTACAGGTATGTTATTAAGCTGGGTATGGCAGTGCCATGCCATCATTGCACTGACATACTTCCGTTTCTGGACAACCCCGTGAGGGACGTCGTTTTTGACGTGATTGTGCTGGGATGTGCGATTCTTGGGGCAGCAGGATTTGGGGGTCGACCCATGGAATCCGCTGATGTAGAATAAAGCCATTGTAAGGTCGCAGTTATTTTTTGGTCCGGATGGGGATCACTTCGAGTGTAAAACATGTCAGATGGAGTGGATATCAGCCAAACAGGGCGTCCAAATCAGGTGTAGCCGAAGATCGAAGTTTGGGAAGAAGAGGGTGTAGGATAAGTAAGGTCTGCTGAGCTCTAGGAGGCATCAGATAAGACTAAGACCAAAAATAAAGAAAAAACGAAGCTTCACCACACCGATGGTGAAGATAGCAAGTGATTAAATGAGACAGGAGGGGAGTAGATGTGTATTTAGTAGCTTAGGGATCAGTGAATGTTTACGCCTGCCAATATAAGCTACTATAGTACCAGAGAGAGAAAAATCGTTAAAAGTACGCAGAGATGTGATGTGGTAACGGAAAGTAAACACAAGAACTGACCGGAGTAGCACATCCATATTGCTTGACTGGCATTTCTGGGGTGATCCCGTGAAATGGACACTACCACAACCTAGGAGGGAAAGTGAATGTAAGAGTTATAACCACCAGCTCCCGAAGCACCGCTCTCAGCTTCAATTGACGAGTGTTGTATGGCGAAAATTCTTTAGGCACTAGCCTTGTATTCTGGAATCTCATTTCGTGCGTATTATTCATTTTTGTATGTACCCACCCCTGTGAGCAGCACGTAGGTGAGTGTTTTGTTTGGTTAACGAGGTGGGCTTATTGCGGTGCAAGCCCAGATGGGACAAGGGCAGCTGCAGCTCTGCATGTCGATGTAAGCCGTGGGCATCGCACAGTACCTTCAGGATATCCCAAGGGTTTTTTAAGAATTTTTTGACAGAAGAAAGGTCCGTTTTTTGTCGCCTGTTGTCTGTGGTATTGCCACATAAGAGACAACCGAGATGAGTCCATCAACTACAGAAAAAAACAAAAAACAACAGTGCTGTATTATGGATCTCCTGAAGTAAAGGCCATGCTCAGAACCACCGGCGATGGGCTTCTGAAGGAGTGGCGGGTAATCACGGATTCACGGATTGATACACAAGATCTAGGCTTTCACCTAAGTTTCTCGGGTGGATTTTGCTGATACGTGGATGGGAAAGTTGTCCTATGGCTCGCTTCAATTCCGTCTCGACTCCGACGAAATTAGAACCGTTGTCACTGATAATCTTTTCCGGGGGCGCCTCTTCGTGCTATAAAACGCATCAGCGCCTTAATGAGAGAGTCAGAAGATAATGAATAGGCCATTTCGAGATGCACTGCCCTCATTTGTAAGCATGTGAACGAACAGCTATACCTTTTCTCGGTCTTCCTCCCATTCTTAACTGTCAGCGGTCCAAAATAGTCACACCCCACTATCTTGGAGGGATGCCAGCCTGGCTGGATCCTGTCGATGGGCAGCGGCGCCATAACTTACCGTGAAGCCGTAGTAAGGTTCCTTCGACACGTCCAGCAACTGTGATGTATCCGCTTAGCCATCGATACCCCTTGAACGATCCAGCACCCTTGGCGCAGTTCTGATGGCGTGTGCGATAGTCCGCAATGCCCATTCAGCACATGGGCATTCTAAACTATTAGCATTGTGGCGTTATGCTTCGGGGGTGGTATGATTGGGTTATGAGGTCACATGAGGTTATCCAACCTCCCTCCCACATATAGCAAGCCATCTATCAATATCGGACATAAGCGCACCAGGTTGTGGCTGCGTGCAATTCGCTCATCAACCCTACCGCTGCATTCTAATTACAGCATAATTTATGGATATACCGCCTTCTGAGCCATATGAATATCACGCTCAGCTTGTCGCACTTCTGAGAGTTTCAATCCTCTAGTGTTCAGCGAGGATTCAGTGGAGCCACTTGCCATCATTCTCAGGTATGTTTTAAACCTGGTCAACCATACCACAGATCGTAAAAGTTTAGACCAATCGGAATACCTTTCCATTAGAAGATACAATCCAGTTGGCTCCGAAGCAGAGGTAGCCACGTTAACCAAGGCGTGTTTCGTCTTCACTTCTATTCCTTCTGACTCACATAGTTTATTCAAGACAGACTCTCTATTACATATCAATTTTCTCAAGTGGAACCCACCCTTTGATAAAACTTGACTAAGCTCACGTACGAATCCTTCAGCTATATTCACATCCGGTAGTGATGCTAGACAATCATCCACGTAGAAGTATCTATCTGCTGATTGTTTTACTTCAGTCATGCAATCTGATCCCCAATCTGCGACAGTCTTTCTCAAAGCGAAATTAGCGCAAAATGGTAAGGACGTGGCGCCAAATGGATGGGATGTCATTTGAGATTGCTTGGGCTCAACGGACAACTCTTCCGTATCCCACCAGAGCACGCATAATGCACCCCTGTCGACTTCGGGGACTGGCACTTGCATAAACATTTCGGTAATGTCTGTAGCCACAGCTACGTAGTCGCCTCGGAAGCGTATGAGTACTGCGACCAAATTGGCGGTAACGTCTGGTCCCTGATATAATCTATCGTTCAGGGATACACCCTCAAATTTTGCCGCGCAATCTAATACGACTCCCAACCTTTGTGGCTCCTTAGGATTCAAAACAGGGTGATGAGGTACATACCATTTACTTTCGTTTCCTGATTTAGCTTGATGAGATGGCACAGGTTCTAGATAGCCCTTTATGATGTTGTCACTCATGCGTTCTTTGTATCGCGCTAACAGAGTCGGATTCCTGGCGAAGCGCCTACCCATATACTGCAGTCGACAGTGAGCTAGACGATAATTGTCAGGAAGTCTTACAGCTGTTCTCCACGGTAATGGTACTTCGTAATGACCATCCTTAAACACTGCAGACTCTTCAAAAATTCGAAGCGCCTCCTTGTCTTCGACACTTTGACATATACCCGAAGCCTCTAAATCGTGGAAATCGGCCTCATATAGCGCCTCTAGATGAGCAGCGATGTCGTCATCTTCCATACTTACGTGGTGCGCTTGCCTCCAGACCCTATGTCCTACAGACAACGGGCCAAGTAGAACCCAACTCAACGGAGTCCTGGCAGCGTAAGGTTTCTTTTTTTCTTGCCCAACTTCTTCTCCACAGGCCAGTGTGCCTCTAGAACGTCTTCTCCTATCAGTATTCTCACTCGTTTATCGGGAAGCTCCACAAAGGTAGCGTCCTTCAAGTGACTATAATGACTGGCTATCTTCGTTAGGCTCATGACTGGTGGACTGATGGGCAAGGAACGTATTGAGAAGGCTTGTTCAGCAGTTACGGCCTCACCTAAATCTACCGATTCAAACTCGATTCTGAGGCTTCCCGCCTCGACAGTAGCGGTCCCACTCACTGTTGACAAAGTCAAAGTTGTTGAAGCGCCGGTCAAACCAACCTCATCGAGTAAGTCTTTCGTTACTAATGTTACGTCTGACCCACTATCCAACAATGCATATGACGGTTGTACCGCTGGGGTTTCATATATGGGCGTGCTATTTCCCATTCCGGTTAGGTAGTCCTTTACCTTAACCTGAGTATCGACCTGTACGTCGACTAGAGATCATCGTCTGAGTGCAGCTGTAACTCCGCTAGCCGCACCTCATTACGGGTCTTCATGAGCTGCAGTTCCTTTTACAACCTCCTCTGCCTTAACCTTTGCTCGCAACAGTGCAGCTGACTTTAATTTTCTAAGCTTAGATGAGTCAGAGCCGGGAGGTGAACCACTAGCTAAAGGATGGCCCGATGACCAACTCGCCTGGATCCTCCGGTGGATAAAGCTCCATTGGGGGCCTTATCCATGATTTTCTGCAACCGTAGAGTTGTTGAGTACTGTTACGGATATCTGCCTTTCGAGCTTGAGCGACGCGCCAATTCACGGAAAAGGACCAAGAAATCCGATTTCTGGAATCACGGTACTATTACAAGATAATAATATACACATTTTAATAATAATAATAATAATAATAATATTTATTCCCAACTTTTGGGGGCATGCCGTCAGGCATGATCATAAGGTTACAGTCAGAATAAAGGTATGACTGGTGGGACTGTGAGTACAGGGGGTTTTGGGTGGGAAAAGAGGACAGCGCCATAGGCGGTGAGCTGTATCCAATGTAAACGTGGTCGTCACTAAACCGGCACGAGCAGGGAAGCTCTTTTGTCGAAGAGAACATCAAGGTCAGATCGTTAGGATTTGAAGGTGGCGGGCAAAAACAAAGCGAGGGAGGGCAAAACAAGAGGCTTCATGCCTGAAATATGACAAGAGAAATGTAAGCTGTGGAAAATCAGAAACCAGAACATCAGATCTGGTGAAGCAGCAAAGTTGGCATCATCCAGCCGATCAAATTGAACTGAAGCCAAAAACAACCGCTGAGGCCTCGCGGCCTTGGACTATTGGGCTCGTGGCCAGGGTCACAAAAGCGTAAGTGGGGATGATGAAATGGAGGGACCAGCAAAGCGGGTAAATGGTAGCAGGGATCTCAGAAACATGGTATACAGTTAAACTGTAGTGACTCACTGGTGTCGCTGTTGTGGAGGCGGGCATAATAGTTCCTTTGGAAGAGAGAGATGGTGGCAACACACGAGCCGGAACGCGAACTGTATAGAAAGTTATTGGATTTGGTGGGAAGCACAGTAACACAGAGATGGTTAAATTTCAACCAACAGTTCAGCAGGTTGGAATGAATGTGTCATGGAGTCAGCTGGGGTCGATTGGGGAGTTCGTCGTATTTGCAGTTAATGGAACGAGTGGGCGAGGGCACGGTCGAGAGAAGGAATGGAATAGTTGCGGGAGTGCTATCGAACTGGGTATGGCAGTGCCGTGCCATCATTGGCCTGACATGCTTCAGTTTTTGGACAGCCCCGTAACGGACGTCACATTTTAAGGTGAGTGGGCTGGGGTGTGCAGTTCTTTGGGCAGCGGATTCATTTCAGGCTGGTCGAGGAAACAAGGTGGAGCGAAGCCGATATGGAATCGCAGGGTTCTTTTTTTGGGATCCTGTGGTTGAAGATCACCGGCCAGGTGGAGTGGGTAACAGCCAACCAGGTCCTCCAAACCAGGCATTGCCGAAGTTCGAAGCTTGGGAAGATGAGGGGTGGGATGAAATTAGTAAAGCATGGTGAGTTTGAAAAGACAACAAATGGGGTAATGTGCATTAATATACATTGAAAGAAAAACTTGACGTCTGACGCGATTAGGGTGATGACAAGTGATTGTATGGAATAGGATATAGACTAGCGACCAAGGGGTGGGTTTGCTAACATACGATATTAAATTACAAGGGATCTAGTAAAGGCCGATATAAGCATGCAAAGTGGTGGTGTGGATGAGAGTATAGGATTGCGATTAAGTGTGCGATATAGTATGGAATGGTCAGGATTATTACGGAGACAACGGACTGGTTGTTCCAGTTAAGATACAGGATTGCATTGCAAGGAAGCAGAACCGAAGTGATTTTACGACTGACCTATGTGCACTTCCCTTAAGCATTAGCTTCGTTGCGTCTAATATACATATGACCACTGAATCTCAATATTGCGTCATCGGCGCACATATAAATTCTTCATGAACGATAGTGAGACTAACTAACCAGGTGATTCGCTTTTATAACAACAAGACGTCTAAACCGTTCACGGAAGCTATGAAGTAGATTAAAAAGGATATGCATTTTTCATTTCAAATCTACCGTCGAGTGAAAGCAGTTTACGGAAAAAAGGAGCGACTATCCACTACGGTTTTACCAGTCCATTTGATGGACAGTAACGTTTTGCCAATGTTGGTTTTACAGTTTTCAGGCGCAGGCGTGGTGGAGCGACAACTCATACGGTTATGATGATGCTAAACCGTCTAGCTATCACATCAGCCTACCGTAGTTAAGGGCTCACGACCAGCGGCGTCCATAGATAGTGGCCTGGCGATTAGGATTAGTGGCCGATATGAATGCCAATCCATAGGGTTATGATGATGAATGGCAGTATTTTGCCATCGCATTGGGCTGTCGTGCATGGTTAAGGCCTCATAACCATTGGATCTTTACTGCTCCCAAGCGGGACATTCATGTGCAGCACGGGTTGATATATTTCTGCAGACGCGTCTTGCTTGTGAGTGCGTAAGTAGCAGTAACGCCATTTTCTTTGGCCACTGTCGCGTAAACGCACGCTGCCGTGCATTAAGCGATCAGCCAGAATGGCCTATTGTGCTGTGGACATCGACCGGTCCATTGAAGCCAGGCCGAGCATGTCCTGTAGGGCTATTGTATTCTGCTGTAATTCGTAGGACATGGAAATTGGTTGGTTGAATACTAACGGCGAGAAAACATGTTCCAGACTTTCCTTTTCAATCCTGGAATGACGAGGGTTTCGACTTACTTTGGACAGCGTAGCTGCCTGATAAGTATTTTTCAGGGCCACACGCGACGCTGCTACTTCTGCCTTCAATATTGCCCCAAATGCAGCGTAGCCACCGATCGCGCATGGTCGATAACGAGCTTTACTGGTATGTCAGCATGTACATTTTGTTTAATTATGGGTTTTCACTGACGTTGCCAAAGGTGTACACGAAATGAAGTTGGTTACACATGTTTCCTTCCAGAACCCCTGTCGAGCGAAGGTGGCTTCCGGAAAACGGAGTGTTATGGCTATCTGCCTTTCGAGCTTGAGTGACGCGCGCCAATTAACAAAAAAGGACCAAGAAATCCGATTTCTGGAATCACGGTGCTATTACAAGATAATAATATACACATTTTCAACAAACCTCAACAGATTCTCCTCCGCAGATACCGTGAGAGTTACAAAATAAGGCGGTACAACCACCAGCCTGAGGATAAATCGTAGTACACCTCGCCAAAAACTCGATATCGTCACAACGAAACAGATATCGACGGCGAGTGACCACCAAAAGACAATATCCGACCAAAATCCGTAAAAGTTATAAAAATAGTTCATTAAAACAACAGGGAATCAGTTCATCGGGTGAAGGGGAATAAGAACGAAGATTGACTGTCACATATTGTGGGGAACGGGATCGCATTCTTGGCAAGTTGTTTTCTATAGAGAGGACAATGTGGATGAGCAGGGCCGCATGCAAATACAAATCAACCCCGCCAGCGCTTCCTCGGTTTGAGTCAGCTCGAAAAACAGAGTCCGCGTCTATCAAAATTTCCTCGTCAGGGACATCTAGTGTGAGCCAGGTATCTGTGAGTGCGGTTATGGTCGGCCTTTCAAGACAAACTGATTGTTTAATATCGCAAATTTTGTTGGAAAGGCTGAGGCAGTTTTTGGATCAGCACTATCTTTATTGCGTTCGAAGGTGAGGAGCTGAGAGCTATGTTACCAGAGAGGTTAGCAGACTTAATAGCTGTACGTCAGGTTTAAGTTGGAGGCTCAAAAGGGGTCGAGGGCTCCCAAGGGACCGCTGAGGCATACTTGTCTGATCCCTCGATTGGTGGTTTCGTGAGTTGCTTTTCATTTGCAGGGTTTTTTCGCCCCGTGGGAGCTCGAGTTGCGCGGGCCTAGTGCCTTTGGTGGACGATGATTTTTCCCCGTGGGCGAAAATTTCGACCACTGCTACCTGTAGCCCTTTCAATACCGCCTTTTGGAGGACAGATTTGCTGTTGTTCAAGGGGCGATCTTGCGTCCGATTGGTTACTTGGACATTTTGGCGCGGTTTGCCCGGAAATGTATCTCTGTGGGGCCCTGAGCGCTGGGTGGCAGCACCGAGTAGTTCTTTTGGTGGTGCTCCCATGAGACTGGTTTTCGCAGAGGACTGCACCTTGAAGCCAGCCAGCAGTTTTTTGATTTGGCGATTCGCGCACGGCTTGTTTGGCTGCAGTTGTCTTTCTTTCGTGCTTGTGTGGACATCCGAGCCGCCCGCGATTAACGTGGCCAACTGGGTGTACGAGGGATTTTCCGGTTCGCTGTGATCAGGTTTGAGGCTTTGGCTGTCGGGGTCCTGAACGACAGCTGTGTCCACAGTCAAAGAGGCCACTTTTTACGGAGTGGAGCTGGAGATTGGCAGTTTCAAATTCTCAGTGGTTGTACGGTTCTCGGAGCATTCCCCAACGTCGAAGTCAGCGCAACCGACTTTATTTATGGGCTGCGGCTCCGCGCCCCCTGTAATAATTTCCCTAGAAAACTTACTCTTTAGGTGTGTAGGAGCAGGGAACTATAAGGAAAAATTTATACAAAATCACCCCTCATAGACTGGTGGTTTCTCCAATAACTCGGTCATTCGAAGGACGCTTATTTTCGACCATTGCTTGCATCTTAATATCGTCAGATGGTCAGCGCACGTCAGTGCGTTATTTTATTTAATACACCGTGACGGGTTTTTAGGCGCATAAATCGCCGGTTTTTGCCAGTTTTTTTTAATTGCATCGTACTTTCACGTTTGAACTGAACTTAGCCGACGACATGGACTGATACTGCGCGACCTTAAAACAGCAGTGCGCGATTTTGAGTAGATAACGACAGTGGCAGAAACCGGCCACTTTGCCACCTTTAAAAATGAATTAAAACAGCACTCATCTAGACGACGGTGGTTGAGAAGGTAATAACGTGTGCTATGTTTAAATTCAAACCAGTATTCTTGCGTTAGTTTTCGACTTGTATGCTTTGAGCATTCTGTGCAATTTCTACTGTTTTTGCGGCACACTTTAACCTGCACCATTGGTTAGATTTGTGCGTTCACTGCGGACGACTGACTGTTGGACGGAGACGTTAATTGTTCATGAGGATTATCATGGAAAAACATGTCTCGTGTAACTCTTAGCAGTCTCATTACACAGCGTGGTGATCACTTGGTCTTTGTTCATGCCTTGTCTGTCATTTGCAGCCATCGGCTAATGGATTCAAACCATTCCAGCACATAGTTCTTGCTGCTGCTTTTTACCTCGAAATATGTCGAATGGCAGTTGCTCCACAAATACTCCTGGTTCTCAACCTGTTCTCCACAGTTCCAATGACGTGTTTGCGGAAACCTCAAACACGAATTTCTCTCCCAATCAGTGCCTTCCCCCAGTCCCTAACGGTGAAGTGGTCGAAGAAACACATCAGAAAGGTATGACCACTGTTTCGTGACACTCAAAACTAGCCTTCAATGATGTACCGAATACAAGTCCACCTCAAGTTGCTCACAATGAACGTCCTCATCTGTACAGAAAATTGGACAGCATAAAGAACTGGAGTGTGAATACATTCAAATGTACCAAACAAATTATCGAGGAAAAAATTGGTGCCGCAACCCCCACCTGTGACGAGAAGCTTGATTTACGTATTGAAACCCTCAGGTAAACTTAGCCTCTTTGCATACTGCTGTTTTACATCATTGCTACCCGTGAAATGTTTACATTTTTGCATGGAGGTTTCTGGTCAGCTCGTGGGGACTAAGCGGACTTGGAGCAGACCAGATTCCACTGTGGATTAGAGAGAGTGAACCTAAAATATGTGGGATGTTAAAAAAGTGGACTGCTCTGGACAAAGGAATTAGGTAGTGATCTATAGGTGTCCAGTAAACACACCACCAGTGGCCAAGGGTGGCAAATAGAAGTAGCACGTTACGCATGCCATCGGTTTCTACGGCCGGCCAAAGGTTGAAGCCCAAAATATACACTGTATATTGAATCGGTGCTCCCGGGGCGTCCGCCCGCAGACATCGAGTACGCAAACGACATAGTCCTTCTTGGATCTCATCCCGTGGTATTGCAAACAATATTAAATGATCTAAATAATTCTCCCTCACGCTTTGGCGTGTTCTTCACACCAACAAGGTGTAAGGTGCTGCTGCAAGGCTGGGTGGGCTCGGAACCTAATCTCATGCCTGCGGATGAGCTGATTGAGATAGTGGACAAATTTTTTTTACCCGGACAACTGTATCAGTCCCGGTGGTCTCGCAAAAGATTATATTTCCATCCGGATCGGGAAGGCCAGAGCAGCTTTTGTGAACCTGCGTCACTTGAGGCGCAGGCGTGACATCGGTTTGTCCGTCAACGGCCGAGTTTACGATGATGTGGTGCGCTCCATATTACTATACGGATCGGAAGCCTGGCGGCTGCGCGTCGAGGACGTCAAAAGACTCAGTGTTTGACCATCGATGTCTTGTCCGAGTCTGGTGGTAACACCGGATAAGCAATGCTGAAGTACGCCGAATGGTATTCGGAAGAAGCAGCTCACCCACGATAGATGATCTGATCACATTGCATTGCATAGGTTGCGCTGGCTTGGCCACGTGCTCCGTATGCCAGTCGACCGACTTCCCGGAAGGGTTCATTTCGCACAACCACGTGAAGGACGAAAACGAGCTAGGGCAGGTCAAACAATGACTTGGCAGCGAAGTATAAAAGCCACTACCAGCAAGCTCAGTTGCGTTAATCACTGCCGTCTTCCTGGATGTGGACCCCGTGACGGGCCAAATCAGCGGTTAGAGACATCGTCAGATATGGCCCATTCGCGCCCTCAATGGCGCTCTTGCATCCAAGCTATTGTCTTTGATGCACAGCTCCCTTCTCAACCCCCTCCCACTTGAAAGTCCACTGACGGATTTGTATTTGCGCACCAATTTATCAGCTCCCGCCTCCCCAAATCATCGGTGAACGAAACTGTGGCAGCTACAACCACTTTACGACAATTAAGCAGTTCTTACAGCTGATAATGATGATGATGAATCAGTTTTGAAGATGACTTTTTAAATAGGACTCCAACTTATCCTGTTTTACTCGTTTTCGGAAGGCTTTTATGCAACAGTAAATTTGGATTTTATTCATAAAAGGTATCAGTGGTAACAACGTTGCAAACTTAGCCACCGGTGGCCATGTGTTTACTGGGTGCATTGGCTCGGTTTATCGGGCATCTGCTTTGTTCACCAAGCTGAAGAACAGAGATCATGACAAATAGTACACACACCGGGATGGCGAGATGGCCTAATTGGTTAGAGCGCGAATTTACTAACCGGAAGGTCCGTGGTTTGAACCCGACCTCTGCCTCTCCACTCCTCCTGTCTAGGCTTGGGCAACCTGGCAGTATCCCAGCCCTCGTGCAAGCTTCGGGTGGCATGGCAGTTGGGCACTGAAAGAGTGCTACAGCTGAATGATGACACTAAGCCACATCGTTGTGAAGAGACTGGACCTTGGCGTGTTGGAACGCTTCTTGTGCCTGGGTGACCCATTCAGCTGTACTTAGGGGTACCCTTGCGACCATCATAGTCTCCTATACCGAGTTGGCCAATGGTTGGAGACCTGACCCTTGTCCTCTAGGTTGGGGGTTGGAACACGTATGACCGCTTGTTCTGTAAAAATTGAAATGCACTTGCATTTCCTACCCATGCCACATCGGTCGTCGCGTGGTGTCATCAGCCAAGTCGCCTTACTTCCTGCGTACAGTTGAACTGGTAAGCGAAAACAGACTGCTGCTGACGTCTCCGTTCTTTCTCTTCCACACACTTTCTCTCCATTTCCCCACCCCATTAATAACTCTCCTCTTGTAGCCCAGCAGTTAGGACTGATGACTTCGTTCGTGCTGCATCGGTTTTGCAAGCAACATCTGTGTGTTATCTGGCGCCGACATCCCCAGGCGTCTCTAAATCAAGCCTCGACGCTCACTCTCTCTAGCCGCCTTCACACACACGACTCGCTTGGCATTGATCTGTTCTGTGTATCAGAAACAGGAGTTCAAAGTGCAAGCGCATTGGTTGAGCTAACCGCCCCATCACTCTACTGACTTCCGGCTGCGCCCCTCTGGCGATCCAGAGGCTGCTCCGGCAGAATGTTCATGGGTTGGTATCGTCCTTAATCAACCGGGCGGAAGGATCCTTGCTTGACTGGATACACGTTGATAGTCGGTTGTGTGCAGTTCGTCTGGCAGCGTCTGTGAAGGAAGTTGATCGATGTGTGCTTGTTTTGTCTGCTTACGCCCCAACTGATTGTAGCTCGGACGCCATCAAAGACAAGGTTTATGACAACTTGAGAGTCCTGTTGCGGTGAGCTAGAAGCTCAGGTATCATTGTGGTTGCCGGACATATGAATGCACAAGTGGGCAGCCTTGGCGCATCTGAGACATGGTGGTCGACATGAATTGGACTCGGGATCAGCTTGCCCCCGACTGTAACGAGACTGTTGGAGTCACTTCTGCTTCGTCGCCTTATGGTGACCCGAGAGCAGCAAGTGGGATTCCGGCCTGTTAGAGTTTGCGTTAACCACGTTTTCACACTCCACCAGGTGCTAAAACAACGGCATGCGTACAAATGACTAGTTTGCCGACCAAGGACTGACCCGAAAATTTGTGAACATAATACGTTCTTTGTATTCTCAGACTTCTGAACGTGTGAGAGTATATGAAGAGCTCTCCAAAAGCTTCCGACTCAAAGCGGTGTCCGTCAGGGATGCCCACTCTCTCCATTCCTTTCCAACTTCTTGATCGATGAGATAATGAGACAAACGCTGGAGGGTCTCCAAAACCCTGGTGTTCAAATAGCCTGTGAAGAAAAACCTTGTCGATCTGGATTATGCAGACGACATCGTTCTCATCTTCGAAGAGGAGGAGAAGGCGCAGGTATTTTTGGATGAACTGACAAAAACCATCCCGTGCGACAGATGAGGTAAATGCACGAATCTGCAAGGCCCGGTTCGCGTTTGCTAATTTGGGACACCTATGACGTAAAAGTCGTGTATCCCTGAATCTCAAAGTGCGGGCTGTTTCATTTTATGGCTGTGAGACAAGGATTGTTCGAGCATCGGAACTGAGACGTCTTCAGGTGTCCGGCAACCGTTGTCTCAGAACCAAAGCAAGTGTAAAAAAATGGACGAAATTATTTTTCATAATGGATCGAGCTGCCCACTATAAGTTCAGGCACGTGGTTAACAACTACTCTCAGCTGTGGGTCTTAACAGTTCTGAATGTTAGGAAGTTGTTTTTGGGACATTCTGAATGAGATCAAATCCCGCCCCTCAAACGGACTTTTAATTTGCTACTTCTCCGAACGTTACTATCAGTATATTGCTATTAATTTTCATATAGCAGTGACAAAGTTCCCCGTTATTCTGGTGTTAACGCATGACGAATTCAATCATGTATGCATTTTGGTAACTGGTCTGCTGAATGTAAGTTTGTGGAATTGACACCTGCAAACTATTCTTCGTGGCATGTGTTGTTTCCATTATGTATGGCCTTATGAGGTGCGAGTAGATAGATGGACTTGCAAAATAACGCTTGCTTCTCATCAGTCATGCTGGGATTGTGAAGGGCTGAATATGATACACAATTTTGTTCATATGGATACTGGTCTGAGACTGCAATTTTTCACATTCAGGTTTTCTACGTTATTCCAATTACTCGCTTTCTATTTAACCGTTCTAGACAAATGCAAAGGCAGTATCGGACGTTGCTTGACGATGCCCGACGGTTTTCCCTGAGTCTTGCCAAGACTGTTCAAATACAACGGGAATTCGCCGGCCACTTAGCTCATGTGGGGCAACAGCAGCCAGAACTGACGGGTGAATTCGCGTGTAACGCGGAGCTTCAGAAGGCTGCTACAACCAATGGCGAAAAGCTTCTATGTAAGCCGTCTGTTTTTTCTTGCGCCTTTCTCGTAGCCGAATTCCCTTGTACCCACTGTGGTCTAGGAAGTACCAAGTAGCAGTTCATCGCAAACTACTGGGCAGGTACTACTCATTGATTGCGTGAATTCATTGACCTGTCTACTGTCAACGAATGCATTCCGAATGAGGCCAATTCTTTTTAAACATGAGCTTATGGTCAGCCCACGCTTCTCATACTCTTTGGCAACTATGACAATTCATCATACTAAAGATAGTCTCAGCTTTGACTGGACTTGGCAAATAATATATTATCGTGGTTTGGATTCGGTCTAATCGTTTGCATCACTTGTGCATTTGGCCATAACTCGATAGGTTTCAGGACGATAAATTCTTTATTTGGGCGTTTAAGTGCTACAACGAACGATATAATTCTCGTTTTTATGTGAACTGAGCCCTGTGTCCTCTTGACTTTGAGGGTGTTTTTTTTAATAAGTTACAACCGCCATCTGGTGTCCCCACCCGGTTTATTGAAACTTTTTCATATTGCATCTTGAAGCAGTAGCTTAAAAAGTTTATTTTGTATTTGCTTGGTTCCACGTCTCCTGTTGTTTTATGGCACTGGAATTTGGTCAGACCATATATCGCACGGGTTTTGGCGCGTGGGTCGTTCAACTTATTACTACCCATGACTGCCATTTCAACACAGTGATCAGGTTTTAGTGTTACAACGATCCCAGTGGCCACATTGGCTATAATTTTTTCCTCAGAGTGCAGCTATGTTGAGGAGCAGTCGGACAAAAAAACAGCGGGCATGTGTACCACTAGCAGGCATTTTGCAAGAAGGTTTGGGAGTAAAGCCGCACTGTTTTCTGCCATAGGGATGTGAAGTCACTAGGTTTTTTTCTTCAATGGGGCAAATTATCCATATTTATGGAAGCAACCATGCAACCGCATATCAAGGAAGGACGGATTAGGAAAGGTCGGTCCCAAAAACAGCACATTCCGGTCTTCAATTGGTTGACCTTGACCGCCGCTGGAATATCTAATGCGGTCGAAAAAGCTTAATGCGGTTGAAAACCCACCTGTTATGTGCTTCACTCTGCGTTCAGGTCAGGTTAGCCGTCCACAGTCAAATAAACCAGACTTGAGTCGTTGTCTTTCCAAAAACACCTGTTGCTTCTCGGTTTACACGGTTAGTTTACAGGCTCAAGATGAGATACCTCGAAACTCCATGCATTTACTTGAGCAACCTGAAAATATCATTTTTTCCTCAGTGTTTTGTCCACTGATATCCTGAGCTCGAGATGGCTCAGTGGTTAAGGCACGAACTTACTAACTGGAACGCCCGTGGTTTGAACCTAACCTCTTCATCTCGGCTGTTCTTGTCTAGCCTTGGACAACCTGGCAATATCGTAGTCCTCGTGCTTTCTTCGGGTAGCATAGCAGCTAGGCACCGAAAGAATTCTACAGCTGAACGATCACTCTCCAAACCCCCCTCTTCGTTAGACACACCGTTAGGCATAACCTGACTGGTTTCATTTTCTGGTTAGATACATTGTCAGCCGCGTCCTCACTGGCCCTCGTGCATCCAAGCTATTCCTTCCAATGCATAGCTCCCTTCCCAATCTCCCCGCTTAAAAGTCCACTGACAACTCTGTATTTACGGGTCATTTATGTCAGCCCCCGCCTCCAATGTACAGCTACCTACCCCGATTCCCCAAGTCATCAGTGAACGAAACTGTGGAGGCTATACCCAATGTACAGGTACGCAGTTCTTACAGCTGATAATGATGATGGTTTCATTTTCAGCTATCCAATTCAGTTCCCTTATCCATCCCACTATTCATTGAAATAAACTAAAATACTACCTTAGTAAATTGGCTGGATCATTTCTACATACTAACGTACTCTGGTAAATCCCGACCTAAAGCTGCCACCTTGACGTGATGGTCGGGCTTGAGTGCTGCAATGATCCCGCGGGCTACACTGGCTGGAACGTCGTTCCACAAGGTGCAACCATGCCAGGAAGGCCAAAGGGGAGCAGTCAGACCAAGAGCAGCGAGACCCCGTACTACGAGTAATCGTGCTACGAGGCGGTCTGGGGGTAAAGTCGTACTGTCCTCTGCGACAGGAGTGTGAAGGCAGTAAGGTGTTTCCCCCAGGCGACCAGCATGTCCATATTTATGGAAGCAGCGATGCTGCCTTCCCCCAAGGAAGGACGGGTTAGAAAAGGTCGGCCCTAAAAACCGCACACTCCGATCGCCCAACGGTTGACCGTGACCGCCGGCGCATTATCCACTACGGTCGAAATACTTCTAAAACCAAAGAGTCCGGTGCTGCTCAAAAGGCACCTGCTGTGCGCAGCCGCATCAGGAATGAGACAGTAATGCCTTATTCCCTGCGCCCTCGGGTTAGGCCAACCCCCTGCAGCCGAGCAGGTCAGACTATTGAGTCATCGGCTCCGGGCAGGGTCCCCAAAGAAAACCCTACTGTCCACTGCCTCGTGGGTCAGACTTTTAAGTCAGAGGCTAGGGGCAGGGTCCCTGAACAAAACCCTAGATCCCCCCACTGCCTTGTGGGTCAGACTTTTGAGTCAAAGGCTCAAGGTGGGGTACCTCAACCAAACCCCCTTCTTCGGCCTGGGCAACCGGGAAGTATCATTTGCCCGCGCAGTTCTGTGTCCACCGATGTCCCTCCCCAACCCCTTCCCACCACACAAGCAAATGTCACTGGGTCACTTGACTGTCAGTTATCTGACCGAAAGGCCCTATGCCCCTTGCTGCCTATTAACAGTAAACAAAATAACACCCTTCTAAATCCACGAGATCCTTTCTATATAGGAGCTTTTAACGTCCGTACTCTATGTCAAATTGGCAAACAGGCAGAGCTTGCTGAAACTTTATACTCCCTTAAAATTGATGTATGCTGTGTCTCCGAAACACGCATACAAGACCCAAGCGTGGTTATGCATCTCAGAACGCCAAGGATGAACTCAGCTCTTTCACATTTCTCCCTCCGTGTGTCCGGTGACCCAGAAGCGATGACTCGTGGACTATATGGCGTGGGAGTTGCACTCAGCCCCAGAGCTGAACGCGCTTTGCTGGATTGGATCCCAGTGAACAGTCGGCTTTGCGCCGTCCGGTTATCCAGTTCAATCAAGCTCAATGCCTCTCGGCATAAAAAGCGCTGCCTGTTTGTAGTGTCGGCTTATGCCCCAACGGAGTGCAGTTCTGATGTTGAGAAGGATACCTTTTATCGAGAACTATCCGGGCTCATTCGGCAGGCAAAAAGCACTGATATTGTGATCCTTGCAGGCGATCTGAATGCTCAAGTGGGTCGTCTGAGCTCCTTGGAATCACATTTGGGCGGTCGATTTGGAGTCGATGCTCGCCGCACAGACAACGGAGATCGACTCCTTCAGTTGTGTGCTGACCATGAACTGTTTCTGGCAAGTACGAACTTTCAACATAAGCGTTCGCATCGCGTGACCTGGCGGCCACCAACTGCAAATCAACCGTGGACCCAGTTGGACCACGTGGCCATCAGCTACCGGTGGAGAGCCACAATTCAAGACTGCCGTTCCTTTTGGGGCACTCCACTTGATTCCGATCACGCCATGGTGCGTGCACGCCTGACAGTTCGCTTCCCTTCAGGCCCTCGCAAACTAGAAAGAAGCATGCCAATCCAGTATCTTCGAAGATCGACCATAGCTCAACAGTACCGATCTGAGCTAGCCCAACAACTCTCTACATGCACTGGCAGTGCGAATGTAGATGAAGCATGGCAAAATGTGAAAGAAGCCATGTTAGCGGCGTTCAGTGCTGTCTGTCCAACCTCCCCGATTCGACCACAAAACCACTGGATATCGGCGAGGTCGCTATCCATGATTGATGCCCGGAAATCCATACCAGCAGGCAACGCGTACGACGGCGCACGCAAATCCCTTAAACGCCAAATAGTGAAGAGCCTAAGGAAAGACCGAGAGCTCTGGTGGAAATCGAAAGCTCGAGAGATGGAGAAGGCTTTTGCTACGGGAAACAGCCGTGCCCTATATCAACTGATACGATCGACTGGTCCCAGGAAAACAACGGTCAGCGAAACGATAAGTGAAAAAGACGGCTCATTAATTCACTCCCAAAAACGTCGACTGGAAAGATGGGCCGAACACTTCGAAGAGCAGTTCAGCTGGCCTCCTGCAACACAGCCTGTGGAGATAATGCATACGGGCCAGTGGAATGTAAACCTTGATCGTCCTTCGGAAGAAGAAATAAAGTACGAACTATCCGTACTAAAACGTGAGAAGGCACCAGGACCGGACGGTCTCTATCCAGCCCTCTTCAAAGAAGGCGGAGAATCCCTGGTGACCCATCTGACAAAGCTTGCTGGTGCTATATGGAACGAAGAGAAGGTGCCTGCAGAATGGGGCATGTCGACAGTTATCCCTATTTTCAAAAAGGGTACGCGGACGCTGTGCGAAAACCACCGTGGCATCAGCCTGTTAGCTGTGGCATCGAAGGTACTCTCTGGTCTTATCCTTCGAAGGTTAACTGAACACAGGGAGAGACAAATCCGTGAAAACCAAGCTGGGTTCCGTCCTGCAAGAGGATGCATCGATCATATCTTCACCCTCCGACAGATTCTTGAACAGCGACACTGCTTCCAGCAACCAACAATGGTTGTGTTTCTCGATCTGAAGGCTGCCTTTGACTCTGTAGACCGCCAGGCACTATGGCAGTGTCTGTGGAGCAAAGGTGTCCCCCTTAAATTCTTGACCCTTCTTAAGGCGCTGTACGCCAACTCCCGCGGCCGTGTGAAGGTCTACGGGAAGCTCTCTTCTGAGTTCACCACATCAAGTGGTGTCAGACAGGGCTGTCCTCTTTCACCTTTCCTCTTCAATTTCGTCATTGATACGATCATGGAAGACTCATTATCAGCCTCTACTGCCTGTGGGGTCGAAGCGCTCCCGGGGCGTCCGCTTACAGATATCGAGTATGCAGACGACATAGCTCTTCTTGGATCTGACGCCGTGGTAATGCAAAGAATATTAAATAATCTAACTAATTCCGCCTCACGGTTCGGCATGCGCTTCACACCTGCAAAGTGTAAAGTGCTAGTGCAAGACTGGGTGGGCCCGAACCCTAGCCTAGTGCTTGCGGGTGAACCGATTGAGGTAGTAGACAAATTTGTCTACCTGGGCAGCTGTATTAGTCCCGGTGGTCTCGCGAAAGATGATATTTCCATCCGAATTGGGAAGGCCCGAGCAGCTTTTGTGAACCTGCGTCACCTGTGGCGTAGGCGTGACATCAGCTTATCCGTCAAGGGTCGAGTTTATAATGCTGCTGTGCGCTCCGTATTACTATACGGATCAGAAACCTGGCCGCTGCGCGCCGAGGACGTCAAACGACTTTCAGTGTTTGACCACCGATGTCTCCGGAGCATTGCCCGAATCTGGTGGGAACACCGGATCAGCAATGCTGAAGTACGTCGAATGGTATTCGGGAGGAATAACTCACCCTCGATAGATGAACTGATCACACTGCATAGGTTGCGCTGGCTTGGCCACGTGCTGCGCATGCCAGTCGACCGACTTCCTCGAAGGGTTCTTTTCGCACAACCACGTGAAGGGTGGAAACGAGCCAGAGGCGGTCAAACAATGACTTGGCAGCGAAGTGTAAAAGCCACTACCAGCAAACTCAGCTGCGCTGGTCACTGCCGTCTTCCTGGATGGGGACCCCGAGACGGGCCACATCAATGGTTAGAGACATTGTCAGACATGGCCCAATCGCGCCCTCAATGGCGCTCATGCATCCAAGCTATTGCCTTCAATGCATAGCCCCCTTCCCAATTCCCCGACGTAACAGCCCATTGACAGTGGTGCATTTACGCAGCTCGCGCCTCCAATGCGCAGCTACCTACCTCACCTCCCCAAATCATCGGCGGACGAAACTGTGGCAGCTACAACCACTGTACGACAAGTACACGGTTTCTTACAGTTGAAGATGATGATGATGACTCTGCTAAATAAGCTGACTGGTTGTTTGTTCTCGAGCTTGACAAACACTTTGTCACCAGTCGTGGAAATTTAGTGAACGACCCACTCAGCCGCCGACTCATGATACCTCCTCGACTATTGACGATATTGCGATATTGACGATATTTGCAATTTAACTGTCAAGCTCGACGAACAAACTAAAAACCAGGCAGCGCACCCGGGCTGCCTTTGTTTCGCAACTGCCAGGTCAACAGGCTTTCTCCCCTCAAACCTTATGTTTTAAGGTTCACGTTTCATTGTGTCTCCAAAACACGCGTACAACAATCAAGCTTAGTCATGTACCCCATAAATTTCAGAAGGAATTCGGCTTTTTCACGTTTTATTCTCCAGGTGCTTGATGATCCTAGGGTAATTGTGACATGGGCCGTGGACTCAGCCAGAAGGCTGAACGCACCTTGCTTGACTTCGTGCTCTCGAACTGTCTAGCTCAGCAAAATCATTTAGCCCTAACGCTTTTTTGGTACCTAACTGCCGTGCAATCCGAGGGGGGCACGAGGGCCGAGATACTTTCAGGTTAACCAAGCTTACATAGGAATACTTGAGATCAACAGCACTCAACATGACGAACTGTTTGTGGTACCGCAGCTGATGAAATCTTGGCGTGATAAGCAGTGCATGTTCGTTTCCTTTGACTCTAGGTTGGATGCTGACGATATTTCGTTTTGTCGAGATCTGCTTGGGTTGACTTATCAAGCTTGCTGACGTCATTATCCATGCAGGTGCTATGAACGCCCAGGTGGGGTGGACTTAGTGCTGTGGAAGCATGCTATCATGGTCGATTAGGAGTCGATACTCCCGGGCAGGAAACCTAGATTAATCTCTGCACTTGTGCGCTGACTATCACGTATTTCTGTGTTCTGACTTGGACGCGCATACGTATGATCTGTCGACCACCAAGTACAAACCAGCTGTGGACCCAGTTGGTTAATGTTACCGTTAGCTGCCGGCAGAGCTGCGATTCAGGACTGCCGTTCCTTTTGGGTACACAACTTTATTTACAGCAATGAAGCATCATTGTCAACACTGATGTTACTGCCTCTGATGATGATGACGATGCAAGTTGATTCCGATGCTTCTTTGACACGTGGATGTCTGACAAGTCGCTTTCCCTTAGAGCTCTGCAAATCGATAAGCGTGTCAGTCCCTCCCCTTCAGGGAATTGCGATAGCACAGAAGTATCTCAGAGTTTTCAAACGCTCTGCGGTGAACCAACATATCGGTAATGAGCTAATGGATGGGGCACGACACCGCGTAAAAAGAACTAATCACAGCCGAATTCTTTGGTACGATCAAGTGACCACTAGATATTGTCATTATCATCGACACCAATACACCAGTTATAAATACGGGTACTTGACTGCCACACAACCATCCGAAGGAATGCCCAGTAAAGAGTGAAAAGAAGGGGAAAATGACCAAGAACAAGGTACCTACACTTAAGAATGGCAACAAGATACATGTATCCGAACATCGTATCGGAGTAGGAATTCATCAGTAGGATTGGTCCGACCTCCGTCGCGAACCTCTTTGAACATAAGCCCACCTTAAAACTACTGATAAACTTTATCTGAGCAGTCCGACCAGGAAATGTTGACATGCACGCCACTGGAGTTGCTTTTGTCTCCTGTTCTGTAGGATTTCTAACCACATGCTAAGTGAATCACGCGTACCCCAAACAGAAAGGCTAATCGCCTTCATTTCGCGTCGCCAAGTCACAACCTGTCCCATGCGAGCCTTTCGGCAACAAGAGCCCGGAGTTGAAAACAATGCTTTTTTGGCGGACGATAGTTGGACATGCGTAGTACATGTTTCAACCACTTTAACTTGATGATTTTCTTTTGCTACTCTATTGATTCTGATTCATCACTGAGTACTCGTGTACGCACTACGTCAGTGCGAACACGTCGGAGTCAGCTGACTCCTGTCATATTGTGAAGGCACCGATTACCAAACGCTTGAATCCACTCGGATAGTTGGGGCCAAGTTTCAGGCTGCTCTAGCAGTTGTCTTGTACGCACGATCCTTTAGCATCAGCGCTGTTCGTTTCTGACGCTATAAAAGAAGCAGATTCGCTACTGTTGCTCATGTCTTGGTAGGGCCTGAATCGACTTCTGTCATGGTCTATGCAGTCACCCGGTCAGAAAACTCGAGTTCTTCTCCATGAAGTTTCCAAGGTACAATACGCCTACAAAAACAAGGCTCACATCCGAAATTCTATCTAGAGTAGGCTGTGCGGACCGAATACCGTCAATTAAAAAACAGTTTTGTCCACATAGTCCAAGTTTATTAGTTTCTAGATGTAATTTCGATAGCAAGAGCCTCGATCCCTTGAAGTCTTCTTCCCATGGTGATATCCTTATGGAAGCGGACAAACGAACGGCACGGGGGCGACTGTTTACAGGTATCCACTTAAGCAAGAAAGACTGCGTAACCAGGTCGGGCAGCCGAAGAATCACTGAGGTTTTCTGTCAATAGAGTCTAGACAGCGAAGATGCCGCAAGCAGAATTACTGAGCTTGGATCTTTTATCCGGGTTCCAAAAATGCAGTTAACGTCTTAAAAAAGTATCGCGTGTGCGCGCAAGAGCAGCTTGTTGTGCAGTTTACTTAAGGGCTCGAACATTAAAGACAACACTTAAAACAGTAGAACCGGGTCTGGTTAATGGAACTGCAGCAGCAGAGATGAGCTTTGATGTGCAACTGATCACTTCTGTTGGCGTATGATTAGCGTGCCTACAGCTATGCTGTACGGAAGAGTGACCATCAAACGGGGCGGGAGACTTAGCTTATGTCACCACGCGGCGGTCGAATTGGTATGAAGATAAATTGGTTTGTACATTTGCTAGGCTACTGTCAGGTCTTCCAAATCTAGACAGAAGGGCGACCAGAGTTCCCAATGAAAGACTTGGCGCAAGAGGCTGACCTTGATATAATAATGGTTGGTTTAAGAATACCACAGTTGTCTAACGTTTAAGGAACAGGTTGCCACACAGGAGGGATGGAAGACTGTTTTTCAGACTGGCCAACCTGGTAAAAGAGACTGTGGATGCCGCATGGGTCGTATGGTTCATTGGCTTACTGGGATACGTAAACCGTAGCACGACGATAAATCCCACCCCGATTGCAACTGATTGTAGAAAATCCATACAGGCAGGTAACAAGTACAATCGCATATGTAGATTCTTCAAACGTCAAGTAATGAAGAGAAACCGAGAGCACTGGTGGATAGCAAAACTTCAGGAAATGGAAAGTGCTTTTGCATTCAGAAGCCGTTGTGGGCTGTGTAATGTAACTCAGTCGAACGGTCAGAGAAAGGTATCAACGAAAAGGTAAGTGAAAAAGATGACTCAACCACTCACTCGCCAAAATTCCGGCCGAAAATATAGGCCTAGCGCAATGAAGAGGACTTCATCCGACTGCATCTGATGGCAGTCGAATGAAACGTAGACCTCAATTATCCGTCCAATGCATGGAGTACCCATTTTAGAGCACAAAAGGGCGCATGAACAATTACCTCCTAGGTTGGGTGGACGAATCGGAAACCATTGTTGCGTTCCTGACCGACGAATAGCCCGATTGCTCGTAATGTCATGCTATTTTCTGGACACTAGCTAGGTCTACTGTTGGTCACATGTGCAACTACAGGCATGGTTCTCTGTATTTATTCAAAGGTGCAAATACGACCTCACTGCTGTTGAAGACTTGTTATAACGATAGATACTCGTGTGCAACTCAGAAACGGTTATGTGTATCCCTACTCTCCTGTCTGGGTATCGTGCACTGTGGGTTTACTCATTCGCTTTCGGTTGTCACAGCAAGTTGTCTGAAGCCACAGTCCATTCCCGATTTATCATCCTAACCGGGAAATCTCCCACAACGAAAGATTTCCTATTACCATGTTCTTCTTTGAGAAAGTGATACCAACCATTTTGCTCTAGATGCAACGATCCGCCGTCTAACCCATTCCTTGGTTTTCGTTGGCATCAACTCATCACTGCCCATTCACTCCTTGGTGGTTTGTTTATGTTAGCGGACTCGTGTTTATCAACGCGATAAACGACGGAGACCGACAGCTGTAAATTGACTCCAGGAATGCAGCCGTCTGATAATGTGGAGTAGTGGCTTGATTGTCTTATTTCATCCGCGTTCGTCTTTTGGCTACTCTCCAAAAAGGTATTCCTGCCTTGAACTCTGATATTCACAGAACGGTAGGAGAGCTCAACCTTAGGTTTGTTCACCTTCAGGTAACTCTTTAGTCGCCTGCTACGTTCTGCTCCCTGTTCGCAACGAATGTTCACTATAAGTTGGATTGTCTGCTACTGAGGAACATAGTTCCAGCTCGTGTATACACATGGGACAATGCGCGTTCTTACTTCATGAAGTACATAATGGTTGAGGCTCACCTAGGCAGAACGCTTTTGACTTGGTAGAATTCAAGCAATAGGACACATTTGACCGATTGCGTCCTATGCCGAAGAACTTCTATTCACTGACGCTACTTGTTACCTATACCCTGCAATGATAAGAAACGAAGCAAGATGCCAACAAACCATTTTGAATGGCAATTTTAACGAGTGCTTGCTATAACAGAGACGTTTTCCATTCCGAATGGATGAAACTCGGATAGTTTGGCAAATCCCCTCTAAGCATTAAACAGACCTTTCACATTGCGTGTAATTGATTGGCTACTGGAAAACGAAAACCCTCTTGAACGCAGTTTAACGCATTTTCGCCTGTTGCGGTCACACCTTGTGAATTTCGACTTCCGGACCAAGAACTTCGAGTTTCCTGAGAACCCGAATTCAAAGTTCTAGCTTTACTTTCCGAATAACCCGTATTCGAGACGGAATGTGGCGGTGTATGTGCCGTTGGGTGGCGGTCCATATCACGCACGTACTACACAGACATTGACATAGAAGAAGCCAAAATGGAACGTTTATGCTATTACTAATCCACGTTAGGAAATCGTAGACGTTCTAGGGCATGGGTTGAACTGCGAATGGCCACCACTAATAATGGGCTGGACCGGTCAGAAGCACCGACATAACATTAAAGACCCACCGCCTACGGCCACGTCAGCTGTCCGTCAACGAGCGTCGCATCGATCCAGCTAATGCATTTGATATCGTGTTCAGTATAACAAGCATCAGAGTTCTGTAATTTGCCAAGGCCACTCTATTCGCAAATGGAAATCGCATTTGTGTAAGCAGAAATAGCTGTGTTTTTTGGCACTACCTTGGCAAACTGTAGAGCAAGCATTTGACGTTGTAATTTTTCTCTTCAAGTTTATTTACTGTAGTACGCGTCTGACGAGATGCAGCGAAACAAATCAGGAATAAGCAAAAGTGATCGCTGTGGAGCAGCCGGTTCTGACTAGGATACGAAGAATATTTAATGTCCCGACGCGAACTAACATTCCAAAAACACCTGAGTTTCCGGATGGATGTCAGAAAATGCTGGCTATGGTTCACAGAAGTCGTTGCGCGATAGTGACATAAATAACGGCAATCGCGTCACCTGTTCAGACGCGACAATCCAGATGTCTGGCGTGCGCTCGAGTAGTGATATCACACTCGCCTCGCACGTCAGACGTCCGCAGTTGAAATCCCTACACGGCCAAGGAAGTGCACTGCTGATGAGCTCCAATAAGAGTGGAACTCGAGTTCAGTACTTTTTCCAACCCCCCCCCACCCCGCTTTGGAGTGAACTTACTAGAATAATTGCGCCAGGGCAGCGAGACGACTGTTCAAACGAGAGTTATGTGAATGTGAATTCTACAAATTCTGCAACCACTAACAACCATGGATAGCCTCAGAAAACTTTGGCTAGTAACTTGGATTCATTGTTTACCAAACTTCTCAAACGATGGCTTATCGGTCTGTTCCATGTTTTTCCCCCGTTTAATAAAAGTTCTTGGATGGCATCAACATTAGTTTATCTGGTCTGTGTATTTTACGCAGAGCATACGACAAGTAGACCAGAAAGATCTATTTATCTTCCACACACCAGTACAAATGTCCCCAAGACGTGTGCATTCGATTGGTCGTGATGTTGCCTAGCTTGAAAAGGGGATGCTGCGGTTATTGGGTGAGCGAAGGAAATTATTTATTTCTCTCAAACAGTCTTCTCCGCGAATTTTTCCTCATTTGTGATTACATCATTTTCAGGCGTATTCGAAGCTTTCTGCGGCGGTTTAAATACCTTGGTCAATCAAACTTTTGAAGATACCATGCTAACTATTCGCAACATGAACGCGGCACGTGTTGAGTTCGATGCCTACCGTAAGGAAGCAGAGTCCATACGACTAACGTCGAAGAAATCGAACCAAAGTGATGCTGTCATTCAGCGACGCTTGGACGAAGCCCTAACTCGATTCCAAATCTCGGAAGAAAATTTTTTAGATCTGAAGGCAGCAGTTGACGTGAAAATGCGTTTGCTGCATGAAAATCGCGTGAGTCCAACAGTCTTTCAAATGGTGTACGACCTAGTCACCCCTCTCAGAGCAATCCGGTAGTTTTGTTTTCGAATGGGAACACCCCTTCCCGTATCGCTGTTGGTTTTTTTATCTCAAGTAATCTTACTAACCCTTCAGCAGCAGATATCTGTATTGGCCTTGCGGGGGATCATCAGCACTGCATGCACTTGCGTTCAAATCGTAGAACGCCAGACCGTTTATCATTACTAATCCAGGTATTGGACCCATGCCAAGGCTACCGGGTTTGCACATAGTCTACTGTGTGAACTTCTTGTTGTCATGCCAGTGATGGTCGGTCCCTCTGCTGTTGAATGCATGCAAGCAACTATCTCCCACGCTACCTGTAGGGCTTTGGGGGCTTTTTGTTCGTCTAGTTTTTCCCTGGACAGTCCAGTTCACATGTACCCGACCGCCTGGAAAAAAAGTCAGGGTCAAATTCAGCCTACTATCACAATTGCCGTCAGGTGTTTTTTATCACGTCTTGGAGCGCCCATTCGTAAACAAGAGGTCAAGTGTGTCATTCGAAGCGGAATCCATGAAGTTGGCTGTACTGTGTCGCTGAGCGCACCAAAGATTAAAGTCAGGCAACTGCATTGTTCTTCTGAACTCTTTAGATTGTGTTTGTGTTCTCACCGAATAACGGTTCTGAGCCAACCAACTAAACACGGACAAGTAAGATTAATATTACTTAGGATTTCCTCATTTTCGGCGCAAAGCCATAACCTTAACTGCCGCACAGGAGACAAGTGAAGATTTAATGACTTTAGGGGTTATAGATTAGGTGCACTTCGCATCAAAGGAAAATACCAACGGTGAACAGAGCTCAGCCCTAAGTTGTCTCCAAACTGAGACGTCACATTACGAAATCACATTAGTTAGAAAAGTCACATTAGGTAACTATCCGGGTGCTGCTTTTCATTAAACAGGTTCCACCATATTAAGCCAATATGTAACGCATGGTCCTGACATGAGTGTTGTTAAAAAATCCCGAAACCATATTCACTTTAGTTGTGGGAGCATCTATCACCATGAACTGCTCACTCATGTGTTGCACATATCGTATCGTCAACTATCGAGTGACGTGGGTTGATTGCATCTTGCTTCGAAAGATTGAAGGTGATTGCCTTAGAGAACCAAATCGCTGAGCTTCTGAAGGTCTAGTCAGGCTTGCAGCTTTCTGAGGTGCCAAGTCAACGGTGAGCCCCTACTGAACGACCTGGTTTAGCCATTCAAATATGCTCTGCTTTGTTGACCCAACACTACTTATAGCGCTTCTGAAAACCCTTCAACAGCCCACCAATAATAAAATTATATACGGAGGATTCAACTGATATTCACTTGAGTTTCCCATTAACGCCAACGTGAATTAGGAACGAGCGAATAACTCCATTTACTCGGAGTTCGGTGTTCAAGCAGGAAAAATTGATTGATAGGAACTCAGGGACTACGCCTACCTTATGAGCCCCACGGAGGACGAAACGAGTCGAAGAGTTTCACACAACTTTATGCATTATGTTATGTCAATAGAAGTGCTTTGAATACCTGAATCTCGTTCCAGCCGAAACACGAGGTGGTATTTGTGCAACATATTCAATTGAGGAATATTATAAGCGAGAGATTCAGTTGAGTCTTCCAACACCAATTTAATTTGCATTTGAGCCTATAGCTTCACCTTTCCTTTATTCACCCCTGTAAACTGTTGACTACTAGCTCCCTGTTTGGTTACAGTGCAAATGGTTGTCGGCCTGGTTACTCTGATTCCTAACCAGGTACCTACTTAGGCACCATTTCGTGGTGTGCACTCCACAGCCAGCTAACTCTTCCTATTTTCCAGAGAGACCGCTGACGAACCATTTGAACGTCAGACCGCAGGAGCCACGATTCTTAACCATAGAGTAGGACCGCTCTTACTAGTTCCTCGTATATTCGTATATCTTCTGAAAATTTCCTTTCGGACGCTTTATATAACGCAGATTGGCCAGCCTCATTTGTGCCGTGATGTTTATCAGTAATTTTGTGGCTGAAATGCGTCATTTATTTTCGGAACAGGGTTAAAAAAAACTGCAGCGCCCTTTTAATAGTTGTCTGGCGTCTGTCTGGTATCCGACACCTTACTCTCCGTGTATCGAACCATGCTACAACTGTACCGTTTCTGATGCACTTTGCAACTCGAAAATTCTCATTTAGTTGCTTATCACACGAGTCGCATTTGAGAACTCAGCTACGTTTGTTGTCTGGGATCTGTCGACAAAACAACTGACTGTCGAGATGCTGTCTTTAGTATGCATCACCCATGGAGTCGATTACAAGTGAGACGAACTTGGCCCAATAGACCGAGGGCTTTACTTTTCACCATATTCACCGACTTGTAAAGGTGACTGCGACACGTTTGCTTTGTTGAATTACAGACAAACTAGGGCTCTCTTGTCCTTACGAATTTGTCGTGTCTCAACTGATCATCCTCTATGTTTAATTGTATCTTCACAGGTACGCGTGATGCAACACAATCTGTCGCTGCTAAACAATGCAACGAGTGCCTATTTTTCCGGGGACGTCGACAAACTGGATCTCACTTTGAGACAGTTCAATGTCAAAATCATGTCGCCACACACCGTAACTAGCCGATGGTCCAAAAAGCAACCCTCTCGATCTGATTCACTCGACCATCCATCCCAGCCAGTTTGTGCACCAAAGCCCCCTTCAAAAAATTCGAATTTATCGGGCATTTCGAATGGTTCACGCTCCACCCTGCACTAAATGAAACGCCCTGTTGTCTTTCGCGCTTCACTGTCAGACTAAATTATCTGTCTGGCTGTGTCCGAGCGTACCTCGTATGTTTCCCATCCATGGTCTGATTTTCTACCCGGTTTCTTTTTCCCTATCTGACAGTGTTATCAAGTTTTTTTTCTTGTTCTTCAGGTTTCAATTTTTTTCCTGTTCGAAATTGTTCATAATTTCAACGGTTCCGCGTAAATACACAATGGGACTAAGTGGCTAGTGTTTTTTTTTCAGACAGTGGTTTCTGGGCCCTCATTAGAAAAATGGGTACGCATATTTTGTCACGCACCGTTCCTTGAACATTGCGATATAGCAAGCTTCCAGTTTGCGGATTTCAGTACCACATTTTCGGCGAGCACCTTGAAGCTACTTATTGCTTAATCATGCTTCAGGAAGTGCAGTGGCTGAGCATGCCCATTGCGATTCACAAAAAGGGCATTGCACATTCTGGAGAATTTCAAGTAACACCGTTATTCCGTTTGGTCTCGCAAAAATGTGAGGAAGTTAGCGTAATAATTCTAAAGGCCCGAATCACGTTCGCTTGGTCACGTACGTCACTTGTTGTGCCAAAAAGATATATCACCAGGTCTGAAGGATCGGATGTTGTGTTGTTCTACTGTTGCAAGACTCGGCCGCTGCTCGTATCGGATGGCACCAACGAGTTTGTAACGAGTTACTTAGGAAGCGGATGTCTGATTGTGCAACAGGTGCTTCGGTTGCGTCAGGCATCCAGCGTCACCGGCTGTAATGACTCGACCGTGTTTTATGCATGCCGAATCATCATCAACCGAAACAAGCGTTGTTCACCATGCCTGTTTAAGAATGCTGCCAATTGCTAGGTGTGAATTAGGAAAAGAATATGAAGGGGATTACGATGAGTTTGGGTGAGCTTAGTGCGGTTCTTCAATATACCCAACTGATGAACTGTAATAGTCAGCTTATGTGGGAAAAGACTGAACACTTTAAACCCCCAGTGTGCACAGACAGTGGCCTTCACCGCTTATGAGGCCTACTCGTGACATGCACATGGCTAGTGACGGTCAGTCAGTAACTTGATTTGCGCCCCAATAGGCACAATGTCATCTCTAGCAATATTGTGAACCAAATACTCCGGAACTGGCTGGTCATTTTCATCCCACCTACACGAACTACCGATACTATACAAGATAAAGCAACAGAACACAACACGTTACAATCCAGTATGTTATAATAACATACAAACATGGTGAAAGCACAATGCAGATGAGAAAGCGAGACGGACGGGGCTTTGAATGGGGAACCATACAAGGCTCCCACAGGTTGAGGCGGTCGTCTCCGGATGATTGCAAGAGTCGAACTGTCATAGGTTTCTGATACCGATACCAAGCCATCTGCAACCGTTGTCATTCAGGAGCTTTAGTTTGTCTGCACAACCATGTCATCTTTTGAGTGTACTTCGATGACACGTCCACCTCTCAGAACGGCCATCAAAACACCCCTTCGTACATTTCGCATGCCACTATACCCCGCTGAGCTTGTACCGAACGGGAGTGTAGCAGTTGTCCATTGATATACTGCGAAACAAGCTGCTCGTAGGTACGGCTGAATTTATGAGCGGAAGCGTTTTCTTGCCAGAATAGCACTCATGACTGCTGAAGATACATAACGACTACAGGCGCTGTTCAACTATACGAGTCGGAGCTTCGGTTGGTATCTAATACGGCTAAATCGTTCAGTTCACTGATGGCTATCGCTTGTCAATTTGTTTACCAACATTACTGCTCTATTCCTTAGGTGTATCTCGGGACACCCTTCTTCCCCTATGCATCAAAACGAAATGGAGACAGCTATTGAGAGCTGTTCGCATTTTACTGGGTAGTCAGTTTCATGCAAAAGAGCAGGCTTTTATGGAGCGATGGTGAGCCTCACATTTTGCACAAAGGTGGGCATTTGCAAACCGAATAGAATGAGCTGATCGCTATGGAATGTGTTGAGAAGCCGGTTGAGCTAATCACCGTCCTGTTCTGCCCAATGGATATCAGTGCAGCTGCAGGTGAGCTGTTAAGTGACGTTACCCTAAACCTGATATTTTTTATTTATTTATTTATTTATTATTTCTGATATCAGATATGGACTGATATACAAGATGATGAAAGCTTTCACTGCGCACTCTGGACGCTGAGCGCTGGGATTATCGATTTCGTACTTTGCACCAAGACTGAGAATAACAAATACACTCATTTGCATATCGAGTTGGTTTTCACGGGAGACTCACCTGAAACCCAGCTGAATCTCTCGTTTATGATATTCTTCAACTATATATGCTGCATAAAGACTGCGTCATGTTTAAGTTGAGAATGGGTTTCCCGGAGTTATGTGAAACTCTTCAAAACCTACAATATCTCTGTCAACTGGGCATGATCGGCGATCGCACGTTCTGAATCATGATTTAGCAGTTTGTAGGTCCAAGGCACAGAGCAATATATGACTTGATTTTGTTTAGTTCACTAAGTGGTGCTTGTGTCTTCTGGTTATCGTCAAAGATTGATAAGTGTCGTGTGCTCACTCCAGTTTTTTCAATTTTTTGACCAGCAATGACTTGAGTACCGGTGTGTTTGACAATCTTGTAGAGCTTGACCCATTAGTTTATTGATGACGGATCGATTAGAAGGGGCCCGCTTGCCAATCACGACTTTTTAACTGGAAGCTTTAAGGAAGTCCTACTGCATTTCTGCGCTCCTTTAACGATGAGAATAAAGGAATTTAAATGTGTTCACGAACTTATGTGGATTCAGCTGTTGAGCAAGCCGCGTTGGAAGTTTCGCGTGCCACCCTAAGGCGAAGAAGAATCAGGGACGCTAAGAGCTTTGTTGCAATCGGTGTCAGACTTACATATATGTGGTTATTCTATTCACCTTGCCTACCCTACTTGAAAATGGGCACTAGTATCGACTGTTTCCAGTTACCTGTGGTGGTCTCCCTCTCAGACGGACGCAAGTGAGTTATACGGACACTGAATGAAGATCTTACAGCCGTCCTTGAATGAAACAGATGAGAAGTTGTCGCTTGAGTAAGGACGTGCCCTCATATTTCTGATGCTCAAGTGAGTTCCATATTCACAATTCATGTTGTTGTTATAGGGTGATAGCCCGAGTGGGATGAAGCAGGTGACCGACTGAAGTGTTATTCGAAATAGTCTACTCAGTGTTCCAAGCGTACTTCTTTGATGGGTATCAGAGAGCCACTGTGGTCCTTGGTGTTTTCACTGACAAGAGGCTTTCGAATGTCTGTTGTAACAATCGAGTGGAAAGACCTGCAGAAATTTCCTCCTTTTTCACTCATTCCATTTCTTCAATGCTCTGGGTCAACTGGGCTACTCGTGGTGCGCCTACACTCAGTTTTAAACGGCGCTGAATGATGTGTAGAGTAGGGTTCTGTCTCCTGGCCTCCACCAAGCCCTAGAATTATCAGCCATCCAGTGCTGGAAGCAGAGTGGTTGGTTTGTACCACAGTTAGAAGATTTGACATCGAGCGCATCCTTGAATACTCTCCCTGGGAATTGTAATAAGCAGTTATGCGTTAGAGAAATCGCCTGTGATTGTTTTATTTGACTTTTGGATAACTGAACTTTTCAATGTCCGAACAAGAATTTTTGTATTTTGTGTGGACTTGAAAAGTGCAGCTACATCATTGAAGCCCAAGTAGATATTGCAGAGTAGACGGTGAGTGATCAACCCCCGATGTCAATAACTGCAAAAACATGGTCTGTGGTCAGCACACATCTGCAACAGACGCATCTTTTTGTCCATGCATCTCATGTTCAATCAAAAACAACCACCCGATCGGACTGCGGCCGTGGTAAGCTTTTGGGCCTGTCCGCCCATTGCACCAGCTCTCCTTTGTGAGAGATCACCTGGAGCCTCATGGAAACCATTCTTGGAAGATCCAGAGCTACCTTAAATAGTTACGATAAAAAGAGTGGTGACCCTCTTCCTTGAGGTTCTTGTTCCAAACATTGTCAGACGAAGCGCGTGGAAATGACCTTCAACAGGTACGCACTGGGGATGCTTCTGCTCAATGACTGAACAAGTCCGTGCCCGACCTATCGAGCCTCTGCGTCGCCAGAGTTGTGCAGCTAGAACTGAAAGGATGATGACGGGGTACTGAGTTTTGTTTCTGTGTCAGGCTGTTACTACAGACAGCCTCACAGAAGTTGTCTTCAAGACTGATACAGGATGAATAAAACTCAGTCCTAGTGCTGCGGAAAAGTATTGAAATGTGGATGGGAGAAGAAATGCGTGAATCAGAAGGGAAACGTCAGCAGTGGCATGTTTCCGTTTACTACCCTAGCTCTATGGAGCAAGTAAGGCGACCCGATTGATGGCGGCACGTGACGGCCGATGTGGCGTCACAGTATTTTTAGTTGTGCAGTTTGCACGAGTTGGGATGCTGTCGGAAGCTCAGACCTGGAGCGGATGGCGTTTAGATCACGCAACCAAAGCCTTTGACCCAAAAGCCTTACCGAAAAGCAGTACGATGGTGCCGGTATGCCACCATAGGCATACAAGTTTTTAGGTCACCATACATGTACGACTTCACGATCAAGCACGTGCCAGGGAAGGAGAACCACTTGGCTGATTGGCTGTCACGACCAGAGGCTGAAGATGAGGTCCCCAGGATCATGATTGGGGCCAATAGCTTCGTCGTCGAACTGGATCCCGGAAGATTGGTGCAACTCCAACGGCAAGACCCTGTGTTACGGAAGGTTGCAGCCGCTTTGTTGGATGGAAGGAGCATTGAGAGAGTCACTTTGATCGGCTGAGTCTGAATGAAGCTGGCATAATTTCCTGGAACGCCACTGATTTGGGTGTTGTGCTGCCCGTGATACCTCGCGTCTTGAGACGGAAGCTTATCGTCGAATGCCATGAGATGGCACACACAGGGTGCACCAAGACGTGCGACTTACTTCGGCAGAGGGCCTACTGGCCCGGGATGAGAAGTGAGGTGATGGATTATGTGGTGTCCTGTAAGCGGTGCCAACTGATGAAAGGGGACACGACAGGGGCAACCCATCCCATGGAACCTATTCCTGTCTCAGAAATCGGCGAGTTATGGTCCGTTGACGTCATGGGCCCCTTTCCGGTGACAACTAGCGGGAATCAATATATCGTGATAATGACAGAACACTTGTCGCAGTGGATCGAGGCGGCAGCCGATCCATGATCCAACCCCTAACCTGGAAGACCAAGAGACTGCATTCTTCCGGTCCTCATCTACTGACCCATCTAATAGGAAAAGCGTTGCGTCAACATGAAACCTCGTAGTATAGCCCAATGGGTCATAGAGGTACTATGGCATCACGATAAGGTCTAGTCTCTTTACGGTGACCTCGAGTGGAATTCACGAAAAATTTACTATATGGCCATCCAATTTATAATTGGGCAATCCGTACAGCTACGTAGAGTGGATGTCTATCCCAAGCCCAGCCACAGCTGGTTCCGTAATACCAGTTCACTCCTACAACGTCACCCGGTCTTCTACTAAGTGTGACCTAAGATCTTAATGCAACCAACTGCATCAACAGGTAACGGAAGGTCGTCAGCTGTTCAGTAACTTGTTTAATCTTCAGGGATCGGGTAAACTCTAGGACCTACGATACAACCAACAAAGCCTTGTGATGCCGCAACCAATCTACTCCGCTCCAAACAACTTGTGCTGCAAGATCCAAGATGCTATCCTCATTGGTTTTCACTTGCCCAATTGCAGCTAAGAGAAGGATGAACAAATCTAGTCAGCTTGTTGGTATGTTTCTTTAGAGCAACCAAAGAATCCATCTAATAATCCACTGTCTGTTTCACTTCAGGGTTGTTTTGCTATTGTTGATAATCCGTGTTTGTACAGTTCACCTTGACTGCAAAGAATGTAAACGTAACAACCGAAAACCTCTAGCCCGCCAAAAAAGTATGCAGTCAAATTAATTGCAGTTGTACGGGAGCGTGTTTTCAACTGATAATTCAAAATGCAACCCTACTGATTGTCCACATTAGGATTCTCCTCTGATGCGTTAAGCAAACCTGAGCTGGGTACGACTGTGCGAAAACACGCTACCGCTGTCATCATCATCATCATCATCATCATCATCATCATCATCATCATCATCATCATCATCATCATCATCATCATCATCATCATCATCATCATCATCATCATCATCATCATCATCATCATCATCGACAGCATGACATCAGTGTTCAACACCGATGCTTCGCTGCCGTACAACCATGATTTATTTGAAAGCCTTATTGTAAAGAAAAGAATAAAGGTGGATGGGGAAGGGACTTAGTGCTAGCTTACTACAATCATTCCGAGGTGCCTACACCTCCAAACACTCATTCAGGCAATCTGGATAGAAACTGACAACAAGATCGCCACTGACATCGGTTGGCAGCCATATCTTGCAGCGTCTCCAACCAGGCGCAGTGGGGATCACGCGGTCCCCATCCTGGAAGGCGAGTAGCACCGACAGCACCCAAGCGTTTCGTAATTTCTTTCATACCCTTCTGCCAGGTCAAGGGTTGGCCACCTCTGCTTACGCCACTCTGAATTGGGCATGGAAAACAGCACTCTCTTCGGCAAACGATGGTTAGGCATGACACATATCCCAACCAACGCAGCTTCTGGTGCTGGACACATTCTTCAATGGAAGTACCCGTTGCACAACCGAAAACTCGCTTTCTAATTGCCTCGTTACGGATTCGCCGACACCAACCCACACGAGCTATGGTTCTGAGACAACGATTGTCGAACACCTGAAGACGTCTCAGTTCCGCTGCTCGAACAGGCCAAGTCTCACAGCCATACAACAAAACAGCCCGCACTGTAGCTTGATACACACGTCCCTTGAGATTCAGGGACACACCACTTTGACGCCATAGGTGTCTCAAATTAGCAAACGCGACCCGAGCCTTGCAGATTCGTGCATTTACCTCATCTGTCACACTACAATCAGAACTAAACAACTTCCAAGATATGTAAAACGCTCCACAACTTCCAGTACCTCTCCTGGATTGTCAGTGGCGCGTTCAGTGACTGCATGTCCAGGAGCATGACCTTACACTTTTTGGGTGCAAAGTGCATACCAAAGGACGGGATGACTTTGGTCAGTTCATCAAAAACACCTGCGCCTTCTCCTCTTCGAAGATGAGAACGATGTCGTCTGCATATTCCAGATCGACAAGGTTTTCTCACAGGCTATTTGAACACCAGGGTTTTGGAGACCCTCCAGCGTTCGTCTCATTATCTCATCGATCACGAAGTTAAAAGGATGGGGAGAGTGGGCATCCCTGACGGACACCGCTTTGTGTACGGAAGCTTTTGGAGAGCTCTTCATACTCACACGTCCAGAAGTCTGAGAATACAAGAACGTATTATGTTCACAAACTTCCGGGGCATTTTGGGCAAGCGTGTCAAGCAGAACAGACCGGTCAACCGAGTCAAATGCGCCTTGGAAATCCAGGAACACTAGAATTGTGGGTCGCTTATACGTATGGCGTTGTTCTAGCACCTGACAAAGTGTGAAGATTTGGTCAACGCAACCCTACCAGGCCGGAATCCCGCTTGCTGCTCTCGAGCAGTGTCTCACGAGCCACCGTAAGCCGACGAAGCACAAGTGACATCAACAGTCTCGTTACGACCGGGGTCAAGCTGATCCCCCTGTGGTTGCCACACTCACCACGAGCCCCTTTTTTGAAAATGGGCACTATCACCTACTCTCCCCAGTTGTCTGGGACAGACTCCTTTTCGCAAACGCAAGCAAACAGATCAGACAAACGTTGACTGAGGACTGAGGACGCTACTGCTGACGTTCCTCTTCGTACACTTCCACGTATTCCTTCTTCTAAACTAGCCCACTCCGATTTAAATATTCTCTCTGCAGGTCCCATCACCAGAATTGACCGCTTTGTTTGCCTTGCATCACGCTCATCTGCAGCTCCTGTGCGTCGGGCTTCAGTACCAACCCTAAACACTTCGGAATACAATTTAAAGGTAATCCGTAACCATATTGTGTTTACTGGTTAGTTGAATAGTGCTAGCAGTATTATTCAACCATTGTCCCCACAAGTCCTGTGGCAAGGTGTAAACTTTTTCCGAAATAGGTGTCCATCATTAACTGGACTTGAAACTAATCGCACTAAATCATTTGCAAGTTAATTTCACTTTAATGCAGGGATATTTCCCATTCGAGTAAGCTGAATGCGTTCGACCGTTGAATGTGGACGACTGTAGATAACTTAAACCTCATCTAACCATGAAGTGTCTGAAATAGGGGATTTTTCGGTCATCTGGAACCAAGAACACCTCAAAGCTATCGAACAATTACAAGGCCTGTGAAGACAGATCTTGTGTTTAGTGTTTAACCTTTGATGTGATGTTAGGTCTTTAGTGGGCCATTTAAATGAAATTAGTATCGACTTCAGATCCTTATTTACGGACCTATTGAGTGCGGCCAAAGCATCCGTTCCAATGAGCGCAAATTCTCGGAGATTTAAGGCAGCAGCAGCGTGGTTTATTTTTTGTGAACACTTACATCCTAGCATTGCTTCCTCGAGGCATCAGTCTTCGCTTATCGTGACTGATCGATTGGTTATTGCGAATGATTCAACCTTAGTATGAACGTTTTTCCATACTCTTCATGAGTGCGCATAGTATAGTTGAAATCGATGCACTGTTCGTTAGCCTTGTAGGCAAGTGGACCATGCCCTGAAAAGTAGCTTGGATAAGTGCTCTAAACTGCACTATGAACAATCAGTCCGCAGTCGAGATGGATATGCGTTCATGGGTACTGTGTTTGCTTCCGAGTTCACCTATCGACCGAGCTCGGCTGCGTTCGACATAAGGAGGATTTAAAAAATTGCAGGAGCTTGATTAGACCCCATATGCAAGGAAAGGATGCACATCTGAGGAAAATAAACTTTCATAACTTTAATGCAACAGGTATTCCTCCGGTGAGTGAGCCAACCAACTTTGTGTTCACACAGTGCAAATAGTTTTTTGGCAACTGATAAATTAGCAACCAATATCCACCTCGTTCAGGGTCACCTGTTCACTCATGTTGTTTAGGAGGAAGCAGTTCAGCTTCAACTTTAAGGTCATGACTCTCAGAAATCTCACTCTGGCAACAAAATTCCCCCAAACCTTTTCATGACACGCTTTCTGTGAGATCCGATTGAGGTGCATCACAGCGACCAATAGCACTGCATTTCTTTAGTGAGTTCGCAAACTCTTCACCTATTTGCTCCTTCCACGGAAAAGATCGACAACCGGTTTCGTTTTAACAGAGGCTCGCCTTCCACGGAAAAGATCGACAACCGGTTTCATTTTACCTGAGGCTCGAAGGTTTTGATCGCCGTAGATAACTTTTGGAAAATGAGTAAAATACTCTGCTTTTTTACCTGATTGCACATGACAACTTTTTCACGCCAATGGGAGATGATATCGTGAAGGCTCGTGTCAGGAAGGTCAGATTACTGAAACTAATCCAAGAATGCCCGAAACCTACTGCCTCAAACTCCACCAAAATCGAAGTAGGGAAGCTATCAAGCATCCGAGACAAAAAAGCCAGCTGCCGATTGGATGCTAAGCAGTGAATCGGCTCAGCAACTGCCGACGAGTGTTCGGAAGTCATGGAAGTAACGCCAACTAATCACCCAAAGCTAATCGAGTAGCCTGGACTCAAGATTAGAAGTGCATTTTAAATAACTCGATACTCCTTGTAATATTTCACTCGCTTGTTCGCAATAAAGCTATTGTGTTCTCTGTTGGTGAGTTTTTTCCCGACACTTAGATACCGGAGCGATGATTGCAGTCACTTACAACAGCTCAAGCAAGGGGAAACGCATCTTACAGAAGTCCGATGTGACTGTACTGCGCCGACTAATGATTTCCTTCTTTTGTGAAGTACATGTGGCAGCTGACAATCTGCATTATACAGCCGCGTGACCACACCAGCCCCTAGAATGACGATCGGAACACTTGTGTAGGTTGTTCAATTAAGTCTCTCCGCCTGGTCTTGAGACACAGAAGTACATAGTAAAAAAACAGTAAAATTTGAGGGACAGCTGATTGTGTGACTATCATACATGAGCACAGGAAAGGCGTATTTGAACTAGCATGACTACGGTCCTTCAGATAGTCAGCACTTAAGTCTTTGTGGTGTGGGTTTACTAATCTTGTGTCACAACTGACCATTGGTTTTAACCCTGTTACTTAAGATTTGATCGGTTAGAAAAATTCTCATGAATATCCGAATAATGATAAGAGAAAAAAACGGTTTGTCGGAGATGGTGCCATTTTGAGCACCCGTGAACCGCAGTACATGTCACAAATAACTAATCAATATTAGAAATCCAGAATCTACCTCAAGGACAAACAGTGTACCACCAGGTCAGGTGGAACAAGGCGGAGGTAAATTCTGACTCAGTCCTTATTGTGAGCACAGTTCTGACCTAAATTGTGTACTCAACAAGGCCTCAAAATAGGTCAACAAACGGTGTCTCGAACTTGTTACAACGATTATGATAAAGGAGGACAGACTTAATTAAGCGGCCTGTTTAAATGCCCCGGTCGTCATTCAGTAACCTGGTGTGGTCGTGCGGCTATTTTATTGTTACAATGAGGATTGGTAGAACTGCTTTAACGACGACACAGCAGAGCACGTATCCAGCTCACAGTACCGACGTTTGGGTATTACTCAGCCACAGTGAAATACTGTAGGTCGACTGATGTGGTTTGGTTTCTGGCCCCACTGACTGCCTCACTCTTGTGCGAGGAGTTTCCTGTGCGTACAACGCCTGGAAAAAAAACATTCGAGCCTGATCGCAGTGGTTCGTTTTTGTGGTGACAACCAATCCCGTAACATTGCAATTGGCTTTTCTGTTCTTGAAATGGTATTTCGTAACCTTGGAGCTATAATTCTTCTAGCTGTATTTGAAATGCTATAGTTAGTTTTGTTACAAACAACGAAGGCACAACCCCACATCATATCCAGTACATGCCTTAAGGCTACCTTGTCCTGCATATTTTAATCTCTGTTGATGGGTCAATGCTATTCCGTGCATATCTCCTTTGGATACTCTGGGTTTTGAAGACTCGCCCCCTTATAAAGTTGGTGCCATGATGGTTGACCGTCCTGGCAGCCGATGCGTGAAAAAAGTCGAATTTCGTGGATGCATGTGCTCTTCGTGCTTTGATCCAGCCGAAAAGTGAGAACTACTCATAAAACAGCGCATAAACGCAAACCACGTTTGAAAGAGCCAATTGTTCAGGTGAGGACGGACAACTAAATATTCGACCAAGAGCCACGCTGTAGGTGACGCAAGATGCCGTGTGCGCCGATATCGGTATCACAGGTGTATGGTGCTTTATTCAATGTATGCACGATTTGGTTTTCAAGAGAGATAGAATGCTGGTTTTCGGCGAAAATTTTCAATTCTTCCCTTATCACTTATGAGGAATAATACTGCAATTTCTGTTATATTGGGACGAGGCAACCTGTGCATAACGCACACTAGCAGTTCCGTCGGCCGTCAACATTGCAACCTACAGGGTGCACCTATGGTTCACCATTTTGCTCATACAATTTGATTTACTTTTATACAGTAACCACACTCGTTTAACTACCGATACGCCTTTTTGAGTGCCCATGAATACGTTTATCTTCTGTAGGGCGAGATGGCCTAGTGGTTAGAGTGCGAATTTACTGACTGGAATGTCCGTGGTTCGAACCCGACCTCTGCCCCCCCACTTCCCCTGTCTAGGCTTGGGCAACCTGGCGGTATCCCAGCCCTCGTGCTTCCTTCTGGTGGCATGGCAGTTAGGCACCGAAAGGGTGCTACAGCTGAGCAATTTTTTATCGCCTGCATACTGTAGCCTTTGAGGTTTGAGTTCAAACGAATGGCTTTACTGTTTGTAATTTCATTGTCATCTCATAAGTATTTCTAGCCTGTTTCTGTTTTCAGATCACCTCCAACCCCACTGTTTGTAGTTCATAGCTATACTTTCTTAAAATTACGCTTTTAAAGGTAGTTTAGTTTGTGTCATTCTCAGGAAGACAGTACATACTGAAACACAGTGCAGCCCGTTAGCAAACTATCATCCAGTGGTTTTATACGGTTCCGGTAAATTCCGTCGAACCTCTTCTAAATTGTCGTGGATAAACAAATATCTGTTTATCTTTGAAATGGATTTCCAGGCTAATTTGATGACCTTGTGGTGACAAAATTCCGCTTCAACTATGACTAAATATCAGGCTGGAGGCTGACCATTTAGGTGGTTCATTGAGTAAATATGTGAATGCCCAAAAGCGTAGGTTCATTTCGCGACTCCAGCTTGTCTCTTACGACGATTGTCACACTAACTGGAACCCCCGTAAACGTGCATTAATAAAACAGAACAGGCGGTAATAATTAGGGCTACTTCGACACGGCTCGCTATTGGTGTTCCCATGACGCAAACTTCTCTACTAGCAAAGACCGAAGTATGAAATCCAAAAAGAGCTTTGTTGTAATCTGATACAAGGTAAGCAATCTTCAAGTTTGTCGTCGGGCCAGTCAGTGCCTCATTCAAATTATTTCTATCTGCATGGCTGGCTATCCCTGGAGTCTAGTTGAAAGGACCCAAACCTAAATAGAACCTACAATTGTCCAACCAAAAGTGACCTCTCTTGAGGAGGGTCTCTTCTGAGAATGTCACAGCTGCATCTGGGATGAAGCAGACAAACCACTTGAACTTCGGATATCCGATCCAAAACATCACCCGAAAAACTCATATTAACCTATACTACTCTTCAGATCATGCCATGATGTTTTCTCCCTGTGAAATTTCGTTCAGTACTTTGGTATTCAAAAGATTACTTCCACAATTTTCACAACGTACTATCTCATGGTGATATACACTTTCTAGACTAGAGCGACAACTCCTGCTAATGAGCACTTTTGATTGGACACTTGCACCTCATTTCACCGGTTAGGTCCATAAACAAAAAGGTGAACCACTCCTGGGTGCCCTCCACAGATGATCTCTACAGAGAAACTCAACTGTATTTTCGACAGTATATTCCAAAGAGACAGAAAACATTTATAAGGGGTGCTTACAGACCATTAAAGTCAGTTTGCCGTCAAATCAGTTCCCTCTCCTCATCCTGCTTCCTCCTAGTTAAGCTGTGACAAGGAACTTTCAAAACTTGTCACAAAAACATAGCTGTTTGACAAATTCGCATCGATTTCCATTTTCTTCGCGCCATGCTCAGATGGCTCCGGTTCCGTACTGTGTGAACAAAAAATGTCATCATGGCTTCCGTTTGATCCACAAAAATGACGATCCTGTTTAGTAACCGTTAGCTCTGTGATGAATTCGAAAACGTGATAGTCACAGATTCACTTGCGAAAGTCTTGCGCTCAGTCATGATTCGCGCACAATGATTAGAGATGTTTCTAATCTAAACAGAAAAATTTCTTGTGTCAGTTGAATGGTTGCATACTGATCGTAATTGCTAGTAATTAAGGGAGAATCATTGTTGCCCACAAATACATCATGTTGAGCAACAGGCAGACTTCTAATATAGTTGATCCGAATTAAAATACTGCTGAACAACTTTCCAGGGGACTTTTCTCAATGGGACCTGAAATTCAATGCGAAGCGAGATAAAACCTCTTACGGACTCACCTCCTATAGGTTGAGGAGATCGGAAATGAGTATCAGACTTGTCCATAAAGTGAATCGAGTTCCCGTCACTATAATCACACGAAGAGGAGGTAAACGTGTGTTTGAAGTTACGTCAGTGTAGTTAGATAGTGTGGAAGCTACCCAAAGGCCACAAATTCCCTTATAATTTATGTAAACTGGTCACCGTTTATTGACCCGAAGAGGATGTTTGTGAAGTTTTTAACACGCAAACTAGGGTCAGGCATCAGCTCTCACTCAGACCTGGGTATGGAGAGACCTCTGAAGCAGTAAATGTAGCTCAGCGTTCAATCTAGTGCAGTATTTCCACCCTTTACTCTGAGGTTCTCTTCTGGAGGTCAATAAAGTGGTTCCTCTAATCGAGTGCTTTCTCATGAGGGGGGTTCGCCGTGTTAGTTTGACCACTTCAGCTATTCATCCGGCCTGTTCTTCTATAAGCATTGGTGCTCACGCACCACTAATTGCACGTCCAGTTAACTGAGCTGGTTATATAGGCCTATATTTCTTCAGATAAACTATCCGCATAGTTGCACACTACAGGTTTTCCCCTTCCTAGGGCTCATCAGGTAGATGTAGTCTGCGAGTTTTCATCAACGTTCTATTTCACTTGAACTCCGCCATTTTCGGAATATTTTAAACGAGAGATTTAGCTGGATTTTCCATTAACACCAGCGTAATTGGAAGATGAGTGTATTTCGCCATGAATGATCTTTGTGTCGGGGTAGGGGAGGGTATTTCCTCAGTCAGTGGATGCTGAGATTCCTAGAATCTACAGTTCCATAAAGGAACTAAACAATGTATGTTTGCTTATGGATCTCAAGCCAGGGAGTAAAATTCTTTAATTCTCAGTCCTAAACTACGTCACTGCAGATGATATGATCACCGAAGCCTATACGAAAGAGGCCAAGGATTATTCATCTATGTACCACCCGGCATATAAGCTGTGGGAGCGGCATGTCAGATCGTCAAATGTGGAAATGCACCACCTATAGATCCTTTGCGACAGTAAGGAGGAATGAGGTACGCGTGTTGCTGTATCATCAGTAGTGAATGATAAAACTTGTCATTCCTAGGGTTGGACAACAACTGACTAAAAGTCTTTAATATTTTGCTTTGTAAAGAGTTTAATTACCATTTTCCTGAAGAAGCACTAATCATGAGGCTACTGAAGCCTCTTCGAAAAAAACTAGTTTTCAAACGCGTGTATTTCGTGTATTTTAACTACCTTCTTGTGGGAAATAATCTTTCGTAGCAAATACGATAGTCACCTTGAACGCATTCACCCAAGAGGTTTTATTTAGAGAGCATTTTCACTTGGGAATCAAGAGTCACCCTCTTCTGCAGGTGGTCTATCTCTCGAAGGCAGCTGTACGAAATGTGTCCTTTCAGAGTGTCGGGTTTTCAAAATGAAGTACTCTTGCTAGACCTTTTCAAATGGCTTACGAAGAAACCACAATCAAATTGTCCTAATTCTAAAGGGGGCCCGCCGGGAACTGCACGACGTTGACCCCATTCGATGCTTGTTCACCTTTATCTATAATCCAACCGTTTGAAAAACTCACAAAGCATCAAACACACCTAGTTTCATCTGAAAGGTAACTATTATGGAGGCACAAATGTAATAGCTGTGTGTCCTACGGACGAAAATCATTTTGTGACACCTTCAATTGCTGAGAGAAAAAGCTTATGTATTCATGCCACTGTTCATGAGTCTGATCCGTAAAAAAATACATACAATCTCACTGTAGCTGAACTTCATGTGTGGAATTATCAGCCATGGTTAGAACAAACTTATCTGTACTGCGGAAGTCAGTGGCTACTTGGTGTCTTAATGTCGACAGGGGGTTGCTACTTGAGGGCACCTAGAGTGGTCTCTGCTGGGGAGTGAGGGCTGGTCTTTCAAAAGGAGCGAAATCTCACGGGATAGGAGTGACAAGGTCTTAATTGGAGGGTCCCTCTTAGGGAGCTCACTGTATTAACGGAATTACCTGAACAACTTTGTTTGCATATCGCGTCATTGCTGAATGTTTCAAATTACTCTCCAATGGTCTAAATATGGTTGCTGTTCAAAGTGATTCACCGAATTTACCAAAAACCCGCGCCTAATAGAATGCTACTCATACGTCAGAGATAAAGCTTATCTAGTTCCTCCTCGTTGACCTGAGCACGGTAGTTATCATATCCAATCTTCTGAGAGGTAGCCAACCGCTGGAAGAACGTAGGAGCTTTTCCTCTGTAGACTACGATAGCCTGCGATCGCAACGTTTAAACCACAAATCAGTTGTTTCACCTGCAGTGTTTCGCATCCCTGTTTCTACGGTATCTATCCAATATAGTACACAGTTAACATATAAGTAGAAATTCTTCCAAACATTCCGTAAAATATGTTTACATTTACACTCAGAGAGTAAACGTTTTCCCAATAACTTAACCCACTAAGCTTCCGTTGCTGGTTAGCTGGCAGTGAAAAACTCTTTGAGGGAGTATGTTGTTGCAAATCTTTCAGGTGACGCGCTGCACTTTTCCAGGATGTTTTAGGCTTCCAACTTATGATTGTGGGGAACTACTTTGTGCCAAACTTCTTCACTTGCTTTCTTTGCTCTGCCAAATGGACCACTGAATTTGATGTTCCAGCTTCTCGCCCTAAACCAATTTTTGGCCACTGCGTCGCTGAAATTTCTGGTTAAATTTGCCTCAATTCTGTAGAACCCGTTTGGGTCCAGATCAATAGCATACGTAGCAGCTACTGAGTTGTGAAGCAGATTGGTTAATTTTCGTGGTGATGTATGAAAGGAACTAAGCTTATTTCCCAAGTAACCAGACAACCAAGTAAACTTCTTACCTCGAATCTGTGTTCGGTCTAATCTTGGCCCACGCCCGATTTCATAAACCCGTGACTGTTAGGAGGACTGTGGATCTTGACTTATCAAAGGTTTTGGCCAGACCTCCAAAATTTAATTTCCCATCATCCATAAAACGGGTTCGGCAAAAATCTGATGTTAGTTTAATTTCATAGATATCACCGCAGTTTCCGTCGGTTCCAGTCTTTCGGTGATCGAGTCAGCACTGAATTTCAATGTACGCGATGTGCAGCGTCTCTTGTCTAATGACAATGTTTACAGGAGATAAATAAGACACCAGCTAAAATGTTCGACGCTTCGTTCTTTGAAAGGCATCTGCCTATCACAGGCGGCTTTACATTCTATCTTTAAGGACGGATTTACGCGGAAAATAAGGTCATGTAAAATTTAATCACATTGATTTGAGTTCTATACTGGTCTGTATTTGCTGTGTTCAGTTATTCACCACGTCCTGAATATGGGGCTGCAACACACGAAAATGAGTTCTGATCACATAGAATTTAGATTCGTAAAGTCACGTGATTCGACCCTTCATTAATAAGCGAAGGGGTTCTGCTGAAATATTTTTGTCCAGTGAGCCGTCACTCTTATGAATTTGGGTGACAAGTGGAATATATCTTGATGCACTATTTGATATCATCAACTTTCATCTTTTAGGTCACTGTATGCTACAAATCTAAGGGGTTATGTTGGAGGACTGAACTTACCTTGCACTCGTTCATCGAATCGGAATGATACTAGATAAAGAACTTTCGTAGAAAACCTTTGTTACAGTTAATTAGTTTACTCTTTCATTAGGGGTTCACAATGAACTCGTAGCTTCCAAATTTTTTTGGGATAAGATACGATCAGGTGTATCGGCTGACCGAATACGACTCCATTTCCAAATACTTTGGCAAGGTAAACAGATATTTACCTGCGAACTACCTGTGATCTAGAAACCGAAACGTACTGTGGGCCTCATCGAGAGTTCCTGCTGTTTTTCCGATCTTCGAATCACAAAATTCCTTCGGTCTGATCGTCACTCTGCTCTTAACAGCTGTAGCAGCATCATTTCGAATTGAATTTTAGCTAGTTATTTGTGTTATCCAGCCTCATATGAACATTTCAATCCAAAGGTTTACAGTGCCAACCCATGACAGCCATCACATCTACGTAGTGATCAACGTAGGCTTGATATACTCATCGTCTGCAATGTTGAAGAATGAAGAAAAGAATGAAGAAAACGAACGTGGTCTACAGAATTAAGTGCAACGACTGCGACAAACACTATGTTGGCCAAACTGGAGGAAAACCAGAATACACGAACACAAGCTTGCCAGCAGAAGGCATGACCCAATGTCACTTGTCTCAATCCAGGAAGACAGAGAAAGGCACAAGTTCAATTGGAACAACGTTCAAATACTTGCTCACGCAAGAACAAAACGGGAGCGAGAGTTTGCCGAGGCGTGGTACTCCACACAAAAGTCGATCAATAAACACATCGCCATTGACCCCGTCTATCAGCCGTTACGAGCAAAAGAACTACACGGTCACGGGACTCTGGGCCACATGGACAATCAAGAAACCTAACGACAACCAGCGGACTAATGGCTCCAAAGGAAGAAACCCACGAAAAACAAGGCCACTTAATCAACCAATCAAGGAAACCGATCCAGACCTCAAAGCAAGAAGAAAACGACCGAATCACAACAGAACAATCACCCACAAAACTGTTGAATTGAATACGCCCAATGAACCAAACAGATACAAGAGATTGACACCAGGTCAGATTCACAAGGGTCCAATCAAACTAGGCGAAGACCCCCTTCAGAACTACCAGATGCTGTTTTAGGAGCCATATAAGCACAGGCAGAAGAGGAGGAATTCACCCACTCAACCCCGCACTGATGATGTCACCTCGATTGGTGATGAAACGTTTGCAATCCAACTGTCAAGCTCGGCGAACAGACCAACAATCAATACTCATCGTCTTTCGTGTTACTCATACCCTGTCTGAAATCGCACTCTTTTTGGTCCATTTTGACCGTACGAAAGTGTGACAATTACGTGTAAGTGTATTGGCATATCGCCATTTTTCACGAGACCCTTTTTTGGTTCTGCTATCCACTGACACGAGAATCAAATCATTGTCCAACCACCACGGCATAAACAAGCTTCATGATTTACGTTTTCTAACATACACTGACTACATCCGTGGTATCGCTCACCTCGACCGTCTACGCTGCATATGTGAAAGGAGCAGCTCTACCAGGTTATTCGAAGTTGAGGTGGGACTGGCGGTGATCTGTCACCGCTCTCGATGCATGTTCCAAGTCGAGAACATATTGAAATCAACTGACGCACTGCACTGTGGTTAGATTAAGTGGGATAGCTGTGTAACTGACCGGGACAAGAGTAAATCATACCCATAAGTTGTATCGTGAACCAGTAACAGCATGTCGTAAAGGGAGTTTCTTCTCCACCAAAGCAGTAACACTTTCACCAATTGCCTTCAATGCCGAGTTCCGAATTGCAGCTAGAAATCTTACTGGAGTTCTGGTAGTCTTAGGCTCCAGAGGTTCAATTCAACCTAACCGTGTTCCCACATTCAACTGTACTATGTGGCGTATCAAAGAAAACGATTATATTAGTGTGTTGCTCATCACGTGGGAGCTCGACGAATGCTTGTGTAATTTCAAAATATTCATTTTCAATCAACACCGGTTTCACTTGACATTCAGTGTTCAAGACGTTGTGGTCTAGGTTCCGTGACCATCGTCATAAAACTCACTTAACTAATATTCGTATCGAAGATGCAGGTATCTTTCTTCACCGTTTGTTGAATTGATAAAGACTGACTCATCTCAGCGGAAATACGCGACATAACTCCCAGTGAACAGTGCACGTTTTAAGCTTTTATGTAGATTTATAGGATGGAAGTGTGACATGGAGGATATAGAGCTGGTGATGATTTTGTTTCAGTTCTGCAGATTTCGGTTTCATCGCATACGGAATTTGCCATATGCCTTGTTTATTTCACTTGTATTCCCACGTACAGCTAAATGGATCCATGTGGCTGGTTATGACAAACATGTGCGCGATTCGATCACCGGCAGCCGAAAATCGATAGTGCAAAGATTCCGTTTTAGAAACCGTCTCAATGGGATGGTGCACATCGGTCGTTTGTTCAGGTTAGGTGTGGAAAATTCTGTGCACTTTATAACGTAGGCTGTTGCAGATAAATTCACTCAACAGTAGCCCGTTCCAACTAAAATCCCCTACTAAGAATGCGCATTTTGTCTCGGTCACTTTTATCACCCCTCAAACCAAACAACATTGTAAAAGATTGGACAAGTCTCTACGAAGTTTACCATTCTGCAAGGACAAATTTGATAAGCAACAGAGTTAGTTTAGGCCGAGTTCGATACACTAAAGACTCATCACGTTGGTTAGAAGTGTTCATAGTTCCAAAAAAATTAGCTCTGCTTTCAACAAACATTACTTTATGTTGGCACTACACTTAATATTCTAGTGGGGTTGAGTCAAGGTCTTCACTGCGCTGCCATCCTTGTCCTTTTTCGTTATTCTCTGTTCTAAGGATATCCAAGTGGATCGGGCTCTATTTTGATAGGATTTTACGGACCGCAAAAACGCTGGAACAATTGTTCTGTGTACTCCCCCCCATAATAGCCACTCTTTCGAGTTGACCGATTTTTGCCGGCACCTTCCAATTTTTGGTGTGATACCTCTAAAAAAATTCCAGCCTTCCTAGAAGCGACCGTTAACGGTAATTCGGTTTCGCATTATGTCCTTCTCCTTTGTCTATTCAAATTTTGACAATAAGCGGTTCGTTTGGATTGAGATACATTCTCACGCACTTAAAAGCCCAAGATATAATACTCGCCAAAGCATCCCGCCAACAGTCGCTCTTGAAACGTTGTATGGTAGATTTATGAACTCGTAAGCTGGCTCGGAGTGCTGAATGCATCTCGACCAAATTCTTACGGTTTACACAGTAAATATTGGCTAGTATTGGCTCAGGACCATGGAAATTATGCGAGTTGTGACCAGCTGGGAATGACTTAGGCTGGGAGCTTAGTGTTTGCGGGAGCAGTTAAAAGCAGTTGACATAGATGTATTGGTCAAAAAGGTCATGAACTATGACCACGGTGATTAAATCAATTGAGTCACAATCTGCTGTGCACACTATACCTTCTGGTGTATCTTAGCATCCAGTGAATGCCAACATCATCAGAATACGACCATAAAACGGAGATTTCTTCCTGGAAAGGAAGTCTACTATGCTGAAAAGCTGAGAAACACTATACATCTGATTTCAGAGTCATCGGTGGTGCGCACTTCACGAAATTCCATGAGAGTCTCGAACCCACATCCTCCCAGCTAGAGGCCTAAGTACTTGACCTTTCGGCCTCGAGCGGCTGATAAGCAGTGCGAGTAAGTCGCACTTAAAGAGCATACAGCGTCACTGATTCTCCAATCACGCTACTCACATCACGTGATCACATGTCGATTGACTAGCTTCTCGAGTGACAATTTCCCAGCTAGGAGTTTCAATCATTGGGTGAAGTCTCTCATAGACCGGCTTCACTTACAGGACGAAATCTCCATTAAAATTCTCAAATCTACGTACACTTCCAACAAAAGGTTAAAGGCTGCTTTGGGATAAACAGTCTGACCCGTTGTGATTAGGTGCTTTGCTAACAACAATTCGGGACTCTTGGTCTCGGGTTGTTTGTAGAAGATTTGCTCCACTACCAACCTCCTTCGCCCTTATGGAGTGCTTTTGAAGTCTCGCTGAACCATTCACCGTTTGGACGTGTTACACTACCCATAAGTTTGCTGAAAACTCTTCGACAGCCCACGACCGGTTTCATCCTTCTTGGGGCTCATCAGTAGGCGCAGTCCCCGAGTTTCCATCAACAATTTGTTCTACTTGAACCAAAATTGGACAGATTTCGGCAAACACTCATTTGCATATCAATCTGTTTTTGACAAGAGACAAACCTGGGACCCTGCTGAATCTCTCTTGCGCCTACCTGATGAGTTCCAAGAAAGGCGAAACCGGTCGTGGGCTGTCGAAGGGTTTTCAGCAACTTTTCGAGCAGTGCATTACGTATATACATGTATCGCGATATCTCGAATATCGTGCCAACTGAAACATGAGATGGCCTGGTGCAGCACATTCAGTTGCTTAAAAACATCATAAACGAGAGATTCAGCTGAATTCCGGGTGAGTCTCTAGTCAAAACGAGGCACGCATCGTTATTTCTCTCTGTGTAGCTGATATCGCAACTACAAGTGAACTAATGAATGGCACGAGACAGAATTTTCAGGCCAGCTAGGCTCAGGCTATCCAACATCGCTTCGTCTTTCTAAAAAAAGTAACTGAATGTAGTAAACGAATGTTTCAAAATGAATTGTTGTGCGAAATATTCGGAAAAGACATCATTTTTGAAGATCTGGCTAGTGTTGAACTTTACTTAAGGTGCAAATCGGTAGACCCTTCCGAATATCCATTTGCTCTTTAGCTACTCTTGAAAAATCCTCCTTAGATCTTTCAAATAGACATTGTTGCCACGGCAGCAGAGGGTTTTCACTAGCCTTCGTAGGTAAACAGTTAGCCCCAAACTAGAAATTTGTAAATTGTGAACACATCGCAGCGGAATTAACGCTTCTATATACCATCGGAGCACCTAGTAATACGGAAAGCGATAAAAAAGGGTCAAATAAAGTTCCTGTTCGTATGACACAAATGTTTTGGTGAATGGAGTTAGATAGTGCGTCCTAGTAAATGAGACGAGCCGATGGAACTTAATGCATCCCCAACAGTGGCCCGTAAAAAAATCTTGGTAAAATCTTTGGATTATTTTCAACCATATCTACATAAAAGTATGTCATAAAGGATCATCCACTGTAACACCATCAATGGGTTCATAAGAACGTCTTCAGAATCAAAGCGAACTTTTCGCCAAACAATCTCATTTGCTTACGAATTTCGTCTTATAGGATAATCGACTCGATCTACCTAAATCTCACGTTTATGATGGTCTGCTTCAAAGGAATGTGCTGCCACAGACTGCCTCATAGGTCAGTTGGTACGATATTCGAGACCTTGTCGTCTGGACATAACACACTACTGATAAGTTTGCTGTCGAAGACTTTTCAGCAGCCTTATAAATAATGTGTTACGACTAGACAAAATGAACATTCTCCGTGATTTGAAGAATACAATCCCTGAAATGGGAAGGTGTATTATTGATGCCACTAAAGTCTCGCAAATATTCAGCCGCTTCTAGAAGATAGATATTAGAAAGAAAAAAGAAAGCCTATCTCTATAGAAGACATCTGCTGTGAAATCACTGATGTGTCTTCAGTGCATTTTGATAGCCCACATGAACCAGCCAAACAAAGTGGGAGTGGGATTTTTTGAACAATGTGTTCAACACCCAGCCTACAGTCGTAACATATATTGAGCTTCGTATACACTGTTCCGGTCAAAGTGGACTTTCGTCTTTGTTCACTTTTGCTGAGCCTCGCATCCTAGGTGCCCGCAGTTCAGTTAAGTGTAATATTTTTCCAAAGTGTAGTTGTGTAACAGCAATACTTGGAATTTTTCTCCATGAAAGTATCATTGTCCGGAGCAGCGGCAATTTTGAACTTCCGCTTGTGCCCGAAGCCCTCAGTTTTTCTCTTTTAATACTCTTCCCCTGGCATGACAGTCACAAGTACCTTTGTCCGGTCTGAAGAATCTGAAGTGTCTCATAGACTTCATTTACATAATTGCACCGTAATTTTCTCCGGTTAAGCTTCAAGTTTGGTGGACGGGTGTAGGCAGAAGGTCTTGTGCTGAACTTTAGTTCCAACTGGCTGCGTTGGGAATGTGACACCTCTAGAGACTGGGAACTGGCTGGGAAAAGTAGGGCTATAAACGTTAAAGCGGTACTTTTTTCCGATGGAATGGGCGAGAATTCTGTATTGCAGCAAACAGATATCACAAAACTGGTCTACTCCGACCAAAGTTTTTTTAATCACAGGATGAAATCACGACGTCTATCCGAATCTGTACAAATTTTTCACCAGAGCAGTTTGAAACATGGGTGGATGGGGCAATTTACAAATGCCGACAACTGATTAGATTGAACCAGTATTTAACCTCACTAAAGTAAACTCTTGTGCCGTTATTCTTTCACGAGTACACGGACTGTATCTTCAAGGCTGGATTGCCTATGAAAAGCCTGCATGATGGAGCTACTGGTATTTGTTACGAGTAGAATAACTAAAGGCATTTTGGAAAACAGTCATGTGAGACTAATACATAATACTTGAACAGGAATAGTCTACAACAGTATGCATGCAGGATGATGGCGGTATTTACTCTTTAGGCCGAACTGTAGTATTGTGAAGAAACACCCAGCAATTCACTGCGGTCGACTGCGGTTCTCGCCATCTTGGACTACCAGAACACTGAGCTAGCTAGCGGCTTTGTTTTTTCCACATCCCTGTGCCTGATATGTAAGACATCGAGGGCTGGTTCCTACAGTGAATGTGGTCACCAGTTGTTCAGTGCAACATAAGATGAATTCCGGTCGGATCAGCAAATTATTCTAAAGTTGGGAGAATATAGGATGCCTCTTTTTCGGCGCAGATGGCCAGTCGTTACGCAGTGCCGAGAGGACAGCCCCCGAAATCCCTCTGAGTTCCACAAAGCGAATCAGATTTGTACATGAAAACATCGCAGAACGCAGGCTAGTCTGACACTTTAGGTGTACAATGTGAATATTTCTTACGAAAAAAAAACAGCCTGCGGGGCCTTCTTACTGAATCCACATGCAATATCGTGATGGTGGACAAAAAGCTCTCGACTCCAAAACTGGATCGTTACTACAGTTGACTTTGAGGAAGACTTGTTTACCCCAAATATAAATTTCGATCCTTAATTATCAGTAACAACTGTCAGTCGCAAAAGTAAGGGCAATTATGAGGTCACTTTACTACCCAGGCGCTTCTTTGTGCACCGTCTCTCGAGGTGGTTCAGTAGTCTGGATATGAAAATAACAGATTAACCCCTTGTTCTAAAGTATTTCCGATACGAGTAGGGACCATTTAAGTTTCACTCTTTCATGTATATTACTGAAACATCAGATTATCGGGATGGCGGTCAGCATCTGATTTGAAGACGTTCATGTGAGGATCAAACACCAGTCGTCAAAATGGCAGTGTGCGATCTGGTCTACTCGACCAAAATGGAGGCGCGTCGTATCATTCAAGAACAAGCCTAAAATTGGTCGGGTTTGTTGGTTAGGAATCTTAAGATGAACTCAATTTAACTGGTTCACTGGAAGTGACTCTGAAACCGCACCATAGGCAGTGGTCCAGTATGGTTGTCAAATTTTAGGATGAAACAAAACATCCAAGAAGCAACCTAAACCTGACTCGAGTTTTGCGGATGACATACGGATGACATTACGCCTTCCTGTTGATTTTATCTGGGAAGTTTGTACCGGCTTATTTTAATCCACATGATAGAATTATATGTTGTATTGAATCACGGTCTCCAGTTATATCTATCTGAGCGGGTGATACTTGAAGTCGTCTTTTGGTTTCTGAACAGTGCATAATCGGATCACCTATTCTATCTGAATCGACCCTGTCAGAGTTTCCAAGGAACTAGTGGACACTGTCAATCGCATACGCAGCGCCTGTGTACCGAGGATATCTGATCTGATCTGCTAAGTCACAAGTTTCTCGTGTAATCAGTTTATGTCTCTTTCTAACTTTCAGGCGACATTCGTCCAGAAGCCCATGCCAGTGACCCACATTATCTTAAAAATTAATGCTTGCTTACGAAATCGACAAAGCTGTCACGGCCTGGTTCAAAACCTGTAAGAAGCCTTGTGATTTCGGTACAACCTGCTTCCATGATGAAATTCTCCTATACACTGAAATTTCCCAATAAAATACTGTTCAGTTCCAGTAAGTGGGACGTAGAAATGGAATAACAGGTTGCTCCACCATGGGGGTCAGGTTGATTTATGTCACAACTCCTCTCGCCATACACTGTGACCTGCTTCGCCACATTTGTGACAAACAGCATAGTGGAAGCAACGACGCGCACCAAACGTTTGTTGTGCCCGTTCTCATCGCTAATATACGAGATGGATTTGAGATGGATCGCCCCCATATGCAAGAGGACAGAATCCTGTTCAACCGTAACTACTTGGGCATTGTCATCATATTGTTCAAAAATATATCTAGTTTAGGCAAAGGATAGGTCCTCTTTAATCAGCAGGAGAAGGTGAATTCCTGAGTTGCCTGCAACAGCAGTCATTTTACCGTGTAAATACCCTACTAGACGGTTCATACAGGGGCGTGAGGTCGGGAATACTGACATTCAACCGACTTTTCATTACGTTGAAATTAGTCCGGTGAGTCATAACTGCACAGTGCTCTTGATGATCCTTAGTTGGGATGATGTGGATTTGTTCTAAATGACACTTCTTCTCAGGATTCATCACAGTTTACAATGCCCCATCTAACCTATTTTACAATTCTGAAGATTCATCGGCCCCTGCACAATGAGTTCATGAGAGTGACACCACCTTCGCAGGAGTCGACGCATCTCGACGGAATTGTATCACGACTGAATTTGCACCACGAACACTCGGTCAAAAATTAGTTACGGGTCAAGAAAGGAGCTGGCGAACATGGAATTTGCGTTACAAAAGAACATTAGGTGAACAGTCTTGAGCGGATACCTGATTGGGGCGACACGGCGACGCTCAATATATAGTTCAACAGAGCAACAGCAATGTTAACGGGCCAATAATAGCTGAGTTATTAAAACAGGTGTGTTTGGCCGGAAGTTGCGTGATCCGCAACGGTCACGGAAATTATACGGATTGTGATCAACCGTGAATCAAGCGGATAGAGAGAGCGAACCCACGGGAGTCTGCACGGGCGTGGCGAGCTTTGCTGAAAAAGGTCCACAAGCTGTCACGGACCATCACTTTCTAGACCGTGAGGTTCTTCCTTCGCTTGAATTAATGGTTGAAAATTATACCTGTTTTACAATGTTATTCATGTTTCTTCCTTGTCTATGGCTCCCTTCTTCTAGTTAATTCAAAAATGGTTTTACATCTTTTTACTGGCTTAGAAACTGATATTTTTTCTCAATTAATTAAGCAAACATTTTGAACGGTACACCTACAGTACCATGAACAGGAAGCCAACCGTCTCGGGCTATGAAATATTGATTTGACAGTTTTCGGTGTTCTTCCCGCTTGCCTGATTAGCATACTGGATTGTCATCCCCAGATGGGATTTTAAAAACGCGATTTCTCGTCTTTTTCCGCTGCTGTGTTTGAGGATGATATGAGACAGTTCCGTATCAGTGGGCTAAATGTAACTGACAATTTTGCTCACCAGAAGGGCTGTGTCGCAATCGAAATGCGATTCCCACAGATTCGTGTGTTTATAACAAATCCAAAACTGCAATTACCGGTAACTACTTGAGAATGTATTAAATAAGAAAGCCGCGAATCCATTTCGAAAGAAATTCGCTATACCTGTCTAACCTGGTCATCAATTGTGAGGATTCTTCTGCGCCCGACGCGATAGCTAACAGTTAGTAAGCTGTTTAGAATTCGATTTCTAGGTCTTTTGTTGTTTCGGATACGGTTGTTCTGAAAAACCCCTCTGTATGGCTGTTATATATATATATATATATTGAGCACACTGAAATGTTGTGTCAACCTTCTGGCTTGGCTGAAGGTGACCTCAACATAGTTTGCATTCCTGAACAAATGTCTGTGAATTTCATTATATTCATTGATCTCAACATCTTCTGCAACTTACTTTACGAAATCACCGTAAACAGGTCAAACTGAATGGAATACTGCCTTTTATGATCAGCGAAGTCAAGCCGTAGACATCTCCAATGAGTGAATTTCAAATAGTCACAATATAAAAAGAAATGACACAGGGATAATAAAATTGAACAATTGCACCAGAAAGATAGACACTTTCGAGAGAAATTCGCATAAAAAAGGAGGATATTCACGGGCTACAGCTTAATTTCTCCATGGAGGTAACATCCTGCAGTAAAGACTCAATGGGACCAGCAAAAATGACGACGAACCCGGAATTCGCCATATTTTACAGCCATCTGTTGTTTTCATGAAGCTATTCATGAGGTGGATGGCAACTCTGAACACTCCACTGCCGGTTTTGTATTTTCGGAGGTTAGTGAACAGGCCTAGTTCCCGTATCTCCATCAATCTTATGCTGTAGTTAAACAGTGAACCGTACATCTGCGGCGATAAACACTCATCTGCAAAAAAGACAGCATCCATCTGTTAGCCCGCTTGGTTGCTCCAGTGATTTGCACCTAAAAGTAGACTATCTAATTAGCATTTACAATGGATTTACATGAGGTACTAGTTATAGAACTGAATATAATGTACATATAGAGTTTGACTGCTGAAGTTCTGAACCCGATTGAAACGTGCTAGCAGATTAAAGCATGTTAAGCTTTGGTCAGCTGACGAACGAGCAGTGATTGACCGACCCATCAGGATCAGTTCCTTTCAAGCCAATCTATTCTTGGACTATTTCTCGTGAAGCAGTTCTCGCAAGAACGACTTTTTGACTGAACACGTTATCAAGCCTCGTGAAACACCATTTTCAGCTACCACATCTAATTCATTCGTAAGCAAACCAGAGTACTATTGTTGTTTATCCTTTAAAGTACTTGGCACATCGAATACCAATAAAATATAGTGTAAAAACTCCTATCCTCTTTTTTATTACATTGTGAGTGTCGTCAACAGTTGAATTCGTTCTGACTCAATACAGCTCTCCTCTAGTGTGCTCATCAACAGTGTCTCCAATCAGCGCAGCCTTCCTGAACTTTGATGTACTGACCTCATAAACTTAGATATTCTTGTCTCTCTCGTGACACCACCTGTTTATCAATTAGTTATCTCCATGTTTTTAAAGTCACCCGTCCAAACCTACTTACCTCACGTATGTCTTCACCACCACGTTCGTTTTTGTCAGAGCTTATTCAAAAAGGAATACATCTGAACCAATAGGATGGCCTTTAAAGTGATCCAGCCTGGCACAGCAACAACAGCTGGCCTCAAACGTTTCTTATTTTGGGGGCAACTTATCTCAATGAAGCGAAATGTTTTGCTACAGGAAGTAGGTCGCCAAGCCTATCTGAAATTGGGTTTGTCTGTATAAACCATGTCTGGAGAGGACCGCAAGTTGATGCTAGTTGTCAGTAGGTGGTTTTCCTGAAGGTAAACGTATCGTGCACACATTTGTCAAAGGTTCGAACAATGCTAAAATTCAAATTTTTCGCACACTCATGGTATTGTCAGTGCACTGAAAGGCGATAGCTGGCTTAGATAATTCATCTACACATGCAATGTTCTGAAGTAAATATTCGACCCAATTTTCTGACGGCACAGTAGAGGCTGGTGGCATGCAAATAAGGGGGAATTCGCATGTAAATCTGATATCTCCCAATAAAATAATACAGTCGTGGCATGCGAAACTGTCAGGCAACATGTTCCTACGATAAATCAGTGCGGCAAGAGTTGTCTCAAAGTGAACTGCCCCGCTTTGCATTAGTCTACAAAGGGTACTGCTCAATTAGACAGGAGATTTTGGCCCCCATGTGGTAGGACCTTAAGGCTGTCTGTCCAGAACTGGTGGAGTCATTTCCGATAGAAATGCTCGAGACCGCCCAATAGAGAACTGCTTAGCTGAGAAGGCTGGTCCCAAGCGTGTCCTCGATGATCAGTTGATTTGTCAAAAGCAAGAGTTTTGACGATCCGATCCGACTTAATAAGATGCATATCAGTTAAGCCTTGGGAACGATACAATTTAGACCGCTACAACTAGATAATGGACACCGGGATAGGGCATCAATACAAATATTTCTTTTTCACATTGGGAGAACAAAAACCCAATTACAAAGGAATCCTTGGGGCGATAGATTTAAAAAAATATTTGGCTTAAAGCGGTTGCCAGCAGATATTGATTAGGTGTTCTTCTAGTTACATCGCTGATTTGATTAAACCAGGAATATCCCCCCAGGGACCTTTTATTCTCAGACAGTTTTGGTTCAACAGGTCCCTATCGCAACAAATTTCTCATCCCTTGCTGCAGCTTTAGCCTCGATGAAAATCGGTTTGGCCTTTGGCATCAGCTTTCCTAGGTGAGCTGTGATTTTAGGCAAAATAAATGTCAACGATGAATTTCGCATCAAGATTGTAAGTAAACTTACTGTCAACATACAAAAGTAGTGCAAATCAGTACTAAATTTTGCATAAAAACTCTGTTCGTTTCTGCACCGTTGACTGTATGGCAAGCATCACTGTTAGGAAACTAAAAAAATCCATGTAGTAGAAACCAAGATGTGCCGGTATTATTTTTCATTCTTCATCGGCTCATTTCAAAGAAGTAGCTGCTAGCATTTCTCCCCCATTGGTATTTGGCCAATTAAAGGCTCCGTACAGCGACATATACTAACTTCAGATGCTAACGAGAACACCAGAACTCCTAACGCAAGAACTGGTCTTAGATTCAAAAACCCGTTATTTTGGGAAACTTAAATCCCTTTGAGTCTACTGCATTGACTTTAAGAAAGACGGCATGTCCTGCAATAACATACATGCGATGGTTTTCATGCCAGTTGTTTAAGTGAGACATATGACAGTTATGGGTGAGAAACCATATTTGTTCTTCCCTCGCTCGATGTTCATCCCGGAAATATCTTCGTTACGCTATACACGCACCCGTTATTTTACATCGTTAGATTGTAACAAGAATGAAAGCACTGTTCAGTACACCAGAGCAATACTTTGGCCGTCACATCTACACAGTGCTGCAAACAAATGATCTCACAGTACATGTACTCCTAGATGGCATGGTAAGGCGTCAAAACTAATATCAATAAGACACACTCGGAAGTAACACCTTCTTGACAGTTATTTGAGCGACGAAAAGAACTCGAGTTGGACGCAGGCGTCTAACTGTGTTGGTGTATTCTGTGAGTATCACTTGAAAGATGGAACTAACAAACAAATACCTTCTCATTGCGCTGCTGTTATAAGCCAGTTTGTCGTAAAAACGCTTAAGTGTAATTGTAACTATAAAAAATTCATGAATAGCGGAACTCAGGTCCGACAATGCGCTGTCAGGCAACTTGATTCATTTGCTTAACTAGTAAGTAGTCTAATTCATTCGGAATTTCGGTAGCAATGGCATCCTTCTTGAAACTGCGCACCCAAATGCGATGTTTCAGGTTTTCACGAGATTTTTGAGCATATCTTGGGCATTCCTCATTAATATCTCATGAAATTGACAAAACGATAACTAGTTCAATACAAACTGATCAAAATTTCGCATTTATATTCCAGATATTCGCCCGTCACTACCTCCGAGAATCGCGCAAGCAATGTGATTTAATTACTTCAGACAACAAAGAGCGGATAACATAAATTCAAAGCAATACTAAAAATCCACCCACCAAGATTCTGAATGTGCTTACGAAACGATAAATTCACTAGTTTAGTGAAAAAACACAGTAGATTCCTAATATATTGAAATATTGGCAGCTCGGGTGTGTTAATTGGCTGTAGATCAGGTGGTGGTTGACCTGTTCCCCAAGCTTACAGACATATCGTCACCATCATCAGTGCGCGGTCGGGTGGATTGGTTACCTACCTGTAAAGACAACGACGGCGAACCAGTACTATCCAAATCCGAATACGCACCACATCAAATTATTCACGAAAATTTCATGAAAATGTTGGCAGTTTTGAAAAGCCTGTGAATTTCATAAACAAAGCTAGAAAATCTATAGCAGTAGGGGGAAGTTTTCTTCAGGCGCCCAAAGGGTTTTGACGAATTTTCGCCCGGGCACAGCTCTGAAGGACCTGAACATTACTATGCTAAAAAAGGGGACACACTGGAACGCACAGATGCATGCGCATTTCCAAGGAGGTCAACTAACTACACCAAGTCCATTGTGACAAACTTCACTGGGGATCTTCCTACTGGTTGAGAACTATCTGGATCGCATGACGGATATACCCAGGCTTCGGAAACTTGAGGGGAACTTCTCCAATAGGTTGTTTAAACAAATGAATGTGTTCATGAAAAAACTGATCTTGTCAGTTGAAAAGTGGGCAATCTGTGTTAGGTCCTAAACCATAGGCAGAGAACTGAGTAAGCAATTCCATATCCGGACCTTGCTGACGATAACTGTTCATTTGTGACAGCAAATCCAGACATTATCAAAGCCAGCCCAATCATCTCTGGGCAGTAAGAAATTGAATGGGAAATTCATCCACAGAATCTTATAGGATTCCTTTCGAAACTCGGGGACTGCGCCTACCTGATGAGCCCCAACAAGGGCGAAACCAGTCGTGGGCTGTCGAAGAATTTTCAGCAACCTTATGAGTAGTGCATTACGTCTAAAACGTGAAACTTCATTGCAGCAAATCACTGAAAGGATAGGGGATTTCATATAGAATAACCTCCAAGGGAGTCCTAATGCAGCCACAACTTCTAGCGAGAAATCACTGGCATATGGTTGTTCATCGAAAGTAGAACACCAGACAGTGTATATGACAGCGCAGTTTCCGGGTCGTCCAAATCACAAATTACACATCCTCAAGGCTGTGTGCACGTGAGAATCCAATGTGGCTAATTTGTCGAAATATAGGTAGCTCGGGTGTGTGACATCGTCGATGTCTCCTGGACTGGGGACGAAACGTTTGCAAACCAATTGCCAAGCTCGCCGAACACATTAATTACCATCTGATCAACCAACATAACACACGTACCATTCGACAGGGGGCTGCTGACGCTGCCCACCCCTCGTTTGTGAAGGGAGTTGCGATAGACAGCAACTTAGTCCCACTTCATTCTGCGTACGACGGCAAACCCGACGACCTGAGTAGGGGGATCCAAGGTTTACTGCACACCTGGTCATAGAAACCTGACACATGCAAACCACATGAGTCGGATGAAGCGACGTGCTGACTTCGCAACGAGCGCGGACAGACAGTCAGCCTGTAAAAAAGTCAGACTGCTGGAGGCGCTAGCCCTACGGCCGATGGCTTCGAGTGCGCTACTACACGCGTCCAGTTTCCTACGCTGACCAGTCGGCTGTCACCATGACACTGGAAGGGTGGAGACCTTCCTGTCGATTCACATTCGTCAAACAGTCGCATCAAGTGCCGTTTAAAGGTTGACCGTTAGTTGGATTAAAGCATGCAACATTCGTCATCAATTCTTCGGTAATAAATTTTGGCTCTTTCGGAAAACGTCAAGTGCAGTCAGGCAGCTCCAAAGATTTATGACTGTTCATTGTTAAGAGTAGGCGAGATGCAAACTTTCCACCCGAAATTCGATAGGTCTGCAGACAGTGCGGTCCCTCTACTTCATACGCATGTGTGTAAGATTTTGAGGCACCATCAGACCCGGAACTTGAGTGGTTACTGGACAGAGGCTACCATGTGGATACCGCAACAGTTTTTATACGTATCCCCAAAGTACCGGAAAACTTACTAAGACCTTCTTGATAAGACTTGCTAAGAACAGCCGGACCTCTCACGGCCCTTTTTTAAGATAAGCTCTCCTGAAGGGTAAAACAACCATTCTTTCCAGGTCAGTTTGGCCAGAGTGAGCATAACTCCTGAATATAGCAAGCGAAAATAAAATGATTCTGGGAGCACGCGAACAGCCCAAACAGATCACGTACATGTTCACTTCAGGTTTCTCAAGCTACTGAATAAAACTCGGACGTGAAACAATTAATTAAACACAAAGTGAAATTTTTCAGGAAAACATCAAAACAAACAGCATTGGACGTTACTTTTTTCTGAACGAGCCCCATCAACTGTGTCCTGTTCTCTAACTAATAGCCGCGCAACACTCGTGCAGATAGTAGCCACGGCAAAAGTATCAGTGCAAATTTCGAAGTAAGCCCCCAAGACTACCGCTTTAACGAAAGGAAAAATGTGGCATGCTGTGCGTCTTCTGTGGTGTAAAATTAGGCCACTGACATTCAATTCCAAGCCAAATCCTTTACAAAAATGTGTATAGGTCGGTCATACAAAAGCAAACGACAGCAAAACGCAACTTTGTTGATATGAATCCCTGAGAATTTCGGTTTGATGTTCACCGAGTCACACATTATGCTTCAGACGTACAGCCTACAGTTTGTGACACTTGCCGAGTGACATCATTTGTACAAAAGACAGGCTACGCACAAATGACCGGAATCGTCTTCAGTTATCTTTCTTATCATAATCAGATGGATACTGGTTTTCAATACATGATGGTGCAGTACTGTAGTCAAACACGTGAGCGTTTTCGATAATAACTGTAACCCCCTTTTAGTGTGGGTATCAAACATTAACCTAGTATTTAGCTAGCTGTCAAAATTTATTGAATCCCTGAAAATGAATCATCGCCTATACTTAAGAGCTGTTCTGAAAACCCTGTTAGAGCAAATTTAAAAAATACGCAAGGCTTTGAAGTGGTACCGTTTGTATGTCTTCTACCCTGGTCTGTAAAGTATATTACTTCATCTTCAATTTTATTGGCTTCTTCCGATGTTCAGTGCATCTTCCAGTTCTGACATGACTGTCCCTCATTTAAACTGACGACCAAATCTTTGTTTTCGCGAACCACTCATACCCAGCTACAGGTGGAAATTATTTTGGTTTCACTGGTAGATTGCACTGTGCAGACAGTAAGAGCGGAAACAGGAGACAAAACTAGCTCCTATTTCCGTCCAAACTTCCAATTTTATTTGGTATTTATTATCTGAGCGCGGCTATCCACCTTGCTGGCAATTTTATGGAGCCCCATTTGGGATCAGAATAACATGGTCATGTAAGCGAATTCTCATTAGTGCCGCCAATACCGCATCTCGCCATTCGGACTGCCCCAATAGTTAGAGTGATCGAATGTTTCTGATCGAATGTATGCCACCGTACCGACCGATTATGAGTTGAATTGCCAACTTCAGTGTGAATCTCTTTTAATACGTCTGTATGTCTGTAATGTTCACGCAGTATCTTCAGTTAATTGCTGAAACGTATTGCGATCAGGATGAGGCGTTTTGCCCTTGATTAATTCCTATTTGAGGTTTTGCGTGCTTTCCTATCGAACTTCTTTGTCCAGACAGTGGCAAGCATCAAATTTCGCAACCGTGTCAAACTGGATGGTAATATAAACTAATCAAGTGGGCATCGAATTAGGATGAAATCCTGCGTTTTCTTTGAAAGACAGTGGCTACTTGTTTTCGCTTGGCAATTTAACTTGAGTGCAATAGACAAACTGATGGCTGAAATTGAGTGAACAATCATAGAGCTATCCCGACTGAGCAGTTCAAAAACATGTTGACTGTAAATCCCGAGCTGCAGATTACTCAGAAAATGAATGTTCGCCGTGGACCACATCATTGGCATTCTGCGATAAACGGACGAAATCTGACGAGGAGTGTTCAGAAGTTGTCAGGAAGGTCAGGTTCCTGAAAACTATCCCAGAATTCCAGAAGCCTATTGAGATCCTGAAACTCCACAAAACACCGATCAGCTTTGGATCGAGGTCAAATAGCGCCCGTCAAAATATAGCGCGAGGCAGCCTTGGATCAAGGTCAAACAGTGCCCTTGAAGACAGCGCGAGGCCGTTGTACTTTTTGCACTCATTCGCTTGTTCGCAATAACGCTGTTGTGTTCCTTGTCGGAGAGTCTTTTTTTTCCGGCACTGGGCACTGGAGCGAGGACAGCAGTCAGATATAACTGAAGTTTATGGAACAAAATGGTGTAACAGTAAGCTTGAGACTCAAGGCATTTGAGACTTTCTTCTCGAATCATATAGAACAGCAGTTTGTGGTCAGCTATCGGACGAAACTCAAAAAATGCGAAATCGTACTTAGATCAAAGACTGTCCCAAGAGAATCAGCGATTATATGTTCAGGAAACCGTAAGCAAAGTGAATTTGATATTTTAGGTGGAATTTCTTGTCAGTAGAGCAAGTGATTACCTACAAGAAAATGAAGTGCGACCGTATAGGGATGTCTCAGCAGTCAACTACTGGGAATGATCCAGAGGGCCAACATGGTGTAAAACCAACGCAGTCCAGCTTACCAAATGTCCGGTTTACACGACATACCAACAGGAGATATTAGCTGCGCATAAATTCGGTTTCTAACGATCTTTTGATAATGTGCATTTCATGACATATCACTGGTATTGAGATATTCGGCTAGACAAGAACAAAAGTGCGTAGCTAACTACATGTACCGTTACTCAGGAAAATCACCGTTAATTTCTGGAAGATTATCGATGCGTGGGACAGAAACGCTTCACTGTGCCCCGTTCTAAAAGACTCCAACACCAATAGATTACCCGGTGCAAAACGACTTTAGTGAGTACACAGGAACGCGGAGTTGTACACGCATTCCCATGAGCCTATAAACGAGGCCATCTAACTACAGGTCCTTTGTGACAAGCTGCACTGGGGCGCGACCTACAGCGTGTCCGTGTTATCTAAATCGCATGATGGGTGCAGGCAAACTTGGAAAGCTAGTAGAAAGCACGCCGATCCCGCCAACTATTTTGGTAAGACGACTGGTAATGACCAGTGCATTTGTGAGTGTCGCAAAACGCAGTTGATTCAGTCACAGTCGTGGGTGGACAAGATGAAAGTGAAAACGGAGGAACTTTAGGGAGCACCCAAGATGAGTTGGTTTCATGTGTCAGGTAGTGATGTAGTATGGGTAAAATCGTTACAATGGCAGTGGGACTGCGCTTTGTCTCAATACAATACCCGATGAGGTGCGTCCACTAACAGAAAGGCAATTTCAGGAACCCGCGCTAAAATTTCGATGGGTTGACAGTGTAGACAACACAGAAAACGTGTTCTCACGGACATCGTTCTACGTATGAGGTTCTCCACGAAGCGGACAAGAAGTGTGAAAGAAGCATATGGAAGACTGCCTATTAGTGTAGCAGCCAACAACATGCAGTGCAATGTCATACAGGAGCGGTGAATTGGGAGGTTTGCTGATCTGTATCAGTTCAGTGATTTCAGTCAGAAAATTAGGAAGTTTGAGAGACTTTTTGGCTGGTTTCGAGGTCACAGGAACACATTCTCCCCCCGGTTAGCCGATAGAACAGTTCGCATCTGAACAACAAAATTGGTACCACTGCGTTTCGGATCATCTACTTACCGCACTGTTATACGTCTGGTCACGTCAAACATAAAGTTAAGTTGAGTAATTGGGTAATTTTTCGAAAACGAAGCTACTGGATTCCTTTTGGTTTCTTGGAAAACTTCACATGTTGATGGTGTCCAGCCTTGCTGCTTGGTAGCCTTGTCATACAGACACTTGTTAGAACATCGACTGATTCCATAGCTTATAGAAATGGGTCCAAGCAAAGGTGTGTGGTTTTGTGCTTTTCGCTTTCCGCTCCCAAATTTCTCCAAATCTATTTGCTGATAATATTCAACGGTCTGTACTCCGGTTATCCAGTTTTGGAATCTATTACGTGTGAAAAAAACTGAGGGAAAACTTTGTTTTGCACTCTCACCTAACTAGAAAAATGGATATCTTGTGCATAGCCCCTGACGGTGAATCTATAATTCATTTTGACATGCTATGCAGTAATCTCTCAAAACATCTTTTTAATTGTTGAGAGCACACCACATTTTATCGGTACCAGTCCAGGTGATCTTCAGTTTTCGGAGTAGTACAGGACAAGAGGTTTTAAGCAGTGCAGCAGAAATACTCTGACTGCTTCCTTTCACGCCTGCGAAAAAATCAGGTTTTCACATGTTTCAAAGGTTTTTGTAACATGTTCAGATCTCCCACCCTAATCTCCCAAATTCATCCCATTCCTCAATCGGGGTACAGTCACTGTGTTCGATGGACCTCAAAGCAATACCCTAGCTTAAACCAGAGAAGATTACTTGTTCATGGATTTTTCTTTGGTGCTAGTCGCCCTCTGGTAGTATTGGGACTGGTGGTCTTTATATCGTGCTTTTCTCATGCTAAAGCCAGAAAACGTCGTTCTTTCATGTGTGATCATCCCTAAGTGTATGCCCGGAGTTATGAGGGAGTTACCACAAATGTTACATTTGATTTTCAGTCCAGAATTGTTATGCTTATGGACCGCTGGCATCCGAATTGGATTTGTTTGTCGAGAGTGGCCATACCAGTGAACCACAAGGCAATACACAGTAGGAGAGCCACAGACGGTGTGCGCTGAGCCAAATATGGTGCTGCATTCAAGTTTCCCGTGCCCATGTGGACCCGAGAGACCGAGATCGGCGGGCGAACATAAACGGATCTTTTCCAAGCCATCAGCCGGCCCAAAGAAGATGACATAAAGATGAAATGGTTTATTAGTGAGGTATTTGCCAACTATCTCACCTTTTATTGTAATATCACAGCTTCCCTCAGTATAGTATCTGGGAGGCTCCTTCAACCCACCGTCAAGATGGAAGTGGATAACTTGACGGTGTTCTGTTAACCCTGAGGTTGATGATGTCATACTTAGGATGAGAATTTCGGATAGGTACTCATTAGAAGATGGAGAACAGTTGCTTCGGCTCTAGATGGTTAGGTTTGGCAGCTGGGTCGATGAGTACCCGCAAGGCCGATCCCGCTAAAGCGCGCCCGCTCGCAATTTGCGCCTTTCCGCATGATGGACGCTCTACGGGGGGAGATGGAGCCCCTTCCGAAGGAGCCACTTGTTTTGCTGCATTACGATACACGTAGTCTCAAAGGTTTTTAAGCCCGGTTAGGCAAGTGGAAGTTAGCGTTTTTCAGACTTATATCAAGACTGTCCCAATAGCGGAATTTTGGGCGTCCCCATTGGAAACTGCATTCTTCAGCTGGCCGCAGACAAGGTGTTTACTGTATACAAATTTAATCCATTTGTTTCACGTGTTCTAACAGGCGGAGCTGTTTTCGCATCAGACTGATTCCAACTTCAACGGTGTTTGTTCCTTGAAAGATCTCGGTTTTCCCATTTGGTCCGAAGGATTTTGCGCAGCAACTGCCACTGAGATTGGTCGAGAACCAGAACACATCGTCTGCTCAGCGGCTCGGTCTCGCTGCCGTAGTGAAGACATCTCAGCAGCCCGATACACTACAATGCTTGTGTCTGTGTGCCAGTGATGATTGTTTCAGATTTTTTCTCAAGGTGACTAAATATCATGCTGGATTTTGAAATTCGTGCGTCCATTTCATTGTCAAGTGTCAGGTCCCTAGATAATGTGCTTTCAAGACGGTAGAAATCAGTGAAACATGTTACTTTACAGCCGTCTAACTGAATAGTTGGTGTTTTTGGTTGAAAGCCCGATCCAAGCTGAAGTACTTTATATATATATATATGTATATATATATATATAGAGAGAGAGAGAGAGGGAAATACTTATATTTAGGCCAAAGTGAGGTGTCGTTAAACCGAACGATATATTCACCGCCTGCGATTCTGTTGAAGAATACAACAGTAAGCCTGGGTCGTCTACCCATTTACTCTCATATAAAAGAAAGGTTGACGATAACAGATTACATATCACACGCTATGGCGCAAAATACCCCTGAAATCATGTCGGATACGATGATAGAGCATATCTTCGTATCATGATGACTCTTCTCGGCCATACAAGAGAGGACACCCCAGTTGCCGAACGAAATTTTGTTTAGAGCTCTTATGGGCTCTCACTGACAGTTGCGTTAGGGTTCTTTGTGAACCCCATCCGAAGTCAATTCAGCATGTAGCAACCATCTAAAGCTAAGCAGTCCAGATAAGAAGCAACAGCGTGCTCGCCAGCGGGACCGGCTTCATTCCAATTTTTACTCTCACATTCCGTCTACTTGACTTCGAGTTGCCCTACTTAACGAGGACACTTTCAGAGTAGAAAAAATGCTCAAAGAGCCACCAGACTTTGGCTTATAGTCAACACATAGTAAGAGTAATACAATCACCATGCACTTTATTGAATTCTTCATGGAACCTTCCTGCAGTGAATTTGTTAGAAGAAAAGTTTATTATTAGTACTGGTGGAACGGGAGTTCATTCCTCTGTGTTGGGCTAATCAGTTCGCTTGACCTTGGGCGTAGCACGTGGTGATCTTCTTTAAACATGACACAGTAGATCACGTGCTGGTTCGATCGTCATGTCAGTCATTTCCTTCTAATCCGAACTAGAGGACAATGTATGGGAGAGGATAAGAATGGTATGCACAGAACACATTCTGGACCGATATAATATGAACAAGAATACTGAATTAAAAAGAGGTGTAGTCCAAGATGGTGAGTACGTTTTGAATTTGCTGTCTCTGATTGTCGATAATGACTAAAGAACTGTGGTTTGGTCGCACCAATGACCCACAACAAAAGCCATAAAGGGACCTTTCATGTAACATCTGTTGAATTATGGCGTCCTATTTCTGTTCAGAATAACTGTCAAAAGTTTGACGAACGCGCGGTCCTACAGCTACCCTTTAAACATCAAATTCACCGACTGACGATGTTTAGCTTCCGATAATATATACTAGGAAACAAAAAACTAAAGACTATTCATCAGACTTAGGCGAAGACGACAGCCTAGATGCAAACCAGAGTCACAACAATAAGATAGCCTCATTCTTTATATACATATATATATATATATATATATAATTCACATCCACAGAGAGCTGAGGTTGACGAAACAATACACTGACTGGCGTGAAAGTGGAAGTAAGTTCATCTTGGTTTGTATAGGTGGGTTGACGCATATACGCCTAATAAAACTATTCAATAAGTGAAGACACCGGCTTTTTACAGTGTGATCCAATAACAAACAGAAGGCATTTATTAGACTTGAGAGTTCTCTGCTGCTACGTCTACTCCAGAACTTAATATTCCAGCATGGAAGTGACTTGACGCAATCAGCAAAACTAATACATCACTCAGGCATATGAGTGCCAGATTAATCGATTCATAGATTGGATCAATCCCCTGATAACAATGTTCAGTGCCCAAAGGCCAGGCGTACTTTATGCAGCTTACCAACCTAGGACACTTACATCAACAATAAACGAGACAAGTGTGTAAAGCACTCTGGAATAAAGTCAAAGCGCTGTAAATTCTCATAAAGGAAACTACTCACAAGGTTGCTGAAAACTCTTCGACTGCCCACGACTGGTTTCACCGTTCTTGGGGCTCATCGGGTAGGCACAATCCCCGCGTTTCCGTCAACCTTATGTTCTAATTGAACCTGAATTGTAAATTCTTTTTAAATAGCGAAGGTCATGAAACTTCTCAACTCGAACCCTACTGTCACTGCAGACTGAGGGTGGTTCATTGGTATTTTCCACTATCGGGTATGCAATGCTTCCAAACAAGGAATTATACTGTTTATTGAAAAGTTGCATATGATATCAGGTGTTTTCTGGTTGAATAATATCTCTTCAACTTCAACGGGCCTTCAAGCGTTCACGAAAGACATGCTGGTTTTATCAATAATTTGCCCGGCATACTTGGATAAACTGTGATGGCTGCTACAAAAGTAAGCAAGCGAGTACAAACTGGGTAACCTCGGAACAAGGGATGGCTTGGAAATCCTGTTCCGCTTACCTTCAAACAAACCATAGAATAAGTCGTTGACTCAGTGAATATCACGATAATTTAGCTTAACATGAATAGAGCTTAAGCTGCCACGATTCAACGCACTAGTAAATGCATCAGTGTAACTACAGTAAACTGAATGAGTTAGTGAGTGCAGTACAGTCCTTAAAATGTTGCGATTCTAGAATTAACGGAGAACTGCTACTTTTCAATTTTTACTACTTTTAGTTTTTGTCCCACTTTCCGCTTAACTGAGTGGATTAGATATGAGTCCAAAGGTGTGTAGTGAAATGACGGTCTTTTGAACAGAGTGAGCCGATTTTGAAAATTCGATACACTCATTGAGCACGCCAGCTGCATTTACTATTCACGTACGCTTGTTCGTGTACTTTATTAAGGTGTACTGTCTTTACAGGAGACTCGACTGAACCCCTCGTTCGTGATATGGACAGTATCAGTTGAGTTCCCTGTTAACAGCAAAGTAAGTTTCGAAGCAGTGTGTGTCGCCAACATACGGATGGGTAAACATGTCTCAGTACCGTAGAGGAAAACCATGTGGATGACGTTCCACCAACGGTTGTGCAACGGGGACTTCCACTGAAGAACGTGTCCGACACCAGAAGCTTCGTTGGTTAGGACATGTGTTGCGCATGCCCAACCATCGTTTGCCGAAGAGAGTGTTGTTTTTCGTGCCCAATTCAGAGTGGCGGAAGCAGAAAGGTGGCCGACCCTTAATCTGGCAGAAGGGTATGAAAGAAATCACGAAACATTTGAGTGCTGTCGGTGCTACTCGTCTCCCAGGATGGGGCCGGCGTGATATCCAGTGCGCCTGGTTGGAGACGCTGCAAGATATGGCTGCCAACCAATGTCAGTGGCGATCTTGTTGTCAGTTTCTATCCAGATTGCCTGAATGAGTGTTTGGAGGTTTAGGCACATCGAAATGATTGCAGTAAGACAGCAGTAGGTCCCCTCCCCGTCCATCTTTATTCTTTTCTTCACAATAAGGCTTTCAAATAAATCATGGTTGAACGGCAGCGAAGCACCGGTGTTCTACACTGATGTCATGCTGTCGATGATGATGATGATGGTGATGGTGGTGATGATGATGACGATGATGATGATAATGATGATGATGAACTGTGGTTCTGAGACAACAGTGATCGAACACCTGATGATGTCTCGGTTCCGCTGCTCCAAAAACCCAAGTCTCACAGTCAGCTTACTATCAAGACTGAATGTCTAGCTGGATTGATATTGCAAGCCCCTTGACTCTGAATTCCATTTGAGCAGTAGATCAAGTCGCGGTCAGTAATTACCATTTGCACGACTGAGATTTTCGTCAACTGAACTAGAACCCATGGATGACCATCGTCGAAACGATCAGATGTAAACAATATTACTTCCTCAGACACACTTCGTACTTAGGTGGAAGTGTGCTCCCGCGTTTGAGGATGCCACTGGCTAGACCGTATCGGTGGTAGTAAAGTGGAATGCTCAGAGTGATAGATCTGTGCGAATGAGTTGGACAGTTTGATCTATGGAAGCAGGTAAGATATCTGGCTAAACCTGAAAAACTGGACAATAGGCACGTTGAATAGGGATTGACGGATCGGAAACGCGTGTGGTCACCAATAGATGGCTTGTTCGTTAGATCCACCACTGGAGATCCTCTGAACAGATTAAATGTGGAGGTTCAGATAAGTCTGTCCAGAATATCTCTGTCCGCCTCAGTGTCGACTTTCAGACGGTATGTCTTTTCCAGACGGCAAAATCAACCATTCGATGCTTTGAAGCATGGTACATCCGACATGGTTGCAAAGTTCATGGCCTTCTAGCGTACTATTCTCTCACCTATAGGAATATTGCCATTTTTCACCCATTGCACCAGAGAACTGATTGCTGCACCCCTTATAGGTTCGAACTTTTCCTTTACCCAAAAATGACGTCTCTAGTTGCTGAGGCCATATGTCGCAAGTTGCACTGTTATCTCCTTTCGTTTAATAGCACTTTGAAACACTTTTTATACAACTCTAAAAGCCTTTCCATTGTATTCTATGGTGCCTCGGTTTGCCTAACTTTCCCAAGATTTTACACCCTTACGAAGTTGGCAACTTGTTGCTTTTCATATTCAAACAGTCCGAACTAATGAATATGGCCAAATTGGGCGTTAGGTAAAGATCGGCCGAGTGCAAACCCCATCTATCCAATGGATTCGTTGTTATAAGTGTACCATCCAGTTATAGTGAGCTATGGCACCACTAATCAGAAACAAGACTTTCCAGCAGATTCGGCCGAGATTCAGCTTAGCCTCCAGTAAAGGCCAACTTAATTTGCAAATGAGGGTATTTCGCCAATTGCTTACAATTTGGTGTGCAAATGGAACATAAGGTTGACAGCTGAAGAGTTTTCAGAAACCCTATTAGCGTTATGTTCTATCAAGACATGGGCTCCGTTTTGCGGAATGTGGGAGACTTTTCAGGACAGACGAATCTGCTATAAACTATTTATCTAGAACTGAGACAGCGTGTAACAGTTTAGGAGTACCGCTCAGTTGAAGCACTCCTGAGGATGTGAGTTGCCAGAGTCACACACTTACTGAAAGTTTTAGGCAGCACATTTCTAACATTGGACAATACCGAAATTCCCTAGTATGGCCGTTCCATTCGCTTGTTTCATTTTCAAAATCCTCGGTAAACCTGGCTGAAGAGCAATCTCATGCCGTTGAGTGAGGGAGTGCGTTTGAATACAGCCAGACTGAAGGGTAAATAGAAATCCAATTCACTCGAATATGGATACCTCAGCACAGCAGACTGGCCTTCTACTCGGCGATTGTTTGGAGATAGATCTTCTTACATACTCAGCCGAATCCATCTCATTCTAGTTAAAGGATGTTGTGGCTTTCTGGGCTGAATCTGTTGAAGTAATTATGCCGAAAGGTTTTGAGCTCCAGTATTTCATTTCAGAGAAGCAGTTATCCGTTTTCCCTGTCGTCAACGTTTTACTAAATTCCAGGTTATCGACCTAATTCCGTTGCTAGAACCATTTGCACCCAAGATGGATACGCAGAAGTGGGTCTTATAACTAGACCATATAAAAAGTTTCTCCAAACCAGCAGCAAGTCGTAGCGTCAGATTTACCTCCGGAACTGCGTTACATGGACGATGTGGTTAAAACTCACATCAAAAATGAACTAAGAACGGTAAGTACGAAGAATGCAAAATTTCTATTCTAATTCGACAATTATCTATATTCTTGCTGGTCAGTGAATGAAATCTAATCCGTTTACACAGTTCTGCCTCTTGAAAAAAGAATTATCTGCATTAGAACTTAGTTCACATGATGTGCGAAGCAGGCGCGCTTGATGGCTACTTTAACGGCCTCGAAGTATCCACAGTAGGCTAGTTAACTTGTTTGAACATGCTTGTTTGACCTCCGTGTCAACGGATAACCTATCAACCGTCCCTGGGTCAACGAGCTGATTGTCAGAACTTTCCGCTGAGCTGGGCCGTCTATTGGAATTAGCACTCATGATTTATGCTTACTCTCTGATAGCAGCCGACTGAATTCACCATGTCGAATAGGAAGACGGCTGTTCAAAAGAGTGTAGTGCATACCACAACAGCGAAGCGATTTATTTAAACCAGCTTCCGCTCGCTTAGCTCTTAAATCACGGGACTGATATAAGTGGAGAAGACGGTCCTGTTTTCACCCGGTTATAAAACATTCATACTGAGTACCAAGTAAATGAGCCACCTGAAAAAGGTTACCGGTAGCAACTATTGCCATGAAAGCGCAGAATAATTGTCATCTCAGTTTTTATCCTGACTAGCCAAATGAAAGCTTAGTACAGTGAAAAACCTTGTAGTTGTTATTTCCTTCTTATCTTATGGATAAGGTAATCCTACAGGCGATTTTGTGTGCATGGGATACCTTCTTAACAATTTAATAAGGTCAAGGCGTATTGTTTGTTGACCGAGGCTCAAGTCCGAGTTACGGTCAGCCACTTAACCTAAGAAAGCCTTACGTATCCAGCGAACAAAATTTGGTAACCCAATAGAGGGAACTTCCATCTGAGAAGCCGTTGCTCGAGGAGCCAGTCAACACTTGTGACCGCGAGATGTGGATCCCGTGGTTGAAGGATGAGCGGCGTCTATCCTGTCTAGGTGCGTGTTAATCAAACTTCTGATCAGCCGCTCGTGGCCGAACGGTTAATTGTTAAACTACTAGACTCCAGGATGGGGACCGCGTGATCCCCAGTGCGCCTGGTTAGAGACGCTGCAAGATATGGCTGCCAACCAATGTCAGTGGCGATCTTGTTGTCAGTTTCTATCCAGATTGCCTGAATGAGTGTTTGGAGGTGTAGGCACCTCGGAATGATTGTAGTAAGGCAGCAATAAGTCCACTCCCAGTCCATCTTTATTCTTTTTCTTCACAATAAGGCTTTCAAATAAATCATGGTTGAACGGCAGCGAAGCACCGGTGTTCTACACTGATGTCATGCTGTCGACGATGATGATGATGATTATGATGATGATGATGTCATGCTGTCGACGATGATGATGATGATGATGATGAAACTACTAGACAGGAGGTCACGGGTTCGAGACTCTCCGGAGTTTCATGAGATGCGCACTGCTGATGATTCCCAATAAGGATTAAACAGATGTACAGTGCTTCTCGGCTTTTCAGTGTAGGTTGGCTTCACTTACAGGACGAAATCTCCACAGAAGGAACTCATTTGAGGTCATTGAAGGCGTATGAAAGCAGCGTAGAAGGGAAGACATTGGAAACGAACAAAAAGGACGATCCCTTAAGTCAATCATAAGTCGACCATCAGGTAAGCAAAAGGGGGGACAATAGTGTGGACCTAAACACTTATTTGCCGACTGAGATGAGGTTGAAAGGCTTCAGAAGTGAATCGCTCGGCTAAGACGATCTGATGAACCCCAGAACGGGTAAAACAGGTAGACGGTCATCCAAGAGTTTCCGTAAATTCTGTGAGTATTGTCCACGCCAGCAGACAATATTGCTTCTACAGGCTGATCCATTAACTCAAATCGTGAAAGTATACAAAATTTCAAAAGAGTATCAGAATGTCCACCACGTAACTGATCAATAACATCAAACATAATACCGTCATATGAACTGTTACATGGATCAAAACGCATATGAACAAAACAATCACCCGGTATATCTCTAACAGAGCCACACTATTCAAAGAAGTGTATAGGGGATCTGGACAGCAGTGTAGGAAAAAGACAAAATAGTAAGAGGATTAACGAAGAAAGAGTGAGGGCCAACCACCAAAGACAGCGCAGGCAACAAGCTGGAGGTCGACAGGGGACCTAGTCATTAGAATATTTTTATGTATACGTACAGGAGGAAGGGAGAAAACACTTCGCATTTCAGAGCTTCTGAATTTATTGTCAGGTAGTAGATTTGTGGCGATTGCAAGCTGAACTTGTATCCGGTCATCCGAATGATCACCTAGATCGCTCACCATGGCTTTTACCATGTTCCCGTCAGAAAGAATTTGTAACACAATTTTTTAGTCGAGACATCCCAACGTATCAGTATGGTCCTGGATTGTTCCTCCTTTTCTGTCAAGTGTTCAGCAATCTAGTGTAAAGTGAGAACCACATCACTGTTTGCATGCCTATTGGAATTCGTCCAGTGTGTTCACAGCTGTGGTTAGCTCCTCAGGCACAGCCTTCTTGAAAACCTGAGAAGAACGAAAGCAGGGGTGATCTGTACGTAAGTACTTGGGTTGTGGGGAGCGACCTCGAAAATGAGGTAAATTTTTGAACAGAAGTTGCGAAATTCGGCCAGTGGGTTCGGAAACTCCACCTCACGTTCCTGTGGATTGATGAAAAGCCGAGAGGCGGGACAACATGCCTTATGGGGTCTCAATGTTTGTGGCGGTTTCCACATCTTCTTAGGATGAACCAAAGTCAGTCAAAAGTTGAAAGAGGCCTGGAAAAGAGTAATCTTCAACCAAATGACAGAACTCACTGTTAGGTTTATCCAATTCAGGGTCACCCGCTTATCAAATACAAAATACTTACTCCAATGCATTCCAAACTCCCAGCGTTTTTAGCAAAGTTCTGACAACCAAAGTGGTTGGTCTCCTGTTTTATCAGGCACAGAAGATGGTTCATCTCTTCACTTTGGTGAGTACTGTGTGCTCCTTCCATTGCGCTCTGGAACAGAACAGAAAAAAATCCGTCTCCAAGAACACAGACCATTTTTATCGACAGGCATCTGTTGAAATGAAACACATTCGAAATATTTCGGAATATCGTCTGGATAATGTACTGGGTTATCTCGAGTACCGTCCAAACTAAAATATGAGGGCCTTTATGCAGTATATTCGGTCGAAGAATATGATAAATGAGGGATTAGGTTGAGATTCAATTGAGTCATCCACCAGATCCAAATGAGCGAACAAAAACAGCACTTTTTTAAACGAAATCACCGCGATCATTTCAAAATTAGTATTTAAAATATTTGTGCCCGTTGTCCATAAATCTTATGTTCAACCAGCCTAAATTTACCAGCAAGAAGGGCACGTAAGTCCCTTAATCGGCAGAACAGGTTTGACTGATCGGTGATTTTTCCATTGGCGAGCAAACGTTACGGAATGTAAGGGAATGGGTAATTTGTGATATGCTGCCCTCTGAGAGTGACCTACACATCCGTAGGTTGCGTTCTTCGTTGCTCGTGGCATTTCCTGACCAAGCGCCAAAACTGATTCTTTTTCAGGATCTAAAACCCAGTAAATGTGCTTGATGTACAAGAGAATGAAAACATTTTATTCTTGTGGATTTTGTGGGGGCACGTGACCTTGAATACGGTTTAGTGAAACTAGCTTGGAAGTGTGGAAGAAAAGTTCACGCGGCGAATTATATACAAGAACTTCGGTAAAATTACCAAAATTACGGCCAAGTTCAGAGGACTGACCACCCGAGTTCAACCTTACTGCTAGCGTGGGACGAAATTCACTACGGCCAAGTTCAGAGGACTGACCACCCGAATTCAACCTTACTGCCAGCGTGGGACGAAATTCACCTAATCGTGTTTCGTTGTTGAACTGTGTAACTTATGAAGCACTTAACTAGTAGCAGACGATATTTCTTCCTTATTCTGGTAAGTTCTTGTGCAGTCCTCTGTAACTTAGCCGTCACTTAGCTGCGATGGCCCAGTGATGTGCTGCGTATGTCGAATTATCTTCTACCGTCATTCAGAATGGTGAGCGGTGCGTGACGCGTGGATGAGTGAACTAAAGGAAAAGACGAAGATTCTTGGCACTGTCAGTACAGTTCGTTTATCAAGATAGGATACATGTTCCCCTTTATGCTTGACTGACGACTTTGCAAGATACGGTCACTCACATGTGTCGATAGATAGTATGCTGCCATTTTCTATCCAGACGGTCAATGTATACATTAGGAAGTGTAGGTGTCTTGGTTTTTGTAGCAGGCTAGCCTTAGGCCCCTTTTTCCTGTTCATTGCATGGTACCTGATTCGACGAACGAAATACGCTGCTTTGATATATCACATCCGCCATAGTCACCAAAGTGACGAGATCTTAAATGTTTCTATCACCAACACCAAGAGTTTAGAGGTAGGTTTGAGCGAGTTAAATGCTACAGTAACTTAGCACGATAGCTTGTCGTTTATATAAAGGAACTTCAAAGCGCTTCGTCCTGAGTCTACATTCGAACCCAACTATACAGTCACTTTCACTTCTTGTCACTTATGGGCTGGCTCAAGCAAGTTTTATCTTGCTGTCTCGTCAACTCACCTTCCAATCTATACCCATCAATCATCAGTCAAATCTGATTTCAGTGGTCACACCGACCACACATGCCATTGATTTTCACTGTACAATATCGATTGCCGATGTTTTGTGCTTAAGGCTGTCACACTTGGCTGCTCCAACCTCGCCACTCATATCTTAGCCTCGACCGTCGGTTCCAATAGGGCAGTAACCAATATGCTGCGGTATTCTAACCGAAATCCAGTCTAAGAGGTGGTCTTATAAAAGATCGGAAGCCTCCAGAAAACGGGCGAGATGATAGACATGCAGGCAGATGACGCTAAATTGTGGACATTTTTATGCAGCTGAAGAATCTGTACGAGACGTTTCAAGATTGTAATTAGTTGGGTCCATTGAGCAAGCCCCGGAAGCCTAGTTAATTAGGGTGTTTTGATGTCATGAATCCAGCAGTGCTGATGATATCTTTCCAGACAAAAACTCGACGAAAAGTTTGTGCTCGTAGGCAAAACAAATTCACACTTCACTGATGAGCACAGAAAGAATCATTGGCCATTTAAAACGTTCCTTGCACGAACATGTTCCCCGAAAACTGATTTGTTCCTTAGCTATGGAGCACGCGAATCCACGGCAAAATCGACATCTTTCAATCTCAAGAAGAGGAATGATGATATCATGACACTGAAATGTACTTTAGGATTCAACCGACAAGTCGCTTGTTTACACAATGCGCTAGAAAATTTTGGTAAGGTCGAGTTTGCCGGAGAGGTTGAAATCATAAAAAAATTTTGGCGAACTGGCAAACGCAAAATTCTCTCCATTTTCAGAGCGTCCAGAGCAGTGAACGGCAGTTGATGCCGATTTTTCTTTAGTTCATTATCGCCATCTGTGCACACACATGCTGCCCAAGCTGAACGCACAATAGGTTTTTACAGGACACTTACGTTGTTATTCAGTTAAATTCTACGGCAGCACTGATGGGTTTGTTCCGGATTCGACTTTGTGAATCACTCCGTATGCCATGACAGGAAGAATGCCACAGAGCACTTATTCTAGGTTATCTTAGTTACTCAGGTGTTGTTTTTGTCCTAGCGACTGGACGGGCAACCACCCTATACTGGTTTTCCCGCAAGTTGAACTTTTTCCCGAGAGATTTTGCTGCTTCCTTTGCCCGCCTCGATCAGCCCAATGATCTTCCTTGCCTTTACACCTTCACACAAGCTAATCACCTTAAACGTTCGAACAGTCCCTATGTATCATCCGGGTAGCCCAGTGATTAACATGGTAGATTTTTGTTTCGACTACCTGGTTCGAATCCATGAATGGGCGTCTTCAAGTTGGCTCTCGGTCCACATATTATTCTGTCAATAAAAAATACAGGGTAGTCTTTCACAAATTAATGAAGTTGTGGAGCACTGGAGGATGCTACTTGATATTTCCTGATTGCGGCTTTTCTTCGAAACAATGAGAACCGAGAGATGGGAAAGTATCACTTAGGGAAGTTCTGGAAAAGATTAGACTAGCCTTCAAGAGTAGGCTCTCCGTACTGCTCGTTTTGTCTGGCTGGGACTTGAAGTGTCGCTGCCTCATGCTATCATTCTCTTCTGTGCTGCCACTCTCTATGCAGATGATCCAAAAGATTGTTATGTGGCTAAGGCACCACGAAGTGCTTCGTAGCATGCACACATTCCATCCCTCTTTTTTCCCATTAGTTTTCAACGTTTAGACATTTCCTTCTGGGGGTCGAGTGATGGAGTGTCAGTGCCTGCTCTGGTGTTATTGATTATGGTGATGGTGTTGACGAGCTATGAATTTATCTTACTTTGATGGGCTTGTTGTTCAGATGAAGAGGAAGCAGACTGGTCGCTTAAAATATTCCCGAACCATCGCACCGAAAAACGCAAGTGCTACGTTTGGTTCGCTGGCTGGTAGGGCAAATCGAATAAATCGGAACAGATCCAGTCACTGTGGTGGGCTGGCATCCATTTCCTGAGTTACATGTCAAGCCGAACTACTCCGATGAAACACGACCGCAATAGGCAGTGTGATTTGAGCCGGGTCGCTTAGGCAACCAGCTGAATGCGGTGTACCCAGTGTGAACCTGTGGGAACACATGCCCAGCTGATAGCCCATAATCACCGACCCATGCGGGGAGAGTCAAAAGGCACATTTTATGTGGACAGTGATCTAACCGCGTGCACGCTGTTGCTAGCCCACAGTCAGCTTGGTCTATACAACTATGCTCACAGTAACTCGTAACTTGCAATCAGAAGTTTTCAAAGACTTGTGGCAGGTCATTTGCAGGCATATACATGAAATGCACAAAATAGAGTACAGAAAAACAGCATTCAACACAATACAACACACAAAAGGATAAGTGTCACCAGCTCAAGATCTCCTCACATTACCAGCAAACTACAGTGAGTTAGAAGGTAGGAAGAAAGTATCTTTTTAGTTCATGCTACGCGCACTTGAATTTCTCAATTTCAATTTCTGTCAAACTCTGTTATTCTTTCTAACATGTCAAACCAATGCCTTCTGAGTGTCAGGACGATATAAATGCCCTGATCCCAGTGGAATTCACACATGGCTCACTGACGGCACTGACATCAGTTGTTATTTTACTAAGCAGAAGTGTGGCCAATCAGCTGTGAAGTTCAGTTGCATAATCGTGATGGAGGGTGACCGTTTTGGATTGTCCAGTCATTGGGCAAACGTCCGGTCACCGTTTCGTTCAGGTCTTTTCCTCAAGCCACGCAAGCTGGTACGTCTCAGTCCAGCAACAACCATAAGTGGCTAAAGGGGAATAATTGGCAAGGTACCTAAACCTTCTGTCTGAAAACTCGTCACTCGAAGAGTCAGTCGACACGCGGTTCAGCTTGCTTGACTGATGAAAGAGTGCTACTGTTTCCTGTCTAAGTGTCAGTTAATAGCACTCGTAGACGAAAGTCTTCAACTGCTTACCGAAAGATGTCAGGTTCATATCTTCTGATATATTGACAGGGTGTGCACTACAAGGTGAAACAGTTATACAGTGATTCTCTTTTTTCTGTGTCGACTGACCCTTATGGTTAGATGAAATCTCAATTGAAAATCAAAGAAAAAAGCCAGATGCCTAGAAATAGGAATGGCTTAATGACTTTCCTAAGGCTATCTTATCTACCTTATTCGCGCCATATACTACCATCTACCTACTACTAATAATTACCAGTGTTTATCCGCAGTGGTCTATAAAACAGATTTCAGTGTTGCAACAAATACACTCATTTGCAAATCAATTTGGTTTTCACGGGAGACTCAAGTGAATCTCTTGTTTATGATGTTCTCCAACTGAATGTGCTGCACACAGGCTGCTTCGTGTTTCAGCTGGTACGACATTCGAGATATCGCAGTATATTTTCATAAAGAAAACTACTCACAAGGTTGCTGAAAACATTGAAAACCTAAGGTTTTCATGTTTTCAGCAACCTTGTGAGTAGTTTACTTTATGCGTGTCACTTCTGAAGTATCCAGTAATCAGACCTTCCGAGAGGATAATGGAGGTCAAGGGCGGATGTTCAACAATTATTCAGTGGTCACATTTCTAATAAATTCCATACACTGTGCCTTCTTTCTTGTAGTTGAAAGGACACTCTAAGGGCAATGAATCTGACGAAGAACCAAATAAAGCAAGCTTACTGGCCAGACGAGAACGACTTGTCAAAGAGGCAGAGGAACAATTTCTAATGCAGTTAAGGGAAATTATGGACGAAACATCCTTGGAGAATGAAGTGGGAGAAATTGAAGGTAAATCATGCAAGAGCTTCCGAACATGGAGATATTCAACCATTGATCGTACTTCATGTAGGTTATTTGATTTGATCCCTGTCCAACTAAAGTCGATTTCGTTTAGCCTAGTCTGTCACTACTGCGCTGCTCAAACAGATTGGAGTAAGACAGTCTTGTTATCGCCGCTGCGTAAAGAAAATGGGGGAGGTGGACTGACGAACCTGAAATTAGTTTTTCTCATCTGCTTGTCATTCTGTCTATTCATGTGTGTAACTAAAAGCCACAATAAGCTATCCGTGCCTTAGACAACTCAATCGAAAATATTCTTCATTTAATTACCATGGTTTCCACTAGAAAGGAAAGTATTCCGATTCATAGGGAGTCGTTCTGCTTGATGTGATTTTCGGGATCTAACCTTGTTTGTGTTGACCAGAAGTTCAAGAATGTAGGCAGGCAGTTTCTCTACGTTAAACCTTACCAATTCGCTTGCACTTCTTTCGGCTACAAATCGTTTACCGACGTTTGTTTTTGCGAATATCGCTAACCTTATTATGTGTTAAGGGGATCTGGTCGGTTTGTAGTTCGTTTGACGACTATTGTGAATTTGCATTAATTATTTATTAAAACATGTTATCACCACTAAGTCCCTTCCCCATCCACCTTTATTCTATTCTTCACAATAAGGCTTTCAAATAAATCATGGTTGTACGGCAGCGAAGTATCGGTACTGAATACTGATGTCATGCTGTCGATGATGATGATGATGATGATGATGATGATGTAGTTAGACCAGAAGACCACCATTTCCAATTTGCGATACTCACCCTGTCAAACACGGTCCTGTAACAAGTCCCTCTCTAATTCAACAATTTCAAACCTAAAGCTACCTGTATCAAGTTATTCTAATTGGCCGTCTTATGTGACTGAGCTCATTGGGCGTTTTGGAGTTCATAGTGGAGGGGAGTGTTGTATATCATCAGTTAGACTGCCAGAAAGCCTTGTGCATGTCCTTGGGACTAGTTGTTTACGGTTGACTATCATCTCACTTCCTATTTGCGTCAGTCTGGGCTTTAGGACAGCCCATTTGTGATGCGCTTTCAGTGCGAAACTGCGTGCAACGCGAATGAAGCATGACGGCTGAGCTATTGCAGGTTGCCCAACCGTAGACAGGAGCAGTCAAAAAGTCAGAGCTGGGTTGTTACTATGGGCCTTCCGGCCAGTAGTTTCGCCCCTTAACTGCTAAACTACCTAGAAATAAATAGCGACCTCCCTGTACCAACCCTTTTTCTAGCGCGGCCATGTGGCTGTGCACGGCGCTCACAAGTGTCAGGCTATTCGTCCTTCCTTAGTACGAACATCCCAAATTCAACCGGATTCACTTAGTTTTGTGCCTTCTTACTAGAGGGGATTACTATGTGAAGCAATCGCACAGTGGATTCTAACGGTATTCGGCCTTTCAACCATGTGTGCCAGAAAGACAACTGACTGAATGACGTTGTGAACCAAGAAAGTTCATCCTCCGACCGGTTTCCACAACTGAACTAATGGGAAGACTACGGCTAACATTAGATATATTTCTGAATAACTAGTCGGATGTTGTAACCTGGCTTTTATGAGCTGGCCTGCTCGGAAACCAGTTCACAACTGATGAACTACTTAAAACCAGAACGAATGACGGTAATCAACTGCAACAATTATTACTGACAAACAAGAGATATAGAGGGACAGCCTCTAGTCCCTATTTACCAATAGGGATTTAGTCACGTGAATCTGTCTACTAGTTACGAACGCTTTATCTCAGAAGTAAACATACTTATCAAGTCCTCGGATAGATCATATTAATCTAGGATATAAAGTCTGGATGATCAAGAATAAGTGATATTTGATTTTGTCAGGCATCACATCGGGTTGCAATTACTCATTTTTCACGGAATTTCTTGCAGGATATGGACCAGGAATGAACAGATAAGCCCACATTAGCTGCGTTCTTTCTTGACGCATTCAGAAAAGCTAAGGGTAGGATTGATCCAAACGTAGCAACCCAAGCTAAACACTAGTCGTATTACTTAAAGGGAGCTAGATTCACCGTTTGCGTTGCTAACAATCTGATAAAGCTTTGTACGGGGAAATAGTGGAAATGAGAACTGATATCATGCACACGTGCTTGGGTTAGTCCACTGGGTCTTGACCATCAAAAGCTACCGGTTAGAGGCAAGCTGCTCAGTCAGTCTTCAATGACTAAGTCAGCGCCATCCAGACCAAAGTTCAGCCATAGTTTGTGGTAAAATCTGTACATCGCTTTACAGATGCTGGTCAAAGAAGCCTGGCAAGCCTTCTCAAAACAAAAGTGGACATCTAAAGAAAAAGTCTAAAAGTCTAAAAGTGTTGAAAATCTTCCCAAGTTTTATTCCTTCCACGAATAAATTGACATTTTAGTAAAGGAATCCTTTTCGGTGGCTTGTCCCAATCCCCATTCATATGATAATGTGCTACCTTTTTCTAACTAGATTTATCTACCAAAAGAACAAGTAACCAAAGCATCCAAGTAAGAACAACATGGTGCGTAACACTGCAAACACTCAGCCTCCCTTCCAAAAGGTGTCGCCTTCAATCGATACCGGTCCTGTTCACGGTACCCGTTCACTAGTAGACAGGATAATTGTGAAGTACCTGGTGAGCGAAAAAATTTCTTGCTAGTAGGATTGATTGATGACCACTAGCTTATTGGGTAGAAATACTCCAGTCTCGCAATGCCTTCTCATTAGAGTGATACTATTTCCCGATTCGCCAGGTGTTGTACTCAGTTCCTTGAACTGCTTAAAAAAGTAAGCAAACCTAAAAAGCCTCATCCTGTGCATCGCAGCGTACAGTTTGAAATGCCCATGACTAGCTAGAAAACAAACGTTTTGTCCCTCGGATGTCATGTGTTTAGAAATGGAGTTCATTGGTCAGCATTTCAATAGATGAACGGCCGAAAAATACCCGTGGTCAATATCTGTGTTTGTGTACAGAATGGTGGCAGTATTGACCTAGATACGTAAAATGCCTAAAGAAGAAGGATGTGTTGGTGCTACAAAGCAAAATTCAGTATTAAAAATTAACACTGGTTACTTGCTCACCACCAGTAGTCATTCGTGAACTTAGTCCAAGAAGAAGCGGACATCGCCAGTGTGTTGAAGTAAGGGAAACCCCAGTTACAGGAAGAACTCGCGCAGTACCACAGATTAGGTTCGCCTAACCAAAGCAAGAGGAAATAATTTGTGGTTGAATCATATATTTTCCGAACATAACTCCACTTCTTCAAACAAATACCAAAAAGCTGTTCTGTTAACGAATAATTGTGGCTACCGCTGTAATTCCGACGTGCAGAATTACAACACCAGCGTTGGTATTATTGCCAGTTACCAATAGCACTCGCTTCTATATTGCTTCGCTGTTAAAAGGTGTGTACTGATTCGATGTCTAACTTCCTCAACCTAGTTTCATCTGTTATTACTAGCATTGAATGAGACTTGAAACATTATCTTTTGCACCGTTCGATCGCCCGAATTTTACACTTCAACGCTAAGGATTTTCTTGTTACAACTAGTTTCGCGTGGGCAGACGATAGCACGACTGTATGGGGCACGCGCTGACCGGCACTAGACTTAGTAAACTAAAGAACACTATTCGTCACCAAAGTCCCCATCAGGACACAATGGGGAACTGGGTCGTGGCAACTGCGCGAGTCCGAACATTTGCCTATACAATAATCCTGTTAGTGTGGGGCCAAAAGTCCAAATGCACTCGTCATGCGTCAGTCACCACAGTACTACAGTGGAAGCAGAGGTTCTAGCGCGTGCCTTCAGGTGTAAATATTTTCACTGAGGATGAGTGATAATGGTAGTATGATGGACAACAAAACAAACAACGTTTTAAGGGACCAATCAGAAGCCCACCTTGCTGACCAAGTTAATCTCATCCAGATGGAATTTTTCTCACCTTATGAAAATATGGGCCCCACGACCACGTTCCATAGTTTACTTTTGTGCGACTGTAAGAAACGGGGTATGGGCTGCAACACTTTGTCGGTATGATTTACCCTTGCTTGATTGTTCTTCTTAACCGAGGTCCTGTCGTATTCTACCACAACACCGTCGATTAGATTATTCCAGTGCGGTGTTGGTCTTGGCAGAGCTTCGGAGGCAGCGACAGAGCAACACCAATCCACGTACATCATATCCAACTCACCAAGACAGCAACTGGGTACAGATGTGTGCTTTGAGCGTTTAAAAAATTAGGTGGAAGAAGTGTGCCCTGCAAAAAGTGGTGCAAGTGGCTTCTGCACACTGGGAGGAAAACCCTGAAAGAGAACCTATTGAAGCGGATCCATGTGCCAAAACAAGACAAAAATGGATTGTGAAAAAGGCGGTTGTGAAAAGATATCAGTGGTACTTAAGTGGCATCTATCATAATCTGAAGCACGGTTGCTCTCAACATAGCAAAAATTCCCTTCACAACCAGCTGTTATCTGAGCCACGGCTATTGTTGAACTCATTCGGGAAACAGTTTTCATTAGGAATTCCTCAAAGCCTATATCCGTTGCAGCGAACGCTTTCACGAGAAACGGTTATCTTTAGGACGACAATGAAAGCTTTCCCCATGGAACAACAGTGATGACTGAATAGAGTGTTTTCCAGGAATGTGGGTTAACTATTGCGATACGAAACATGTCACGGACGAAATAAACAAAGAACGAGGGCAGTAAGGAGTCAGGGAGAAAAAACCCTTCTATAAAGACCAACCTGGTAAAGATGTTACAGTGTTGTGATGTTGCTAAGTCCGTCATCAACATCAGTTTCTTTTAGCAGTCAAACCCGGGAAACAAAAGTTCAGGTATGCACCAATGAACATGTCACCCAAACCGCTGTTACGCGTTCCCCGAAATTTCTCAATGACCTGACATACACTCAATCAAACAAAACGCGCGAATCTAAATGGATATGTTGAAATCTATGAAATCTATGAAATCCAGAACGGATTACCATTCAGCAGTGGCCTGTATTGAACCAGTTGACAAATCATGGGCGTACCGCTTTTGCTCAGTTTGTGGAATCCACCAACGGACATGATCAGAGAAGAAACGCCTCGAATTGTTACGAACAGCGCAGAGGCTAGTCTTTTGGACGCGTTCACCGAAGCAACCTGAACGCATGCCCACGGCATTTCCAGCCTTACCTTAAACAACATTCTGAATGACATCGTCGTTAGGCTCCGAACTGGACTACATAGACCTTTTCTGCGAAGGCGAAGAGAACAGTCAACCAGACTAACCCAGATATCGACCAGTTAAAAACGAACATCATCGTTACACTGTTGTATAATTCACTGTTCTAGCTGTCTGAATCTCGACTCCACATTTCTGTGTGCCGATTGTCTTAGTTTCTGTTCTCTGGTATTTTGAATTACTTTTTTCTGGGTTCTCCTCCCCCTCGCGCGTTAACACAAACAGGTACTGTGTTGAGCTTAAACTTTGTGGGTGCAACGTGCATACCAAAGGACGGGATGACTTTGGTCAGTTCATCCAAAAACACCTGCGCCATCTCCTCCTTTTCGAAGATGAGAACGATGTCGTCAGACGAATACTTAAATTTCTCTAAAACCCCAGTGTGCATTTATCAATCTCAAGGACCAGAACTGTGCTTGCAAAGTTGCGCCATTCATTGCACCAGAAAGGCATATCGCGTATATCAGACTACAGGGTAGGTTGTACTGTTGTACGGCTGCAAAACTAGACCGCTGCGGGTGGAGGATGTGGTACGTCTTCAGGTCTTTGATCACTGATTTCTCACAACTGTAGCTGGAATATTGGCTGGAGCCAACGAATTTGCAATGAGATGATCAGAAGACGGGTTTTGGGTGAAGCAGACAGTACTTGATCCAAGGAATGCAAGCTAACCTGGCTGCGCCATGTGTTACGCATACCGTGTGTTACCGCCTACCGAGACTAGCGCTGTTTTCTGTGCCTCATTCGGAGTGGCGGAATCCTAGAGGTGGATAGAATTTGTTATGGCAGTACTTAGTTTACTGTTGTTGCTGCTCGTCTTCCAGAATGGGATCACGTGACCCTACCTATGCTTGGCTGGGGACACTGAACGACGTAGCGGCGGACCGATGTCGGTGGCGCACATGCTGTCAGTTTACATCGAGATTGTCCGACTGCCGGAGGTACAGACACCGCGGATGCTTGTACTAGGCTAACCCATAGATCCTAATTTCTTTCTTTCTATTATAAGGCTTTATTGAAATAGACTGACATGTTTCTAGGTCAGTGAAGCACCAGTGTTCTGATCTGGTGTTGCTGTCAACGATGATGATGATGTCTGCGAAGCACACGGGTGATTGCATTATTATAGCCAAAATTGATAGTGACTGTTTGCGAACAATAATTTCGGACTTTAGGCACTGCTGCCATTCCGCATCCGTTTTATCGGCCTGCTTATTCGGGACGATCGAAAGTATCGCAGACTAATGGAGGATTCCTCGTTGAAAATAGCCGGTCGATCAAACGGTAACGGAATGGTTATGAGTGCTCTCTGATTATTTCTGGAACGCAACACCACAGTAGCCGTGCTCCAATAATCGTGTGATTAGCACAATTCTAGTGTTTAATCTGAAGTATGTTGTGTATGGCGAGAAGAGTATGAAAACGACTGCCGCGACCCGGGATCGAACCGGGGACATTTAGATCTTCAGTCTAACGCTCTCCCTGCTGAGCTATCACGGCCGACCGGACGCGCACAAGTCAAGGGTTGGCCACCTCTCTGCTTCCGAGACTCCGAGTTGGGCATGGAAAACAGCACTCTGTTCGGCAAACGATGGTTCGGCATGCGCAACACATGTCCCAACCAACGCAGCTTCTGGTGCTGGACACATTCTTCAATGGAAGTTTCTGTTACACAACCCCAAAATCGCTTTCGAATTGCCTCATTCTCCAACACAAACCTACTTGAGCTATGGTCCCGAGACAACGATTGTCGAACACCTGAAAGCGTCTCACTTCCGCTGCTCGAACAGGCCAAGTCACACAGCCATACAACAAAACAGCCCGCACTGTAGCTTGATACACACGTCCCTTGAGATTCAGGGACACACAACTTAGACGCCATAGGTGTCTCAAATTAGCAAACGCGACCCGAGCCCTGCAGATTCGTGCATTTACCTCATCTGTACATAGACCGGCTTTTACGATTGACTGGGATCCTTTTTCAATACCGCAGACGTCTTGCGTTTCACGAGGACGTAAGATTTGGATCATGGGTCGCCATACTTTGACATATTTAAGAAATATTATGTGACATGCAATCGCCTTCATATGACCAGTTCCCTATTCCGTTCCAGAACAGGCAGCGTAGGATACCGTTATCCTGAAGCGACCACATATCCATTGTGAGCGCATATGTCGAGAGATGGATATTCCAAGCAAGTACTTTAGACCCTTTTCTCCTTTCCTTCCTCTTTCTAGGTATCGCCGGATGAAAGAATTCGAGTAACTGATAGCGAAATCTGTCGCATCCGTCGAGCTCTTGTTCGGCACATCGAACTGAACGGAACCAAAAATATTTTATCAACATTCGACCTGACAGAATGGGAAAGTAACTGTCAGTGATTTGACTTGGATCACAGCAACACAAGTTCCGTCTTCGTCATCTTCCACCAAGGTTCTTTTATTTATTAAGCTGCTTTATTTTTTCCGCGCTTTTATTTCCTGATTTGTATCAGTTGTCCGATCAATATATTGCCGAGCTTGGGATGTCCTGTTAGCATGGGGAATGGAGAAAGCCGAAATACCAGATCTACAGACATGGGATCATCTAGAAATATTGCGCATTACCAGAAGTGGGCAAGAAGGTGAAACGTTTCGGTTGTCCTTTAATTTTAGCACAGATTTGTCTCCAAAATCACATCTCCTCTTAGAAAGTTCAATCTTTAGTAGGAAACAAGCAACAGCTTGTCATGCTCGTTTTAAATCGTTTACTTCAAGATGCTGGGCATTTAGGCTGAATCATCTGGTCAAGTGCACTCTACGCCTTGAAGGCGGACGTTTCCACGAACCACCGATGAGTGTGCGGGACTAGTGCTCAGTCTCAGTGTCCACATCCGGTCCGATCCACGTGCAGATCGCTTATGATTCCAAACACGCCCCCATGAATCCTGCACCCAGTGAGCAACGATGTTTGGTGAAAAGACACCGGTAAGAACTTTTTATACTTGTTCAAACCATTGGGAATCCACGAGTACAAATTTATTAAAGCAATGCACCCCTCACTGTCAGCGGTAATTGAATATTCCATGCATTTGTACGTGAGAAATTCAGGATGACATAGATTCATTCATTGTGTCCTACTTTTCACGTTTTAAGCTCGCGAGCAGCCGGTTACGGTGAAACTTCCGACACCTACTTGTGAATGAAGTCTATTGACTTTATAAACCGATTGCTTTCAGAACTTTCGCAGAATGATGATTTTGCGTTCGATTCTAAGGCTGTGCTAGCTGACTGACCGGAACTCCCTTTCGACGGGGATAACCGTCTGCTGAATTTGGTAGGATAGGCTGAACTATTTGGCCGTACCTATTAGCATTTCATCTCTTCATTCTACCTCGGAAAAGTATAGCACCCCACAAGACTCATGTTCCCTTCGATACGCCTTTTTGAACAGGCTGGTCCACGTGTAATAGTTGAGGAAACGGAAGGACCGGGATTTGAGTCAGCTCCCAACTATCTCAGTAAAATATTTCCACGGCTACCGTTGACTGGAAAAGTAAAAAAGCAAGTGCGTGAGAGGGCATCACAATTCCTCAAAAACATTTATCTGCCATCCATGCTCTGAGATTGTTCGGTTCGATGAACTAATCCAGCAGCGTTGACTCCGGCGGAAGGGACATTCCTAATCACAGCTGTCCTGGTTTTAGAAAGGTTCGCTAAACAGCCCGTGAATCCCTGCTTGGGCGACGTTCCACTTTTGACATGACTTTCATCAGGTCAAGTGAACTAGCTACCAGGTTCGTTGAGTTTTAAGACAGACGAACAATCAGTCGGTAAGGTCCCTTTCAACCAGCCCACTTAATCAGTGCCGAATGTTAGCCAGGATTTATTTTTTTAATTTTCCATCGCTCTTATGTGCCACGCAGTCGAAGGACAGTACGCCCAGAGTAAGGTCCCAGACTAGACTTAAGGTGAGGATCCAAAGTGTTAAGATACTGGCATAGTTTGTTAAATTTATCGCGCCTGATCACAACAAACTTGTTACTTTCATAACATGGGGAAGGCCCTGGTGGAAAATCCAATCTACCTAAAGCCGTCGAGTCAAAGTCTTCCATGCACACACTGGCCAAAATCGGGGACATTGTAGATTCGATTGCTAGACCTTGTTCTTGAAAGTACATAACTGAGTAAAAAACAAAGTGACTGAGGTTTAAAGATTTTTTTTACCTTCAACTATCTCGTCTTCGTAGGTTACGTTCATTCTTGCAACGTCGTGCCTGTCAGTAACAGCCGTCTCGCTAGTTCCAGAACGTCCACTTTAGGGAAATTCGTATACATCGAGTTGATATCAAAGCTAACGAGAAATTCGTCTAGCTCTAAATGAAACCTGGTTAGTAATGCACTACTCATAAGGTTGCTGAAAATTCTTCGACAGCCCACGACCGGTTTCGCCCTTGTTGGGGCTCATCAGGTAGGCGCAGATTTGCAAATGAGTGTATTTCTCGAAAACAGTCTAATTTGGGTTCAAGTAGAACATAAGGTTGACGGAAACTCGGGGACTGCGCCTACCTGATGAGCCCCAACAAGGGCGAAACCGGTCGTGGGCTGTCGAAGAATTTTCAGCAACCTTATGAGTAGTGCATTACGAATATACATGTATCGCGATATCTCGAATATCGTAGCAACTGGAACATGAGGCGGCCTGATGCAGCATATTCAGTTGCCTGGAAACATCACAAACGGGAGATTCAGCTGGGTTCCAGGTGAGTCTCTCGCAAAAACCAAATTGATATGCAAATGAGTGTATTTCTCGAAACCTGGTTAGTTTTTTTAGTAGTCATACGAATTTTGCGTTCGGATGACTTCCCAATAAGTGGTTTCGGGTGCTGATGGATCTATGCCACCCACCATTGGTCTTATGAGGACATCTGCCTTGCTAATTTTAGGTGGCTCATAAGGTAGCGCCTGGTCGAACTGGCGGCCCATCCATTTGGCCTGTGTCAAGAGCGAAACGCTGCCTGGCAGTAAATTCACCGACTGCTTACCAAGAAGCTCCGAAGCAGCAATTTCGCAGTCGGCTGCAAATATTTTCCTCGAGCTATTCTCGCTTCGAAAGCTTATCAAGATTAGCGTTGTCGTCTGAAAACATGCATCTAGAATGTTAGTCCTAGTGCTGGATGCCTGGGATTGGAAGCTGTCAACGGCCCACACAACTGGAACCAAGACTAGAGACTGACACTTCCTAGTCTACTCATCGACTGTCGTGCTCTGTCGGTTGCAAGTTTGTACATTCAAAAAACCAGATAATCCTTGGGTGGGAGATGGCCGATGTAAAGCGATATGGAAAGTGAGCAATTAAGCGCTGTAGAGAGTGCCACAGCCTATTTGTTTATGAAGGAAAAAAGTAAGTTACTGAAAAATTTGTTCACATCCTTTGATTTCAGGGAGATCACTCCAAGTCTGATGTGGGAAAATAGTTACCCTCACTTTTGTCAGCAAAATGGCAGTACCCATTTTGATAATCTCAGAGCAAATTTGGAGAAAGCGACAAATACTGGTCACCACAGAGGGGTTGTGCTTGCAGTGCGTTCCATATACGCGGAAAATCTGCGTAATGCAGCGGAAATCCAGGTTCCTCTTCAAGACGCGTTGTACCACTGTTCAGCGGCATCGAGATTGAGGTAGCCTTTCCAAAGATCGCTGATTGCTTAGGTTATGTGGCGCACAGCTGGTCGCAGTCGTTAACTCGGTGGAACAAGTAAATTTTCACCGACCTATCAACGCGGCAAAGCCAGTTCTTTCCGCTCGGTTGATTTCAAGAAGACCGCCCGAGTTAGGTCAGGAGAAAAAACCTCAGTTTCTGACATAAGAAACTAGTTTTATCGACATAGATAATCACATTGCAAAATGCGTGTTAGTCACCTCATGGTCGAAGTAAACCAGAACGATAGGGAGAAAGGGGGTCTATCTCACACACCGATAAACAAGATGATCTTTGCAAAAAACAGTGTTTACACAACATGAGGGAGGAGTGTAGGATATAAATCTTTACAAGGTCTTTGTACGGATATGTATAGACAGGGGGGGACAGGGTGATTCAAAGAACAGAAGGGCGAAGAAGCAACGAATTTCCGTAAAATGCAAGAGAGAAAGGGGACATCAAACCGACTTCATCCAGATGCGTCAAGAGGACGGCCGGACTAAACAGCAACATCACAGAGGATCTATCGTTCATCAATATCCGAGGAATGCCGAAGAAATTGATGGAAAGAATACGTGCGTAGCGGGTGCATGAAGGAGGATCCGTGTGGAAATGTAGGGTCAAGTTCTATATACAACGCGTCAAAAGTGTCATAATATATACACATACACTCGTGAGTAGAGTCCAGTATTAGGAGGATGGACGGAAACAGGCTAAACCATCTTAAAGGTTGTTGAGATCTGGAGTTACCATATTATTCAGGTCGTTCTGGGTTTGAAACTGATCTGTCATTGGATCGGACGGGGCTGGCTGGGCTTGTTGTTGTTGTTGTTGCTGCTGCTGTTGCTGGGATGTAGGCTGTTGCTGGGAGTGGGTTTGTTGCTGCACCTGATGAATTAGAGTCTGATGAGAATGCAGAGGCTCTTCGGGCTTGATGCGAGTCAGTTCAGGACGTACGGCATTCAGACATTCCCAGCTAATATCCAACGAAGAGCGTCGACCACGCATCCAAGCCAGGTATTCTTCAGTTTTGTCAGGATCGATCGCACTTGTGGCATTGTCTAAAACAGAATGTGGGGAGCAACGTATTTTCTCATTAATACTTGTGGTTGAGAACAAGGGGAGTTAGATTCCAACTAAATTATACACCGCTGTGTATTCACAGTTTCCATGGAATGTTTACATCGTCCAATAAAAATCGAAACCTTGAGGTGAAGAGCGCACAGTTACTGCCTCTGATCTAAGGAAACAGTTATACAGCGTCTTCCATCAATTTGGAAGTTTGCAACCGATTGAGAATCTTTGTTTCAGAAGGGTTTTCTAAACCCACCGACTTTTACTAAAGCTTTCTGGGAAAGTTGTGCGGCGTGTTTAACCGTGTTTCAGGGTTATTTCACACGACGAATGTACCTGAAGACTATTTCCACTATAGAAAATTTTCTGTGAAGCAGTTTTCACCGGGGAAGATGTGAAATGGATGGAACCGGATGGACGATGGCAGTCAGAGACAGTATTCTCCTCATAAGTGGAGAAAACCTTATCAATTATTTTACTTTTGAGGAAACCCACCTCTGAGAACCGTGTAAGAAGTACTTTCGAGAACCTAGGACGACTGATCAGTTCTGAAGAGAAAATATCACAACGATTCAACTTTATCGGTTAACATGTCAAAAGACACTATTACTATAACTCTTCTTCACATGACATTAATCATAAGCTCGATGAAAATACTGGACAACCTCTTATCAGTTTCGACGACATTTAGGCCTGGTCTCCGAATTTCCATCAATCTTATGTCGTACGTGAACAAGAAACGATACGTATGTGACGATAAATACTCGTTTGTAAATTAATCTAGTGTAACGGGAGATTCAAGTGGGATTCAGTTGAATCGATCATGCACGATGTAAGCACAAGACAAGATTGATGAAAATCCGAAGAGCAGGCCTATTCGATGAGTCCCAAGAAGGGCGAAACAAGTAGTGGACCGTCCAGAGGTTTGATCGACCTTATAGGTAGTGTCATGTGAAGGGACGTGGTTTGATATTCTGAATATCGCCCCAACTGAAACACGAGGCCAGCTTCATACGGCGCATTCAGTCGAGAATATTATAAACAAAAGATTCGACCGAATGGCAGTCGAGTCTTCTTCCATAAGCACCAATCTAATTTGCAAATGACTGGCTATCGTCCATGTGATTTAATTTAGTCTTTGGTTAGGCTTCAGGTACGTGCATTAAAATGCATCGAGGCAAGTCACACAGCCACAAGCTAAAATGGGAAGAAAATGGTCTGAAACAAGCCAGCGGTTTGTTGCAAACTAAAAACGGACACATGGAATATCGGAGCGAAATCTACATTACAGAGAGCAGAATCCTTGGTTACTGGACTGCTCTTAACCGCAGTTAGTAGTAACTCGATTATGTGTATGGCGGTTGCTAGACACAATACTCAGTTACCAGAGAAGGAAATAGTGGGATTTGCTAAACCCAATGAGGGGGATTACCGGACGAGAAACAGTGGTGCGGGTAACCCACCTTGATGTACAGAATTCACGTGTCGGTAGAAATCCCAACGCCTCACAAACCCCTTGTGACACAAGTGACACTCGTAGGGTTTTTTATCTGCCGACGGAAAAGAACAGGATCAATTAGCAGAGACATGCAAAGACAGTATATGCTTGGTTATGGGGAATGAAAAGTGCTGTAACAATGACCTACGTGTACAGTTCTGTCCCACTCCCACAATACTTTGTCAGACACTAACCTTGTGGCAAAAAAGCAGAATCGCCCGATATTATATCTCTAGGAGCCCACACACAGAGGAACTGTGGCACTTTAGATGTTTTGACAGTTGCTGGACGCAAGATAAGCTCATGAAGCGAAAAGTATTTCAATAGTTGTACCGTCCATTACTTTGACGTTTGAAATTCCCTGAAATTCTTCTGTCCCTATTTGTAACCCCCGTTCCATTTTTGGGTTTAGTGCGTGCGTGCGTGCATGTGAACTGGCGTTTGTTTGTCCCTACCACTTCACTCATTTGACCTTGAAGTCGTCCAGCCATTTTGTGGCCCATCTTATGCACATGTGGCCGTCTTACGTGGGAGCCTGTTTGCTCATTTGGTTCGTACTTTTACAGTCCAGTTGGACCACTTGTTGTGGACGAGTATCTAATGTCGAGGTTTGTATAATTCGTGAATTTATGTCTTACGTTAATTGTACCATATAGAAACCCAGCTCCGACTTTGTTTTGCCTTCCCGGAGGTTCTGGTATCACGCGTCATTCGAAGATAGCGTTTGGCTGTTATAATAGTCAAGCAACTTGGAAATAATGTGCGTTTCATTGCATGGGTAACTTTTTGATGACTAATGGAACTCATCGCTCGGAAAGTCTCCAGTTCTATTGTGCAATCGACTGGAAACTGCCTTAAACAACACAGAGCCATTTTCAGACCCTGTTGACTTTCTATATCTCTCATATCCGAAAAATCTGAATGAAACTAACCGGCAAGTGGGTGTGAGAGGAAATCAGGGGGCACTTAATCCTAAGAGCGGCAGTTCGAAATCGCTTGTAGAACACACACTACTTATGACTACTTATAACATACTAGTTATAAGGCTGCTGAAGCCTCTCGTTAATGCTGTGAAGAATATCACAAACAAGTGATTCGGTTGAGTCAATATAAGTTGCAGGTGAGTGCATTTCGCTGAAACCAAATACACTGTAAAAACTATTGAGAAGTTTTTTTCCGTGCAAGGACGATTATTGGGTGAGTCCTAGCTTTTCCAACTGATGATATGCCTTTGTTCCGATGACAATAACCAGTAACGCAAAAGGAAATTGGCAGTAGATGCTCGAAACACAGTTCAGCTCGAACCACAGAGTGTCTTCTAATAGTACACATAGTCTGTTGAAATATGCCTCTAGAGTAAATATTGTTAAGGTGCGAATTCTAAGGATTTTCCGGAAATCAATACTTCGCACATCATCTTTGGTGTAATGTAAGAAAAAGTCAGTAGCACTAGGAATCCGGAAACCGTTTTACTTAAAATTCTCTGCTTCATAATTTGGCACACCTAACTTAATGACGCAAAGTTTGAGATCAATTCTCGGTGGACAATTGAACCGGAGAAACCTCGCTACTTTGCCTAATCCAACAAGATATAGGCCTTCAGTGATGCGTCTGCCATGGTTAGCCAATCACTGTTGTCTGGTAATCGAACCAGTCGATCCTTACACTTGGAACGCTGGGGGACAACCAATCATGCCCAAAATTACGGAGCGGATCATTTCTGTTTATGATCTAGGACATTCCAATAAATCAGTCGTGTGATCGATCATGGAATTAGATGGATGATACACGAGTCCCAATGTGGGTGTTTTTTTCCGCAGGGTCGTTTAGACAATCGACGCCCGTCGAACTTCAAAATCAGATCAGACTAGACAGTTGTGGGAAACGAATGAATGCAGTAAAAATTTCGATGAATGCATGTGCGCTTGACGACAGGTGATGGTGTACTAGTAACCGCCTAACAGTTTGTCTCACGTACAGAAACCAAGAGGACGGGTGAAATAGAGCGGTCACTCGTTTGTCAAACCGGGTGGAGTTGCCCAACAAAAGGTTTTTACTGTGTAAACCGAGCTTGAGAGTGTTTACCGAGGTATCGTGAATTGGCTGCGTGGTGTTCGCTGATAAATGAGTGTATACTGATGATTGTCAAGATAATTTAAGGAGCAACATGGTGTAATTTCAACCTAGAAAAACCTGTCTTCGTTTACCGGATGTTGCGGAAGACAGTACTCTGTGCAACCCCTGCGGAACGATCAGTTTCCAGTCAGGTTGGTCTGCGAAGACTCTTGATGATCTGATGACAGTGTGAGGATTCCAGATCGAGAGGTTTCAGGGGAATTCCAATTGAATCGCCTAAAGACCTTCAAATCTGCATTTCCCACAGTTAGTCTGGAAAAAAATCCCACCTCTCAAAAAAGTGGTGTTCGGCCACATGCCTAGTAAGCTGGACAAGTACAGGCCGGTGCATTCCATCTGCATGTGGGAGTCCAAGTGGCCATTGCTGTGTCTGGCGCAATAGGGATGTGCCATCTGCATGGTTCCTAAGGGTTCAGTGGTTAGAGTGCGAACTTGCTGACCGGAGGGTCCGCGGTTCGAACCCGATCTCTTCATCTCGATTGTTCCTGCCTATGCTGGCAGTATCTGGAACCTTGTGCCTCTCTCAGGTGGCATGGCAGCCAGGTGCCGAAAAGGTATTACAGTTGACCATTATTATTAGTATTATTTCCTGAGGGCATGAATCAGGTACGTCAACTACCCTGTCCATAATCCACGGTGGTATCAGCTAGCCTTTACTGTTCACCAGTGACCGACTGGATGATTGAGGAATCCCGTGTACTGGACAATCACGCTGTCTGTTGTTCAATACATTCAGGTCCACACAACAGGCTGGAGAGGATGATGAGGAGTGAATTGACTGTCTAACGGGGTGTATCAACCGGATACTTTTACTAGTTACAATATAATGAATAGAAAAATTAAAAATCTTCAGTCAGTAACCTTTGACAGTGGTTGAATAGCTTATCGTCCAGCTGTAAAACCTCGTCGGTGTCGAGGCGCCTGACCACAAAAAGGGTAGCACAAGGACTGAGATACTGACGTTGGGTTCAGACTAAGGATCTTCCGTCTTAACAGCTGAGCTATTCCGAGCTCAATGAATAGCTTGAGAACATGAGGTTCCGATGTCTTATGAACAAAACAGAAACCATCTGTTTCAAAGTGGATGAGTTCGCGAAAGTATGTGTAAACTTCCGTTCTCTACTTACACCACGAATTTGAAGTTGAATCAGCTTTGAAACCACTCGCATAGTTAAGTCAAGTGATAGTAAAAAAGGTTTAGGGCACCAAATGAAACCAAAGCGCCAAGAAATAACTTTACCAGACTTGGCAGATCTCAAGGGTGGAAAAAATTAGGAAGAGCTATTACGCAGCAACTACATTAAGTGTGGTTTTAGCTGGGTCGGATGTAAATCACAGACCAAAACAACCGTCATGGAGTTCTACCGCAAAGCACCCATCATACGAAAAAAATCAGCCCTATACAGACAATAGATAATTGTTTTGTATTGGTCAGCGTTCCGGAAATTCATTCACATCTGACCTACAAGTAACAAACAGTATCCCGAGTCCACAAGTGGGAAATGATAAAAATACCGGTGGAATTTCACAAGGGTAGATAGTATGACATTAGATGGTCTAGTATCCGAATCGGCCGGGAAGCAGTGTGGGTGAATGAATGGGCCAGACCATCATAAGATAAGGCAATCTTTTTTTTGCTAGAAACTTCGCTTTATCTCAAATAATCTTTCGACTATTTGACTTGTACATGACAGACAGTCCTACAGTTTCATAATCTGAAACGACACTCCGAACAAATGTAGGCTAAACCTACCTGTATGGACTTGTATGATATGAGCTTGAAGACTCTGTCTCCGTGGATAGACTTTGTGACATGTGGCGCACTGGTACTCCTTATGGGGTCGATTTGCTGAAAAAGAAAAAAGCGCGACCAATAGACTGACAGGAAACAGTGTATCCAAAACGGTAGCAAAACCACCGATTTTCAGGTAACTTTATCAGCCACGAACGACACAAAGGAAAATGTGTGGAAATAAGCACAACAGCAAAGAACCACAATGATTAAGGGCGTCCGGCGATCGTCGAGGGTCACATCAAAGATGTCAGATCGTTGTTGGTGTTATAAAACTAAACAGATTTGAAAGATATGAAAGATTCTCTGCAAGAAGCACAAGCGAACCAATTAGCGGGTGGTCAGAGCGGTCAAGTGTTCATGAAGGAAAACAGTCTAAGAGACCGAGTCGATGTCATCACTACACGATATGGTGTAGCAACTCAGGAGACGTTTGGCTAGGGTTTCGATTTGTGAAAATTACGTCCCACTGAGATCAGCTGTGGGACGTAAATTGACCAGTTTCCATCGGCTAGTATTGTACAAGCGAATGTAGCTAGCAGTCATAAATTTCACACACGAAGATGTCAGGACTATCCTTAGGTTGCGGGGTTACCTTCAAAAGCTCTAGACTCAATAACATGACGATAGAGAAGTGACTATGCCTCGGCTGCCGTATCACAGTTACGTTCACGTGCGAATACCTGGGAAGGCTCGTATGAGGCTTGCAAACAATACGTCACGTTTAAATGAGTTAATCTGAATGGTTAGTTGGGCTACACTACGTACCTGAAAGGATTGCAGTTTGTGCACTACGATCTAGTTGCACCTATTTCCCATATGAGGCGTTCTCGGGTCTTTTTGATTGCATCATGCAGCTTCCACTGGACTGAACTAAACGGTTGCCCGTGCACAACCAAGTGAGCAAAGCCTGGGTCGAGTGTTTAACACAGTCGCTTCCTAAGGATTCCAGGCAAAACGGTCGCCACTGTTGGTATCCTTTTACATAAAAACAAGTGTGGCAGACAGTTTGTAGAGATTTTGAAGAAATGCACTTGTTATTCGGCAAATCGCTGGCCTGCTGAAATTTACAGCGCTAATATCTGGGTTACTGGAATCAACATTCCATTGAAGAAAGCCTAATGTGCTGATTCGAATGACGTACAAAAACGGGTAATTGTAAAGAAAGAGTTCTGCTCACGCGTGTGATCGAAAGTGACCACAGTGAGGATTCACTTTCGTGTTCTTTATTGTTAAAACAGTCCAGAATTCATAGACAACTTTCACAACACCATAAACATACAGGCCTAGCGCAGTGACTGATGTCAATGAAATAAAGTGAACGGTACACACTTTGATGAGCAAATATGCGTAATCAATGTTATCCAAGATGCAGTAGGACGATGAGAGGTGGAAGGGTGCTAGATAGGTCAAAAGATGCTCAACACTGATGTTCATTGAGCAGCCACAGAATATCCAAAGAAAAGCAGTGAAGCTCTGACCTTGGCGAGTATGCATGCTCGAATGAAACACAAGAGTTGGACCATTAGCGTACGCCGGACGACTCGCTGAACAAGTTCCACTTGTTGAATTCTATCAAATTTCACAACTGGTCACAATGAAGCCAAAAACGATACTGGGATTTCATTGCCAGCTTCACCGAAAGTTCGGACTGGCAACAACATTCGACGGTGAGCGATGGTGGCTGACGAATAAGGTGCAAGCTCCTAACTCAAAGATCCTTGATTGAAATATGGGCGTGTTGGTCGCTCTGGTGTAGGCTGTCTTAGGGTTGAATTCAAGTGACTGACTTGGCTTGCCAGGTGTGGCGAAATTTCGTATGGAATTAAATACCAATGAATAGTCAACTAATTGTTCCTAACTTCTCACGCTCCTTAAGAGGGGTGACATTTGCCAAACTGTGAACTTGGAGTAGTTACAGGCAGTAGAAGTGGCCAGTCCTGAAAAAATCTCCGGTCTGCATGAGAGCTATGCTACGAAAGGGATTTGGCCAAAAATTACGATGTTCTGGGATTTGATAAGACGGTTTGACGACGTTTGGGTCGAATTAACCATTTCACTTTAGAGGACCTGAGTTTAGATTATGATGGGGTTGGGGAGGGGAGAAGTACGCACCACTAAGGAGCACTAGTAAGGCTGGAAATCCGGTCCGAATAAAAGTATCTTCCCCTATCGCTTGATCACTAGTGTTCGAGCAACTGGAGCAAGAACATCTTTCCGGATAACTGTCCTTGTACTGCCCTTCACTGTGAGCCTCACCAGATTCACGAGTAGACCATTAATTTCGGAAGACGTTTTTGAGGTCAGATTGCTAGGGACGGTCTGATTACTCTGATGCAGCTGGTCAAGAGAGGATGGAGCAATTAGATAGGATTACAGTCGTCGGGCAAAGGGATGTACGTGTGAATGGTTCTTTGAAAGGACAGTGGTGTAGGTTTAGGAATGGGCCATCTTAGTTGAGCAACAGAACACTTATGCAATGAGATTTCGTTAGCAAGTCAACTAGTTATTTGGATTGTTGAATGGAATGGCTTAGCTATGTAAACGATGTTTTGTGATCTCAGTGCACATTCAGTGGTTGGTTTGCACACCAATCGCTACGCTAGATGAGCAAATAAACACCTACACCTTCAATATGGTTCATTTTCATCACCAATGGTTCCACCGATTTACTGTGATCTTACTGGGGGATGCAAAATAATAAAAGCGATATTTTAAACTATACAGTGCATTTCAGAACGGTTATTCAGATCAAACGGCGTAACGATAACTCATTCGTGGCTGATGAACAGACAAAGAGCAACAACAGAAAATAGGTTCGTTGAACTTACGCGAAGCACCAGGTTGTACATGTCCTAAGTTGGTTTGGGTCATAGTTACCGGAGTAAATCCGAACGGAGATTGGATGAGGCTTGTCTGGGCTGCAATAGTGTTCTGAGGTATAAGTGATGTGGGGACAGCTGGAAGGACTGCCGTGGGGTGCATGACTGCATTCTGTTGGTTCCCAAACGGAGAAGCCTGATGTGGTTGAAAGAAAAAGGTGGACATGGGCATATTCACGCCCGGTGCCACCATCATAACTTGAGCTCCGGCGGGCATTGCAGTTGCACCTGTTCCGGGAGCGGCAATGATTGTGCCCATCGCTGAAAAAAACGAGTAGCAAAATGATAAATGCAACAGCACGACGAGGTGCTGGCCACCTGGTCAGTAGAATGATTAAGTCGATTGTACACCATTACGCGCCACACACAATCAGTCGGTCAGTAGCAGTGCCGAGGAGGGGTAATGGCAGTTACACGTGTAAGAGCCGATGCGAACGACATATAAGTACAACAGGAATGCAGGTTCCGTTTGTCAAACCGCCAAACGTATGGGGCTAGGCAAGCAGACTTGCGCTTGCCACTCGTACCGTAAAATGCTAGATAAAGGCGGGATTTAGTGATATTGTCGAGGAAATTCTATTCGAAGACCTTGTGACCAACGGGCCCTGCCGGGCGTACAACTTACGTAAATTCATCGTCTGCCCCTGGGCGTGGGGCTGGAAAAACGCAAAATGTTGCTGAGGAGCCATGAGGTTTGGATGGGTCTGTTGCTGCTGCTGCTGCTGTTGTTGTTGCTGCTGCTGCTGCTGCTGGTGTTGCTGCTGCTGTTGTTGTTGTTGTGGAGTCGGTGGTGGTGACTGCATTTGTTGCATCTGGAGCGGATTTGATTGCGGTTGAGACTGAGGGCGCGAGGAGAGGATAGCTGTGCATGAAGAGAAGAAGGTGAGAAAAACCATAAGAAGGCATGGTTAAGTGAGAATTCCACCGGAGAGGTCTCTCTTGCTTTTGTACGAAAATTCAATGAACACTATTTTCCGTCTGGTATCTGGCTATGCCCTGTGGATCACAGTAACTATGTCAGTGTGATACCTGCTTGAGTCGGATGATGAGAAGCAAGAGGGTGAGAACAACTCCGACATACCGATGGGGGGGGTGAACTAAATATTCAACAGTCGAAATGATAATGAATTGCTGTCTTAGGAATCATAAGAACCTCTGGATGTCGAAGCGACCATATGACAAGATGCACCTAGGCCGCGTAGGACGAACTGGGTGTCGGAAATGATACTGATGTGACCTTGGACATTACCGATCAGCATGAAAATCCAAATTAACTCTGACAAGCGAACGACCAGAGCAAAGTATGAAATGTGAGCAACATAAGCAAACAGATTACGAAGCAAGGTATGAAGGGGCATCAACTCCATATGGATAACGCTGAGTTTTCTGACGATGACCGCAAACTGAAGGAACTTGAAAGCATGGCTCTTTATCTGACATCCTGGCAATAGGTGGCGCATACTCTGAATCACACGTCAAAATGTGTTCAGTCATGTATCATTTGTTGAGACTTTACTGACACACTGTGTTAGGCGGAAGCTAACTGACCGGCACTGATAGAACAGGACGCACCATGCCTATGACTACAATACCGTGAGCAAATATGGAGTCAGCGGAGGTAAAACTAAAAGAACATGGTGTGGTTGTCAGGACAGGCAACAAAAATGTCGGATCATATCCCTGTGAGTCAGGCAGGCTAAAACAAATGATCTTGTTGTAGTCGGTAAGATAAAATAAACGAATGACCCAGATAATGCCCGAGTTTGAATAACTAATTGCTGATACGGTGATGACATTTCGGTGATTGACAAGTGACTGACACTCGAGCCCTCCCAAAATGGCATGAAGTACTGGACTACGCAAGTGATTATTGTTGCATAGGGGACAAATGTGTGCATTTTGGCCTGAGAGAAAACAGTGGAAACCAGTCCATGTCGATCCGTTCGTAGTCTGTTAACGGTTTTTGCTAGAATTTTCGGAAGTCGATTGAGAGGCCCAACTTTTTGCAAGGAAGGCACCACAGGCATCCTTATGGCGTACTAAGGAGGTTGATGCTTGCAATCCTTCCAAGAATGCTTCTTTCCGCCATTTTACGAACGCTGCTCAGCGTGATTTCGATGTGATGGAGTACCTAGTCATAATACGCTAATGGTTAATAAGTTCCAAAGAGAAATATTCGCAAGTCTTGTTGAGCTCTTGTGGTGGCCACCATGATCTTTACAACTCTCTTGAGGGGAAGGCATTTTTGAATAAATCCAGGAGTATTCTGCAAATGAAACAACTTTCATGGAACAAAATACCTGTATTCCGAATAAACCTGTCGTAAAAGCATAACAGCTCTACTTGAAAATAGTTCTGATGCGTAGAGGGAATTTCGGAGGGCATTTTGAAAAGTCCTCGGAGAGAAAATAGAAATAACAGTGTACTCAGCCATGACGGATAAATTGTTTTATTGAGTAATAAGCTAAATTGTGATCAGGGCAGGTAGGCAAATCAAGATTGTGCGATTCTCATATCAGAAATTATTATCTTCTGATTTAGAAACAGGGATGAAACAACGTTCATAACAGAGAAAAACGTCAGGAAAGGGTTTATGGCAAGTCATAAAGGTGTACTGTTCTAGGTTTCCGACTCGGTGTGGAATTTTTCCATTACTCACGTAGCCAATTGAAAAGAAAGAGGTTATCTGTGGTCGCGGACCCCCTATAAGAATGACCAGATGTAGCGGACTGAAAAATATATATATGGATATCTAGAGGAGACAAGAAACTAGGGGTCACAGAAAAAACACAGTCAAGAAGAACCGGACATATGAGCATTTGCCCGAGTCTTGAACAAGTGGGAAGAGTTAGGAACAATTGGTGGAAAAGTGCATTCCACAGCCGTGTAGTTCGGTGGAAGAACTAGGAGAGTAATTCTGTGAGCTGACTCCTCACCTATTCAGGTTGATCAAAACGAACTGGAGAGTTGCGCGGATGGACGATGATGACGCACAAAACTGACGTGTTACACGGCCCATACCCGGTGTACGACAAGTGTCGACGGATAGGATTCGTAGACATTTTAAGGCTTACATCTGAACCCTCAAACTGATGTGTGTGCGGCAGATTGGTCGGAAGCACGAGTTGATTCCCGTTAGACCCATTGGGTATGTGTGTCCGCGTATGTTCAGAGTTGACCGTAGTCAATCGCATTGGTACTGTCTATTTTCAGGGCATCATCGCGTTTCAGATAACAACAGCACAACATCAGTGTCCGACTATTTTTCTTCTCTTTCTTCGTCCAACTGTAGCATCCTTTCGGTGCCTAGCTGCCACACTACCCGAAGGAAGCACGAGAGCTGGGATACTGCCAGGTTGCCCAAGCCTAGACAGGGGAAGTCAAGAGGCAGAGGTCGGGCTCGAATCACGGACCTTCCGGTCGGTAAATTCGCGCTCTAACCACTGAGCCACTCCCACCCCCCCAGTGTCCGACACTGATGATTTGCTGCCGGAGGTGCAGGCACCTCGGACCGCAACAAATAACCAGTAAATCTTCTCGAACATATTTGACGATGAAAAATTATGGAGTATTTTTAAGGCCAGTGCAACTAGCTAAACCCGATTGAAATCAACGCGCACTATATCAGATCCGGTGTAAAGACTGGTAAGAATAAGGTTGCGAATAATCAGTTGTTATGTTGTTCTGACTCGATCATATAAACGATCTGGTACACTTTTAATTTTTTTCTGAAATGAATTTCGACCAAAATCTTGTATCAGGTCCTCCATGGGCCAGGGTTCCAAAATTGAACAGAAATCTCGAAGGGCGAGTCAGAGTGTTTATGCATGCAAGTATCAATCTGTTTGAAACTCGCTATAAACAAGTTTTGACGGAATTTTTAATACAGGTTATTCGTGGGAAGCCTGGGGCTTTACGGCCGCCGGCGCATTTAACTGGTGCCACTAATTCGCTCGTCATCCAGGATGATTGATAACTGGAGTCGGTCGCATGAGCTCATTTTTACCTCCACTGCAGTCGATTCCAGCCAAACCCAATCATATGTATCGATTGGGGTGGGCTTCTACTGCCCGTCGGGTAAATTACCAACTTCGTTGATCCGAGGTTACGAGCTCAGTCTAGCTCAGAAAATTCAGAAAGCGATCACCACCACCACCCCGACCACTATTTGAATGGGTAGTCTATGAATTCGGCAGACAAACCGAGTGCACCGCCAACTTATCCTCTCTTCCAAACTAAATCCCACTTCACTTTCTTGCGGAGCTGTTCGAATATTTTCACTGTGGTAGGCAGAGTGTGGACGCGCAAAAGAGACCTAGGGCTAGCGGCACGATGGCGGCTGAGCTAGCGATGGCGAAAATCGAACAACTTTAGACTACTATATGGTTCATTAGTAGCCGACGAAATCACGAAATTCGTACTTGGTGTCCGCAACCTGTTGGTGTGGCGACAAGCCGGGACGAGCGTAAATCCACACACACTTATTCCGTGTTATGATCTTTTTGAGCGGTCCTCACTCTATTAGTACACTGACGAGTTGTTTGGTCTGTCAAATCCAGTTGCAGTGGTTTGTGCAGAACTCAAACCAGCGTCACAAACAGGGAAAGTACATAAGTAGCCAGTATTGTTGTTGCTTACTTTACTTACTGTACACAGAAAAGCAGTAGTAGAAAAAGCTGCATTTAAATTTCACACTTACTTTTATGCACAGAAGCAACATGTCTCTCAAAGTACCACTTTTGTGGGAATCCTTTGTTACATATGGGACACATGTACGGTTTGGACTCTACAAAACAAAATGATAGCGAAAGGCCATTTCGAGAATAAAGCTGGAAAAACGACTGCAATTTAAGAGAGTTATTAACAGGCGCCTTTCCAAGAACAGTCCTGGATGTTTACGTTGGTCCAACGCATGACAAGCACTGGCCAGCAAATCTCACCTCAGTAAAGTAACTGAGCACTAGAACAACCGTTCAATTCCAACGGCATCGGAATCCATGCGACACATACCACGCCCAAGAGTCGAGACTAGAATGGAATTCCCGTGTCGTGTCAGTCAACTAATATTCCATTTACGCAACCGAAATCGGGATTTTCTGATGTCTGACATGTTGTTCAGTGGTCATTGTCCTGGTTCGACAAGCTAGACGGGAATCCCAAAGTCAACTACTATAAATTGTGAAGAGAAGTCCCTCACACACCGCCTCACAAAGTTAAACCAACAAAAATCCAGCATTAATAATTGCAGACTGTATCAATGAGTCCATTTGGGCTAATAAATGTTGAACCGGTAAAACAGCAACCATTCACTAGATAAAACTTGGGTCGATAACAATATGCTCACCTCGATGCACTGAATTGGAGTGTCGTAGTAAATCACATTTTCGAGCGAATTCTTTCAAGCAACTACTACATTGATAGGGACGAAGACCTGCAACGCAAAAACATAGTCATCAGTTTGACTTCGAACAGAGGGATGAGAAACTAAGTGGCTCGATGTCACAAGGTACTTATAAGTACGTAAAAACGACCTTAAAGACGAACAAGTAGACAGTGTCCGGCCTTCGTACACAAACAGTGCTGCATAAACAAATCTGGATTTTCACGTTGTTATCGAACACCGAACGCAGTAGTTAAGCATAGTTATTGAGAGAATCACTTAGAATGCAAAGTTTGTACAACCCCATAGACTTTGCTAAACTACATCGAAGTTTTTTATTCTCATTAACCCAGTCTCCAATTTCAGGTCCTGTACCTTGGTAATCTTGGGTTAGGAGGTCCGTTGAAACAGAGATGATCCATTTCGCAGAGTGATCGCAGTGGTTTCACCAGTTACGTCAAACAAGCCTCGATCAGTTCTGAACAGACATTTTCGCCTTTACATCAATCCAAGAAATTGCGCCGAGATAGGTAGACTAACTCAGCAGAGGCCTGACATTTTTTAGAATGAACCAGTCGATCTTCGAGTAACAGGGATGTCTCATTTTTCATGGGGTGATTTTCTAATGACCTGGGATATTTCGCTTTATTACTGGCCACTCGACTGATTTACCATCGGTTGATTAACTTTAAAATACTTGTAATTGTTCATAGCGTTATTTAAGAAATAGATTGGACTTCTTTAGCCTCACACTATCATGGTTTGATTATAAACTATTCCTTTTTCTTCAGAAAATCCAATTATCAACTCATGAATGTACACTGGAAGTAGTCAACAGGGTTAGATTAGCCTTTGAATATCCTGGACCACCATGGCCAAATAAAAATCAACTGGCATGCTAAAAAGGGATCGTACTGCCCGCTTTCCGGTGTTTCTTTTTGAGGAGGATGAGAGCAAATATTTCCCAAAATAGCCGAGACTTTTGGGAGGAACTGACGTTCCGTTCATCGGGCCAGTGGTAAAATTCGTGACGCGCGGATGAAGGGGCCTCTTTAGTAGGGAGGTCCCTATTCGAAGGAGCAAATTAGGGAAAGTTGCTGTATAGTCCGGGTACCGTGTGTATCTGGAAAATGCCAATGCTGAGGACAAGCCGTGTTAGGGCTGGAATGAGGTGGAGGTTTGCTGAAGTTAAGTAAGTTAGACTGCTAAGTCTAAGTTAGTTCGGTGTGTAAGGACGGTGATCACGGTTTATTAGTTCACCAGAAAACAATCAACCTTGTCAATCAGTGATTAACGAGAACAAATACCAAGCCACTAGTTCCAACAAAAGCTGCGATATTCTTCCGTTAAAACAGCCAGGAGTTGGTTTTACAACATCTTGAATTCCATTGTCTCCAGTTACTGCCTCACTATCTCCGCATCCTTGTCTTTCTCTGGACCAAACTTGATGCATTTTTCTGTCAAGTAGCGAAACCGCATGCATAAGCCTCACAGGAAAACAGGAAAAACTACGACACACTTCGTGCTTCGTTTTCCATCGAATCACGTGCTTCTATTCATCATCTAAGGCTTCACTTCGCGTCAGTAAACCGAATGTCCACACCTTACTGATTCCAGTTTTGAGTAACGTGTCGGGATTGAACCAAATTCAAAATGTGAAGATGACGCAAGTAATCACACTTAATTCGGGATGTCCAAATACTCAGGAATTTAGTTCGTTCGGAGAGGGTCAGTTGTTAGGCATTCACCGGTACTGAGTATTTGGTCTCGAGTGGATTAACTGATCGACACTGGAATTGGTCTTATCAGTTACTTCGCCCCATAAATTGATCAAACGTACATCACCCAGCGTCCTACCTACTATCTTCACACTTGAACTTAAGGATTGTACAGCATAGAAGCACTGGCATTCAACGACTCTGAGATCCAGAAAATACGAATGTCTGGAAATGACTTGGAGGACTCAGTAGTGAGGGTGACAACCCTCGGTTACTGATCCATTAGGTAGGTGTATAGAGTCACGTGAGATTCAAGTATACAACGGTGACGTTGAGTAGTATCTTTGATAACGCAAATGGCACGGTCCTTGTTTAGCGAACAAGATGCCGCATGGTTATCCCTCAGTTTATAAGGGGCGTCATGGCTTTTTATATTAAAAATCTACACCGTAAATCGATCAGACATTAGGCTATGTTAGAAAACACGAGCTCAGCCTGAGTCATACAAATACATGAAAAGAACTCACTATGTTGAGGTTATAGTAAATGCCCGTATTTGCGCAAACGAACCAACGAAAGAACCACACGGTTTTACATACATGGGACAACTCGTAACTAGTCAAAGCTTCGCATAAAACACGAGGAAATCCACGTTTACATGAAACCAAAGAAGGAAGGACAGTATGGGATCACAGAAGCTTTCTCCACGCTCGACTGAAAACGTGGCAAAATATGGCTATGAATTGACACCAACGACGTTCACTTTGTCAGTTCCTACCTCGACTGTCTGAGTGAGAGTTTGGAGAATGTAATGGACCTGTACTAGGCCCCTATCCATCTCATATTCCGTTCATATTTGCATTACAGCGCTTTATCTAAATAAACTAAGGTTATCGTGTGGCAGTAAGGCATCGCCGTTCTCACAATGATGTTGTAATGGGTGACGACGATTGAGGTCACAGCTACAGCGGTATATATTCCAGTGAATGGCGAAATCGGATATAAGGTTTATGTCCGGAGCCATTATTGGCTGGATCTATCCCCGAAAGAGTCATTACGTCAATGATCTGCTCTCCTCCGACCACCTGAGGAGCACACAGCAAAAAGCAGCACTCGTCGGATAACAACTTTATTTTAGGACGACTAACTGCTGAGAAAGGACTAGTCGGCTCCTGGAATGTCTTTGATATACGCCCAGCTGATAAAGAACAATAAATACGAAAGCGCTCGTGTGGCCGAGGCGTTCGGGATCTGACCACATCCTGACCTTGAAGTTTTGGCAGTCTTTTTAAAAGACGTGTTTCGCACACACCGACCCGTACGATACAGGAACGAGAAAGGCCTACAGCAGCAAGTCATGCTCAGTTCGAGTTGAGGATATCAGGCCGAACTACCTAACCAACTATACAACACCACGTTCAAAGATCATGGGGAAAACTCGTTGATGATACGACACAATCTCTGTCAACATCCGTTTTTAACACGGTTTTTTAACCTCCATTGCAGCGTAACTAAGAGTCTCGATAGCCTGGATCAGACTTCTATGCATCGATTGTACGACAGTTTAGTGGGAACCTACCGACGGACCACACGAAGAAACGCATCGAACCAGAGATAAAATACCTTCGTAGATCAATGGCGATTTAAAGACCACAAAGCAGACTTACCTTTGTGTAGAGCATTAATATGCATTTGTAGATTTTTCTTTTCTGTGAACTGCTTTTGGCACAAGGTGCAGTGGTAATCTTTCTTTTCTGTAGTGGATTGATTAAGGAGAGGAACGAGAGGGAATCAACATTGGACAAGAAATGGTCATACCAAAAGTATTCATATGTCACAGCAACAACCGAAGACGCGTTTCGATCAAACGAACGTTTCTCAAAACTCTACGATTTTCTAAGTTGCTTCAGTTTTTATCGTTTTTAACCTCCTCTTGTTTTGTTTTATTAGAAGTGAGACTTCGAAGTTGAAAATGTGCATTTCATCCTTGTTTGGGATCACCTGCAAACTGTTCACATTGCTCATTAACAAGAAGTAAAGGAATGATAGGATGTTTGAAATCCCTCCAGACTGTGCAAACTCGAGACTCTTTTGGGACTTGCGAGTTGGTGATGCCCAACGAGGATGAATCAGTTGTAAAATGACCCTCGGCCATTCAGAATATACCGGCCTGACTCGCAGGAAGAAATGGAGATCGGAAAATAGACGTCCTACTAAAAGAGCAAGTTAGTAAGTGGTGCAGTGGTGACCAACTGAACGGATAGGGTTGATGGGATAAACTTGAAAGTGATCAAAACTAACGCCGTGTCACCAGCTGTGCATCCTCGGCAACGTATGAAATGCCAGTCCTGGGTTTTGTGCATTTTCCCCAGGAGAGGCCCTTCGATCCACACCGCTTCCAGTGAATGAATAAAAGTTCCTTTATATTTGACTATCAGTACAATATCATACCGTGATAATTCTACGCCATTCGTGAAGGCGATTTCAACTAAGTGACTGTTGCTGCTCTTTCATTTGGTTAACACAACTTAAGATGTGACATGGGATCCAGTGGATATGCCTAAGTTCATTTATTGTACTTTTAGGACAATCTTGTGAACGTTGTCACATGTCTTCGTATCAGTCCTATTACGATCTAATCGTACTCTATGTTGAATAATATCCAGTGTTACCATTCGGTTCCAGTCCATATATACAGACGTGCATCCAGTTCGTTTAAGCGGCAGACGTTGTCTGTCAAATTACGTAGTAACGAGCGGATATGCTCTGCCATCCTGAACTCGAGTTTTTGTCAAATTTCCTTTGGGTTCTTAAACATTATCACGTAAGCTGATGAGTTCGAACCGGCTAGTCCAAATTGGAAGTCAAAATCTTATCTATCTTTGGTGAGGACTATTCAGAATAATCGCACCTGGGTAGGAGAGGAATATCGGTACAAATTTCACAACCTCCGAAGCTACTGACAGACAGCTCGAGTAGTGCTTGGGGAAACATAACTGAATTCAACCTCGAAATGCGAACGTTGCGCACGTATGATTGCACTACATACCTGTTTTCTGTGCACATTCACAAAATGAGCAAGCAAGAGCAAGTAAGTGGATGGATGTGACACTATGAGATGAGTGAGCACTTCATTGTGACTATCACATGGAGTAGGTGCTCATCGGATTCGATGACGCGGGCAAGGTTACAACACACATGTCGGAAAATAGTTAAGCTAGACACAAACCGATGGGGCGACTAGGTTTGTACGTGTGGATTTGTGTGCGCAGACAGAGCGACATGCAAAGATAGCGTCACGTTTTTTGTGTGTGAGCGCGTGCAGAAAACAAGGCCTGTTGCAACTCGCGGGTTGTAACGATCCACCCGTTCGCATACGCCTGCAAGGACTGATGCATGCAGACAGGTGGTTGTCGTTTGAATGATCGACGTGGTTAGGCCGATTCGCATACATTCCAATCGGGAACGCACTTTGGTGTGTGTCTGTTTATCGGAAATGCATGCACGTCTTGGCATGCACAACCCGCGCACGTGCGACTGCTGTTTGTGTGTCTACAGATTGGCGTATGCTCTTGCGTGTTTGCGACCGTATCTAAGCCCGCAGTCCTGACGAGAGAAACGTGCGCTTCATCACACAAGCAAGCGCGGCAGGCATCATGTGAGTTGAATAGACGAAACGTGTGCGCTGGTAACTTGTGCACTTAAAGGCACACGTACCACCAACATCAGCAACAACACATCGATTGGGTGCAGGTTGAAATGCTGTGGGGCCCGAAAGCCGTTGAGCCACAAGTGATAGAGGGCAGTGATGCACGTCAAGCTCCATGACTTCTACAAACGGCCAAACGATAGGTTTCATGAAAGGGGGCGGTCTGTGTTCTACGTCCATATCCGTGTTTGTACACATCGTGAGAACAACGCTTCGAGCAGGTCAGACGTTGTCATCAGAAACACAGAAAGTGGAGTGTGTGCAAGTAGATGAACGTCTCTTGCGTTGAAAGGTGTGGTGAAAGCAGTACAACGGAAACCTGATTGGTGACAATCAGTCCCCTTATATGGGAACCAAAACCACCCATTATCCAAAAGCCTGTAGTCAAGTTCGACATTTGAAGATGGAAATTCGTCCGCAAAACTCAGGTTGTCGACAGTAGGGAGACCTCCGATTACGAAAGAAGTTGTGTGCGGTAAGGGCTGCTAAGTCGTCGCCAAAACACAGTCAATATCATGCACGAAACCATACCCTTTTGAAACCGATTAGGATTGAATATTTGGAATCAAACTAATGAGTTTTACACAAATGAAGCACCAGTGAATTTCACCTCCGTCTCGACTAAACTTGATTCATGACCGAACGTTTCATTCAGCATAGGTTCTGGAACAGACCATACCCGTATTGAGATGGTAGCTGAAAATAGCCCAGTTGGAAATTCAGACAGCTCGGGCAAGTGAGGTTTGACGGGAAACTCTGGTGTTCCAGTGCACCTCGGATGCCTGGATTCTTCGGCATTCATGCTCCCTACGGGTTACACGACAGCTGTGCGTCACGGAGGACGACACAATTGAACGTGTTCTTAGTTTTAAAAATCCAGGATGACGACTAAGTGGCAAAGTGCTAGGTGGATGTCACCTCCACTTAGTCGACTGTTTATAGTACTTTCCAGGTATATTTTAGTTTAAACACACGACAACAAAATTTGGACAGCAACCGAAAAGAAAAGAGTGACATGATTTTGATCATACGATCCCAATGATCGCCACAGCGTAACACTGGCGTTCACCTGGGTTGATCATTGTGTCCTGGCTATGACCATGAGTGTATATCTACCAAGACTGCAGTGAGTGGCAGATTAACCTAGAAATCTTCCCCAAATACTCCCTCCCCCACTTGTTTAGTTCTCCTCAATGGGGTTTTCGCACCCGTCATAGGGCGGAATCAAGTTGACACCATACCGGTTAACTACCTGGGGGACTTGGCTAGACAGAAGGCACATGCATCGCACTAGATTTGCATATGCTCAACCGACTTAGTGAGACACCCAGGGTCAAGCAGATGGTTTTCAGATCCAGCATACCTAGCAATTAGCTGGTAAAGGATAGGACATAATCGAGCATTCGGTAACTCTAAACCATTTCACAATTAACGTCATTTCACAAGCAGAATCAAATTAACTAGCGGGGAATAAATAATATCGGGGCATTGAAATGTGGTTCGCCGAAAGATCTTCTACCAGTAAGCTGTGTTTTATCCCTTACCAGCATGTACAGATTTCATGTGTCTTCGCATAACAGACCGCTTGGAGAACGCTTTCGCACAGATAGTACACGTTACGTCTCGGATGTCTGTTCAAATGGGACGTAAAAAGGGAAGGAGTGAAACAACTGGGATCAATCATGCAACAAAGGAGTGATAGAGACAACCAAAAGCACAATGAAATTCCATTTTTCAGGGAAGAATTCATAAGTTTGGTGAGTTCATACGGAGTGAGTTTTCAGGTCACACACTATCAATAATATCGTCACAAGATGAACAGTGCTGAATACAGCTCATCGTAGATTATCGCTTCCTGTAATATAGGTGATCAATCAACAGTTTCCGATAGAAATCAGTTATGTTAGGTTGGTTCACTCCTTCGTGACTTAATGAAACTTTCTAATTGGGCTGTTTGATTTAGGTCCCGTGGGTGCGAAATGCTGAGTTGCAGTTACAATGTTGATCCAGCGTACATGCCAACCATGAGCGAAGCCTAACGAGCGGGTAGCAAACAACCTCGGGTCCACATTGCAAATGAAGCATGTTTTTCGCCCGGTATTTTCGATCAAAACGTCGCGGCTTATTGCTTTATCTCTAGCGCTTCTCACTTTTCAGTACTTTTTGGTCATTGCTGAATCTATCTTCCGAAGGAAACGTAAGTTCTGCACCACCTCATATAAATCTCTAAAGACTGACAGTGGCCCCTCTCTACTAGAAACTTGTAAAAATGAAATCGACATCAGTATAGAAGTGGCCAGAGTAACCATGGCTAGGCAATTTGGGTGACGAAAGCGAATCTCATTGTGTATCGTTTGCATAATTTGACTTTCGGTCAGAAGTTCTGTCGCGCTGGATGCGTTCAGTGCGAGGTCACCGAACTCGTACAACAATGCTCCAGTTTGTGATATTAATTTCGGCACGGTAGGTTATTTTTTAATAATTCGTGGGTGGTTTAGGGACTTTTCCGAGGTGTTGAGCAAAACCAATCATATCGCTCAAACACGAACACGTTCCCGTGTCCAAGGGTGATAATCTAGGCGCGTCCAGGGTGCGCTGGTTAAGTAGTGATGATACGCTCAACTCGTATGTCAGATGTCCGGAGTTCCAATCCCGGCAAGGTCAAGGATATGCGCTACTGACCTGCTCTAATAAGAGCGGAACTTGGGTTCAGTGCATCGTGCTTTTGATGTGGACTTACTAGCACAATTGCGTTAGAAGAGGAGGGCTGTTCAAACGAGAATGATGTGAATACATTTGTTTTTACTTCTGAACCACATGCAAATGTTTTCAAGGCATCTGACGACACATTCAAGACAGACAACTGAACGGGATATCTGGAAAGAACAGCACGAAGCACGGAAACTGCAAGCTGCCTCCTCAAATATATATTGAGCTAGGCAGCATCACTACCGCACTTAAGACAAAGCACGAGGGACTGAACCCGCATACACAAGATGCTGTATATAATGGCTAGGAATCTAACAGCAAGAATTAGACCGGCGGCATGTGAGTGATGTACGATAAGTATCAACCGATGCGATTAGCTTTGCTAGACTTGGGCAAACAAAACGGATTCGTTTTACCGACTTGATTGGCGGAATGTAAGACAATCAAAAATTAACTCCAAGACCAAATATACGTGATATTTGCTGCGAATCTCTCCGTGAAAGTGCACCTTCCATGAAATTTCGTGCTAAATGAAATGTTGAGTCATTTAGTTTGGTTGGATGATGGTAGGCGAATGGATTGAGTCAGAGGGGCTGCAAAGGATCAGAACTGCTTGAGGGCTAGTGTGTACATGGAGCTGGTGAAAGCACTTTGACTTGAAACAACTTGTTCACGTACGACAGACCCAATCTGGCTGGTCCTGACGGACTGGTTTGTTAGTGGCATGAAACCAAATAACACTGAATGAATAAGTCATTCAGCTGTAACTTCTTTTCGGTGCCTAGCTGCCGTGCCACTCCGATGAATCACGAGAGCTACGGTACTGCCAAGTTGCCCAAGCCTAAACAGAGGCAGTCAAGATGCCAGGGTTAGGTCCGAACAATGGACTATCTGGCCAGTAAGTTCACGCCTTAACCATCGCATTGAAAAACGGAAGCTGCAACGAGCATCCGATAGCCGCAGTGTACTGCTTTAGCCACAGTTCTCGCTGGCGTAAAACACCGGATAATGATATTGAATGCTAAACGATCAGACACAGCAATCTCCTCTTACCATACATACCTGATTACCGAGCTGAACATACAGCATCTCAACAGGATAGTGCCTCAATACATCTTTCCTATCTAAAAAACGTGGAGTTTGTCCCGAAGAACACGATTATTTAATCGATTGAATAATGGTCTAGCTTGTAATCCACTTGATAACTTGAGACATTGGATCCTCCTAGTCAAATAGACAAGTATGGCGATCGAAAAACATTCGAGTGTGTGAGCATCCAAGGTCAACGAATCACCTGTACCCAAAATGAGCTCGGTAATGGGTAAAGAAGCCTCATGACTAGTATAGTATGGAGTGCTCTGCAAAAGGTGCCTATTTATCCTGTCCGTATCAGCGTCACTGTAATTGTAGGCAAAATAACAATGTGAGTGGCAGAAAGAATGCACAATAGCAGATTGGTAGCTTTGGATTACGGATGGGTATGCTCAACTCCTGTCAAACATACGCCTTCCCCCGGAAAGGGGTGATCGAAATCCGAAGAATGTATAACCTCATTCATGGGTAGGACAGGTCAACCATCAACAATACCGTATTCGCCTAAGGCACATAGGCAATCAACCAGTGCTATCTGCTTAGAGGTGGATTGCACATCCATGGGATGATTTGAGGCAATGGCTGATATTTTCAGTAAGGAACTGTCGTAAATTTCAAAACGTGTAGTTTTAACTCGAGGTATCTGGAGCATACGAAAACAGGTCTGACACAAAATTCGTTTGGTCACTGTTTTCTCGTCACTCCTAGTCACTGCACGCTTCCACCGAACCGGCAGGATGCAAAGAAAGATATGGTCATCAGCAGTATCGAGACGAATTCTTGTTTAGCTAATTACAAAAAAGAACGAACTGGAGTATTTAGAAACTCGGGGTAGCTTCTCTGCTTAAGTGTGTGAAGGAACCCCGAGTGTTCTGATTAACCATCGTCCCGAAATGCGCTTCCTTCAACTCTGGCAGACTGCTGTAATCGCTCGTTCACCGACAACAAAGTAATTACGGGATTCGCATATCTTGGTACACTGATTTAAGCTCACATGCCCATCACTTTGACTTGGTCTTTTCACCCACAGCACATCAGCTGGTGCCAGAAACTCAATTAATCTTTGGGGTAGAATGGACCAATAGCATACGAAGCCCATTTAGTTGTGCGATATGGGAAGATGGGATGACCGGATTTAACAAATGCAAGCCGCTCGTTCCTCGAATTCAAAATTATCCCTTGTCCAGCATAGGCAAAACGTACACGACCTTGAAAGGTAAGCAAAGATGGCGTCTCCGGAGATCCATTCACACAACAATGACAAAACGTCCAGTCCACTGTCTTGAAGGTACACATGAAGCGTTGTCGTACCTAGGAGCAACTGAAAACCTACCTATCAACGTTTCAGACTGAGATTTAACCACTGAGGCTCCATGCGGATTACGGTACCAAAGCATGTTAAGGAAACTCGATAAGATTGTACTCGGACCCAGCAGCCAGGCGCGCCTCATATGCAGCGGCGATTCAGGACAGTCCTGGAACCAAGTCGCCTTCTTCTTCATTCTTCTCGCCGTAAAGCAGGTAAAGTAAGTACATATGAGTCATATTGTATGTGTGGACATTTCAGGAAAAGGTCCAGGTCTTGTGCTTCACTGGGCTAGGAATTATACATGTCATCTTTAATGCAGATAGAACCTTCAGGCAGTATGATGCTTTAGGAAGCGAGGAAAACGTACGACGACACGAGTGCATGGAGCATACGTTTTGATGAGAAGCCGACCAGGGACAAGCGAAAAGCTGAGGATCTATGACACTCCATCCTTGATCCGCAGACTTTCTCAAAGAAAACCTTGACAAATGTACAAACCACGTGATTCTCATTCAATTTTATAAAAACTTGGTTACTTTGACGAATGGCACACTGGTTCCGACGTAAATATTCTGAGGGCCTGGCAAATTTTGTAGCCCATCTCGAACGTCGTTAGATAAGCGAAGAAGCACTGTGTAAAACGGGTGTCAAGAATTTGATCACAAACATGTTAGAGTGTTGTATACCCGACATGGTTTTCAACCAGGACTATATATTCACAGTTGATTATAGGTGGCTTCATTAAGTTACGAACAATGGCGCGCCACCATTGATTTCGTCGGAAACCTGAAGTTGAATTCAAGTAAGTAAAGGCTGGAGCAACGCATTTGGTAAAACTGAACACTGTGTTATTCATGGAAATTAGAGTGTCTTCCTTAGGATTCCACTCAGTATAATTCTGAGAATATACAACCAGCAGCTGATCAGTGTGGTGTCGTAGTGACTGCGGGTTACCAGGAAAGTATGGGGAAATTTTGTCAGACCAAATAAATAGCAGTCAATATCGAATGAAGTTAGATGATTGCGGAATGGGTTATGCTGAGTGAATAGCACAACAGCTGAAGCTGAAGACCGCACGAAGAAGGAGTAGCCTTCTAGAAAATAACTGTGATTTACAGTGGAAAGAAAAAGTGAAGGAGGGGTGGGAACTAGGCTTAACTTACCGCAAACATCTGAGGTGGCTACACCTATGATACTCAGTCAGGCAATCTGGATAGAAACTGACAACATGAACGTCAGTGAGATAGGCTAGCCGCCATACCGTACAGTGTGTCCAGCCAAGCACAGGGTAGGTCACGCGGACCCCGTCCTAGGAGGTGAACAACGTCAACAGCACCCAAACTTTATTCTCTTCTGTCACTCCACATTCTCTCCATCTATAGGTTTTCGCCACTTCGAATAAGGCACGGAAAGCAGCACTCGTCTCAGCAGTTGGTAACTCGATATGTATAACACAAGACCCAGCCAAATTAGCTTGCAGTTCTTTGAGTGTAGTACCGTCTGCTTCACTAAGGACCCGTTTCCTGATCCCCTCATTGTGAATTCGCCGGTTCCAACCGACTCCACCCATAGTTCTGAGATATCGAGTCAAAAACCTGAGGATGTCTCACGTCCCCTGCCGGAAGTGGCCGAGTTTCTCGGGGGTACTGCAATACGGCCTGTACTGTAGCCTGATATACGCATCCTTTGAGACTCAGTGAAACACCTTTTTGACATCACAATTGGCACAAATTGACAAACGCAATTCTGGCCTTTAAGATTCACACTACCGTCAGAGCTGATGCAACTTCCAAGATACATGTAGCACTCCACAACTTCTAGTTTCGCTTCTTGGATTATTAGAGGCGTGTTCAAAGGCTGTGTGCCGCAGCATACCGTTGTACTTTGTGGGTGTGGAGCACATGCTGAAGGACTGGATGACCTTGGTAAGCTTTTCTAGCAGTGCTTAAGATTCCAGCACTTTTTGAAAAGTTAGAAAGCTGTAGTTTGCATACTCCAAGTGGGAAAGGACCTTGCTCGGAGAGATCTGAACACCGGGATTTTGGAAACCTTCCAGAGTCCACCTCCGTACCTCATCAAACAAGAACTTAAACAAAAATGGAGGGGCTGGACACCACTGTTTGTACGAAAGCTTCTAGATAACTCGCTACACACTCTCACACGCCCACAGTATGTGAATACAAAAAGCGCATGATATTCATAGACTTTTTCGGTACACCTTGTTGCGTAAGGGTGTCGAAAAGAACGAACCGACTGTCGGATTCGAAAGCAACTTTGAAGTCAAGCGACAGCAGGAGCGTGAGGCGTCTATATGCATGCCGCTGCGTGACTCGGAGATGACGAGACACTTCACTCTAAAGTCTGTGTCGAAAATTCAAAAACTTTGCTGGCACTTCACACTGGATCAGGTAGTTCCAAAACGAAGCTCCGTCTATACAGTCAAACGCTGCTCCGACATCCAGAAGTACGAAGATGACTAGGCGCTAGTGGGTATGATGATAAAACCCCTTCCACTGCGGGAATCCACGAATCATGGCGATATAACGATGATTGCAAAAATGAAACGCCCCACGGTGCTTTGTACAGCCTGACTGAGAACCATTTTGTAAACACAAAATTATGGGACTCGACGGAAACAGTCTCCATCAACCTTGAACAAGTTTCTAGAGAACTCATCCTCGCCGGGTGATCGGTGGATTCATACAGATTGGTCATCGGGTCGATTTGATAGCTGGAGCTATTGAGTTTCTGGCTGCCTAAGCCAGGCATTGTAGTGCTCTACTCAGTGATCGACAAGTCAATGTTCCATTCATTCCTAAAAACAGTTTAGCTAATACATGTACCTCTAATTTGATAAAATGAAGAAGTCGCCATCCACTGCAGTCGCTTGGCGCACACACAACCGAAGAATAACGATATCTACTCAACTTGAACGAATCAGCAAATTCGACTGCAGAGGGTCTGTTGTTGATCGGTAAATGATCGAGTAGGACAGCTTCAGCAAGTCAACTAAAGGATATTCCCGTCGGAGAACGAGGATGCCTCGGCGACGGAGCAGCGCATGTGCCATACGCCTTTTGAAGCTGAAGTTGCTTTAATTGGAAGCGTTCCAATGCTAGTGATTTGCAGAGCAGTATGCATGAGGGTGTGCGCGTTGGGAGAAGCCAGCTTGAAGGGGCTCTTTAGACAAAGGAAGACTGTATAAACTTTTGAGATTGAATGAGAGGAACAACGAAGTTGGCCTGTGTTCTACAGCGAGTAAAAGATTAGTAGAATGTTCTTTAAAAAATGCAATCATTGAAGCGGTTTCTGAAATGGAGAAGATGGGAACACCGGAAAATTTTTCACCCTATTCGCACCAAAGTAGTTTTAGCCGCAACTTGAAAAGTCTCCACTGAAGACTTCTAAATGGAAAGCTCGTGCAGCTTGCGAAAGTTTTTCCTTTCCGAACAGCTCACTTTCTGAAAGTCACCGAGGGGCCAGTCGATGCGCGACCATGTGATGTGTATGGCGCGAATGAGTGCCACTATATTCTGTTCGACTGCGAATCAACCAAACTGCTGGTCAGTTACTCATGAGCAGATAACGTAAGGCGCAGCCATTGACCTCAGGGCTCCCGGTATGAAGCTCTATAGAGATTCATGAGATGCACACATGCATGAAGCAGCTTCTCGGCTTTTCGTCAAAGACTGACTTCAGCTGCAAGTCCAAGTCTTCATCGAGACTTCGGAATCTCTTTATACTGTCATTCATTCATTGGATTAATCCTAAAAATCCAGCCTCACTACTGGGAGTACGGTTGGAGCCACTGTTCGTCAGTTAAAGAACGATTAAAGGATCACAAGTGCTACATCGAAAACCCCTCTAAATCGACCGGAGCAACAGCTACATGAGAACTTGCTGTAGGCGGACGACCTAAGTCTGGTTCGGCTTAAAACTTTCTTGGATCATCATATGCAAAGCTGGGATGGTCGCTTGAAACGAGGGAACGCAACAAACGCAGCCGGTAAACAGCAACAAAGCACAGCGGGCACACATAACACTTACTTTCGTGGACACTTTTGACGTGTGACTTTAAAAGGAAACTCTTCGCGTAAGCTTTGCCGCAAAAGCTGCATTGAAAACGCCGAGCGACTGAAGCACAAGGAAAAGAGATAGGATGCAGGATAAGGCCAGAGTGTTTGCTGCTGGACAGAGAAAACGAGCCATGTTGGACAGAAACTGATTATCCCGTCAACAAGATGGGCTCTACAGTACAACACAGAATGTAAATGTTTGCCTCAATATTCAAAAATGCCATTACACCCAATACGCGGCCGAGAGTGGATCAAGAGACAACACCCTGTAGGTATCAAAAAGGCCGTTTGAGAAGTGCCCTCCGTGACATCACACTCACACCACTACGGTGTGCGATGATATCCAGGGACAGGTGGAGATATCATAGAAGAGTTGATGATGATTCTAAAAGGTAATAGTCACAAATTCGCCAGAGAGCATCACGGCCGAAAGGTTGTAAGTGAGCTCATCCCGCCGAATTGAGAGAGGGTCATTGTCAAACATTGAACTTGTAACAGTACTCAAAGTCGTGGGTGTTCGAGGAACCAACGTTGCTTAGAAAACAGCACTACCCGAGAACGTGCTATCCAGCGGGATGAGGCTGTCAAGGTAATTATTCCAACCTTACAGTTTTCAGTGAGGTCATTCAGAAATTATCTTATTTTGAATAGCAATCGCCGGTTGTTTCACAGTGCATTCTGACGACTGGATGGAATAATAATGGACTAGACCGAAGAGAATGTCGCCGCGCTGTTATGATGAAACAGATTAGGGAAGTCTAATGCTTTAGACCAGCCCCTCCGGGTTGACAGATGTGAGCGCGAATTAGCCGGTGAATGTACTAGAGTTTACAAGGTCAATGCATAATTCACAGGGTTAAAAAGGATTTTACAAAGGTATGTTCAAAGACATACATCGTGTTCGCCTCCAATCGAACAAAAGAATAGGCGGGTTCACACCCGAATATGGGATACAACTAGTGCCGTTCTTGAGAAGAGCGAAACTAAGTGCCTCATCGACAATTGTTAATTCAATTAGATGAAAAAGCACATAACCAACATGTAAGTGTTGACTATCAACAGTCAAAGCACTGAAAGTGAGGTCGAAAACGGCGAAGTGGGAAGTGATGACAACCAAGCAAGAACGTTTACGTGCTCAGGCAGGAAAATCCGCTTATACGAGCTCGACTACATGCCGAGTGTGAAGCGGGAAGGCATCGACACTTGTAACACCATAAAGAATTCCAACCATTTCACTACGAGATTATCGTTACTTTTCGTGGGAATTTGACGGTGTGAGAACGGTAGGATAACGTAGGAGGATAACGTTTCTTACCTAAATCGAGAATGAAAGCTTCCACCTGACACAGCGTCCCCTCACTTTCTCACAAAAACATAAGAAGGTGACCTTCATGCTATGCAAATCGATGGGAAAAAATACGGACCCAGGGTAGCAGATATCAGACAACTTAGCAGTCTGAAATGTGTGCACGCAATTTGGGTACGATGATCGCCTTAACTGGGTAAACTCCATACTTCCTAGACTTGCTTGTCCAAGGTCACATTATGATCGAGGGAAGAGTAGGTTTTATCTGAGAAGCTTGTTTGCCTTCTTTCCACAACAGATCATTTGCTCTGGGGCATTTTCCATGTAAGAAATGAACTTGATGTGTGAGCTAGAATACAGCTGAGTAAGTGATACCAAGCTCTGTTCAGATAATCGTCCCCCGGTGTATTTATATATATCAACATCAGACGCTGTGAAATCTCGCACCGAAAAGTAAGGAACCGTTTTGAAAACATCTCAAGTTTTTGCGAAACCGTTTATTATTACCATGTGAGAAAAACCAGCTGTACCTATAGGAAAACCTGTGCGCTGCATCAGTTTAAGCATCATGGCTACCGCTGCCTGGTGGTGGTGGGGGATGAATCTAACCTCATGAGAAAATCCGCATCGAGTTCTAACTCTAATCCCCGTGACCTTTTGCACGGAACAGTCAGGTGTGCGACATCATATTGACAAATGAGCGGTTAGTGCCCATTTTCTGAGTCCACCACTAACCAACTGCTGTCCGGAGTAGCCTGTCAAGGCGTCCAATCAGACTGCTGCCAAACTCAGGAAGGCATTGGACCGATGCCTCCACCAAACCGCTAACTTGCTGGTCCGCTGTGCCGGATTGGAAGCAAATACTCATGCGGCTGAAAGAGCAAGTGCGGGTTGTTTGGCTGAGTCAACACAGCAAGTCGTTAAGAGCAAGTGTTTTGGTGACAGATTTTAAGAATATTCAGGAAAGATGTGCACATAGGGCAAGAATGAAAGGGAACATAATAAACTGACGAAACAAGAGGAACGGGTATCCAGGCCAGTAAGGTGTGAAGGATATGATACTAGTCACGGTCGGACTGTTCGAGTCTCAGCAACCACGTAGTCTAAGTACTTCTCCGTGTGGCGGTTTGGACGCCGCCAATGCCGATTTTGGAAGCTGTGGAGCACTACAGCTAACCGGATACCATTCTATTTTGATAAGTATTTCAACGACGATGAAATAGCCATTCCATCTCTTCTCCCAATCAGAAGTCTTGCGCTGAGAGGAGATGGACGTAAGACATTCAAAGCTAAATGTCTTGATTTGCAATAAATATCACAGGATTAGATGAAGAACAGCTTTCTGTCCTTCACGATTACAACGAAACCCTGGGTGATCAGAAGAATGTAAAGCTGTCTGTATCGAAGTGGAGAAAAATTGCTCTGATTCGGGATAATTGCAATATTCATATCTGTGATATTTTTGCCTTTCAATGTGAACTCCAAGCTGCAATCACTGGAGGTTGTAGCGGCTCACTCCATTGGGGTTGTGTATCAGAAATTCTTGAGACCACACTGCGGTACAGATCAACTAGTTCACTCCTTGTTCACATGCATACAGTCAGGTAGACCTCGCTCTGATTACTGTCTCCATACATGTGAATGATGCGCATACTTGATGCAGTTCATCGGCTTGCAGGTAGACCCAGCCTGTCAGTGGTCCAGACCAGTTGTATTCAGTGTAGAATCCAAGCCAGACAATTAAGCAACACAGACAGTAGGGTAGGCGTGCCTCACGATTTGACTATCGAGGAACTCGCACGTACCGAGCGAACGGCCCTTCAGAAATCTTCAACCTTGGTCATAACCGAGGGCTTTTTTATTGAATGATGGTGACTCGGAAATATCTGGAAAACTTAAGGCTGATGAGATGGTGGTAAAAACCACCGAGAAATTCAGTTGGGATTGGGGTGAGCCTCCCATGAAAACCAAATCGGCATGCAAATGAGTGTACTTAGTGCTTTCAGCAATCTTATGAGTAGTTTCCTTCATGAGAAAACGGGATTGCTGAAGAGACAGCATTGACTCAGGCAACCCTCCATCAAAAAGGGAACCTTCTGTTTGTATCGTGCGGCTGACCTCCAGCGAGGAGACCATTGTATCGGATTACTTCCCGGTATCAAAGATTTCAGTCCGTATTGCAATTGCGTAATACTCCAACACACGCAACACAGATCTAGCTCCAGTTCCACGTAGTCAACTATAAAACTTGTACCAAGGGTACCATGGTTCCAGCTGTTACGGAAAACGGGAGAGTGGAGGAGATGCAGCCAAGCATCGGAGGTGATGGCATAATCGTATTGAATCGGTCTGATTATTTGAGGTAACGGAAAACTGGTCAGCGACAGCTTTGAGGCACGAGTGCCACCGACTACGTGATTGAAACATATCGACCAGTGTCAATGACGACTGATGGGTTAATTCTCCGGGTCCCCGTCCAAGGAGGCGGCAGTTCTCAACTAGACTGAGAGTACCGGTTAGTGCTTTCATACTCCGTTGCCAGGTCGCTTGCACTCAGCACAGAGCTGTACGAAAAGAGCTCTGCAAGGCACACGGTCATCTGTCATATAAAGTAAGTGTTTTAACCAGCGTAACCTATGAAACATGAGTAGCTCATCTATCACAGGGGCGTTCTTTTTTCATAAGAAGATCAGATCCCACTAGACCGTGGCATGGCATCTAGGCACAAATAGTGTTACAGCTAGACGATTTTTTGTATGAGGTTTGGGTTCGTTCGCACTCTCTTTCAGCAGCGTTTTACACTTTACATGTGTGAAACATACACCAACTAGTACAGTAATACTATTCAGGTTATTTAGGTTTACTCCCGAGCGAACGCCCAGGGAAGGTTTCGGTCCATGAGGTCTCAGAGACATGCATAGAAGTTTCAGGGAGCATGTTAATAACAAAACTGAAAAAGGATGGCGAGAGAGAGAGAGAGAGGACAGCCTTGTCTCACAGCACCGAACGTGGTGCACTGAGGCGATGGCTTGCTGTGTAAACATACGTAGCCACAGGAGATGGCATAAGAGAAAGGACACGATCACTGGGCACCAGCATAGCTTCTGAAGCTAGATAGAGTGGAAACCAGCCTTCAAATCAAGAAAAAGACAATCACTGAACGTTTGAGAGTGGTACTGTTCGAGAACAGGACTCAAAGTAAACATACAGTCAACGTATTCTCAGATGGAGCAACTGTGCTTAAGTTTCGCGAATCTGCCTTTACAGATTGTCGATAAAGCGCACAAAATAATACCAAAGAGCACCTTGGATACAACAGCTACCAGTATGATGCTACGACACGATAGTTTTCCCATAGCGTTACTGTGCCCTTCTTGAAGACTGAGATCACGATCACACCACAGGTTTTCCGTTTTCGTTGCAATGCTTCTGTAGTGGAGTCTTCCTGTCTTCCCTTGGCCAGCCGTTCGAATCAGCCGTCTGCAGCGGAATCAATCTTCTTCAGCATGCTCAATCCGACCACACACAGTGGTACTATCGTAGGTAAGTTATTTAACCCAAAAGAAACGGAAATCTTTAAGTGGGGCTATCTACCTGTATTTGCACATATTACTATACGGATGAGAAACCTGGCCACTGCGCGCCGGTGACGACAAAAGACTTTCAGTGTTTGACCATCGATATCTTCGGAGCATTGCCCGAATCTGGTGGGAACGCCGGATCAGCAACGCTGAAGTACGTCGAAGGGTATTCGGGAGAAATAACTCACCCTCGATAGATGAACTGATCACACTGCGTAGGTTGTGCTAGCTTGGCCACGTATTCCGTAGGCCAGTCGACCGACTTCCTCGAAGGGTTCTTTTCGCACAAACACGTGAAGGGTGGAAGCCAGCCAGAGGCGGTCAAACAATGACTTGGCAGCGAAGTATAAAAGCCATTACCAGCAAACTCAGCTGCGCTGGTCACTGCCGTCTTCCTGGATGGAGACCCCGAGACGGGCCACATCAATGGTTAGAGACATTGTCAGACATGGCCCAATCGCGCCCTCAGTGGCGCTCATGCATCCAAGCTATTGCCTTCAATGCATAGCTCTCTTCCCAATTCCCCCACTTAACAGTCCTACTCAGAGATTTGTATTTACGCACTAAATTATCAGCTCCCGCCTCCAATACGAGGCTACCTACCCCATCTCCCCAAATCATCGGTGAACGAAGCCGTGGCAGCTACAACCACTGTACGACAATGATGATGAGGATGACCTGCACATGACCCAACTGAGTCCATGACTGGCTTGCGGTTGGTGGTCTTCAAGTAACTCTACGTAAGCGGTTATGCTGAAAGTCCCTACTAAACAGAAACAGACGATTTGGTTTTGCGAGAGACTCACCTGGAACCCAGCTGAATCTCCTGTTTTTTATGTTTCAGGCAACTGAATGTGCTGCACCAGGCCGCCTCATGTTCCAGTTGCTACGATGTTCGAGATATCGCGATACATGTATATACGTAATGCACTACTCGCCTACCTGATGAGCCCCAAGAAGAGCGAAACCGGTCGTGGGCTGTCGAAGAATTTTCAGCAACCTTATGAGTAGTGCATTACGTATATACATGTATCGCGATATCTCGAATATCGTAGCAATTGGAACATGAGGCGGCCTGGTGCAGCATTCAGTTGCCTGAAACATCAAGGAGATTCAGCTGGGTTGACAAATTGATTTGCAAATTAATGTATTTCTCGAAAAACAGTCCAATTTGGGTTCAGTAGAACATAAGGTTGACGGAAACTCGGGGACCTCGCCTACCTGATGAGCCCCAAGGAGGGCGAAACCGGTCGTGGGCTGTCGAAGAATTTTCAGCAACCTTATGAGTAGTGTATTACGTAGAAACAGACGATGTTCAGCACATAACTTAAGAGGTCGCTACCCATTATGCGTACGCTAAGCATCGGCTCCAAAACTACCGTTTAACTGTGATTCTTCCAGGTTTAGTCGTCCAACCTGGGGGTTCATGTCACCCGCCAGGATGGCTATGTCCATTCTTCTTGCTGACCGAGGCAATCGCGAGAGACTTCGATAAAACTAACCTTGCTCAGCTTCAGAACAGACCTGTAGGGACGTATGCAGATATAACAAATAGACAGTTTGCGACATTGAGCTGCACTGATCTTAATTTAACACCACAACCTTACAGCACAAATACGACTGTTTACTGGGATCCAGTCCTGTAAAACGCTTTTATCTCTGGGGCTTAGTGCAACTCCTACACCTTGGATACCAAGAGTCAGTGCAGCATGATCGCCAGATACCTGAAGAGCTAAATATCAAACATCTGAGTCCATCGCTGGCGGCTTGGGGAGAATAACCGAAGTGCGTGTTTCGGAAACACAACATAGATCGATAGAAAGGAAAGGCAAAGTTTCATCAGGGATTACCTGTTACTGAATTGGACAGAGAGTACGAACGCTGGAAGCTACAACGTGGGTTAGATCATTGAAGTGTGATAAGGAATTACTTCGGTTTATTATACTGGACGACGGTTTAGACACGGAACAATGGTTAGGGTATCAGTAGATGGATTGACCACAGTGAACGAGCTGAAGAATGAGGAGATGTGGATGAGGACAGGTGAAGAAAGAGGTGAAAGAGCATATGACCAAACTACCGATAAGGTCAACTAAATCACTGAAGAGCTCATCCAGTGCCATGGAATGGTATCATGGTAGTGCTGAGGACAGCAGCTGCTTCGGGTAAGAGCGAGTTATGGACACAGAACACCACCGTTTGGGTACTTCTTCCCGGGATTAAAAAGGCAAGTGCGTTTTCTAGGCACAAGTTCTTTTCGTGGAGTGGGAGGTGGGAAAAATTCCATGCCACATGTCGTTTGTTCACTATGGGGGTTGTCCGTAAGGGACTACTGTATTCAAACCAGCTGGATACGTGCACACTTGTGGCCAGCCTTATTCCACACATTCTTCTGTTGTACCAAACAAAAGTCCAGCGTTCTTCCCCACAGTATTGTTATGTTTACTTAAGTCAGGATACAGCTCAAGTGAAACGACCAAAGATTGTCGGGTAAAAACTGCACTGCAGTCTCGAAAGTCGGTTTATCCAGGATGGATAAATGAATAAAGGGAAGGAACCAGTAGTTCGGTAGGTGCACAAAACATCAGAAAAGCTTGAGACACAAGCTACACATTTGTGAAATTCAGAACAAATATGTTTTCGCGAGCTCTTCCTCAGGCTACTGTGATCGGTAGTCTGTAACTGTGAGGGCGAAGCCTGATGTGTGCGTAAAGTCACGAAAACTTCCGTCACACGTTGCTCAGAGTTCCGTATCTTAGTCTCAGCTGAAATCCTGAGAAATTAAGTAGTGGACCTCTCAGGAGATGCGGTAGGTTTTGAAAGCCAAGGGTGGTTGATTGCTTAACTCCTAGGATTTGCAGTCGACTATCGGTGCATGATGACGTTTGGTGGGTGTATTGAAATTGTCGTCGTATACGCTCCAGGTCAACCGCAAGCGCATGAAATATGCATTGTTCTGTTCGATGTATATGAGTACAATAGCCTTACTGGGGGTCAGATACACATAAATCGAAAGTGATGTATTCACACACTACATCAAATGCTTTATTAAGCGTTGGCCCAAGTTTACATAACGAATCCCTAACTGAAAGCAGGAAAGATAATGAAAACGGGATTTTACTGGCTGCATGTATTTTTTTATTTTAAAAAAACAGACACTTCACTAAAAGTTACACGAGACGTAAATAATGCGGACAAAATGAAGTTAACGGGACTACTACGTATGTGCAATGCCAACTAGTGGGGTCAGTGCGTACCACCCATTCCAGTTTTGAGAGCATTAGACATTGGACATAGTTGAGATTTATTCATAAAGTCGACTCCGGCTGAGAGATTAATCTGGGTGCAGTAAAACACTTAGTGTTAGGAAAAGTCACCTCAATCCAGCCAAGGCTGTGTTGGGAGAAATGTGACATTAGATACGAAGCCCCCCAAAGTCGGTATTTTAGGGACGGGTCCATAACGGCTTATTTAGCGCTACTGGTCGATATGACCGCGGAATCAGTACAAAAGATGGATGCTTTATCACATATGATTATGTGAAAATCTCGCTCCCGATTGAACTTGAGCTCGAGTGGAAGCTGTCTAGAAGGCGTCCATCTGTTTATATACTTTTGTTCGGGCAGTAGGGTTGGCGACGGTGCTAGAAATGACCCTCAGATTCTGCCCTCGTACGGAGATAATCAAATCATGGTCAAGTACACGGGCCCACACAAGTCGACACTGACTGTAGCTTACGAGCTAGGCGATCGGTCCACCTGAAACGCATACCAGTTGTTCAGTGGCAAAAACTGAGGCGATAACCGAACAGATGTTAGAATGAAAAGCATTCATTCTGTTCACCATTTGAAGTTGTTCCTCCGGGTTTAGACTGAAGCACAAAGTATTCCGTTCAGCGCGCGAGTCTCCTTGAGAGGCTCAGCGGATTACGTCAAGATTGTTCAATGCATCCTTTTTTCGCATGCAACCAAAGAACAAAGATCAAAATTGAGGGCACACACAATTTTTCAGGTTCAATATGGCCTTTCGCAGAAATCCCAGTTTCAATTTATGCTATCGTTTTCAACAACAGACTGACATGGTGGTGCTGCAGTAAAACATCAGTGTTCAACAATAAAGTTGATGCCTGCGACGATGTCAACGAAGACCTACCAGTTGAACACATCACACCTATTTACCATAAAGCACGACAGAACTTACCTTTGTGAACGGCGTCCAAATGAGCCTGGAGATGGCCTTCGGTGAGATAGAATTTGTAGCAAATGGAGCAAGTGTATCCCCTGGTGTTGTTACCACCGGAAAGAGCTTCTGAGTTCTGTGAAAATGAGACAAATATTCCAAACAACAGTGAGCATTGGCAAAGAATATTAGGGACCAGCTACAGACTCTGTAGAACACCCGGATTGACCCATGTTAACCCAGCATTTCGATGGAAATAGATCATCTTTAGCATAAAATGTGAACAAAACCCACGGAAATTCACCACTTCCGGACCACGACGGTCGTGATCAACGATAGCAAAAAGTTGTGCTACATCATATGCTTGATGTTTCGGAGATCACTATGCAGCTTGAATTGCGGGGGCTGGCATCTCACTTAGTGCGCTGCCGTGATTGTCACATTCACCTATTCCCAAAAGTCATCCTTGCCAAGAGCTAGAAGTCAGTCAGCTTCCTGATAGTGGCCATACATGTCATGTACTGCAGACAGGCGTTTAAGCATTGAAGCCTGATTTGATCTTATGATTAAGCAGCAACGGTGACCATAACGTACTGCACTCAGAGACGATGAGCAGATTCGTGAATGGGAGGACAGAAGGCAAAACAGGCTGAAAGAGAAATCTCGAATGAAGCTGTGGCTAAGACAAAATCCACCTGTTAAAATCCAATGACAATCACGCCCGGAAGGACGAGGAATGTAGCAGACTTGAGATTGTAAATGTTGACGTCAGTAACACTCGTATCATGCGCAGACATTTAAGTTCGATATCTTGGTCTTGAACTGAGCATCATTCTACCTCTAGTCTTTTGAACTCACACGTATGACATTACGTGAGAACAGATAATGACTGCTCGAACTTGGTGGAACTGAAGTGCTATTTGATAGGAAAGCTGCTATCCGGTCTTCACGAAAGACCTGTTGGCATATCACGCCCACAGGGGCTCGGATCCTGAAATAAGCATGACATAAGCATATGCATACGCCGTGACACCTTTCCGGTGCATAGTTGCCACATAACTCGAAGGAATTACGTACAAACGGGAAAACCGCAATCTAACGAAGGCTTCGTGAGTTGAATTCATCAGGGTCTTAGAAGAGTGTAATCCTCATGCAGACGGTGGAGATCGCGAAAGGACTACCGAGAAGGGCTACATACGTCACTTGACTCAAACTTGTGTTGCGTTTTGATGCAGACTGTCAGTGTAAGTATTGTTCATTCAGCACACCTCAGTGTGAAACCTGACGAAATGGAGTCATACAATTCCCAATTCAAAAACCGAGAGAAAAAAGAATTTCGATCACTTCATTCGGATCCAAATGAATAGGCCATTCATTAAGACACCGAGGACGTTACGGAAGGGATCCATCAAACTGCCCGTAAGAGCAATAATATCTACAAGTGGTTTTTTTCAGATTCTTCTGTTGATGGTCTATCCGACAAATTCATATGCATTAATGCCATACAACTCAAGCTGAATGAACCTATACTGAGTCTTCAAAGGCATATAGTATGCCTTCGGACGGGGAGCGTCCGAAACTTAAGAATGGGACAGAGTGTGAAGTAGTTCTAACCGATTATTGTGCTTATATTCGTATACGGTGACAAAACGTGTCGCAGTGCAAGCCTGGCCAAACAAAATAGTGTAGAATAAGAATTACGGGAACTGGTCGATGATAGTCGATCGATACGCTTAGGAGAAATCCAAGGCAAAAGAACTACAAGAGGTGAAAAGTTTCTCAAAGGTTGATAAGAGTGAATAATGGGTGGTAGTAGTAACAATAAAGGTAAGCGATGAATGGGAACGAAAAACTAAAATCAGAGTGCAACCTAGTGTTATATCACACCCAAGTGAACTGGCTGAGTTTACCTAACGAAACTAGGTGTTGCTCTGGTACGAATCACGCATCGCGGGCCTTTGTGTTCTCAACTCAGATAATTTTCATTGAAAATCAATTAAGGTTAAGCTCGATCTCGGAACGGATTGTCTTTGCAACCGGTTGTTCATTGTAGAGTCCAGCTTCCCAAGCATTGTTGTCAGGATACAAACTATACTGGGAATACAAGGGGTTAGCTTTCCGGTCGCCTAAGACAACTTTGCCGAAAATCCGTTTGTGCTAAGTGACGCATCGCGCCTGTCTCACTAGTTTCAGTTTCCCGCGCTTCCAGTTTTAAAGGGGTCGTCGTTAGCAACAGGTATTTTGGAACCTTATAGTGTGAGAAATATGGGATGTGCATTGTCCTACTTAAGGTGCCGAACCCATGATCTTTTGGGATGCTAGTCAACGGCCAAATCGATTCCAAGATACCTCTGGATCATGTCGAAAACCAAAAGAGTATCGATGACAGCCGACGTCATGTGGTTTGAGTGTGAAATTAACACTCCACTGCAATGACTCTAAAACGGAGGAGGTGCTCTGAAAGGCGTCAAGGCTTCAAGAGGGGACTCAAGGTACAAAGGCTTCTACACTCGTCGTTGTGATTCCATTTCACTTTGCAGTTGAGGTATGCATTTATTTCACTTATTTGATGGTCATCCTTGTTGTGATGTCGAAATATTGGTAGTCCGCGTGCGTTTACTGGCTGTTGGTCAGGTGTATGTTGATTTGTCCGCTGAGCACGGCAATCGGTATGCAAACGTCTTATCACTATGCACGATGACATCGTTAATAAGTGGTTATGTGTGTATTCCTTTCAATTCTGCTTGCACCTGTGTGGCTACTACGTAGTAAATAATACAATTAATACGACTGTTCAGAGAATAGCTCAAATATAGGTCCATCGATCTGCTGTGTTGTGGTCTGGTTATTTTGCACTTTGTTGGGTCGTTGAACACCTTCATTTCAATAGTTCTGTCCCCATGTTCTGATTGGTCCGCTTTATCTTCTCGCTACTTGACCGGTCAATAGGATGACTTCTATTTTAGGCATTTTGTCCTCTTTGAATCGATTAATCCACATGCAGTTGCTACTGCGCTGCAGTTTGATTTCCTGGCTTTTGGCTGGTTCACGAGATATCTTTCTGCGATACGCAAGCTCCATTTATTGTTCCGTCTGGTGTCCTGACTTACTGGTTTTAAATTCCGCAGACACTGATTTCATCCATCGAGTTTGGGCTCCACTTATTTCCTTCTGCTAGTTTTTCTGTGTAGTTTTGAGCTTGAGGCATGCGAAGTGTTTTTGTCTTGATAGACTAATGAACTGTCACCCTTACTAGTCTACATAAACTGTCTAAGTGCAATCAGACGTGGAGAAAATATCCACACAGCTGTGTCATCCTCATCATCATCATCAAAGACAGCAACATCAGTGTTGACACTGATACTTCACTGCCATACACACAACTATGTGCGAGCCAATTGCCAAGCTTGAAGAACAGACCAACAGCCGCCTGATCTCTTACTAAGCGCTTTTGTAAATCCGTTACCCTTCGGGCTAAGGGTGACACTTTTTTGGTCAAGACTTATAATTATCTCACAGGGGTCTCCGTGTAGCTGCGTTCATACTTAGACTGGAACCTCAAATGTTTTAATGTATTTGGGGAACTCCACTATACCTGGGAATTCTACATATTTACGGGAAAATTTGAGGATGACTTCATGTATAGCTCTCGCACATAAATGGGGCTTTTGAATCGACAGTGTCAATGGGCCACATACGGACAGCCATGCATGAAACCGGAAGGGAAAGAAACCACCGCTACCTTAAGGATGGAGAGTTCCAAGACGACTGTTACCCCCAAATGACGTGCTGCAAACAGTCGAAACGCGATGGGCTCAGTAAGAGTCGACTAATGGAGATACTTAACTGATATGAAGCTTTCCAAACCGGATCCTGGTGCACTTTTTAGCTCATCTTGAAGGGATGAAAGAAGCGAGCCTTCATAAATAGTAGGAGTAAATGAGAATTAATGGGTAAAAACAAGCAAACAAGCGTCGAAAAACATGCACCCCGGCGATTTAACAAGGCAACCTTCAAGTGTGAACTGATGACAAACATACCTTTAATTCAGTGAGGTTCTCCGAAGTGACACTGTTCTCTTGACTTAGTGTTACCGGGCAAACTTGCTGAACAAATGTTGCACCAGTCGTTTCTTGCGAATTTGACATATCCAGACTCAAGACGACATTTTCATCGTGCTTGAGGAAAACTGAAAAGATAGGACGGAAAATATTTTTTTTAAAACAGTCATGCAGACATAAACGCCAGCAGAAACATATTGATAAACGTTAGAGAAGAGGAGGCTTATTCGAATAGGTAGAGGTGAAACAGTCGAATTTTTGGCTGCTGCACCTACTTGAGGCCCATGTGCCGCATAAACCTGTTGGAGCATGAGACGCTGGGACAGTCAAGTTATAAGCGAGAAACCGATTCCAAACGAGGGCTTATGCGACATTAACCCCAGAACTAATTCGGACAATCGGAAATACCGCATGTCTTATATGATATGACCGGCTACGCGAGAACCAGCGAAAATTCGTACCCGGAATACCGCACTTCGCGGGCCGTTAACGCAGTTTTCCGGTCATCCAAACTGCACAGTGTGTTTCCCCATGGCTGTGAACGTATGCGCACCATTGCTCGGGGAACCACCGAGGCTGCTCCACCTTTGGACAAGTGGATGTGCGACGGACAGGAACTCAATCTTCCTGTCTTTGGGGCACGATGGTGCATCAGTGCAGGTGAGTCGAGAGATCCTAAATGCACTGCTTATCGTCTCACCTTAGACAAGCCATCGGAGATGAACCAAATAGTATGCAGATTAGCGATGCGGGCATACAAAGAAGCTTGACAAAACTAAACTTGTCAGCCGAGCGACCAACGAGAGCCACGTGATCCAATTACTTGATTAGCCGGTAACATGATCGCTAGCAACTGCACAAATCAGAGTTGAATACAAAATTCAGCCTGATGAATCCTTGTGCCGTAATAGCCTCTGCAGTGGACATAATTTGCGTTCTGACAGAACTCAGTGCGTTTTCCAGTACTTTGTAGATGGGTGCAAAAGTCGTTGCGGTGTTCAGGATGTGTGTCGTGTACGGCAAAACCGCCACGTTCCGCGTCTGATGCTGACACGGAACTTCAGACACAGACTGGAGATGGAGCGACGTATGATGGGAATCTTGCCGTCACCAGGTTCCTCACATTTCGCATCCTCTAATAAATTACATTACAAAGATCCTACTACTCAGCAACAGGAATCAATACTTACCAGAAAGCTCGCATCTTGACTATTATTCTTTGAAGCAGGCGGACTGCATTTCAGGTAACTCGCAAGGGTTTACAATTTTATACCAACAAATACTTAGTATGTCATGCTCTTCATGAGATGTCTAAGCTTATTACTAAAGTTTGCTGCAGTCCAAGTGACGACTAACCCTGAAACAGCAGTCGAAAGGATTGCTTGACTCATGCTATCGGGACCGCATGTCAGCCAGTTCATCTGGCTTTCCGCTGTCCCGTTTTGGTTGCACGCGTAGCCCACCCAAAAGCTGTCGATTCTTAGGTTGGCGAGTTCGGTTTTGTCAAGCTTGGCTATATACTTGTAGTCATTGGTCAGCATGCCATTTGGTTAAGCTGTGATGGCCTATATGAGGTGAGCCGACATGCAGCCTCGGTGGTTCCCCAAGCAATGGTACGCATACGTTCACGGCCGTGGGGAAACACAATATGTAGACTGGAGAACAGCGCTAACGGCTCGAATTTTGTGGAGCCAAGCAAAGTACAGCATTCGAGGTATGAGGTTTTGCTGGTTCTCGGGTAGCCAATTATGTCATATCAAAATACGGTACCCATACGAGGAATATTTGAAGCCGTTTGATAGTAGATATTATGCCGAGCAGTCAATTTTTACTTTCAGGGGCTACGGTTAGCATAGGATATGTTTACTACGGATGCGTACAGTGCGTTTGCATGAATAACGGTTAAGAAAATGAAAATACATTACATTACAGTTCGCGTGTAAACCATGTGCATCGAAGGACGGAAAATGACAAGTGGCGCGAAATCGCGCGAGTATGGAAGCTGTATTGCAGGATGGTCTTTCTTTTTTCTTCTTTCGTTCAGCTATAACACCTTTTCGAGGCCTAGCTGCCACGCCACCAGAAGGAAGTACGAGGGCTGAGATGCTGCCAGGTTGCCCAAGCCTAGACAGGGGAAGTCGAGAAGCAGAGGTCGGGTTCGAACCACGGACCTTCTAACTACTGAGCCATTTTACAGGATACTACTTTTCAGTACAAAGAGTAGTTAACCACAGTCAGTACAAAAGAGGTTTGCAGTTATTGTTGGAATTATGAGAGAACAACCTACACGGAAAGGAATAAAGAAGGGGTGCCAGAATGAAGTGGGTGTTCGTCACAGTTATTGACAGTGACCATAGCAGTATTATATCAAAAAGATGAGGAAATGTTGCGAAAACCCCTGAACAACATTGTTGCAGCAACGTTACGGTGAGCGAATACCACCGCGTTCAAACGATCGACTATCACACGTTTCAGGTATCACTCAACCAGGACGATACATATCAGTAGGCCAAAAATGGAAAGAATGTTCTTACACAATATGCTAAATTATCGCGTATAACAATCCATGTATAATCAGGCAATCTTCAAGAGAGATGCGTTTCAAACTCATCAATTAAGGTAAAACTTGGAGATAACACATTGAATTCTAACGAAAAGGTGAAAGAGGCACCAAGAAGACCTACCAACAAGCACTTACCTTCTGTTTGACCGGGAAACAACGTCTGATAGGTATTGGCCGCAATTGTGGTCATAGACTGTAAAGAACAAAAACCGCGACAGTAAGAAACAACACTGTAACAGGTCTCTTGGAATCTACAGGTTGACAGGCATCCTATCATCCAACAGGCTAAGCCTCAATTTCTTGGTTTACAATTTTGTTCCTCTTACCCCAACAAGAGCGATGGATGATAATCACATGCCAGGGGGTCCGACATCCATAGAAGAAAACGACATTCTGTACTGGTAATGAAAGGAGATGTTCCAGATAAGGAAAATATGAATCGGCATATATGGTCCAAGATGAAGGAGTACGGAACCGCGACAACTGGTAGTTCTGGTTGTTCAAACTGAGAGCGTGTGCAGCAAACTGACACAGCTTGGGATGTTAGATATAAAGGGTGTTGGAAGTTTTTGATATAACACCACCCATTATGGTCCGGATGGGTCTTTTGGGGAAAGAGAAATGTCATCTTTTTCACCCCACTGAAATGACCCCCACGTGATCTGCCACCACGTGGTCTCTTAGGGAATTCCGTTTTGCTACATTTCAGTGACAGCGTTCTCACCAACGAAACGGCAAAAGCGGGTGTTGGGCACTAGAAATGGTTGGTGGTTTACTCGCTGCGGGCCTAGAGGAGGTGAATTATAGCCCAATCCCAAGCAAACAACAGCAAGAACTTGCGCCAGCTGCGGTGTATCGGGCAGACGAAATTACTTCCGGAATCCAAAGGGTATACTGGCGTTGATAATCAGTTGTTCTCCGTATGTCTCCTGCTTCCTGGAAGGTTGCAGTTGGTTGTGCGAGGGCTATGGGTTCACCGTCCATCAAAACCCGGGACGGGTTGACGGTAAAAACCAGGGGGGGGATTATATCAATGGTAAACTCAAAAAACGCCATGACAGAACATCGTGACAGTAGTGCTAGGAAAGACATGGATACCACACCTAATCGATGTGCTGGCGACCGTAGCTTGTCACTCAGCGACAGGTCGTTGTCAATGAGGCGTATGATATTCTTCCGCATCTGATACAATTGGTCGAGATGGATTAGAAAAATACCAACCCACATAGACGAACTACACACGAGTATCGGAAGAATGTGGGCTTTGAAAAAGATAAAGAGGTTTCAGAGATGAGAAACCCCTAGGAAAACGAGAATTTTATGTCTTGAAACTGGAGGCAAACAACATGATCAATAAGAAAATGGGTAACCAACGGGATCATCTGCGGAAAGAGTAACAACAGATGTGAAAGAGGGTACTTCACTAAAGTAAGGTGAAACGGGATCGCAGAGAGTACAGAACCCTGGGATCCGCCAGCATTGAAGTTAGTGGGCGATGCGTACTCCCACAGACTGCCTAACTAGAATATTATCAATCAAGCGATGAGTGCCCGTCGTATGCCAAAACATGGAAGCTTAGCAGGGATTCCATCATATCAAAAACAGGTATCAGAACAGTCCCGGCTTTGCTAAGCGTGCCCAAAGAGAGAGACCAGAGGTTCGTCGTATGGATGAATGATCTGTTTTGACACCCACATCATCCGATGATTCGCAGCTGTCGTTTAACGAAAGGCTCCCTCACTTTTTACAAAACGGGGTTTGAGGAGATAAGAGGATAATTAATGATATAAGAAGGTAGCAAAATATGTTCTGTCATTCCGATGGAATTTTTCATTACACAACACACGGCTTCCATATAAACAGTAGCCACATGACCAAAGTGCCTGTGCAAATGAAATACACAGCCATCAATCAAAATTTTGCAGATCACCGGGTGGGAATAGAATAGGTAGTGGAGAGCTCCGGTAAAAACCACAGAGGTAGAAAAGCGAGGCTTTTACACAGTTCACTGCACATCCTAACACAACCAGGTGTATGGGAATAAAGGGAATGAGGAGCTTCTGTGATCTTTGTCTGAGAGTAGTTAGAAAGAACGCAAAATACAGAAGAGAATACTCCTTCAAAGTTGAGGAGAACCGCAGTTGCATATCGGCGGTATGTGTGACGCAAAGTAAAGAAATGATCAATGCACTCCCTACCAGGTTGAAATCCTGCTTGGTGCTCCCGATCTTGCATCTCACGTGCCAAAGACAGGCATCCCAACAAAAGAGAGCAGTGGATGCATTACGACAGACGTGACAGTTGTGCTCTAGTGGTTGGGAGAGTCGGTTCTATAGCCTTTGCTGAACACAGGTTTGATCACCATTTGGCCCCAATCCCCAAATATGCACGAAAAACAGTCAAGAGGGGTACAAGAATCTCCACACTTCAAATAATGATAGGGGAAGCTTATCTGGCTCACCCGAAGGTTCACGGCATATCAGTACTTTCCAAATTGGTGAGGGGGTGGGGAGGGGAGGTAAAAACTCAGACTGCGGAACATAAGTACTGGGACACATAAGTACAGAGGCAGAGGGCTAACCAAATTGCTGTCAAAAATATTCGGTCCGCCAACCTAAACGCTGATCCTTACTGTATAGTAAGAATCCAAATGGTCTTGGATTAACTCACCTAGAGATAGCCTTCTAGGTCTTGTTTAGCGGATTGACCAGAACCGTTTCCGTGTATTTCCAACCGCATTGACCTCCGTTTCTTGAACTATCTGATCCTACAACACCTCTCTGACCGCATACAGACTACGTTTGAGCTGTCATCTGACCGACCGCTTAGCCAAATTGTATTCTGAGCCAGAGAGGACAGACCGCCTCGTATAAAGGAGCTATAGTGACTGTTCTAAAGTCTGCTGACCCGTGTGAGCGTTCAAAAACACCACAAGCAGAGTTGCCAGCATCATATATAGCCGCGGTTGTCACGCCCAAGTTGCGGGCAAAGGAGGTCGGTCGACTGGCATACGGAGCACGTGGCCAAGCCAGAGCAACTTGTGGAGTGTGATCAGTTCATCTATCGTGGGCGAGTTACTCCTTCCAAAAACTACTCGACGTACTTCAGCATTACCGATTCGGTATGCCCACCAGACTCGAGCAACGCTCCGAAGACATCGATAGTCAAACACCGTCTTTTGACGTCCTCGGCGAACAGCAGCCATGTTTTTTACCCACATAATAATATGGAGCGTAATGCAGCCCTTTAAACTAACCCTTGACGGAAAGGCTGATGTCACGACTACTCCACAGGTGATGCAGGCTCACGAAAGCTGCTCTGGCCTCTCCAGTGCGGATGGAAATATCGCCTTTAGTGAGAACACAGGGACTGGTACAGCTGCCAAGGTAGACAAATTTGTCTATTATCTCAATCGGCTCATCCGACAACATGACGTTGGGGTTCGAGTCCACCCTGTCTCGCGATAACACTTCACATTTTGCAGGTGTGTAGCGTATGCCAACACTTGAGGAAGAATTATTTAGATTATTTAATATTGTTTGCAATGCATGATAAACTTTTGCATTTTCCTCTAATTTTTGGCTCATAATGCTTTTTTACTGCTACATGGGGAGATCGTTCTTGGGGTTTACCCGGAAAATTTGGTGAAAATTTGCACTGCGGCTGCGTATTCCAAAACGGTCGGCAGTAAAGGATTGAAACATGTTACCTGTAGCTTATGCAATGTGCTCAATCTGAATTCACCGGTTGGAGGACGTCAGGTAACATAATGGCATCCACTGCGTCTCAACCCAGTAGTGCTGCTCAGAAGCAATCGGTGGAAAGTCAGACAGCATAGAATGGGCTATTCACAGGTATACATTATATGTATATATATATATATTCGTTCGACTACAACACCCTTTCGGTGCTTAGCTGCCATACCACCCGAAGGAAGCGCGAGGGCTGAGATACTGCCAGGTTGCCCAAGCCAAGACAGGGGAAGTCGAGAGGCAAAGGTCCGGTTTGATCCACGGACCTTCCGGTCGGTAAACTCGCGCTTTAACCACTGAGTCGAGCATTAGCTCGCGAAATAAGGACTACAACAATGTTGACACCGTCCTCTGCATCAGCTGCAGGATCACCTAAGGTTTGTATTCTATGGCGTCTAAATAGAGGGCGCTGTAAGCTTGGATCTTGTATAAGAACTCCAGAGGCTAACAGATGTCTATCGACAAACTATCAAGAGTACGTGCAAGAGCAACTGGTTGACCAATCTTCCCGGGAGTTACCATGATGAAGGTTGCAACAACAAAAAACAGGAAATCGAGACCTGAATAGTGGAAAGGTAGTAGTAAATATGAACGGTGGCGTGCAATGTGTCAATTCCATGGGTGTTTGGTTGACGTGACTGCAATTGGGAACCGCGAGAGGATCATTAAAAGATAAGAATGAGGTTAGTTCAGCTCAGTTCCACGGATATGAAACACGTTCGAATGTAGAGTGGTTGGCAACGGATATCGTATAGGTAATGTGCAAGGGAATAGAAAAATATTAAACTGATTATTTAGTTAATTAGTAGGAACAAGAGCAGACAGAATACCGCCGCTGGTTGTGTGACATCGCCATGTCAGTGAATGCCTCCAACTATTGATGTGGCGGGTCTTTGATACCGCAACCCCGCAGATGACGAACACCAGAGAAGCTAAGGTCGCCTGTTATGTTTCATGACCATATAAACCAAACTTTTCATATTTCATTGACTGGTAATTATCACTATGTTTTCAGCTCATGTACTATTGTCAGTAGACAATTTAAGAGTGCGTCAAGCCCTTCCATTATCTTCATTCTAGTCTCGATTAGGAATCATTCTACTCTCGCAACAATTTAATCGTCTAACGGATCCTGTTCGTCAACCTAGGATTTTTTTTACGTTGATCCCCATCCACCAGACGCCACGAAACGATAGGCTCATTGCTTCCGTATCTTCATAGCCTGCATTAACTCAATCAAGCCTGAAAGTCTAAATAAACTGAAAACTCTTGTACGCCACATTGGCCATACAGTGTAGGACTTCATTGCAGAATGTACTGACACGATTTTGCAGTGACTTTACTGGGAAAACTTTAGTCGCCCGGAAAACACCGTGTAGGCACTCCACCTCTTAGCTACCTACAAACAAGAACCCGTTTAAGATGTTGACCAGTTCATCCAAAAACTGAATTTGCTCTTTAAGGACTACGAATTTAAAGCAGTATATGCTGTGAACGAACGAAGCAGACCGAAATGCATTCATAACCGGACTACAGTCGAGCGACATTCGGGAGAAACTGTTAACCTGCATGAACTAGATCTTGACAAAGCTCACGAAGCTGCACGAGCTCTCGGAATTGCACAAAAACAATCCCAATCTTATATAAATGGACAATCTGTTCCTTGTTCGGTGCCTACCTCTTGGTCCCCTGGTAATGCTGAAACAACAGTTCCTGCCGCAACACAACAAACATGTTTGTGGGAACCCCAACCACCTTCGTAACAGGTGTCTGCTAAAGAACCGGTTTGCAAAAGTTGCAGAAAATAGGGCATTTTCGACGTGCTTGTAGATCCAAAACCTCGAGATATCAAGTAGGTTCAGCCCAAGACTCCTCAATCTTTTCATTAATCTATGCCACTACTTCCAATTGCTTATCCACAACTGCAAGATCTTTTGGTCAACGGCGCTGTGCTCCGAGCTCTTACTGATACCAACAGCTCCAGAAGTTTTGTTTCTTCATCAGTCCTACGGGCCCATAACTGGAAATTAGTTCTGTATGATTATGTGATAACACTGGCGTCGAGGATACATCCGTGCTCCACCAACGGTTATTGCACCGTGTCCATTCAGTACAAGGATGCTGTATACAAATGATTCAGACTTGGTATATCACCAAACCTCTGCCGGAAGTTGTCCTAGGACATGACTTTTTGGGGTTAGATGTTAAAGCTGAAATACTTTTCGGTGGCCAACAGGTCACTCTAACTGCTCGTGATGTAAATCCGCTAAAACAGAATCCCCATCTTTATTCACCAGCTCACCATCTTCATCGATGGCATGACGCTAGTGTCCAAGACTGGTGCTTCGATGTCTTGAATAAAGTTCAACACTTTATTCACTAATCTTAGTGCGGATTGCAAACCGACCACTACGAAGGTCCGCTGTCATACATCGGAAGACGAACAATTCATACTAACTGAAGTAGACCGAATGCTCACTGACGGTATCACTGAAACATCAACCCATCAAATGCTCGTAGTGCGCAATACGAATCACAGAAGACTCATGGACATAGACTACAGCTACATCACCAATCGATTTGCCTACCTTAACGTTTATCCTTTACCGAAACCGGACCATATGATCGCACGCTACACAGTCTACAGTAAACCAGACCTCCAGAGTGCATATCATCAGATACCAATAATCGAGTCAGGTAAGCCGTTTACTGCATTCCAAGCCGGTGAGAGCCTATACCAGTTTCGGTGCATTCGTTTCGGAGTTGCGTGTTCCCAACGAAAAATATGCAATATTACCAAAGCCGAACAGATGCAAGACATGTTCGCCTACGTTGATCACGTTACTACATGCAGTAAGACGAGAGCTAAACAAGACCGTAATCTAAGGCCTCTTCTCGACGTTGCTAAGTCATACGATATTACTTTGAATGATACAAAAAGTAGCTTTGCAACTGAAGAGGTTATTCACCTGGATTACAAGGTCTCTAAAGGTATTATCAAACCTGACCCAGAACGTATGCGTCCTGGAAGATGACTCGCAATTCCACAGAACGAGTAATCTCAGCAATGAACCGTGTGTCTGGTCACTTTCTACTCAGTGGATACCAGCGTTTTCGGACAAAATTCATCCTTTAGTTAAAAACAATATCTCCGCTTCCGGAGTGTTCGGACAGCACTGAGGAAAGTTAAGCACGGAATCGAGAATGCGATGGTCCTTATTGTAGCATCTATCTGGTCCTCGAAACGGATGCGTCGGACATCGCTACTGGTGCATCCCTGGGCCAGGGTATTCGGCAATTTGCCTTTTTCCCCAGGACCTTGACCACAAGCGAGATGGCTCAGTGGTTACTGCCCCGAAGGTCCGTGGTTCGAACCTGACCTCTGCCTCTCGAATTCCCCTGGCTTGGACAATCTGACAGTATCCCAGCCTTCGTGTTTCCTTCTGGTGGCATGGCAGCTGGGCACCGAAATGGTGCTACAGCTGAATGATTTCTTTATTTCTTTCCACAAGCGAGAGAAATCATTCTGCTATCGAATAAGAAGCACATGCTATCGTGGAAGTGGCCCGCAAATATTATCTCCTCGGGAAAATTTTAAACTGATTACGGATCAACGTTCAGTTGCCCATATGTACGGGGAAGAACAGAAGAGTAAAATAAAGAATTACAAAACTGAACGATGAAAAATGGAGTTGGCGGGGTACAACTACGACGTCTATAGACCACGAACCTACAACTGCGTCGCCGGTACCCTTTCCCGTAACCTTTGTGCCAACATTGTTGGGATGGAGGGCTTCATGACATATTAGTTCATCTTGGAGTCACAAGATTTTCACATTTTGTTCGTTCTAAAGCCTTCCTTTTTCAGTCAGCGACATTCGACGTGTGCTCTTTAACTCCTCTACATGCACCGAACTCGAACCAAAATTTTGTGACGCTTCGTGGCCAGATTATCAAAGCCATACTACCTTTTGAACGCCATAGGACTGACTTTATATGCCCACTTCCTTCAAAGACCCGTAACAAGTACCTCTTAAGAATCATTGACGATTCCCCTTTGTTTATCCTTGCGCCGATATGTCCTCTTCCATTGTGGTTCGTCGTTTAAGTCAACTGTCTTCACTGCTTGGTATGCCCATTTAGATTTACTTGCATTACGGTTTTACGTTCACGTCAACCCAACTCAAACAGCTTTTGTTCGGAAAAAACATTGCTAGTGGTCGCACGGCTGCCTTTGATCTACAATGTACGACTTAGTGTGAGGCATTGGAAGATCATCTGCCCTCACTCTAAAATCACTTAACTTGCCTGCCACACATTGGGTGGTTGTCGTTATTGATACCCTCCACTGTATCAGCTCCGTGGTATATACTAGTGTCAATTGTACCCCCACGTGAACGTTTCCTGCGCTCACACGCCGATCAGCCAACAGCGTCTCCTTGCCTACCTGGCTTACTGTCCCTGAGCCGATCCTTCTAAAGCCCAACGATCGAGCCTTTAAATATGACCTTCTGGTAGAGGAAATTGAGCTTGTCTCTTGTAGTCCACAGCACGTCCATATAGTTCGTTCGGATGGCAAGCGGGACACCGTATTTTTACGCCGCTTGGACCCTAGAGGCAAGTGCATGACACCCGATCCTTGCGAAGCAGAACTGGAACTAATGCATGTTGCTGAACAAGATGGAACTCACTCAACACCGAAATCTCGCCTGTTGACGATGTATCACCATCCCGTTCTAATGCAGACCCAGGAAATCACTTGGATACTCTTATACGACAACAGCACACTCACCCATAATTTGCGCAACAGAGGCGTGAACTACTCCACGTAAGTAATACAGCTTTTATTTTTACAGACCCGTTCGCCACAAAAGGTGGGGCTGAATGTCGTGGCTATATAAACCATACTTTTCCTTTACCCTTAACTGGTAATCTCGCTCAAAATTTTCAGCTCGTGTATTGTCGTTACTAGACTATTACAGCGTATATTACGCTCTTCTATTCCGTTTTCATTCTGATCTGGACCTGGAACCACTCAACTCTCACATTATGTTTTCCATTCTCCGTGCATGGTCCACCTTGTGGGATCTTCCAGTTGAAACGTGCCTCAGCAAACAGGGCTCAGCGAGTCGACCGACCACCTGGCATACGGAGCACTTAACAGAGCCTGGCGAATCAACTTGTCCATTGTAAAAGCGCCGCGCTTCAGCGTCACTAATTGGATTTACCCGTCACACGTGTGCAGTGCTTCAAGGCACAGTCAAAGGCAAGCAGGCTTATCCTCAATGCATAGCAGCTACTAATGCGTTTTTTTTATGCCAAAAGTGATGCGAATCGGCGATCGCTTGCATACACACATCCCCGTACGCCCAACCAGACAATATGGAAACAAGCTGACGACACGACATCGGCTAGCCGTCAGCTTTTGCAGTGTTCCCAGCCAGGTGTAGAGGGAGCACGGGGACCTCATCACACCAACAACACCCAAACTCTCCGTAATCCCCGTCACACACCTCTCCAAGTCACATGTTGTCCATCTCGCATCGTCAGCAGCAACAGCAGAAACTGTAACTGCGCACATGTCGTAAAAGGTTATAGCTGCTGCAGTTTCGTGTCCACCTCGCAGTACGCTTCATTCCAAAAGCGGCATGCATAATGGTACACGTCTGGGTAGGTGGTGTTTCGGTATGCGTAGCACGTGGCCGATCCACCTCAGCTGATGGCGCTGGATATCTTCCGCTACTGAAACAACAGACTAATGCCCAGTCTCTAATTACCTTGTGAGTTTGTCGGCCCTATCCGATAACAGTAACGCTTCTGAGAGATAGGTGAACGTGGAGGCAGAGCACTTGTCCGCAGGCGGCATGTCCTGCAACCAAGCAACGCACTAAGCCCAACAACACAGGTGGTACATGCGACCATTGGGACCCATTCAACTTCACAATTGACAAACTGACATTATTCGGGCTTTCGGGATTCAGGTACTAACTTTGTCGGGGCTCGAAATAATCCAGTGGTTAAGGCGCCAGCTTACGGACCGGAAGGTTGGTGGTTCAAACCCAACCTCGACTGCTCCTGTCTAGGCTTGGGTAATCTGGCAGTATCCCAGCCTTCGTGCCTTCTTCCTTTGGAATGGTAGCTAGGCACCGAAAGAGTGCTACAACTGAACGAACGACTAAATTCACCGGAGCTAACCTCGTCAAACTTAATAAAACACAGACCCATGTTAAATTCTCCACAACCTCCAATGCTTCTCCTTCAATAGCAAGTTCTGAAGCAAGTCTTTGCACTCTGTAGGTGAAAGATGCATGTCGAAAGAGGGTACGATTGTGGTCAATTTACTCAGTAGGGACTGCGTTTTGCCTCCATCTTCAAATATTAGGAAGATATATTCTGTGTATTCCGGATTGAAAAGGATCTCAACAACGACCTGAACACCAGGATTTTGAAAATCCTCTATCATTTGCCTCTTTATTCAATCCATGACGAAGTTTAACGGCTGTCAAAGTAAACTCAGATGAATCCAGCTGAATCTCCCGTTTATGATGATCCGCTCCACGTTAGTTTTACCTGTATGCACACAGCGTATTTTAATTAGACCGGAGTTAGCTGCCAACGACGAAACTTCAAACGACAATGTGATAACACCGGTCCGACATCTGTCGGACAATGTGGACATGAGTCACGTGACTCCTTTAAAACAGGGGCAGCGAATATGTTATTCAACTTTCAATAAACCGCGTCAAAACAAATGGAAATGTACAGGCCGAACTACTGTATCGATTGTTGATGAGAGAAACAGCACGTGAGTCACTTAAAATAACGTAGACCTCCGCATGGAACACATCCGGTCTACATCAGAATATGCGTGCCAGTCGTCCGACACAAGCTTCGTTTTGTTTGTCGATCCAGCACGGTGCAGTTCAGCAGCACAGTAGTCAAGATCAATAAACGATATGAGATTATTCATCGACTGTGGTCGGCGAACAGACCAACAATCAATCAGTTAACAATACTCTCAAGCCACATCGGCCGTCGCGTGGTGCCATCAGCCGGGTCGCCCTACTTGCTGCATACAGCAGAGCGGGTAATCGAAAACATGCTACTGCTGACGCCTCCCTTCTCACACTTTCACTTTTTCCGTCTTCCACCCTCCCCCACCCAAATTTGAATACTTTCTCCGCAGGTCCCAGCACTAGGACTGACCGTTTTGCTCCTCTGCATCACATTTAGCTGCAGCATCCGTACGTCCGAGTTTAGGCACAACCCTAAACACTTTGAAGTCTGTTTTCAAACCCCGAAAGCCTATCTACCTGGCCGCCTTTAGTGTTCACACACTGAAGCAATCAGGTCAACAGGTGGCTCTTGCTCGTACGCTGGATTCCCTCCACATTGATGCATGTTGTTTGTCAGAAACAAGCATGCAGGACGCAAATACTGTGATCAAACTAAGAAGTAGCCCGCTTATGTCTAAAAAAGAACGCTTGAATCGCAGGGCTGAACAATCCAGCTGGGCACTTTCGGTTGCTCAGCTAGATCCCCACTACTTAACGGAGCCCGGAAAGTAAACTCTCACTTGCCGTGTTCGAAAATGAAGGTGAAATCCTCAGTCGGCGTTTGTCTATCTCTCATTTGCCTTCATCTGAAAGAAACGGAAATCGTCCAATTGTAGCACCTTTTCGGTGCCCAACTGCCATGCCACCAGAAAGTTGCACGAGGGCTGGGATACTGCCAGGTGGCCCAAGCCTAGACGGGGAAAGATAACTCAAGAAAAACAGATGGTGGGTAGATAGCAGTGCCCATTTTCAGAAAGGTGTTCGCAGTGTGTGGCAATCTCAACTGGCTTAACCTCTGCGTAACGAGGCTCCTTGCGTCGCTTATTTTATATCGTCTGACGGAAAGACATAAAGACGAGACCAGAGAACAACACGCGGAATTCTGGCCAGGAAGGGATTTTATGGATCATATCTTCATACTCTGCCGAGGGGTAGTTCAGCTGTAACACCCTTCCGGTGCCTAGCTGCCACGCCGCCCGAGGGAAGCACGAGGGCTGAGATACTGCCAGGTTGCCCAAGCCTAGACAGGGGAAGTCGAGAGGCAGAGGCGGGATTCGAACCACGGACCTTCCGATAAGTAAATTCGCGCTCCAACCACTTCGGCCATCTCGCCATCTCGCCGAGGGGTAGAGAAACGGCATGCCTGTAAAAGTCCTATAGTCTTGGTGATTCTTGAATTCAAAAGTGCACTCAATCGTGTTCACTTGTTTGTTCTTCTCAAGATACTTGTGAAAAACGGTATACCCGAGGAATTAGTGAATATCATATGCTGAGCAAGAGTGCATGGGAAGCCCACCCCCAGTCTCCTTACAAGCAAGATCTGTCAAGTGCCCGTTCTCTCCATTTTTGTTTAACTTCGCCATTACCGAAGCAATGGGGCGAACTCTGGGGGTCTCCAAAACTGGTTCAGAACCTTGTCGACCCGGAATATGCAAACATCACTCTTATACTTGAAAAGAAGCAGGAGCCGCAGGAATTACTAGAAAAGCTCACCGAGGACATCCAGTGACTTGCACCATGTTACGAGGCATACAGTCGTTGAACATGTCCACAAGAAATCAAGGAGACGCTGGAGGTTGTGGAACACTATACATGTCTCGGAAGTTGCACTAGTTCTGACTGGAATGTGAGAGACGAAGGGAACGCACGAATCTTAAAGGCCAGAATCATGTCACTTTAGGCATCAAAAAAAGCATATCGTCGGGCCTCAAAGGTCGCGTTGTGTTGTGTGCAGCGAGATAGCTCAGTGGTTAAAGCGCGAATCTACTGACCGGAAGGTCCGTGGTTCGAACCCGACCTCTGAATCTCGACTGCTCCTGCCTAGGCTTGGGCAACCTGGCAGTATCCCAGCCCTCGTGCTTCCTTCGAGTGGCATGGCAGCCTGGCATCGAAAGAGTTTTACAGCCGAACGATTTTTTCTCCTTTACTCGAATTAAATGACACGACTGTATGGCAGTGGAGCACCATCGTTCTACTCTTATCCTGCTGTTAGTAATGACGAAGAACACGTGTATTTAGAAACACTTACTAATCGGACACACCTTTGTAATCCAGGAACTCCAAGACTTTGGGTTGTCTGCAGATGTGCCGTTGCTCCAAGACCTGTCGGGAGGTGAAGATGTGGTCGATCTAGTATCTACATGGCTGAAATTCTGCTTGGTGCTCAAAGTTTCTCGTGCCGCAGCAGGACCGTAAAGAATCAGTGACGCCAAATGACTCGTTACAACGAGGGTTGAACTAACACGTGGTTACTACTTTCACTGTGACTGTCTTTTCTGATTCTGACTGATATCAACTCACCCTAGCTATCTCCTAGATACGTAAACACGTACTGGCTGGGGAACACACCACCTTCCTCGAACAGAATAAGTGGCAGGTCTTCAGGAACAGGAGCGCTGTGAGGCGTGAGAAGAGATATGTACTAGGACCCCTCTGAGGTTGAAGAGGATTCCACATTCATGGTATACGTTTCCTCAAAGATCGATAACCGGATTGGAATTAGCAGAGGGCCAATTGAATTTTTATTCCAAGTATTCCACCCAATTAATATCAAAGAACCGCTGTGGTCTTGATGGTTTCACTGACAAGAAGCTTCCGAGGACCTGTCAGAGTCAATTGGAATAATTTGTGGACAACAACAACAACACTGTTCGCATCTTTTATTTCTCAGGCCGCTCGGACCTACCAGGCTTCCCGGTTTCCCCGGATGCTCAGTTTTACTTGGTTCCGGACGGTGCGTCAAGTTGGGTTGTGGTTACAAACAGAAGGAATCTGTAGCCGGACCAGTAACAAAGCCACGGCCTATATGAGATCTGATGCTTAGAAACAGTCAACTAGGTTGTACCGAAGGTAGAGGTTCCGGCATCGCCTACAGCTTTGGATGTCTCGCTTTAGTAATGGCTGATATCCGACATCATACTAGCGGATAGGCGATAGAGAAGTAGGTTCTGATACTTATTCTTGACGGGGTTCAGTTCAGTTTATCACCTATAAATCATGTACCAAGGACACGTTGGTTCCAGCTGCTAGTTGCGATCACCGGAAAATAGGATAGCGTGGGAGATGCAAATAAGCGTTGGAGGTAATGGCATGATCATTTAGTTCGGGAAAGTGAAGAGCTGCGCAGTAAAGGCGATAGCTGTGACGCACCAGCGCTACTGACTGCGTGATTGAGCTATGTCTGCCAGTGCCACTGACTACTGGTGAGTTGTGTCTGCGGGTACACATGCAAGGAAACGAAAGATGTTGACCCGACTGGGATTACTGGTTGGTATCCTCATATTTCACTGCCAATTCATACATTGTCCGCTTCTCGGTCGCCTCCACTCAGTACAGGATGGGTGAAAAGAGCTCTGCTAGGCAGACGGTCCTGTGGCAGGCATGTCCTGATCGGGGACGGCAAACGGGAGCTGTCACCTCTTTGTGATGGTCGGGCTTCAGTACTGCAGCAGTCTCGCAGGCTACAATAGCTGGAACTCAGTTCTTCAAGCTTCAAGCACGCCATGAAGGCCAACGGGGAGGAGCCCGACGACGAATAGAGAGTCTCCGTACTGCAAGGAATCGTATTACGAGGCGGTCCGGAGGTAAAATCTTCTGCGATATGATTGTGAAGACGGTAAGTTGTTTCGTGAGACCAGCGTATCCATGTTTATGGAAGCAGTGATGCCGAAAAAGGACGGGACGGAGAAGGTCGGCCCCAAAAACCGTGCACTCTGATCACCCAACGGTTGGTCTTTGACCGCTGGTCAGTGAATTATTCAGTACGGTCGAAATACTCCTAAGATTGAAGAGTCTGGTCCTGCTCAGAGGGTACCTGTTGTGCGCAGTCGCATCAAGAATAAGACAATTAGGTCTTGATCTCTTCGACCTGGGGCCAAACCATCAACCTGCAGTGATTCAAGCTTTTGGATCAAAGGCTGAAGGTGAGGTACCTCAATCAAACACTGTTTTCGGCCTGGGCAACCGGGGAGTGTCGTTCGACATTCCGCCTTTCGTTCACCGTCCCCCAGCTATCTTGACAGAACCGAAATAGCTTACAACTGAGTTCATTCCGCGAATTAGGTTCCGATACATTTAGTCACAGTTCATGAGCGTGCTTAGCATAGAAGTGAAAGGCAGAATGAAAAGCGGCAATGGAAGAGTACGTGATAGGAGTTCACTCAGGTATTTTACGTAGAGCAGTGGTAATCGATATTCGTCACCGGTACCTGATACCGGTGGTCTACTTGGGTTCAGGACTGGTTCGTTGGTTGGGCCTCAGTAGAGTTAAGTCTACACATCTGCGCGCTTATATCGCCACAACGACGTCTGGGCATTTAGCACGTTGGGGGGCGAGATAGCTCAGCGGTTAGAGCGCGAGCGTACTGACCGGAAGGTCCGTGATTCAAACCCGAGCTCTGCATCTCGACTTCCCCTGTCTAGGCTTGGGCAACCTGGCAGTATCCCAGCCCTCGTGCTTCCTTCGGGTGGCATGGCAGCTAGGCACCGAAAGGGTGTTACAGCTGGACGATTATTTTTTATTTTTATTTAGCACGTTGTAAAAGTACAATTAGAGCGCCGCAGAAGCTCTTTCACATATTCAGAGCTACAGTCTGTTGGGGTATATACAGATACAAAAACAAAGAGCGACAGACATCTCCTCCCCGGCATTTTTCCACGGATGCTGCAAAAGTAACCACGCAGAGGCGACTACCAAAGAACAGCCTATCAAGCAGAAACGCTTTCACTCGATGACTTAACCCAATACCCACAGCGACATGTTCAGCTGTAGCAGCTTCCGCATCAACAGGGTCGTGTATCCTGAAGCCGGAAGGGGGGGGGGGGCGTCAGTTACACTGAGTCAGTGATTTTTGTCGAGACATGCATCAATGCAAAGGGAGCCCAGTGCACGAGTAAGATCCCCTGGTTAGCGTGTTTGATTCGGTGCTGGGACAGTAAAAGCGGGTGAGTAAATCGTTTTTCACGGTTTTAAAACGGTCTTCGGCTCACATAAGTCGCAGCTGAGCGTACCAGGCGAACAATGCGGTCAGTCCTAGTACTAGGGTGTGCAGTGAGTACACATTGTAGGACGAAGTAGGGAAGATTGAATACGTGAAAGTGGGCAAAGACCCTCAGATTCATCGTCCAACGCAATGCCAGATACTGACTTCCAGCCGGCAGAACAAGTAAATGAGTCCGCTGAAGGAAGAGGTCAACTTCGTCCTGCCTCAGAAAGGATTTTGAAGATCCTACCCAAAACCCGGTCGTCTTGGCAGAACTTTTTCAGAGCGCATAATGATACATTACGCACTTCTGATTCCTTGTTGATGCACCCATTCATGCGTCACGGAGCTGTTTTGAGGCTCTAGTTGATGGAGAATTCACAGGCAAATGTTCACTAACTTCTGGTTGGACTGAAGGAGCAGATGACATTCATCATGGGCTAGTCAAAGAGGCGTCTCCATAGACAGCGGGTAATTCCTGTACATTTTTTCAGTCTCTTAACACAGGTTTCCTTCCAGTGACCTATGTGTGCAAGTTGCATCGTTGCTGGGTCACGCCAGCAGTAGTCCACGCAGGACCACAAAGGGATTACTACTGCGCTGAACGTGTCCAAATCGCCGCTACGAGTTACTATCTTCGGTCATAGGAATATGAGCGGCGACTTGGAGCGCAAGACTTCAGTCCGTTAGCCTGGCGATTTCTGTGTGGTAACCTAGTCATAAACTAGTCATTTTTCCAAAATGGCTTCGCTGCATCGTTTCCATTTATCACAATAACGACAATATGTGGAGACAATGGAACTTTCCAAGTATTCTTATACACCCGTAGGCGGCGAAACATTTGCCCATTACGAGTCGCAGGTTCGAGGAACAATCTCACCTAGTGTCGTCATCGGTCAACCTAAGAAGCAGTCTGCCTCTTTGGGTGACCCTTCTAATTGCCAATCCTCCTGCGAAATGTCTCAACAGATTTTCGGTAGCTACCTTGCGGGTGAAGCGTGCTTACTCTGACAACCACTAACCGTTTATCCGCGTACCGGTACACTAACCGCTAAATGACTAGATGTACACACAACCTCCTCAAAAAATGCACCCACACTTCGCGACGTATAAGCGGGACAGGACAATGAGAGAAACAGGATGTGTATGTGAGGATGTAAGGGCATGAAGCAGTGTCCGAGAACGGAAAGCGTCTCATCAGGAGGGCAGACAAGCCACGACCTTGAACTTCACTTTTCGCGCCAGCGCATTTCCAAGAATTTTGTTGTCTACCTAGTGTCCCGTAGGTGCTGCATTCCACCCACTCCACCACCAAGAGACAGATGATTTCTCTGAAACCAGGAGGGTTTTTTGTGAAAAATTCAAAAAGGGGTCCAGAGTGAAGGCGTATTTTGGCGATTCCTTGCTGATGCGAATTCGTGTAGAACATATATGAGATTCACTGATTCATTTCACGAATTCACGGGTAGATACACAGGATCGACGCTTTCTCCCGGGCTTCCCAGGCTGAGGGTGTTCATGTATAGTGACAAGAGGTTCAATCTTCACTGAGTTTGGGTATAAGCAATTCACGGATTCACGGATTCACGGATTGATACAAAGGATCGAGGCTTTCGCCCAAGTTTCCCGGGTCGGTTTTGTTCTTGTCGTTCAGCGGCTCTCGTCCACTAGAAAGGCACAAGTGAAAAAAGGGTGTAGCACTGCTCTTTAAGTTCTCAGCGCGGGGCAGTATGTTTGCCAGCGCGAGGACTCGCGTAAATAAGTGTCTAATAGTGTTTTGAACCGGGTTCTAGAGGGAGCGTGGACAACCGTCTCAGGAAGGTTATTCCACGAGCAACTACCCGAAATGAGAAAAAAGTTTACCTAATGAAAGTGTGGGCTCGGAGCTTAAAAATCTTCTTACCATGTACCCGCCGTGTGTTTGCTCGGTCAACGGTGAAAAACCTTTTGGCCAAGCCTTGTTCAAACAGGGCGTAAGTAAGAATTAAGTCCCCTCGGAGGTGACGATACTCCAAGGGAAAGAGGTCGAGCACCACGAGACGCGTTTCGTAGTCCATGGACTTGAGACCGGCAACCATTTTCGTAGCAGCTCGCTGGACACGCTCAATGAGGATTACGTCTTTCGTGCGTCCTGAGTAGACAACCGGGTTGGCATATTCAAGGAGCGGTCTGACATAGGCCCCATAGAGTATTTGGAAGTCCGTGCGAGTAATACGAGAGAAGGTACGCCGAATCATCCGTAGAACAGCGAATGCCTTCTGAGCCGATTTCTCAAGGTGCAGTGAGAAGGACAGGTTTGTAGAGAGAGCCAGATACCCAAATCCTTTTTGGCATCCATCCTCGTGATGGCTTCTGGTCCTTTCTCACCATGCATGACAAAGGAGTTCGCTGAGTCTCCTCCACATGACATTTGGACGTACTTTTCGTCATTCATAACAAGGTGCCAGTCCAACGACCACTGATTTGTGGCGTCTACATCCATTTGGAGGGCACTGGCATTGGAACTCTACGATTTCAAGTCGTCCGCAAAAAGTGGACATGGACTTGCAAGAACATCTGGAAGGTCATTGACGTATATCAGAAACTGCGAAGGTCCCAAAACGGAGCCCTGAGGAACTCCAATGGAGACCGGCGCTGCAGAAGAGAAGGTCGAGCCTACTTTCACTCGGAATGATCTGTCTGATAGGGATGCCTTGAGCCAGTGTAGGAGTTGCCCTTGAATCCTGTAAGACTCGAGTTTGTGGAGCAGCGGGACGCGTGGGACTCGAGCAAATGCTTTTGAGAAGTCGAAAAATATGGCATCCGATATGATTCCCTCGTCCTTGGCTTGGGTTAAGCTGTCCATAACTACGAGCATGTTCGTCACGCAGGAACGGTTTGGGAGAAATCCAATGTAGTGAACTCTCGGAATCACCCGATATCCACCAAGAAATCACCGAAAACACCACTGATCTTACCATCATTTTGCTACAGAACTGTCGCATTCTCTGGAAACACACTAGCTAGCTGCCTCTGTGAGCGGGATTTTCAAATTATTCTTAATATTTCAGTTAAGACAACCACTCGCTGAAACCAAAGTTAATTTCGCCTAAGCTACAGGCTTTTCAAAGTTGAGAACTTTACTGCTAGTCCAATCCGGTTACATGTTTAAGTTATATGGCACAAGACCACCGGCCACCGGCGATTCGTATGAGATTTCCAGTTTGCGAGATGAAGCACCAAATCATATTTTAACGTTCCACGGCGTTCTCCAACTGGGAGGTGACACCTACTGAATATATCATGTACATTCCACTTAGGTGGACGTCTGTATGCGGTGCACTGGTCAGACTGAGAAATGAGGTATTTCGTCCACCGAACTTCGGCTTAACTGGTCTTTGAGAGACTCTCTTCACGTGTAGCGCAACAACCGAGGAAAACTTGATGCTTGTCCAGCATTGATGCGGGTATACATCTCTGTGGATGATCCTCATTCTCAGATATGCGCAACTAGTCAGGAGATAATGCAGCTTTTTCAGATATCTGCATATGAGCTACCAGCATCCAGATGAGATATTTTTCCGATTGGAAAGCGTGAAATCACTTACCCAGATTACGTCATGCATTGCAACTCCATTGCCGGAAAGTAAGGCCACTCGTTGAACATCATTATAACTCTACCCTTTGTCGCTCTCCTTGGCTACTTATCGCGACTGATGGGCTCACGTCCATGTGCGACGCTGACAGAGGCTTCAGCCAAGCATGA